>JAPTHN010000001.1:115828162-117034233 GCA_026936325.1 Platynereis dumerilii
CAGCACTTATAGTGGCCATGCTTCCCACCATAAGCTGCTCAGGTTGAAGGTACATAGCCATTCCCAGGCCAACAAAGCATTTGCTTGACTGAGTTACGCTCCTCAACCAAAATCAGAATTTACAGTTACTCTCCCAACAATTTGAGTTACGCTCCCAACGGCCCCAGCTTCAAACTCAAATTCGTAGAATTACAGGCAATTGCTGACAAATTAATGGTATCAGGACAACTCTTACATGTATACTTAACATTGACAAACATACAGGCATCCCCAATTTGCACTACAGGCTGAGAAAATTGCCTGTACACTTCTGAATCGACAACAATCATGGTGGACGTTTTGAGAGCGTAACTGCAGTTACGCTCCCGATTTATTTCCGGTTGGGTACAGTGACCTTGAAATGTTGAAATAGACCGAAAATTTGCGGAGCATTAAAAATGCAGATTTCATGAAACAACGATTGAAGGACCGAACCACGGAAAGCTTGTGATGGTCATAGACATTTTTTAAATGCTATTCTATAGCTGATTATTTCAATTAACAAAAAAAATTAGAGGATACACTGCACTCTCACTCCCAATAGATGAAATATTGTCTCTGTTTGACCATGTTGAGAACTATCATTTTTAGGAGTAATAAATAAATAGGAATAGGCCTAGTTTTTTTTTTAACCAGCACTCCGTGTAAATATTGGGCGGAGCCTTTCGGATGATGTTCTCGGAATTTCCTGAAATTTTGCAAAAAGTTTAACTTACCTAATTATAGCTCAGTGGCAGGGTCAAAATCAGTCAAAAAAATTTTTCCTTTTCGGGGCTACCCATTGAAAAATTAATGTTTTTGCCCTTTTGACGGCCTTAATTTCATCAAAATTAACAAAAATTAAGGCATATTTTGTCCATCAAAATTTCACACTTATGATAAAGATAGGAACACAAGTGATACATCATTTTAAAGGGATATTGCATGACATTGCAAAAGTGATGTCATAACAAAGAATGTTTTGGTTGCTAAGCAGTGTCACCATGGCAACCGCATGCAAGTTTTGAAATTTTTTCATTGAGCTGAAATAGACCATTTTTCAAGGCCATATATCTCCCATGATAACACCTAAAAAATTTAGGTGAAAATATCACCAGAAAGCTCACCTCCTGTGCTATATTAAACAACAATAAAACAGCTCTGAAACAATGAACCCTTCTTTTTATAGCCATGGACATTTTTTGTTAATTTTCATGATTTTTTCGATTTTTTGACCGAAAATTGCCCTCTTAATCACCTAAGACTGGGAAAACCATGCTCATTTCACTCAAAAAACAAAATGTTTATTATTGCAATTGGATGGAAATATTATTTAGAAAATAATAAACATCATTAGAAAGCAGAAAAAATTTTCTATATGCAAATTAGTACCGCCATTATTGAAAATTCTAATTTTCTCAATATCTCGGCTAATATCCCACTCAGCAACAAAATTATGGTGTCTAACCCTATGTTTTAAGGGTCAAAGAATACTTTAGGACTATCTTGAAAGTCATCAGATAAGTGTAGATAATATAATGTGACCTGGATCACAAGAATGAGTTCAAATGTGGCAATATCTACTTCCACGAAATGAGTCAAGAGGGGTTCATTGTCGCTGATTTTGGGTGCTTTGATTCCTAATGATTTGATTATAATAGCCTTCATTTGTGTGAAGAGGGATATTGGAGGCAAATTTGTAAAAATAAAATAAATTTCGCCAGGCAACATATTCAGATCTGTTCATTTTACAACAACTTGGCCAATGCTTTTCTATAGAGAAGCATTTTCACAGGTTCGACCAATATATATGTATCTTTAAAAGCACCATAGGAAAACTGATGGTTATTTGCGCCCAACTTGATAGGTTATATCATGCAGATTTTTAGAACTCAACGGTCATATTGGGGTAATTTTGATTGAGAGAAGGTCTATAATAATAGTAAGAAAGTGTGGCACTTCCAACAAACATTGTCAGAAATGTAATTTTTAATGGCTTGGGCTACAATGTGTCCCAAAAGTTCTTTCACCTCTTACTTAGCTATCTGTTCACTTTTAAAAATGGTAAAAGTTTCATTTTTTGGGCATATTAAATATTCATTTTCAATACCAAACACTTTTATACAGTGCTTTTCCTTTGAATTTGCCATGGTTTTGAAATTTTGAAATATGAAGTAAATATTAGCCTCCTAATTCAGTAAAAAAAAGGTACTTTCCAAATTCCAACGCATATCGCTGGTTTTCAGCCATTTCTACTGGCAAATATACCACGTCACAGCTTTGGAAACACTTGTTTTTCTTTGCATATTCATGAAAGTCTATTAAACTGGAAATTACATCACTTGTTGGGCATGCAAATTTATATTTCACATTTGGAGAGAGCCACTGTCTCTTGAGACGTGTGTTACTAAAGTTTCGAGAGGATGCAGCCAATATTTTCGCTTTTGTGATGACATTACTTAATGAAGCCTGTTTTCAGCTTTGCAGTAGCATTTTAAACATGCCCAAATGAATTGGTTCCAGACATTATTGAGCTGCTTGAAATTTATCAAAATATATTCTACTAGAATTTACTCATTATCAAAGAATGTTAAAAGCAGGTTACAATGGGGAAAAAAGCAAGTGAATAAGGAAATAGAGACAAAGCAAGAAAGAAGAAGGGTTTGCATTTTTGTGATGCAGCTGAAAGAAATGTAATTTCGGAGTCCACCAGCAGGTGTGCTGCAGTGCAACTTGATGAATATATGGCAGGATTAGTTGGGTTAAAAGTAAGGGTGCATTAAAGACGGGAAAGATAGTGAAATAATTAGCCTTTGATAGCGGTTTAGAGGTTCACAAAGTATTACTCCTGTAGCTGCAGTATTAAAAGCAGGAGAAGACATTTGAGAGAAGAATTTCATGTTTGGTTTGAGAGATCCATGCACTCCTGGTGGCGATTTTGAGATGGAGTAAAAATTAAAGAGGAGTCAGAAGGTTGTATGCTCCTCACAGAAAGACAGGGCAGAGAAAGAAGAATAGGTGGAAAGTTGGGGTGAGTGGGACGCTCAGAGAAGGCGTAGTTAGCTAAGGCAGCACTGATCATGTCAGCCAAGATTTAACTGCAATATTACCCGGAGGGATACCCTTTCTGAAGGTCTATAGAGGCACAGTGAGGCATTCACCAGGAATGACTAATTAGTCTGCTTGAGGTTTTTCTGAATGTCAATTGAGTGTGGCTTTGGTCTAGCTATCAATCTTTTAGTGGAGACCAAAAATTTGCGGCATGTCCACTTGAAGTCGTTGTCATTACGAACATGGTCCATTCGTCAACACCAAAATGACAATTAATATCGTCCAAACAATTTCAAATTACCATTATCATGTTTGTCGGGTAGACAGAAGTCCAGAGGTCAACCTTTAAAGGTATTATCCTTTTGAGACATCCCGTCTTGAAGATGCAGCAGCTTTGTGGCCAAGTGGCTTCGGTATCCGCCTGCTCCGCTGTCCGCTGAAGGTCTTTGCTTGCATGGGTTCGAACCCCGGGTGGGGAACCCAAAATGTTCAGTGTACTTTCATGAGTAAAATCCCAGCTAGAAGTCGTTCGGATGAGACTTTAAATTGGCGGCCCCTTGTATCAGTGTCTATGCTGGGCAAGTAAAAGACCCTCACGTGGAGCAAATGTGTAACATGTTGAGAACTCCAGCTCTCTCTCCCATCTTATCAATCAACCCTTGTGAGCACCCAGAACTGTGCTCAGAGGGCTGCACTTACTATATCTATCTATCTATCTATCTACAAGCAGAATTCTTGGAGGAAGTGAGGTGAACAAACTTTTGGGACGCAGTGTACAAAGCTGCTCATTATATGAATTTTGGGGTTTATTGGATCAAAAAATTCATAGCTGAGTTGGATTTGGTAATTTGACTGATTTTGGTCAACAGAATCTTGAATTGGCTGGGAAACAATTTTTTCTAAATTTCATGTGAATTTTATGAAATCATATCCCTCATCAAGCTAATTATTGTCAAGGACAGGTGATACAATTTGAAGAATTCAGAGATCATTTTAAAAGTCATTTGAAAGGGCAACTGTCAGATCAATGAGTGTTTTGTATACATGTATAGCTAACACAGTGTCCCCACACTTTAAATATGCCATAACAACAGTGAAGCATTTCATGTTTATATCTTTCATTATTTGATTGCACACAAATTTGCAGCTTGGTGTTATAGGATAATTGTTATAAATTAGTTGGAAGCAGATGTACAAAATCTCAAACAAAGTACAAAATCTCAAACAAACATTACCAAGTGGGCACAATATAGGACATATCAACAGCTCTGCTTCTGACTCACATGCTACCTCTCCTATGTTCAGCATTGCAGTGATGCACATCACTGGTAACATATACATGTCACTAAGTTCCCTATGAGTCGGTGAAAAAAAAACCACATGTTTCAATGGTGAAGATTGGAGCAACACCTTCAATGACATCATTGACACTCTGAAAACAGCTAGATGTAAGCACTTGAAGTTCGTCTACTGTAACATTGTTGATATTGGATCTCTCTCTCTCTCTCTATCTCATTACAATACAGAAAATTAAAGAATGGACAAATTCCTGTCTATGTGCGAAATTTCATGATTCTACTCTAACTAGAAATGGAGAAATGGCTAAAAATGAGATTTTCTTTATTCACAAAACATCTAAACCGGCAAAAAAAAGTGTTGCCACAGCAAGATTTCATCAACAAACAAGCCTGCAGTATATGTTATCAATTTTTGGGGCTTGGACTTTCAAACAGTCTGTCACTTTGATATAGAAAGAGAGTGGACTGTTTCACTGCGAGAATGTCACTTCGAGTGTCATCGTGTTGATGATTTGTCATGATCAGACCCAATACTTTCAATGTTAATTTAATTTGATTGAAGGAGACCTATCCCTCTTGTAGGTGCCAGCCAAACAAAAGGATTATGCATCCGATTTTCACTCTAAAATCAGTTATGACAAGTCAAATGGCCTTCTCTTGATCATGAATAATCAAACAGCCTCTACGTTTCCCATGTTGAAAGTAGAAAAGATGACTCTTCATCGGCTATCATGAGTCACAAAGTGCATTTTTCATAGTGAACTGGTCGTCTTTTTTTTTCAATATCGAAGTGACAGACTGTTAAAAAGCATGCTGGTAACTAAAGAATTCTTCCTGTCATTGATATTATTTTCTGGCAAGTCAGCAAGCTACGACAGTTTTGTCCAGTGATCTCTACGTCATAGAGATCACTGGCTTTGTCATTCAAACTGTTGCTATGGCAATGTAACAATAACAACAAATTGCAAATCAACCTGAAACATCATTTCAAATACAAGGGAAGCTCTTCTGGTCAAATGTTACCAATTGCAGCAGACATACACAATGTAGTAGAAATTTGTACTAATTTATGAACAAAGGAAATGGTTGTCTTGACAACCATTTTTCATGGAGATAGCCTCGGACTGGAGCGAAACGTATGCCATTTCCTGAAAAATCCGAACATTTGGCACAAGGGCTGAATTCCAGCTCGTTAACTTGCTGGTCCATTTTTGGCCCATCATACACCATACTACATTCGATCAAACATTCTGTTTTTTTCTCAGAGGTTTTAGACCAACAAAAGGCACAAATTGAGAACCCAGCACATGCTTCAACAAATTTTCATGACCTACATTTTTGTGTTCCACCTGGAAAAACTAGAGGCAACATAAGATAAAGGGTCGCACATTGCATCGTAATTCTGTCCAAAGGGATGAAATGGCGCCGTTGATATGTAAGCTCAAAAAACAGGTTTTTTAGAGATCTGAATAGATAGGTTTTTAGAGTGGAGTTCAAGGCCATCATACTCAACACAATATTTAAAGAACTAAAATGAAGAAATAATAAAATGTTATTTGCAGGTCATATAATTTGCAAAGATCTTCTTCATTGCCATTGATAATGAATTGATTGGTATTGATAACTGATCTGATTACCATCATTGTGTGCCATCAATGATTACCATCTTTGATTGCCATGAATGATTGCCATAGCTGTAAGCTAAGTGCAATATTTTCGAAGATATTAAGAAAATAAGATTCTCCAATTATGGCGGTACTAATATAGGACTTTCCGCTTTCAATTAGGTTAATTATTTTCTAAATATTTATTAAATATTATATAAAATGTTTCAATATCTAGAGAAATTATACAAGATACTTTTACCAACAACTTAAAATTTCTAATTGATAAGTGAAATTGAACCTCTCTCGACTCATTTCGTGGAAGTAGATGTTGCTACACCTTAACTAAGAAATGCCCGAAATGACAAATTTAATGCTCATTTCAAAGGACTTACTTTTTTCTCACTGAATGTGATTTAAATATCTCGAGAAATTATTCAAGAACCTTCTACCAAGAGCTAAACATCACTAAAAATTAAGTGACAATGGACCCCTCTTGACTCATTTCGTGAAAGTAGATAGTGCCATGTTTGAAATAATTCTGGTGAACCAGGTCACATTATATTAATCTACACCTATTTGACACCTTTCAAGATAGTCCTAAAGTATTCTTTGACCCTTATAACATAGGGTTAGACACCATAATTTTGTTGCTGAGTGGGATATTAGCTGAGATATTGAGAAAATTAGAATTTTCAATAATGGCGGTACTAATTTGCATATAGAACATTTTTTCTGCTTTTTAATGATGTTTATTATTTTCCAAATAATATTTCCATCCAATTGCAATAATAAACATTTTGTTTTTTGAGTGAAATGAGCATGGTTTTCCCAGTCTTAGGTGATTAAGAGGGCAATTTTCGGTCAAAAAATCGAAAAAATCATGAAAATTAACAAAAAATGTCCATGGCTATAAAAAGAAGGGTTCATTGTTTCAGAGCTGTTTTATTGTTGTTTAATATAGCACAGGAGGTGAGCTTTCTGGTGACATTTTCACCTAAATTTTTTAGGTGTTATCATGGGAGATATATGGCCTTGAAAAATGGTCTATTTTAGCTCAATGAAAAAATTTCAAAACTTGCATGCGGTTGCCATGGTGACAATGCTTAGCAACCAAAACATTCTTTGTTATGACATCACTTTTGCAATATCATGAAATATCCCTTTAAAATGATGTATCACTTGTGTTCCTATCTTTATCATAAGTGTGAAGTTTTGATGGACAAAATATGCCTTAATTTTTGTTAATTTTGATGAAATTAAGGCCGTCCGAAGGCCAAAAACATTCATTTTTCAATGGGTAGCCCCGACAAGGAAAATTTTTTTAAACCAATTTTGACCCTGCCACTGAGCTATAATTAGGTAAGTTAAACTTTTTGCAAAATTTCAGGAAATTCCGAGAACATCATCCGAAAGGTGTTTTTCATTTTGCCCAATATTTACACGGAGTGCTGGTTAAACCAAAACTTTATTGTAAGTGAATGGAGTCATTATTTTTTTATCTATTTACTAGTAGCTTATTAGTGAAAATTGTGGCTTTCCAAAAGAGCATTTAACAAAAAACACAATTTGTAATCTTGAGCATAAGCAAATCAACACTTGCTCAAGATATACTGAGAAACTTCATCAGAAGAGAATGGAATATAATGATGTATGATCTACATTTATAAAGATCATGACTTCAACCCTCCCTGGGATAATTTTTTTTTGGCGCAAACCTTCAACATGGGTCTCTGAAACCCCACTCTACTTATAATGCTCAGATCTCAGAAGCCACAAAAATTGAAAAATGCCCAGGCAAGAAAATCTTATGCTATTCTTTTGATTCATGGCAACACAGTATTTTTGATCATTGTGGTACTCTGATGCAAAAAATAATTGTACTTTTAATTTTATCTCAAAATTATATTTTCGAGTATTGATCCTCAATTGCATTGACAAGTGGATGCCTTCAGTTGTCTTTGATTGAGTGAATTTTACTAAATATATACACAAATCTATCATTTGTTTTATTTTATCCTAAGTTCAAAGGAAAATCGTGACTGTCAATGTTTTGAAATACTAAAAGGTAAATACGGAAGCATTGAGCATGGGAAGGAGTCTTAGAAGACTTGGAGGCCCCTGTTTGTGTCTGTGTTTTTGTTATTAGCAATAAACGCTGGCCGTACATGCAGGAAAGTGATAATTGCAGTAACAACATTCTGATTCCCGAGAATGATTACTTATATATAATGCCTGCAAAATTCGACAATTAATTGGGGTTTTAAAGGACAGAGCACCAAACTTTCCCAAGTTGAGGGGGCCTCAGAGGCCCCTGTTGACCGCTGAAGTTTGACCTTGTATGTATTTGTAAAAGTGCGGAAGTGCACTAGCTGTTGAACAGAGATCTCCTTTTTTAAACTTTTGAGAGGCTCCCCCTTCCATGTGAGGCCCTGGGCACAGTGCCCACTGTGCCCTATGGATAATCCAGCCCTGCTTTTGGGGACCCCCCCCCCCTGGGTCCCTCTTGACCCCCTTATTTCGAAAACTGTCTAGAACCTTTCGGTTTTAATGATCTCATAAAGACAGCAGTTGGTAGGAAACAACTTGGGTTCGGCTAAGAGGGCTAATAGAAGTTCACTGGCAGTCTTGAGAAAACTCATTATGCTCTATAAAGCCATCCATCAACTGATTGTAGTGGACAACCAGTAGAGCCCGGAACTGAGTCAGCCACCTTTGGTCAGCTCACTTGAAGAATTTGTGGGGGGGTGATAAAATATAAAATTTGTTAAAATGAATTGTAGCCCTGCTGAAAGTATACTGTCAATTTCAATTCTGACTGAATATAAAATTAGTATGAATTGGGAAGCTTTGTTTAAGAAAAAGAAGTTTTGAACTAGAACAGTAACACAAAATTCTTTAATTGTAGGCACCAAAGTGCACATAAAAAAAGCTTCACAGAAATATCTCCATTATTCAAGGTGAAGCAGTAGTTGTCCTGTTGCATGCACCGCGCCAAGGAGTCACCAAGGGAAGGGGCTAAAAACGAGCAAGCTTTATTCCTCCCTTTTTAGAGATGCTTGCTTGCTTGCAAGCGGCATCTCTATTGTGGGAGGATGGCTCTGAAACTTATGACAACTGCCTTGGTCATGCTGTTTTATCTCTGTAATTAAAACTTTGCATACAGTCTCAATAGAATTTTATCTTGCGTTGATAAAAGTATTTGGTTTCTTTCTGAGATGAAAAAATTAATAAAGAAAACAAACAGGCTGAGTTTCTGCAGGTCAAAGGTCAATCGCCAAAAGTAGGTCACAGGCCAGATACCCTCCAGCAGGTCTCACATGCCAGATACCCTCTGCAGGTCTCACATGCCAGATATCCTTGTGCAGGTGACAGGCAAAGGGGTAGATACTACCATGGGCAGTCTATCTACAAGCATCTCTTAAAGTGCTTGCACATTATTTTTAGTCCTTGCTGATATTACCTATATGTGTGGAGATATCCTTGTTGTTGATTTATGCCAACCAAGCAAATCTCTGATTAAAAGGTATCATCACACACAATTTTAAATTTTTGTTTGGGTGTTTATAATGCAGAAGGTCCATGGTTGTATGAGTTTGGGCGTGACTTATTGATAATCATTAATTTAGAACATCCCTTATTACAGTGACCACAGTAGTAATCATGATGTGGACATAATCAGATGTAATATGAGGTTATACCATGGGTGGAGGCAGTATATCCCTGGTATAGTCACCCAAGATCCAGTATATCCCGAGACCCAAAGGGTCGAGGGATATACGGGGTCGAGGGTGACTATACCAGGGATATACTGCCGCAACCCATGGTATAACCTTTTTATCCCATGTCTTTTTTTTTAAATACTTTTATTTTATATCAATATAAAACAGTTTGAAGCACTCAATGTGAAACCAGCTGTGCTACAAAAAAAATCAATACTCCTAATTGGCAGCACTTAATTGGCTTAAATCACAACAATCAGCAAATAAGCTGGTATCTACATGCTAATAAGCATGATATATAGGGGCACTGTTATCTTTTGATTGGTCAGTTCCAGTATATCCCTGTTGATCTCATTATCATTCAGTATATCCCTGCTGGCTAATTAGCCACAGGAATTTGATTGGTTGAACTAAATATATCCCTGTTTCTTTTTGTTGTATTTCCCTCTCTCAATCTGTATTGACCAGGGAAAAGCTCAGTATGAGGGGAAAAAGTTGGCTAGACATGGGATAACACTCAATATTGCATTATGAGCTATTATGAAAACAGTCAGGTTGAGTCAGGAGCAAAAGGGCCATGACAATTCAAGAAAGAAACAAGACAGGAATTGCTTAGTGGTCAAAAGTTCCTCCGTCTTGCCCATCTGGGTCATGATGGATGTCCAGTGGGGCAATATGGTCAGTTCAGATACAAAGAGATAAGCCTTTCAAATTGACTTTTTCAGGAAGTATTCCTTTTTGAATTAATAAGAGACACCATCTATGAAGGTTATCACATGCATTCATATTTTTAAAATTTGGAAACTGATAAAATGAATGTTAGAACCTGAAATGGAATCTAACTAAGACTGCATACAACTTTATCACAATATTTTGGTACAGAAAATATTGAAAAAATTCAGCGAAGTATTTTGGTACAGAAAATATTGAAAAAATACAGCGAAGTATCATGGCGAGGTCCAACACTGTCAACACCTGCTTACCAGATGCTGTGATTGTCCACTAGAGGTTCTTGTGGTTAACAGGTTCTTGAAAGTGGCGCCGCACTGTGGTGAAAGGATGTCCAGAAGGATGCCATTGTATCTTTTTGCACTAGAAACAAGAAATTGATTTCCACATATTGTTTTCCAGTCAACATGAAATATTGATAAGTTAAAATCGAGACTTAGCATAAAAACTGAAGTTAGCATTTGAACAAAAAGGAGTTTGGAAATGTTAACAGTCCTATGTTAGAAGTTTTTAACCATCATAGAATGTCCAAGGAACTTTTGTAAATGCACAGTCTTAATTCCTACAGATCAAAAATAATCTACCAAAGATATCATGAACCTTGAAAGAAAGGTAATAATGGCAGTGCAGCCCTCTGGGGGAGGGAGTCCATGTTTGCGCATGCCTCTCACAACATTTATCGAGTAAAATGATGGTGTACGAAGACCAAATAATTTTTTTACTGATTTAGCAGTTGGGATAGTGATCATAGCTGCATAATTTATTTTGTTATGAAGATCTTACCTCTTGCTGGATGACTGTTTGTGCCTTACCAGCTGTGATTGAAGCCAAGAGCTCTTCGATCCTCTCCATTGACATCATAGAGATTCACAAGACTACATCATACACCGTGCACTTTGAGAAGATAATCCGGTTTAAGTTTGAGTGATTGATGTGACTGCTTTGTAATTTTTTTTGGAATGTGATTTTTTTGGAATAGATCTGTGTAGATTGATTGATAGGATGTCGTTTGAAGATGAAAAAGACTCTTAAATCCTTATTCTGCTACAAATTCTTTTTTCGGATTCAAATGCAGATTTCATGAAAATTCATGTTCCGTTTGGCTATAAATAGCTTAGCCATAATAAGTATCCAAGGCGCTAAAAATAGCCCCTTGCGATGCTTCTCCTGCACTGACGTATACTCCTTGTTCTTTGAATGCGAGTCGTGTGACAATGCCGTAATACGAAAACCTATCATTGACTCTGCTACTCTGCTACATGTATTTGTATTTGAATGTTTCTTTCTATATTATGCTCAGTCAATTTAGACTTCATTTACCACTTGTTTACTCCAAGATCAGAGATGTTATGTGCGTTTCTTTGCATTTGTTGTACTCCTATTGTGAATTCTATTACCTGCTAGGAGCTATATATATACATACTGACTGGACATAATTACCCCTATGGACATCCATCATGACCCAGATGGGCAAGACGGAGGACCTTTTGACCACTAAGCAATTCCTGTCTTGTTTCTTTCTTGAAGTGTCTTGGCCCTTTTGCTCCTGACACAGCCTGACAGTTTTCATTGTGCTTTTTATTGTTCTCGGCTTCATTCCACTGGGACGCAGACGAGTACGTTGTCTGCATTCGTAATCTGTGACGTCAGGACCTCAAGGTCACCTGTCCCGTGATTGCAGCGCTCCTGGTGACGTTTGACGTAGCGCAGGGATTCCATTCGGAAGCAATGCTTGCTAGTAAGCAGAGTCACAGGAGAGCCTTGTTGTACAAATTCCTTGCTTGAGTCTCACTTCTTAAGTTTAGCCACAATCTGATTGAATCCCAGCTCTGCTTGAGAATTTTGGTGTTTGGCTTGGACTTAAGATTTGTGGGCCTATCTAAATAACATTGTTTTCATGTTTTTTTTTATAAATAATTTTTTTAACATAACTTTTTGATGATTGCTTTCATTTTCTGAATGTCCTTCACAATTTACCAGTAGGCCTACATTGCAAAGTTCTTCAATACACTTTGTCAACTTCTTCTTACTTTGTCCAGGCCCGTAGCCAGGATTTTTTATGGGGGGGTGTGTGGAAGGCAATGAAGGGGGAACTGAGGCCCGTAGGGCCGAAACTTGGCGGCAGGGGGTCTGGCCAACGGATTTTAGACACTACCCCTAATTAAATGTTCTTATCTTGGCATTACCCCATACGGTAGGTGGTGTATCTTCTCAATACCGCTGTCTACTCCAATTTTGGGTGTAGTTTCTTTCGCATCATTGCCCAGTGCCCTTCCACATAACACTTACCATATCTATCTATCTATCTATCTAAAAACACCTCCCATACATGGATGAGTCTCATGGTGTAGGCCTAATACTTTTTCGGGACAAAAAAATTAATAAAACCTCTTGAAATCGAAGAAGGATATTATCTGTATACATATATAAAATTCACCTCCCCATATTCCTTTGTCACGGGTGTTCTCAGTTATGGCTGACCTGATTGCCACAATATTTTACCACAGTGTCCTGCTATGTCTGAACTGTGTTTGTATCACTTCAAATTTATCAAAACCTTCCGAATATTTACTAAAATGTCAAGTTTTCCCTCAAATATGGCTGCCCTGCTACAGTCAAAGCAGGAGCAACAACAGCAGCCAGTCTGAGCGAGTGTTCACAGTTATTAAAGCATTAGAACACTATAGAAGGAAGGAACGAATGAATGAAGCCATTAAAAGGAATTAGTGTAGGAATTAAGGAAGCAATCACACAAGGGAATGAGGAATGAAATAACGAAGGGAGGAATGCATAAAGGAAGGAATGAGGGAATTAAAGTTGAATCCCACACTTGGCAAAAAATTTAAAATCCATGAAATATTCATGAAACTTTGTCAAAAAGTTCTTCAAAACCAAAGCTTTCCAACGTAAAAAAAAATAGATGGGCTATCCAACATAATTTTCGAACTATGATCTTTTCAAAATCTATGTCATTACATTAAAACATACAGCAAAATACTTAAAAAGTGTGGCATTTATAATGACAAGCAGCGTCACCCGAACAATATCCATGAGATATTTATGAAAAATTAAAGGAATATAGCTGAATATACACTTTATTGAAAAACAAGTTTTTGAAGGGGGGTTACCGATGTTTTTTGAGAGTTACGTGGTGTACAATATGATAAAATTATGAAAAACAGTTCAACAAAAATAAGTTTCTCGTAAAAGAAACTTGAATATCTCAAAGGTTCCTTTTCCGATTTTTATGAAAGTTGAATTTAATTATAGGCCTGTATATCAACTCAAAATGTGTGTATTTATAGTTTAGTGCCATTATTCCTAGCTGAGCCAGCAGCCTTCGAGTGAGCCTACCCCTGTTTTCAAAAATCTGTGGCTTTTCCAATGCATATGAACAATTTGACCAAGCGGGGGAGCCACCAGCTGGGTATTTTTGTTGAACAGTTTAGTTACATGGAGTCCAATAGGTGGAGAAGCTGTACTCTGTGGGATTCAACTTTAAGAAGGGAAGCAATGAATGAAGCCATGAAAAAATGAATTAAGGGAGGGATGAAAGAAGGGAAAAAGGAAAGTAGATAGCAAATAGGCAGGATGGAACGAAGGAATATAGAAACAGATCACAGATAGAAACATGGAAGATATAGACAGATCTATAGATACTACATGTACATGTAGGCTACATAGGCACATTGTTATATAGATAGATCTCTATAGGACCAAATTTCTATCTACACAGACAGGTACATTGCTACATATATAGACAGATATAGTAGTCTATAAATATGAAAGCAGTCGTGAATATGAGGAGGAATACACGAAACAATTGTAGGATGGGTCAAGAAGGACAACACTGTGGCGAAGGAGAAGATATTTACTTTCAAGGCCCCAAAGAAAGCTATGGTTACAAAGAAGACCAAAAATAGGACTATGCGAGATAAATTGGATGGTTGATTGGGTCTTTGCATCATGCATTTATACACTACATGGGTTAATTGGGTCTATCGATTAATTCCCACTGAGACAGAGCTGTGGAAGCACAATTGAAATTGCTGTCCAACATAGGCAAGCTCCACACAAAAGGGGAGGGCATTCAGAAGTAGCAATGTCATTTAAATTCACTGTAAACACGTTTTCTTACAGAGATAATCTTCACATATTCACACAACCCCTGATTGGGTAAATAAACAATAAAAGGTCAATGCAATCTCTGCCCGTCTTTAGACGGGTACACTGCTAGTACCCTCTATTTCAAATACTACAAGCTAGGCCTATTTAAAGAAAATTCGGAATGGTCCCTCAAATGGTTGCTGTGTTTCTTGAGCAATGCTTACATTTTTGGTTGGAAATAAATCCAAGCAAAAGGCATTGCAGACCGCGTGAATCGACATTCTCGGATTCTCGCAAAAACGCGTAAGATCATTGTGGATTCAAGGGGGAGGTTGGGCTGTGGGGGGGTGTGTACACACCCAACACACCCCCCCTGGCTACGGGCCTGTTGTCAACTTCTTCTTACTGATGTCATTCTTCCAAGTGAGCTTCTTCACAGCTTCAACTCAACTCCACTCTTGGGACGTTTCTGGATTAACAATCAAGTATTGGGGTGTGACTGGCCTTCAAAAGTAGCAAAGCAAAATAACATCCACTTCCACTCTTTGCCTCGGTCAGCAGAATTACCTCAGGAAATTGAAGAAATTTGTGTGCAGCGTGTATTACTTGTACCAGTTAGTTTTGATTGTTGATTACTTTTAAAATCAGTATATTGATATTCCAAACCATATCAAGAGAAAAATTTGTAAATTCCACTTTTACTATAGATCTGTCCCAGCAGCTGCAATTGTGATCGGACATTTCCACTCAGGAAGAAATGTAAAGAATAGCATATTATATTTATCATAATCCAGGTGAAAATTTAAACGAATTCTGCTTAGATGGTCTGTTATCCCCTTATAAAAAAGACCTTATCACATCTGTTGAGAATGGCCCTGCCCTAGACCAATCAGATGCAAGTTAGTTGGTGAGTATGGTACTTAGAAATCAGAAGAGGCTGGTCTTTGGGAGTCTGTGACTGTCCAATTGTCTCCCCTAAGCAAATAGGTTCTTTTGTTCAGAGATAACTCCTCCCGTGGGAATGTCTCAAAAGTGACTGATTACTGGCCATCCAATCAAAATGTTTTGAGTTCAAATTTTCCCATGGATTATGAAAATATGTTATTCTTTACAGTCTGGCCTGAGTCTATTTCCCTGAGTGTCTGTTATCCGTCATTTTTCCAAAATGTTCCCAAGGGATTGGTTTTAACTGGGCCACTGGTTTATTACTTTTATTTGGCCAATGTGTGATTTTTCCTTAACACAAAATAACACATTGGCCAAGTAAAAACCAATTGCAGCTACAGACCAGCCCCTTAGCAATTGGCATAAGGACATTTTCATGGGGTGGAAATTTGAGACAAATCAATTCTTTCTTTTTTTTAATATAATATATTCCTTATATGCTGTTATAATATTTCTAGATATGTGAATCAATGCATTGTTACTAGATTAATTATTTTGATAAGTATTTACCTGAATATTGATGTATAAATGCCAGAGTAATTTGTTGAAATTGTCTTATTATTCAAATCTCTATACATGTGTATTTTAGAAGTGGAATGCAATAGCAGTGGAACAAATTAGACATTTTATATGCTCTGTTTTTTAATTAGAAATACGATACATTCTGAATTCTCACACAATGGCCTCTGGTTGAAAAACTGAATAAATGTCCAAGTTCGTGTGTCTGTGCAGAGTAAATTGTCTGCAGCATAAATTAGTTTCTTTCTTGTGCTGATGTATTTCCAAAAGAAAATTGTGCATGATTATCATTCTTTCCTTATTGCCCCAGACACACCATTTATGCGCAACTTTTTTCAAGTTGACAAAACACGTCTGAAATACACTCTAAAAAATGACGGGACAAAATTGGTTTTTTAGATTCAAAATGGTTTTTTGAAAAACCAAATTTCAATGCAAAACCAACATGGATTTTTTAAAAAGTCCATGTTGGTTTTTTGCATTGAAATTTGGTTTTCCAAAAAACCATTTTGAATCTAAAAAAACCAATTTTGTCTGAATTTTTTTAGAGTGTGAATCTGTTCATAAACTTTGTATCATGATTGTGTCCTGAAGTTGTGTTGTTCAAAATAATTCAATTATTTTTCAACAGATAATATTGTATTTTAGATATTATGTTACAGTAATTTCAATAAGCATACATTCTATACAAAGGAGTTCATTTGCTTCCATGATCTGATTGGTTCACAGCATTACGTGAGCATCTCATAATGAAGGTAACAACTTTGTAGCAAGTGGCAGTACACAGTATAATGTTGAGTCAGCTTAAATGATTGAGTGAGATTGTTGCACAATTTCTTTGAGCTTACATAGCTTGTTGTTTTAAGTTATGATAGCGGACAGATTATCTTAAAACAACAAGCTATGACAGCTCAAAGGAAATGTGCAACCATCTTACTAAATCGTTTGGGTTGACTCAAAATTCAAATTTTACAGTGCTGCAACTCATACTTATTTAAACTGCATGCTGTAAGCCTAATATATCCTTCTTCTTCAGATATTTCACTTGTACTCTTTTCACAGAAATATGTTGCTGTTTTCCACATTCTGTCTGGGTTTTTTTTCTCCATTTGAATTTAAAATTACAATTTTTTCTACAAGTCCATTTCTCTATGTCAATTTCTCTACATGTCCATTTCCATACTTATTGCTATGCATGGACTGTGTCTATTGTTATAAGGCACAGGATCTACTTTCAAGGGATGGGTGTTTTTTTAGTGTTTGTGCCACGAAGCCAGACCGATCTTGTGAACTAACATCTCTCTCTTTTTCACTTGAAAGACAAACTTTGACAGAGCACCAGTCTGTCTCTTTCTATTTCATCAATTGATCTGTTCGCTTCTGTGCTATTCTGTTCTATTTGACTCTGTCTTAGTGTCTTTGCTTCCTTTCTTGGTGCAAACTGTATGCTGCCATACAGTTGTTGAGGTACATAATTGTGTTCCATTGAGCCAGTACAATCGCAGCGTTTCTCCTTTTATATCCGCAATCTGTTGGTACTCTACCCGGTGCAGTTGTGTCACTCTGTCGAGAAAAGTTATCAGATTTGTCTGGAAACCGAGCAGCCGCAAAGTGCTATATCGAATCAATTTCTCTGAAACTTGTGTTCCGGCAGCGCCTCCTCCAAACAGTTTTCAGATAACAGAATCTCAAGGTCTCCACTTGCTGCCATTCTCAACTTGCCTCAACTTCTCTATTTGTGAATGAAATGCTCATTGATATGTGTGGACACTTTAAAAACAGACATAGTATGTTGTGCTTGCTTCCTTTATTATTATTTGTCAGGGTGCACAGATGAGTAGCAGTGGAGCCAGATTGAAAAAAAAAATTAAATCATCAGGAAATGCAGTGGCAATCTATCAGCATGCACAAGGCTATGGAATTTCTTTTAGGAAATACATATATTTTTTTGTATTATAACTTTAATTTCTGTACAAACCATCTGACAGCTATATCAAATATATACTCGATATGGTCGGCAGGCGTGATACTACATTCTATTACAAACACACTTGAAATTTGTGGTTCTTAAATCATATTTATAGAAGTAATCTCTCTGGTATAGTGATTGGTCTAGTCATTAGAATCAGTCGATGAACAAAAATGAGAAGATCAGAGACTTTTTATTTAAATCGATATATATATCATTTTGATAAGACAACAGGATTTGGAAATGTGCTTTTAATTTTAGAGATATATTAATCGATTACAAAAATAATTAACACTTGAAATGCAAGACATTCATGAACACTGTGAAAAATGTCATAAAATGTAGGGTCTTAGAGAACAGGTCTGCAGGTCTCAGGCCCAGGCCCACTTGGTTGGTTCGGCCATCTTCCCTGTATGTTTCCAATTTCCAAGAATTTCCTCCTAACTTTTGAAGAATTGCACGAAAAATTTCAAATGAAGGGATGAAAGGTCCATCACGGGTTTCATCATAGAACCTAGTGACATTTTCTTCCAAGAGAACTAACTAGCTACATTTCAAGAAACAAAAGTCAGCGCGTCCTTACGAAACGGCCAATTGAACTGGCGGTTTCGTACGGACGCACCGACGGTGCAAACATCTGTAAGAAAATTCCTATTTCATTTATTATATACAGTTGCTTGTGGTTTCATTTCTCACAAGACTCCTCAGTGAACTTTGAATAAGTTAATCGGAATGGCAAAAAATATATATAAGGCACCATGAGAACCGGCCGGAAATTTAAGACGAAGATGAATCTAAAATAAGAAGGAAAAGCGTTCTATTCACAAGAGGCCGGTTTCCATGGTACCCTCTCTCTCCTCCTCCTACCACCGTATTCTACAAAGGGAGGCCGAGATGTTGTGCCTCCTAGTGTTTAGTTGTACACAATTATGCATAATCATGTTGAGAAGTATCATCCGTGATTTTTACATGAATATATTCCCCCTTGAATTGAGATATCCACTCTAATATTATAATAACTGGGATCCTGTCATTTGTACAAAAATAGTTAAACAATGAAACAACAGATATCACATGGTTTACTGCTACAAGGTCATCTACATGTGCTATGCATACCACATATTTATATACCAACGCTGACAAACTATACTTCGGATTGCTGAGACAAAAGGAAGAAATTGACAGCTTTTTTATTTTTTTTTAAACATTGAATGTGACACATTCAAGGCTCCGGCTTCGCTGCTAGATCTTTGCTTGCTTCCTGGCGGCCGCTGTTGTCACAGAAGCCGCTCCTCTCCCCAACTCCTTACTTCCTGCTATCTGCAATCCACAAAAAGAGAGAGAGAATCCGATTAGTAATCCGTGCACCTTTGCCATTCAGAAACACTCAGCGTTGAAACACAAAACTCCCCGCACACAATTCGCGCAACCTGCCCACTCATGCAACATTAAACAGCCTGGTCACAACTCTCCAATATCGCCCACACTCCAAATTAAACCAATCTATTACCTTAACCAAACTGATGGCAATCACATGTTCAAGTCAAATGCATCAAACTCTAAGGCAAAACTAATAAAAATCTTAATGGCAAAAACAATGAATGCTTGCGGCACCGAATTTAAGCCATTTACAAGAATAATGCGAGGACAGCCAGCAATTTCCTCCAAAGATGGCACTCAGACCTGATAGTTTATCAATACAGTAATTTGACACTGAATGTTATGCTTATTTTGTCACACAATGCCAGAGGACAGGTATCTTCCTATTGTTTGCTTAACAATGTTGCTAAGCCCATTGTGACGCGAATTGTTTGGAAATGTTGCAAATGTAATCCGATTGGCCACATAATGAATATTTGAATGGAGTGCTACATTGCCAAGTGTGAGAAAATGCATTCTTAAGAAAATGGACAAACAAATATACTAAATGGTGTTTAAATGGACTGGGGTCAAGGTGGCTCATAATTGCCTGTGCTAGTTGGTTTGCTTAAGCCGGAGGCAGCTAGTGCTTTGGGCAGCTTGGAAATGTCAACAGGAATGCGGATGATGATGGGAATAAGACGATGCAGCTGATAGCGGACTAACGAGGCCAGATCTTCTGAGGCAGATCTTCGGGGGGCAAATCTTTAGAGGCAGATCTTGTGTTGGTTTTGCTTGACATGGGATAAGCCGACTAGTGTGGCCATGGCCAGGCCTTGATTGACTTTTATCCTCTCAGCAATGCTCAGACTGACCATTGGCCTGACCAGAGTCCAGTGTGGCCAGATGGGTCCAAGGCAAATCGTCTGATCTTATTAGCAAAGCTATTTTCATCTGGCAGCCCAGGGCTAGTCTGGCCAAGGACTCAATCTCTGCAGATGCATGCAGTGCAAAAGCATCTGATGCAGGCCTGGCAGTTGGCGACCCCAAGTGGTAATAAAGGCAACTTGGGGCAGAGAAAACAGACGGAGAATAAAATAAATAGAAGAGGAGATGACAGGGTCTTAATATTGGCTTGTACTGAAAGGCAAAGATATACGCCCCGGGGCAACCGGGTTCAGTGGTGTCAAACCTCTTCGGTGAATGCAAAGACTTCTTCCAAATAACTCCTAGTGATGGCTATAACAGATAACAAATTTTCCTCTCTGCGGTAATTACTCAATATCAACTTAAACATAGACTGTAACCAGGGGCTCTTCCTCCCACACACCTTTATAATAATAAGTTTGCACCAGGACCTGACAATCTGATTAATCACCAATATATTATTCCACTGATCCATTGCAGCACACCCAACAATGTTCTGTCACTTGATTATGGCTTCATCCAGTGTGTAACACACTAATAATGCTACAAGAGCCTAGTATGTTGTGACCTATCCTGAGTTTCTCTTCTTTTTTTCTCCACAGAACTACATTTACTCCAAATTGCAATGTTCATGTAGGTGGTACGAGCTCTGAAATGGTGGGGAATTGTCTCAATTGCATCATGTAATTTCTCAAACCTGGATGTCGGATTGGCCCGTTGTCCAATTTTATAGCAACATGGCTGTCTTCCATTGTCTTGAAAATCGTGAGGACAAAAAAGCAGAGAGAGAGAGAAAAACAAAGTAGGGAACTTGAGAAGAGCAGCAGAAACAAAAAAGCAATTGGAAAGTTGCACGATTTCTGTTGCAGAGCAAATGGCAGTTCAAATGGCAAGCAAATGGCAAAGTGGCTGAGGCAATTTTATTTCAACAAGGTTTGATTGCTGCACCAAAATCCACAGCTGCAGCAACAATTTCAACATCAATGTTTGACAGCAATGTTTGACAGCAATGTTTGACAGCAATGTTTGACAGCAAAGTTCAGCAGCCTCTACAGACAGACACTTCATCCTCAAGACACTTCGTCTCTGGGTAGATTCGTCCTCAAGAAACTGGCCCCAGGCGAAACAGGCCTCCCCACTTATTGTTATTTTCAGAACGGACCAGAAACAACTTCTCAACAGCAAGAGTAAACATCGGTGGAGACTAAACACACCGTCTTGCAGTTGAAAACACATCCTAAAGAGCAGACCGGTGTTTCTTCTTTCGGCTCTCCCTCAATAATTCATTGCGTATATATTCCATCTTGTCAGTCTCAATAACACCGGGCATCAACTAAGATGCTCTGCGAAATACGGACCTCATAATTTTTGCCATCCTTCTACCTAATTCGCTTTCCTGTCATTCTTCTTTCATTCGTATTTCGTTTTAAATAAATGACTGATGACTGTTCCAAAAAGATAATGCATTGTGGGACTGTTTGCAGAAAAGAATGGTTAATGTCATCAGTGTCATCAGTGCCTGTCACTGACAGACTATGACTTATTGTGATGCATGGCTATGGCATTGCAGTGTTTCACTAATGCATATATATAGTCTGTGTTTTTGTATGAAATGTGAATTCTTCTTTGTTGGAGAAACAATATTGAACCTGGAAAGGAGCCAATGAAAGCTTCTTTTGACAGTGACGTCATTTTGAACTAAATTAAAACCGCATCCGATTTGGAATGATAATGCATGGTCACACGATTAACCTTGATGGAGCGGGGATGCTGAGTAGCACTCGCACAAGATGGATGGAGAAACAAAGTTGATTCCCAGGGGGGAAAATGCATTTCATGGAGGAATTTGAGAAACTGGTGTCAATTGAGTGTCACCCACCTGACACCTGTGGCATTTGTTAGAGCGACACTTTTATGTTCAGAAATTCAAGAACAATGTCTAGATCAGCTCTCATGGGGAGGGGGTTTTCTCCTCGAATATGCTTAGTGCTGTTTTCAGAAGCATGAAAAAAAAGGAGACAGAAAAAAAATGGCTTGTTTGAACTATGGGATCCCTGTAAAAGTATAAATGCAACAAATATTGAATCCACCTTCAGCACAGGATTGGCTGCAAAATCCCAGGGTGCCGAACCAAGTTACCAAACATACCACACTAATGCCAGTTCCGGATAACACAATGAAGGCCCCATTAAATTCTACACCAATTCTTTGCCACGTTAATGCTGTGCAATGATATTGGTCAATGGGCTGCACCACAATTGTGCATCAGCAAACCTCACAAAAGTGGATTTCCATTTTGTCCAACTGTCTGCCAGAACTACTTTGACCTTGGAACAACTTTACTGTAAAAAAATTCAGACAAAATTGTTTTTTTAGATTCAAAATGGTTTTTTGAAAAACCAAATTTCAATGCAAAAAACCAACTTGGATTTTTTTAAAAATCCATGTTGGTTTTGCATTGAAATTTGGTTTTTCAAAAAACCATTTTGAATCTAAAAAACCAATTTTGTCCCGACATTTTTTAGAGTGCAGCATATTTACAGTCTATATATTGTACGTACAATGTCAATCTCTACATGTAACACGTCTATTCTAATAAACATCTACAAGTCCATTTCTCTATGTCAATTTCTGTATGTCCATTTCCATACTTATTGCTATGCATGGACTGTGTCTGTTGTTATAAGGCACAGGATCTACTTTCAAGGGATGGGCGTCCCTCAAGGACCAGCACTGTCACAGACTGTGGTGACAAACCTCTATTTAACTACTCACTTACCCCCCAAGCAATTAACTCCTGTCTTCCCAATTGCCCAGCACAATCTGTTCCTGCATATGAGATGACTCAATCTCTTTCTAAATCTTACATCAATCATTTATGAAATACAACCTGTGCAAGAAAACACACTAATTGTATGTATGTATTTCTTGACCAACTATAGGCCTACTTTTGATTCACTCTCTGACCTGCTAGGTCTGGGAGTTACAGTTTTATTTCACTGTCATTTTGCTTCAATCTAAAGTATTCTTTTCATTGACAATTAATGTCCCTACTTCCGAAATGTATTCTTGCAAAAACTAATCAATCCCTTTCAAAAAATATTTGATTTATAAAGAAAAAATGTCTATGTCCTATTTCATTCTGGATAGATTGATAAAAACCAAATATAAACAAATAGAATAAGGATGATTCTTTTAGAGACACCCACATAAAAATTTGATAGAATAGATTTCTTTTTCCTTACAATTTCTCAAAAAGCTGTGACGTCTTTTCACTGGAAACCAATCATCCTGATGCTGACTAAAATGTAATTAGTGAGTGATCTGGGATTTTTTGCAATCATTTTGCTTTTATGATGTTCATTACTGTGGTAGCTAGAATACATTGGCATTTCGTGGATTAATGCTCATAGGTTGGAGTATAATGCATGCCTTGGCGCAATCATATTATGCTATGGAATGAGAATGGCCGTAAATGGATTTACTAATTAGGTCTAGTTGATGCATTTTGTATGATGGATCTATTATGAGTTACTGCAGGTAGATGGGAGGCTATCACAACGATTACCTACGTGATTGCTGTTCCCAGAGCTATAGGACAGATCAGCGACATTTGGGGGGGGGGGGGTGTTTGCAACATTAATATCAGTATGCATATAAAATGCATTGTGAAGCTCCAAACCAAAATATGTTTATCTAACAGTTTTGCGTGGACCATGCATATGTGTCAAGTCCCAAGGAATAGTCAAGTAAAATGCGTAAGATGTTATCTATCTATCTATCTATCTATCTATCTATCTATCTATCTATCTATCTATCTATCTATCTATCTATCAATATAGAGCTATCTAGCTATCTATCTATCTGCATATAGTCCTCAATACTGTAGTATGTATGTAAATGACCTTTGTGCGTATATGAGCTGGAGACACAAAGTCGGAATATTTTCATGCGGTGCCAACGACCCGGTACACTTCCATTGGAGCATATTATGTTCATTTTAACGACTTGTTTCACTCAGTACCTGCGGCCTCAGACAGAAATACATATGCACCGATGAATAATTCATGGCTGTGACTGATAGTTACTGGAAAAGACAAAAGGGGCCATACATACATATATGCCAAATGCTCTGATTCGTAAATATCTGTGTGAACTCGACTTGCTCAAGCTTGATGTTCTTTGTTCTGCTGACATCTTTGATGCAGGATCATCAAAGTAACAAGCTTTAAACATACTTGTTTTGCTGTTTTTGCAGACATTATAGTCCGGATATGTCAATCATCTTACTCGCAGACAAAAAAGTTATACTTAAATTTATGCCTTTTGGGAATATCCATTTGACGACATATGCACTGCACTCTAAAAAAATTCAGACAAAAAACCATTTTGAATCTAAAAAACCAATTTTGTCCCGACATTTTTTAGAGTGTGTGCGTACTGACAATCTTGAAGTAAAACTTAGTTTTTACTCGCTGAAAGAAATTACTTGAGTTTGACACACTAAGAAAATAATGAGCGATAATAGATGTGTGAAAGGTCATGATTTTTGCTGACACCAAAAACCAGAAAGAAATTTAGACAAATTCTTATGCCAAGCAAAACCATGACTTTTCACGCGAATATACAGAAAAGGCACACTTCCTGTCTATGGACCAATCAGATTTCTGGATTAGAGTTATTTCACTATCAAGAAAACTGCAACATCCATTGCAACGCATGAAATGGAACCATTGTATTTTCTATGTGTGACATGTCCGCTGCGTATAAATTTATGAATTTTAAAACCGTTACGTAATTGTATCTTATTAAAAAGTCAAATTATTTGAAATGAAAGAGACAATTGATTGCAATATTGTACACCCTACAGAATGCATGCCTACCAGACACAATCTAGTGCTCAGAGTCTGCAGACGACAAAAAAATGGCGCCGACAACAATAAGCAAAGAAATTGAGGCAGACGACAGCAGATGAAGTAGAATGATGAGGAGAGAGAAGAAGGAGACAGAAGAGGGAAGAGAAAGGAGAGGAGGAGAAAGGAGAGGAGGAGAAAAGGTAGGATTTATAGGAGAGAGCGAATGCGCGATTGGATGGACCAGCTCCATGCAGCCGCTGCTTGCATCTTAAATAACATTGCGTTAATGGAAGATTAAAGTAACATTCCAGCCTAAGCCCCATGCATAATATATAATATCATATGCAGCTAAACTGGTTTACATTCATTTCCATTTTCAATCCGAAGAAGCCCATTGCCAGCCACTAACTCTGCTTGATGAATGGAAGAGAAAATTACACCCCGCTTGCGTCATCGCTGACGTAAATCGTCATTTACAATAGGCAATGAAGGACGGACAATCAGAACAATGACGAAGAGAAATGGACAGAAGGAGGCATTAAAAATTCCGCAGATGGGGTAACACGTATTCCGCACTTAACCTTTCTCTCAACCACTTCACAAATTTCCCTATTGTTACGTAAATGATGCAAAAGGTGCATGCTGCTTAAAATTTCATGGCCTCATATAACATGCTACCTATCTGTCGTATTTCGTAAAAATAAATAGAAATTGCAAGTTTATTTGTCATACTCAGAAAATTTCTGGAAAAGACTGCCAGCCAAAATGAAAAAGAGTAAACCAGAACTGTGTGATGCGAATTAATTCAAACACTTCTATCTGCCCTGATTTAATCTGACCCAAAAAGTGCTTGATTTACTTTTGGAAAGAATGACGAATCGTATGGAAGGTCACATTTTCTTATTCATATTATTCACTACCTTTCAAATTGATTTGAATTTGACTGAATTGATTACCTTGTGACTCAGCCTTGGAAACAAGCGAATATTCACCATATGCACAATATCAACCATAGAAAGTTGTTCAGGTTCAAAATATTATATTCTGGTAAAATAAATCTTCAAAGTGTGTCAATGGAAATAGTCAAAAATCCATCCATCATGATTCAGCTACAGAGGACACCTTTGTAAATATCTAGTTATTAGCTCAGAATGAATTCATTTGATCTAAGGCATGAATTGATGAAATATAATTATCCAGTCATGCTTGGACACCACACTCAGTAAAGCATGAATGTGTTTGATTTGTAAGAACCTGTCACGATTTGTTCCAAACAAATATTATAGATGGACAGATAAGAAGGTCAATATCACACACCTGGTTTGACTTGAGGCCAACTCTGGTCGTATCCATCAATGAAAGCATCAAAGCATTGGGATCAAAGTCACCAGAATATCAAACAATCTATAGGCCTATATTTGATACCTTAGTAAACATGATCATTAGATATCAATCGAAACAAGTGACATAACTGAGCGGATTTATTTCATTTAGTTTTTGTGAATATTTTACCATGATTTTGGAAAATGAAAATATGAGAGTCACACCAGGTGGGCCTAATAAAATCTATGAGATGTGTTGCAAGATACAACATCTAATACAATCAAAATTGACAAACATACTCTTAAAAAGCTTTAAATATCAAGCATTAGTTTTGGTGACCAACAATTTATTAAAGTACAGCAGGGCGCTTCTGTCTGCCCGTTCCTATGCCTGGCCCGAATCAGTTTGAGAGAAGCATCTATTTTGCAATTAGTTCTCTAGTAAGCTAGTTGGCTACCTTCCATGCAGCTGTTAACACCGTACAACAGAATGCCATCAGCACACAATATAATGAATGATAGAATAACATGGCAAGTCCATTAAATAGCACTTTATGGATGGGGCTCCATGGATGCCAGTGGTTCAGGGCCAGCCTGCACTCTAAAAAATGGCGGGACAAAATTGGTTTTTTAGATTCAAAATGGTTTTTTGAAAAACCAAATTTCAATGCAAAACCAACATGGATTTTTAAAAAAAATCCATGCTGGTTTTTTGCATTGAAATTTGGTTTTTCAAAAAACCATTTTGAATCTAAAAAACCAATTTTGTCTGAATTTTTTTAGAGTGTGCCATTCACCAAGGCTGCAGTGATCATTTTGCTTCATGTTTATGCTTCATTCTCAGCCTCATTCACAGCTTTATTCCCGTGCCTCATTCTCATGCTTCAACCTTTTAATTATTCAAAATGATCCACGTGAAACCCATTAAACCAGTAACAAGTTTCAACCTCGGAATTAAGCCAGTAAATGAAAACACCCTCCCTATTTATTTTAGCTACAATGTAACTGATAATGTAACAAAGCCCTGAATGAAAATTACAAATTATATGTGAAAAGAGTTGATTTCAAGCTTTTAGGCTGTAACAAGACTATATCAAATTCATGAAATTATGTTTTTCAAATAGTCACACAACACTAGAATATGACTCGGATTAGCCTGCCACACATGGTCATACAGCACAAATGAAGTTTGCTCCTGGATGACAGTTTGAAATATAGGGTATCATGGCCAAACAAACATCAAATATTTATTAATCTACGGAGGTCTGGGATGCTTTGCAGGAAGGACCACAGCCGAATGGTGGCATGATTCGGAATTCATTGGTGGAAAAATTCCCGAAGGGGCTCAGCTTTCATCCACCTAAATATGTCCCATCCCCGGTGAGTTTAAACCTCAGTATTTGCCGTGCTCTCCTCCGAATGCACCGGCTATTTCGGGCTTAGATGAGCTATTCTATCCTTGGTGTTCTGATCTTTCAAGAGATTACAGATTTGAGGCCGAGAGCAAAGATTAGCATGGTTGCGGCAAAGTTTTTGTCGTTTCCTGTTTCCGTCTAAGACCTGCTTCAAGTGCAGCGTGAGGAGGCATCTTCTTGCAACTGTAGCAAAAGCAGCGTCTCAGACCGGAACGCCAGTCTCCCTTTTTGACTTGGACCTACTCACTTCCCTTCTTTTCCTTCATTCTTTCTTTTCCTACTTTCTTTTCCTTCTTTCTTTTCCTTCTTTCTTTTCCTTCTTTCTTTTCCTTCTTTCTTTTCCTTCTTTCTTTTCCTTCTCTCAAGATTCTCCTTCTTTAACCAGTTCATGGATCGATTTCATCATCTCTTCATTATGTCATCTCTTCATTCTGTCATCTCTTCATTCTGTCATCTCTTCATTCTGTCATCCCTTCATTCTGTCATCTCTTCATTCTGTCATCTCTTCATTCTGTCATCTCTTCATTCTGTCATCTCTTCATTCTGTCATCATCTCTTCATTCGATCTGTCACTATATTATGTCTCTATCTCAATATCATATTCTCCAATGATTTCAGATGTATTTAAATAGGCGATCATTACACCATCATTAAATAATATCTTGATCATCTTCAGAAAATGCAATAAAAACCCTATTTGCCGGTTTTCTATAATTAGCCACAAGGAAGTGTATATTTGGCATCATCGGATCTCATCCGTAAGTAACCACAGCCCTTACCACCCTGGTGCATATTGCATGGGAGGAATTCTGCTACAAAGTCAACCTGGGCGCGGAGTCAGAAGACACATGAAGCACCGCGGCTGGAATTAGCCCTTTTCTGGGCTAGTAAATTATGCATGGGAGTCTAGAATGAGATGCCCCACTCAGTAGGCAATTTTCCCAGCTGGTTTGACGGAGCAGTGGACCTCTGACCTGCCCCTGTAACAACGTTAGCTGAGCCTCATGATGGACAGCCGGCAGGGGAAAAGATCATCCATTTTGATAGGGCAAGAAACGGAAAAAGGTAAAAGAAGAAAAAAGAATGCGCCTCCGAGCAATATCTGATGCTTTGCTTGCAGCTTTTCGGCTCAATGCGGCTATTTTCGGGCTCCTCAAAGATTGTTCTCAAAGCGATTATTGGCTAAACTCTTCCCGACAATCATTAATAGCGGAATACTTTCAGAAGTTGCTGAGTTGCTGAGATCTATCATATTGAATCGAATTCATCAGGTACCAGGGTAAGCCTTTTTTAGCCATGCAGTGGTCATCCTTCCTCATCTTGTATGTTTGTGTGTGTTATGTTGTTATTATGAATACTGTTTCTACCTGGTGAATTTAATAGCTGCATGAACCTCAACTTTGAAATAAGACCATGAATGTATTTTTTTGTATACGTTGTTGTTGGCCAGCTTCCAGATGGTTGCTAGGCAACGCGGAAAAAACAAAATTATACACGTTGCATGGGACGTTGGGAAGAGATGCATCATGGGATCGTGTCATCCAACACATTTCTCCAATCAGAGAGATTGTCACGTTCAAAAACCAGGATTGGACCTGAGCAAACAGAGATGGGGAACATTGCAAAAAAAGAGAAATGTTGAGGGAGAGGCAGGGAGGCAGGGTCACGTGCAACAGGCCTATCTGGGGAGGTCCATGCATTAGTATGGCCATACTTGTTCCAACTAGAAATTGGGGCCCTTGTATGCCTGTATAGTCTCCTTAATACAAGTAAGCATCACTTCACCTCAGATAAACAATATTCAGAAACATAAGACCTTTACTGAGGTCCTTCTCTAGTTCTACGCTGCAGATATTAAAAGGTTAGCGAGGTTCGCCTTGGTCCATCCGCGGATAATCGCAGGTATCATAGAACAGTTATACATAATTTCTTTCCATACTATAGGACAATGCCATGTGCTATATAACTTATGCAGCTTGGTAAATAAACAATAACCTTGTGTTCCACATAATATTATACATATATATGAAAATGTTCTTGTCTCTATATTTGTCCCCTTGTAACTACACTTGGTTAGCTTCTTTGTCTTTGGCTGTAAGTGCTGATGCAAGACACGTCTATTGTACGTTGTACCTGGTGTCATAGCCCAGCTGCCTCTCTTCAGGGCTTACTCTGTGTCTGCCCTGCTTCTTTTTCCTCTTCCCCCACACCTCTCATATTCTGAAGCTGGTCGTCTTGTCACATTTACTTTGTCATTTATCACTTTGAGTCAGACGCTTTCTTCACCACTGATGCTACTGCTTCTGCTGCAGATGCTACTGATGTTGGAAGCTGCTGGACCTACTGATAAACTGATACGGTTGATGCTGAGCATAGGTACTAAGCCGCTTGGGATACTTATGGTGCTCTTGCTCATGAACTACTGGGGCTAATCATGTTGGTGTGAAAGTACTGATACAGTTACTTTACTCATACTGCATACACACTGTAATAATATGAATAGTCTTTGTGGTTTCTTGTGATGAAACACTTGGTTTCTGTTGGAACCATTAGTGGTGTAATGTGTTTGTATATTGAAATTTGGATAGAGCAAAATAATAATATAGAATAGGTGTTGAGATGCTAACATACTTTTATAATTAATGTAGCTTCTGAACCTCACGAAATGCAGTCAAAAATGCATGCATGAGGCATAGAGAAGTCATACCTCAAAGGTAAATGACAGAAAGAGTCAGTGTTATTACTTTGCTGTTGCCACACTGTAAAATTCGAAATTTTGAGTCAGCTCAAATGATTGAGCGAGATGGTTGCACACTTAGTTTGAGCTGACATGGCTTGTTGTTTTGAGTTGTGATAATCTTTCCGTTATCATAACTTAAAACAACAAGCTATGTTAGCTCAAAGATATTGTCCGACCATCTCACTCAACCATTTAAGCTGACTCAAATTCAAATTTTACAGTGCAAGCAGTAAACTTCAGTAAAACCTGTTAATATCATGCGTTTTTTGTGTAATGTTGTACTTCTGTATTTCATGTTTATTCCTCACACTAAGTAATGCTGATGCTGAACCGGGGTGCTTCTGTTGGACTGATGCTACACGTAGGTCCTCCTACTGCTACAGATGCCGCAGCTCTCCGCTGTGGGGGAGGGGAGGGGGGGGGCTCGTAAAGAGTTGCAGTAATATTCAAGATGACGTAAGATGGCGGCTGGGCTCAGGTGGGATCTTCGTGTTAAACGTGGCGTGATGAGGGAGTGTAATCTTGGCAAGTAAGGATGAAAGAGCCTGCAAGGCCAGCCAGCAATTGCACCCTAGTCATGCACCCACCCCCCCATCATATATATATTGCAGCAGTACCTTTCACTGCAGCCTGCTTCCAAGTAGATCTATCCTGAATCCATCCTGTTCAGGAAATACTAAGCCATCTCATTAGAACTTATCCACAACGCACTGGCCTAGCCTTGAATCCTAACAACTTACTTTGGTCCTACTTTTCTCCTTTTTGTTCTCCTCTCTTTCTTGCAACTTTAACTATTCCGTGCTTCAATATAGCATAGTTTGCCACTCCAGCCATGTATGGCTTCTTTCACGAAGTCTTCCCAAGGACGAAGTCTCTCTCCTATATATATGCGCCAGCCGAGTGACTTCAATCTCTGCGAGACATCTATGCTACAGTGCTTTAAGGGCTTGCATGCATTCTCCCCATAGGTCTAATTCTATCACGTGAAATCTGACTCTACAACCACGGAAGCACTGCTTTTATTGACATAACAATAGGTGATAGGTGCCCCACCATTTTAGTAATACGATATATCCCCAGAAACATATTTGCCCAACATGAAACAGAGAATCACATACGAAAACAGCCGCACAGATGCAATTTAGCCTGACCGAGACCTGGACCCAACTCAAGCTTACTATTCAGCTTTGAACTTCACTGGGGAGATGGCACTGGTTGATAATCGGTTTTGGTGTTGTGGGGCACAGATGCAGGGAGTATACTATAATACTCCACACTGTAAAATTTGAAATTTTGAGTCAGCTCAAATATTTGAGTGAGATGGTTGCACAAATTGTTTGAGCTAACATAGCTCGTTGTTTTGAGTTATGACAATCTTTCAGCTGTCATAACCCAAAACAACAAGCTATGTTGGCTCAAAGGAATTGTGCAACCATCTCACTCAATCATCTGAGCTGAGTCAAAATTCAAATTTTACAGTGTGCAGTTGGCAAAAGAATGTTTATGGTTGCCATAATTAGAATATATATGTTGTGACTTGGCTCTTTTTAGTAACAAATTACTGTTATGGCAACAGACACTGGGGTAGTTGTTTCTATTTCGATATCCCAGAATAATATTTATTTTCTCAGAAGAAGCTTTTCCCATAAAGAAGAACAGCTGAGCAACACAGATCGAAGCTGTTGGAATGCACCCAAAACTGGCAAGAGACATCTCTGAAGTTGCACGAAAACTAATATCAGACACAGATAAACCTTGCTTTTTTTTGTACCTGCAAATCTGCCAAATCAGACACGAGATTGGATCAGCATTAGGAAAATTGGTCTTGTGACGTGTACGGTGCGCATGCTCCCAGGAAGAGCCAGGGGCAGCTTATTGAGACTTCCGGTTTGGCAAAAATACCGGCTCTTAATGAAGGATCCTGATTCGATTAATGATCAGAGGAAGGACAAGACCAGGAAACATGCACGGCCAATATGCACAGATGACAACTGATGACAGCTCATAAATGTCACATGTAATACTGGTTTACAATATGCATAAATGCTGACGAAATTAGTCCTATGCACTGAACATATTGCATGATGGCGGAGTATACACCGTAAAACAAGATCCCGTCACTTTTACACCATGCAGTTACCTTTTAGAACAATAATTCCTAAAACAAAAGATTTAATGGGGAGAGTGGAAGTCCTCAACATGCTACACATGTATTTACCCCGAGTGAGGGATATTTTACTTGCCAAGTACAGACAGCACAGGTACGCCAATACAGCTTCTCTTCCAAATGACAATCGCCTTGAATTTTGCTCATGAAGGTCCACTGAAAATTTTGAGTTTCCCTCCTGGGGTTTGTACCTGTGCAGGCAAAGGACTTCATCAGAGTAGGCCATTTCTCTAACCACTAAAAATTATTGTTTTTAAGTATTTTTCAATCATTATCAATTGCACTATAGTATATGTTAGAATAACAGTTAAATAATTAGTATCGATGTCAATCTGAATTGAGTAAATATTTCAGAGTTGTCTATGCTTCGCTCTGGAATATCACCTTCACAAGAATGTCTCTGTACTTATTGGGAAAACAATCTGGGACCATGTAGTTTTTCAGTGAATTTCTTGGATGGTGTTATTATTCACCTGGATACTGTACACTCTAAAATGGTTTTTTGAAAAACCAAATTTGAATCTAAAAAACCAATTTTGTCTGAATTTTTTTAGAGTGTAGCAGTTATTCACCTGGATATTGTAGCAGTATGTTGTTATTATTCACCTGGATACTGTAGCAGTTATGTAACATTCACCAGAAGGAAGTTGATTACAATTTAGAACAACTCCCAAGACGGAATAAGAATCTTGTCGATTTGCATAGTAATTACTCGGTGGCATTGTGCATGGACTTTTAATGCGTTGCTGGATTGAATAATTCAGTAGCAGATATGAGGGTTAAGCAGTTGCCTACTTGACAGGATGAGGGGAGATGTGGGAATTAGGAGTTAAGATGTGTTGCTAGGAAATGGCCACTTGTTGGAACATTGAACTGAGTCTGGTTGCTTCTGATATGTGCCTTAATTGCAAGACGACAAACAGAAGGAAAAATGACAGTGAACAATGAACATGACTTCAGCACACTGTAAAATTTGCTATCTTGAGTCGGCTCAAATGATTGAGTGAGATGGTTGCACAATTTGTTTGAGCTGACAAAGCTTGTTGTTTTGAGTTATGATAATATTTCCGTTGTCATAACTGAAAAAAACAAGCTACTTTGGCTCAAAGTAATCATGCAACCATCTCACTCTAATGCAAAAAATTCTAATTTTACAGTGCATGGGATTAAAAAAGAAGAAGTTAGGCCTATATCATTATTTTTTGTCCTTATTTATGGATGAACGATATATTTTCTGGCATCAATAGTATTCATAATAATGACATCCCTTGAGTATCAATTAAACTAATTAACAACTCCATGGCGAAACTGTGCTGTTAATTTCCCCAAACATCACATTTTTAAAAAAAATTGTTTTTATGTGCAACAATTAAGAACTTCCTAGAGAAAAAGAAAAGTTGGAGGGGGGGAGGTCGAGTATAATACATGTCTTCCTATCTCCAACATGCAAATCAGAGGAGACTTATTCCCAAAGGGATGTTGTCAATCCCTGCTATGATAAGATTATATCCAATGTAACATCAGTTAATTTGACATCATGAAGGCGGTGCCAAAGTCTGCAGCACTGGTTGTTGTCTCTGAGTTAATAATCTGTGCTCAGAAGCTGACAGATGCCATCTCGTCTATGTCATGAAGTTGACAGTGTCTTGTCAGCATTATCAGTTCCAGATGCATTGTAGATATTTCTGATATATATTAGATAATATCTCAGACTTTCTGGTTGCTTCAGTGCTCTGTTTTGAGCCATTGTGACTAATAATCTTATCTGTGCCCACTCTTTGTCAAAGATGGCCTATGGCTCTATGCAGTAGCTCAGTCTTGTTTAGTCTTGTTTTGACTTCATTTCATATTATCTGAAATCGCTGATAAATTTAGATCACCATGATTACTAATCTGGTGACAAAGATGATGACGAGACACTGATCTGGTGACATTGACACTGATTCAAAGTCATCCCAGATCTTAAGATGTCACATAAATCTGACATTGCACGCTCCATTGATGTTGAAGTGATGACACTGGTGACCATGATGCAATATCCATCACCATTAAATTATGATAGGACAATAATTGTGAGTCAGATTTGATAGCATCAAACTGATCTGTTATCCACCGATTTATCGGCACTGATCAGTGATGGCTGCTGGGCTCTGCTGGGACTAAGACACTGGTGACAAAGATGACGGTGAGACACCAATCTGATGACACAGTGCTCTAATGACACTAATACTGATCCAAAGTCATCCCAAATCTTAAGATGTCACTAATCTAACATGACACACTGATCTGTGATGCATGCTAAAGCCAGTGGAGCTGTGGAGCTGAGATATCACTGGGTGTTACGTAATCAGCAGCACTGGTGGTTGCCTGAAGCCTTGTCCACCTACGCCCCCTTGTGAGCAGTGATAGAACTACACCAATTGTGTTTCCCATCAGACAATGCTCTGACATTTACCACAAGCTCCTGTGGCAATGAATCGATCTGCTAAAGGGATACATCAATTGCCAAAGTCGACACTACAGCGCTGACCTTTGCAAGCCAAACAAGAGCCATCTGAGCCGATAATTGCATCTCAATTCGCCATATCGACCAAATACCCCCACACAGTTGACAATCAGTTGCCACCCAGTAACTTAATGACAAATTTAAAACAACTTTCTCCACAGAAGTTTAAACCTCACTTTCAGGCAAAGTTTCTAAGGATTCTTTACATCGATAAGTTACGAGATGTCATGATGAATTATTTATGATTTTTTTGTGTCAACTTTTAAACCACAATGTTGGCCATGCTTGTGATTGGCTCACATTACAGAATTGCGTTAGAGTAAATTCAACATATTACTAATATGTTTATTGCCACATTTTATTGCAAATTGGGTGCTTTAGAGCACCATTACACTGCATGGTAAAAGTGCTAGGCATTCGGTGGTTCATTAACACAGATTGTGAAGCAGTGGATAGTAAATAGCAGCATGAATCAATGTTCACATACATGTGAGCAAGACCAATTACACATGATACATATGATGTGACATTGATGTCATAGATGTGTAATCAACTGCGACAGGATGGTGAGGTAAGCACACAGTAGTACATGTGGCAGACATCTTCAGGCGGCTTCAGGAAAATTTTGATCAAAAAGATAGAGCTGCATGAAGGTTGAGATGGTGCAGCTTTTCTATGAAAGTTCTTGCCGCTTATGAGGAGCATTGAATCTGTTGATGAAGGGTACAACCAGTAATCTTTGAAACCTAAAAGCAATCGAGGCACTGCGGCAAAAGTAGAATATTTCATAGAATCGGAAAGCCGAAAGGGCATCTGTAAGCTTTGGGAGTTTTGAAAGATACTTGAGATGTTTGAGGAGAAGTGCAAGGTATATGAAAAGGAAGAAACCCAAGGTATAAACTGGATGTAGCATATGGCGGATGATTATCCGGGAGTCCACGGAGAAATCTGCGATCATTCTCTCTGTGACAGCAGACCCCATCAAGCTGGGAGGGCAGGGTGAATAGGTCCTCTCCTAGGCTCTAGTGCTTCAGCAAACATGGTATTAAGAGAAGCAGCAATTCGACCTGGAGGCGGCCAATCCATGTCAGATGTCGAGTGCTAGAGGAAATATTTGACATGATCTTGCTTTCAAAGGAATGATTGCAATATGATTGATCGTATCTTTCATAATAATTCATCCACAACCAACAGCAGTATAAAAAGCAACTGGTGGAAATTGGAAAGTAGCCAATGACTGCAACTAGTGAATGCCAGACTCACTCTGGCAGTCTGGCTGCAATCATCTTGTCTTTTTTGGTACTGTACATCTGTCCATGATTTCTTCATGTCTGTCCATAGCTGGTACTTATCTCAATTGATACATCTACAAAGAGAATATGATGGATGTCTGTTGCCTTTGAGCAATTATTAGGAAGAGCCAGACTCCATGAATATTAAATTACCCAAAAGGAGAACAGGATATTAATTGTTCTACATTTGAAACTTTTCTATTTTAATATTCAAGCATTATTTAAATGACTACCTGTGAAGTATTTCCATTTGTTTTGTAGATGTCCTTGACCTTTCTTTTGCAATAATACTTTCTTGCGCATGTTGAACATCGATTGTTATTCGCATGTCCTCTTAAGGGAAACGGTCAGTGATGTTTACGACTATACAAGTTAAAATGCAGTCGATAAAAAAAAGGCAATGCCTTGCAAGTTGTTTTCCTGCCTTCAAAGAAATCTAAAGGTCAAAGTGGCTTTTTATTTACACTTTTTGTTGGATTTTGTTGTGTGGTTCAGACCAAACAAGTTTTTTTCATGACAGAATAACACACAGCATAGGAGTGCACTCTAAAAAATGTCGGGACAAAATTGGTTTTTTAGATTCAAAATGGTTTTTTGAAAAACCAAATTTCAATGCAAAACCAACATGGATTTTTAAAAAAATCCATGTTGGTTTTTTGCATTGAAATTTGGTTTTTCAAAAAACCATTTTGAATCTAAAAAACCAATTTTGTCTGAAGTTTTTTTAGAGTGTGGAACGGAATGCTAATAGCAAATTTAGGAAAAGGCTAATGGCGTCTGGGAGCAGAGCACTACATCATTATACACGTCAGAAATGCTGGGGAAATTATAATAGATCTCTGTGGTGCAAAGCAAACTGGAGCAGGAACAATCTAATCCTACTTCCAGGTAAACAATATTTAGGCATATGTAGCAAAAAGGCTGTGTGCTCAGATGATGTATTGCTCGATGCTGTTGAATCCAAAACCATCAGCACTCTACAGCCCCCAATGCTCTTAGTCATGAATTATTCCTCTCTGCCTACTGTGAGGTCTAGGCCGAAAATCTGGATAACATGCTTGGAAAGTTCTCAGATCAAAAACATTTGTGATGGTAGGCCTATAGGTTTTAGTAAATATACAACCAAGCTGTCTATCTCAAAACCGTATGAATCTCCTCTATCTGCAATTCAAACATTAATCTAACATCTGGTAGCCCGACCATTACATCAGCAAAAATAAGACACGAAAGGTTGGATTGTGACTTCCATCGAATGAAACAGTACCAGTGTTGTACCGTGCAATTTTCCATGACTCTACAAATGCCATTTTTAACCGCATTCTACACCAAGAGTGCTGGAAAATGTTAGATTTACTCTTCAACTGATGCATTGAAGCTTGTTACAAGGGATGGCCAATGCGAGAAGTAACAAAAAAGAAAATGGTGCAACTTGCCAAACAATTAGGTGTACTTTCTACAGTGATCTGAACCGAATCGAAATGGATAAGTGCAATCCGGCACTTAAAATTTTCTGGATCAGTACATTACACAAGTGCAACAAAACGTTTATTTTTATTTTTCAGTGATGCAAAACTTTATCGACCTATCTTCTTGAAATTGGCATGAAAACACATATCGGAGACACCTCTTTAGTCAACCGGTAATTTAGCATGTTGAATCTTGTCCCTCTTGCATTGAACCCTATAGCGGAGAAGACGAAATGTTCACGTAAAACAGATGAATGAAAACTAACATGCCAAGGGAAGCCAGAGGAGTTCGGTCTACTCCATTCATACAGATGTTAGTGACCATTTTAGCTTTTAAGCAGCCTCTGACCCACATATGGAATGCAGTCCAGTAAATCGCATAACTGCACTTAGGATATTACAGGTGTGCTGGCAAGTGCTGGCAAGTGCTTTAGGAGCTAGTGCTTGGCAAGTGATAGATGTAGTGCCATGTTGCAGCAGTCAAGGCTGCCTCTTCCACATTCAACTTGACGGACGAGGTGTACTTTGCGGCAATACGAGTGTGAAATTATTCTGATTTCGTGGCTTTGTCCATCGCAATTCTAGTTCTGGTTCCTGACATTCACTTGTGAAGCTCTCCAAAAAACAACCAATATAACAAAGATATTGTTTTGCTGAATATTAAATGCAGGACCTGTTTGACTCCATACAACTTCACCTACAACTTCCATGAAGTTACATGTATATATTTTCAACAGCGTTCAATTGCCTGCCTGAAGCTTCTCGCAGGCAAAGGAGAGTTGTGACCACAACATACAAATTAACAGACATTTCTATCAGACTATTATAAATTCAATCCTTAGTCATGCAGTATAATTCATATGATGTTAAGAGAAAACTTCTGAACAATACCCTTTTTTTTTTTTTTTTACATTTTCAGCTTTTGGAAATAAGACATCTGTTTTTTCAAATTTGCAAATCTTGTTTTGATAATTCTTGAAGGTGTCTTTCAAAAATTTTCAGAAATTATTTACGAAGAATTGTTTTTATAAATAAATGCTTCAACATACCGTTTCCCTTCCAGCAGATGTAGGGCAAGAAGCGACCTGACCGCGTCCTCCTGAAGCAGAATCCTTGGAATCGTCCGCGTTTCTGTTGGGTTTTCCTTTCGCTTACCACGCCCGGTGAGATTCGGCCCTCGTTCTGAAGCTGCAATTATACAATCGTTAGAACTATTAAAAGGATTGTAAAAAATTCACCAATGAAATACAAGTGGTTAGTGACTGGTTACTGACTAGCTTTTGTCAGCAAGTTCAACTGTTCCTTACTTAATTACTCACATCCTTGACAATTTTCTTTAGTATTTCCCTTATCCAGCATGCCTTAAACTTTCTTTGCCTTTCACCTCACCCTATACCCTGCCTTTTACCTCGTCCTTCGCCTTATCCGCCACCTGATCCATTGCATCATACTTCACCTCACCCTTTTGTCTTGCTCTTCAATCTTCACCTCACCCTTTACCCTGCCCTTTCCTTCGGTTCACTTTTCATGGCATCTTTCACCTCACCCTCTGCCATTCCTTTCACCTCTCACCCTGTACTTTGTCCTTTGCATCATCCTTCACCTCACCCTATTCCTTGCATTTACCTCATCTTTCACCTTATCCACCACCTCACCCTTTGCATCTTCCTTCACCTCACCCTTTACCTTGCCCTTTCCTTTGCCTCACTCTTCATCTCAAACTTCACCTCACCCTTCAATTGCCTTCACCTCTCCTCTCACCCTTCACCTCACCTTCTTGTCTTGCTCTTCAATCTTCACCTCATCCTTTACCTCACCTTCAACTCAACCATTTACCTTACTCTTTCCCTCATCTCACCCTTTACCTCGCCTTTTCCTTTACCCCCTCTTCATCTCATCCCTCTCCTCACCTTTTACCATTCCTTTCAACTCTCACCCTTTACTTTGCCCTTTGCATCATCATTCACCTCAACCTCTACCTTGCTTTTCACCTTAACCCTTGCCTTGTCCTCCACTTTTCCCTCTTACCATGGTATATACCATACTCTTACCTTGTTTACCTTAGTCCCATTGACTTTTGGAGCCTTGAGCATAAGAATAATTAACATAAACTTGGATTAAAACTGTTTGGGGATGACATCGAATTTCTACATCAGTGCCATTTAGCTGATTTCAGCATAATATGTAAATGGCACTGCCATGAAATTCGCGCAGCACTTAAAAAGTTTTTGTAGGACTTATAGTTTTACCATAACTTTCATGTTTATTTCATATTCAATGTATGAAAGGAGTTATGTAACTGTTTCAGAAAATTAGAAAGACAGATACATGAAAAGACAGAGAAAAATGTAGAATAGCAAGATAAACTAGACAAAAAATATAGCCTAATAGATAAATAGATGAATATATCGATAAATAGCTCTAGAGATAAATAGATAGACAGATAGATAGATAGATATAATGACTGACAGATAGATAGATTAATTGATAGATAGACATATATATTAAATAAATGGTAAAAAGGCAGGCAGCACTGAAAGCTGCCAAAGTCAAGTCTATGTTAGATTGTTGATATTACATAATAGTATAAATATATAGTAATACAAAAACAATAACATTGCATGTAGATTATCTGTTCACTGTTACATAATCATCAGTTTATAAGATTATGTAACTTTAATTTTGTTATGTTTTCTTGTTGTCTGATTGAAATTAAATGAATCACATGTTCATAATTTGATTTAGCTTGTCAATGCTAATAATTAACTATTCCATAAAAATTATTGGTACAGGATATATTACTAGGGAAAATTGAATTTTTAAGACACTTTTGAAGATAAATATGTTATGTTTTGTTAAATACGAAACTAAATCATTGATAAGAAGCTGGACCCACTTGACCTAATTCCAAACTGTGGACTGTTGATGTTGAGACCATCACTGCACAGATTTTTTAGTCTTCTCTTGCACTCAATTCGCTTCGCTCAACGGCCTACGGCCGTTTCGCTGCGCGAATATTACATATACTAAGATCTCGATGAATATTAAACATATCTACAGACTCATGATATTCAAATATCTGAAATTCATTTTAACGATGTACGATAAAACTAATGGCATTTCGCAATTGCCAAATCCCGTTTACTTTACAATTGCCACCTAAATTCCTCCACTAAGTGTATTACTCAGATGTGAAATTAATAGGGATTTATTATTCCGTCGCATGCAGATTGGATGCTTTCCTTAAAATGTCGGACAACAAGATGAGATTGGCAGACAAATTAAGTTTAGCGTAACTGTCATGGCTTCTTTTATAACTTCATCCCATCCAGACAGATGCTTTTAAAATTCATTTCAATGAAGATTCATAGCACGTCTTCTGCAAACATCGCGGAGCCTAACTTCTGCAACATCTCGCTGTATTTTCTGATGCTTGTCTCAGAAGCTGCCTGCAATACCTGGTGGTGGTGTCAGTTTCATTTTAATCTGCCATCCATCTTTTAAGGGGCTACTCTTGATACCCCCAAAATTAGATTCTTGCAAAATATCAAATTGTCCTTGTTAGAAAGGCTTCCATTCCGTATCAAATTCCAGATTGATTCTACACCCAGATCTTATGAAATTTCGAACTTGTGTCCTAATGTGTTCATTGTAGCTCCTATAGAAGAGGTGAAGGTCAGCTATGAACACACATTAGAGAAATAGGGAGTGGAATGTATGAGGCTTTCAGTTTCGGACCACCACCTTCACAGGTTAGACATTGACATATTGAATCCTTAGGTGCATTGTTGTGCATTTTATCAGAAATAGATCTCAGAAATTCTGGATATTAGATCATGTGTAATCTTCAAATGTTGGATTGACATGGATACATTGAAATCTTTTGGTACATTGTTATAAATCTTATCCCTGTGAATTCTGGATATTAATTAGGGATTTAACATGATATTAGATATTATTAGATATCATGGGTGGTAGGGGAAAACCATTGGGATTCAACATGCAATCCTATCCCATGGAGTCAAGTGCAGAAGGGCCAGGTCTAGTGGTTGAGCAAGCAGAGCTGCTGAGGGCAATAGGACCTTTTAACAATCAGGGCGGGGCCAGCAACAGCTTATGTGTCTTAAAAGCATTGGCTCTGCATTATGGATGGGCTATTGTCTTTGTAGACACCCAGCTCTCTTTAATGGCAGTTGGAGTGACCCACAGAATCCAAGCACTCATTGTTTGCGGGTCATTCTCAGTCCGCCCATTTAATGTAATTGCACAGGCTCAACTGCTCTAAGTGTTGATAGATAGAGCATTCCTGCAGATTATGTAGCAGTGCCAAGGTGATACACTAGCAGCATTGTTGCTGCAATGTGATATAACCCAAGCATTAACCTTTATAGACAGGCCTTGTGAGGTGCTAACAGAAATCTTGGCTATATTCTGGGATGGCCCTGGCCATAAGGCAAGAGGAAGTGGTGCTAGGAGCGATAACATCCAATGTAGGAGTGTCTTGGGGCCACTAGATTATTCAACTGATGATTCGATTCTGCCCAGGGAATCACAATAGAGTGTCGCTCTGGCCCTACAGAGACTCTACAAGATGCCAGGCCATTAAAGAATGCTTAGCATTGTCTTGGTGACACAAAAAAGATAAAAGATATGATCTTTCACCTTCTCCCTGCATCCTTGGGGGTACTTTTATATTTATGTCAGCTCTAACAACACTAGATCAAGGTTTTATGATTCCAGTTCTATGTACCATGTTTGCAAGATCAACGTTGCAAACGCACTGATATATATATACACAAAATGTATCCATAGACCTAAATGTGGTACGTATTTATAATCCTTTCGTATAACAAAAAATACTGGCTGTGATTTCAAATTACGCCCTGCGCAACTTCTTGGATGATGCATGTACATGTGAGTTCCAAACTACCACATAAACATGATACATGACAAATGATATATTGTAGTACTTCATAGTCACCATTACTTTAACCCCCCCCCCTCCCATGCATGACAGGGTCAATTAATTCATTTAAATTCAGGATAAGGCTTAGAAGACCATTTGCCCATTGCCATGGTGGTCACGTATTTAGGCTGTGGGCCTTAAGGGAGGTGGTGCAGTCAGTAACTCCTTAACACCAGCTTAAGGCTCTCTGACAGCCTTTTGAACGTCTTGGGTCTGTTAAGGTAAGTTCAGACAAAACAGGAGCCTTAATCCCTCTGAACTTGGTAGTTCTGATTAATTCTTTCTCATCTGATTCTCATCTAAATGAAAACTTGATAAAACAAAGTGCCCAGAAACACTGTTCACTTGGTTAATATATTGACAGAAAATGTTGTTTTATTATCAGACTGATGACAATTGTACGTTGGATATTTATTTAGGTTGACAGAATCTAGTTACTCGCAACTTCGTAAGAGATTATGCCTACCGGTGCCATTTTCAAGCAGTTCAATCAGAACTGACTGCTAACTTGGCTCTAATTCAGACCACTGCTTGTTTTTTAATGCAGTTCTGTTGTTAGTTCCCCACCCAGAAGCTATCTTGCTTGCTCATTTGCCTTGTGGTGGCTTGCCTGCTTTGCCATACAGCACAGGAGTGTGTGGGCCAGAGAAGTCACTCTAGCAAGAGTTTGCCTGTTGGTGTAGCCTTGCCTAATGCATCTGGAGTGAGGCTCACTGGCCCATGGTCCCTGCTAATTCACAAGGGCTGTGGGCCCAGGTTGATACACTCAGTAAAACTGCGATCTGTTGCCTCCAGGAGAGTATTCGGCAAAGGTCAGCATTCACAAAGCCTTGGGCCTAATCTAATGATGACTTTGAAACAGAACATCTGGGAAAAGGCCTAGAAATCCACTTATCTATTTGCGCTTGACAGAACCAGTTTGCGTTTGATTCCAAGAACTCCAACCCAATGAAAAAAGAGCCTGGGAGGCTGGCAAACTGCTTGCAGCTGAAGAGATGCGCAGATCAACAGATAGATAGATAGATAGATAGATAGATAGATATATAGATAGATAGATAGATAGATAGATAGATAGATAGATAGATAGATGGATAGATAGATAGATAGATAGATAGATGGATAGATAGATAGATAGATAGATAGATAGATAGATAGATAGATAGATAGATAGATAGATAGATAGATAGATAGATAGATAGATAGATAGATAGATAGATAGATAGATGGATAGATAGAGTGGGTAGGTGGAGCAGGTCAATGACCCCACGGGGTGGACCTTTAAGTTACCCATCACTGAGATGTTACAAGGGAAGTGAGTGCAGGAGGTGCTACCATCTGCATAGTAATGAAGCAGTTATATCACTGGGGGCTTGATGTGCATTCATGTCCCATTTATAAAGGTCATCTAAAGGTCAAATAGGTGCAAGATTAACCCAACTTCATGATGGGAAGAACCCTTCATTAAATGGCTAGGGAATAGAAGTGATGCTGAATTCATTTGTTCCACAAATTATCAGTCTATGTTTACTTGACACATCATGAATCAATGTTGCAAGTACCTATAGAAGGTGCAGACAACGTAAACATGATGTTGCTATTGGTGAAGGGCTGATCTACTGTGACGTAGATATGTATGGCAGAAATTATGTTGCCACAACATGAAAACAATGTTGTTATTTTTTTACAATGTTGTGACAATGTTGCCACAATGTTGCATACTAACACCTTATTTTGACATTGCTTCACAATGTTGTGACAACGTCATTTCTACCATACAATTCAACACAATTTTACCAAAATTGTGACATTGCCACAACCTTGCTGCAACGCAGATGTGCCCATTGAGTGTAAGAGTAAATCGATTACGTTGTTGTTTTCATCGCAGGTACTTGTCCGTGTACCGAATGTTTGTTAGTAGAAAAAGGATTGTTCAAAGTAATCGAACTATTTCAGAACTTTATTGCTTCTTGCGCTCCTATTTCTCAAATGCATTTTATCGATCGTTAAGTTACATTTTTCATGGCTCGGCCAATTAGTAATTTTGCAAGACAAGCACTTCTGGCAAATAGCCCTTGAGTGGAAGGGATGGCCTTGGGGTTTGAGCAGAGTTGGAAATGTCAGTACCAAGGAAATGGCAATTCTCATGTCAATACTAAAAACGAGAGAACAAAATGCCAGTCCTCTTGCTTGTTTGTGTTAAATATTATATCGAAAATATTTCCAAATCTGATTTCTATGATCAATTGGAGACATTCAAGTTCCATGTATTGGTAATCCATAATATAGTACTCAGAATGGTCAAGAGACTTGAGGACTATACTGAGACGAGTGCAAAGCAATGCCATATCTGAGTGTCTGTCATACTCAGTCAGTGTCAGAATGGTACACACAAAAGTTAAATTTGAATCAGTTGATACTCCAATATATTGTTCTATGGAATTTCTATAGCCACCCTCAGAAATATCAATATTCAGATGTCAATAGGCTCAGTCAAAGTATTCCTCAGTCGATGTCTGTGATAGTGTTGAGTAAAATCAAAGCACGTATTGTCAATAATCAGAGTGAGGCTTATGAATATTAAAGCAACGTATCAATATTCTAATATTAGTAAGAATACTTGTTGTACAGACCTCCTTGACGGCTAAGTATACAAGTTCCTTGAACTGGTCTTAAAGCAACGTATCAATTTTCTAATGTTAGTAAGAATACTTGTTGTACAGACCTCCTTGACGGCTAAGTATACAATATTCTAATATTAGTAAGAATACTTGTTGTACAGACCTCCTTGACGGCTAAGTATACAATATTCTAATATTAGAAAGAATATTTGTTGTACTGACCTCCTTGACGGCTAAGTATACAAGTTCCTTGAACTGGTCTTCCAGGTCCCCGAGGTCTCTCGTGTCCAGCCAGGTGGCCCGCTCTTTCTCGTCCAAGCCAGACTCTGAGACCTGCAAAAGAAAGCACAAATAAGAATCAACAGAGACAGGAGACATCTTAATTACTGTAAACTACTGAGACAGAAGAGTTTGGTTCAGTGGTCAGTGTTCAACTGAAAGGTCAGAAGTAACATTCACTCAGTGGAAGATAGAATAGTGCTTTTACCAACTTTGCCTTTTCTGAACTGCTGAATTGAAATGATCTACACTGTATAATACCCCATTTTTCCAAACTAAAGTTGGTAAAAACTATATATAACTCTTTCATCTTGATCAGGGAATTGGAATACAATGTTCGAGTACAACTACAAGGTTTTCATGCTGATAGACCAGTTATTTTGGCCTAGTTATCTTCGCCAATCCCTCTTTGAAACGCTAATCTGACATTTCAGCAGACATTTTGAGGAAATGCAGGACAAACATGCACCACAGACAAAGGGGCCCGCCATTTACATATATGTCAATCCGCTGATGCTTTACCTGGGGTTAATCTATCTGAGCAGTGATATTTCCTTCAAGTTATTCAAACTACATGTATTGGGTCTGGCCATCCTATATTGGATCCGGCCATCCTGTGTCACAGCAGAAAGTGGTCAAAGTTATCAATTTCTCGGAAAATACTAACACAGTCTCACATATAATCAAGTCAAGAGAATGCTTGTATACGCATTTTACCATATAATTCCAATGTGCTCCTGTGACTTGAATGTACATGACATGTTTTACAAACCTACATAAGTCATTCATGGATTCATCCCATGCTGCATGCTTGTCAACTAAACCAATTTCGTGTCCTCAAAACTCTGCAATGAGTTCTTGGAGAGTATTGTCATGCACTTGGAGGTATGCCTTGTCTTTTCATTTGCCTTGGGATGGTATTGTTCACTCGTAACATGGAAACATTCTTTGAACACCTTATCACACAATAGCCATGTAATTACTTGTTAGCTTGTAACAATACTTTGCACCTTCTGAATCATGCCATGTTCTCTCACAAATTCACAATCCCTAATGTGGATCATGAGCTTTAATCATGGAGTTTCCATGTCTGCTAATGTTAGGTTCAGGCAAACTAAACATGAATTGTTTGGAAAAAGAAAAACAATGTTCTAATGGTTGGAGATATAAATTGATTGATTTCACAAGTACAGAAACTTTTTTAAACCCAACCCTCAATTAAACATGCATTACTCAACTCCCAAGTTTCCATGCGACCACGCCACCAAACGCTTTGAGCTTGGCTAAAACACCATTCTTCAGCCTATTTTTAAAATAGCGAGTTGTCACAAACTCTTAGAACTATATTTGGGAAACTGATTCTACACTCTAAAAACAGTGTTTAGAGTCTAAACACAATCCTAAACACATTTTAGTTTATTGTTGAAACATGTTTACAAGTGTTTACAACCTAAACACTGTTTTTACAGTGTAAGTTTGTTAGCCTAATGTGGTTTATTTAATCTCAATATCAGCTTAACTTGGGTTTTAAGGCATTAAATCATCCAATTATATCAATGTGACTGCCTTGCATTACTGCTGTTATGGCCAAATTCTTAAAATGCAGGTAATGACCTGTTAGGCTGCAGTTGCCATACCTCAAGTCTATGGCCTATCACCATAACTCAGCTGAATAACTGTGATGCCTTGGGATTCCGCTGAATTAGGTAGGATCTGCTCCTTCCAGCATGGACCAGCAATGCCATTAGCAAAATATCTTTCTGATATAATATAATGCTTAATGTTATTGCCGGCATGAGGGGTGGGATAGGATTAAGTGTGTGACTGGGGGCTCCATAAAGGTCTCTATGGGCTGGTATATATCAATCTTTCTGTGGTGATGGTAATGCCTTTGATGCTGCCTGAGCAGGTTTGCAACGCACCATTGGTGCGGTAGGTGCCAAGTGCTGATATTGATAATGCTGTTGAGTCTGATGATGCTAACACTTTCACTGCTGAGAAATCTGCTGTTAATTGTCGTTTTGATGTTTCGCAAAACTGCTGGCGATGACACCAAGATCAATACATTCGTGCCATCATAATAAACAGATACTGTGAAGTACTCTCCTAAGCTGTTATATTCTTAACACTAGTACTACGACACCATGTTCTTCATTGTCACTAGAGCAACTGTTAGCATTCTTAATGCTGTCACTATTGGTAGGGAGAACTGGACCATAGGGAGAACCGAACCATAGGAAGAACAGGACCAGAAAGAGATCTGGACCATAGGGAGAACTGGACCACAGCGAGAACTGGACCATAGGGAGAACTGGACCATAGGGAGGACTGAGTCACATTACTAAAAGTGATATCCCCAAGAGCTGTATTGAGGTGAGCCAGGAGATCACCTGTGCCATCTTTTGAATTTATGGTAACTTTTGGTGATAGTCATGTGACTAAACCAGGCATACCTATCTCAACGTTTTATGTGGAAGAAAGTAGGGCGCAATTCTCCCTACTTGCATGTGCATTTGTGACTGATGCTACTATTGCTGTATAGTAAAATTAATGCCTTTGCCACAAATGGTAGCAGTCTTGATAAAGATGTTGTTTCATAAACATATTACGATGTTGCTTGTGTTGTTGCTTGTGTTGTTGCTTTAGATGTTGTAGAGAATGATAGAGGCCGGGTGTAGAGTGGCGGGAAGCAGAGGTTTAGTAGGAGAGAGGACCTTCGTGAGACAGGCATTTAGCCAGGAGACCTGCTGACGCATGTTGTGACCGCTTAAAAGCCACAGGATGTGAGCTAACGTTGAATGTCACAGTAAAAGGATGAAAGAAAGAGATGCGGGGAACAAGGTTGCTGCTGCAAGACCCCCTTTTATCGCTCAGCCAATGATAATCTCATAGTTTGTCATGCAAGTGGAAATAGCACTGTTATGCTATTGTAGTGAACTGCCAATTACAGTAAGTGCTGCATTGTCATGCATACAATCGGGCTGGTACTTTTACGAGCTAATCCTGACAGAATTATTCCACACCGGTGTTTAGTATACTATCTGGTAAAGTACTTCTCTGCTTTAGAAGGTGAAACAGAATGGTACTACAGCTTATAAATCCACTTTTAGAAAGTAATCATATTTCAATTCCCATTTAAGTTAATTGGCTTTGTAAGCATACGCTGCATACCTACTTGGAAGTACTGTATATAGCTCAAGCATGCTCCCTACCTTTTAACATTACACTGAAACGAGCTCCTTTAAATGTAAAAAGGAAGTTGAATGTTTGTAATCTTTATTTTCCAGTGATTTCACTATATTAAAGAATGATACAGCAATGATAGAATGTAACAACCAAATACAAACTTGGAGCTCGCTGTGTTTATACAAGGAAACATTCAGAGGAAATATTCAGCAAACAGATAGAAACTGCATATATGCACACCGCATGTATATCAACAGGGTGTATGCAAGAATGAGTCATTGATGCCCTGACCAAATCAATCGCAGGCCATTGGAAGTGCAATGTGGGCAATATGCTCTGTCAGCATTCAGGTGCATACGCCATTGACAATTTATTTACACAGAACCTGGTACATTTGTCATGCCATAAAATCGCCATACAATATGACCACGCATATTCGATCCACCGACCCCCCGTAGGTGGAAGCGTTTTACCAAGTACTTCTAAATTGCTACATTTTTCATATTTTGTGATCATTCCATGCCGTATAAATTGATATAATATTCCTGGCTGGTCATTTTCTCATTAAAAATTCATCGTTTCGCTTGACCATGATTGTTGTCACTGTGGTAACTGACCATTGTGACCAAGAGTGTCCAGTCACCTCATTTGGTAGCTCTAGCGGGTTGTGCGAATAAATTGCGTTTTCATCTGCATGATTGTTCCCTTCTGACACCATTCCATGCCACCAGGTGGCTACTTGAACTGTCAGTTACACATTTCATTCAGTTTCTCACCCATTTATTTATTGTGTAAGTAAAAATTAAATGATAATCAGGGATCCAACTACACAAAGCTTTCTACAGGTCGGGACAAAATTGGTTTTTTAGATTCAAAATGGTTTTTTGAAAAAACTATTTCAATGCAAAACCAACATGGATTTTAAAAAAAATCAATGTTGGTTTTTTGCATTGAAATTGGTTTTTCAAAAAACCATTTTGAATCTAAAAAAAAAATTGTGTGAAATTTTTTAGAGTGTACAGAAATAAAGTTGATATAAAGATGGTCTACTTCGTATTTTCTGTGATATTCACTATAATTTCTGCATAGAAGCTCATGACCTGTCAGAAAAGCTTGTCAGAAAAGCTTCTAAGAACATCATCTAAGTAAAATTTTATGCTGATCTATACGATCAGACTTTAACTGTTATGTTGCATCTAAAATACTAGATTAGTATTGGAGAACAAAACGCGAATAACAACAAACATAACTCTTTGTGGAGCATGATTAATTCATTAGTTTCGACAATATAAATATTTTCGCTCGATATTAATGTTGTCGTTGAGCGCCACAGTTCTAGGTAGACGGTTGTTTCTATTGATAAATATGTTTTGTCCAACAGGCACAATCGTCATACAGGATAAATATAAACGAGCATAAGTAATGCTGCAGATAATAAATATTTGCTGCATTTCTGTTTACGTCATGTTTTCGCAATGTTTACTCGTATGTAAATTATGTTTATATCTGCATTTTATCTGCATTTTAGAAGGCACACCTGTTCTATTGAAATATCCACATTGAAAATACCGATTCTCAAAAGAATTTCAAAGAAATGCACCGTTTCCAATTTCCTCTGCTGAGAAAAACTAGCTCCAAGACACAATTGTGGGGCAAAAAGTGCTGAGAAGAGAAGAGGCCAAAATGTGATATCTAGGCCCAAAACACCTGCAGCAGTATAAGCAGAGGAATAGCTAAGAAGTGTTTGCGGCCCTAAACATCTGCTATTTTGTGTCTTCTATAAACAGTTGTTGTTGATGTAGACTGCCAGGCCACACAGACAGAAAATGAGCTCTAGCTTATTTGAGAAGTGTAAATCGGATTTTTTTTCTGTCACAACGCACAGCAATATTGTATTTTGTGAGGTTGCAGGCTTACATTCATGTGATATTCACTGGCATACTTCCACCATAGGCCTATTTCAGGAAATAATATGCCTATGTGAATTCCATATTGTTATTTCTTTAGAACAAATACTACTTTTTAAATTAAAGTTACTAAGTGTGACAGAATGAATTAAATATGTGATATGGTTTTTCTATACCATTATATTATTTAGGTTACCACAAATGACCATCATGGCAATCGACATATAAAATATGATGTTGAACAATCAATGAAAACTAATTTGGACAGGAAGTAAAGCTATACCTCTAATAAGCAAGTACTTGAAAGACCTAATGTAGTTGATTTATTTTAATGGAGCAATTAATACATTTCATAAAGGTTAATGACAATAATGTTCATGAAGTATATGAGCTTTTGACATTTATTGCTGCATCATGTAAGGTTACAGGCACTTGTAGGTGGGTACAAAGCATTGTTCCCTCTTGAGTGAGCAGTATGAAGTATAATTGCTGATGTGTCCCCCATAGAACCATTAGCTGCACTTAGGACTGTGCACTGGGTGTATATATCTTGGTTAGCCACCATATACTCTTTCTATGGTGCAATGGTATAAGTGGGTGTGTCCTACACTACAGAATATAATTATGCGTCAGAAATCTCAGTAAGCCATAAAGAATAATAACGCACAAAAAGCTTGTGGAAAATTGCATTAGAATCTTTACGAGAGATGGAAAACAGCAACAGACAACAAAGAGGTGCATCTGGAAACTATGCCAATGTTACTCGACTTAATCAGAAGATATTCCCTACTTTCATTAACTTCACCAATATATAATCCCCTGCTTTCTCCTCATGAATACAAACGATGAATTAAAAGCAGAGCAGAGGCTTGCCAACATATATATTGTAGCTAGAATGTGTTTCAATACTGTCTGTTGAATGGCATATACTCAGAACCAAGAATATAATTATCTCTCACTGATTGTGCATAGAAAGAATTGTACTGTGTTCAATGAAACTAACATACATAGGCCTATAGATCTGCCTTTAGCTTTTCTGCACTTGTTGGGAATTTGTGATCTTTCACAACAAGTGACCTTGCCTGCTCCTAATTCTTTTTGCTGGCAGGCTACTCAGTGGCAGATCCAGACACGATAGTCTAGGGGGGCCCGGACGACGGTGGACATGTTTCGGCATTCACGGGCCCGCGTTATCGCAATTTTTCTTCAAAATGCCACTATTAATCTTTGTGGTCTAGGGGGGCCCGGGCCCCCTAGGCCCCCCTGTATCCGCCACTACTACTTTAAGTTGAATTTAGTTGACCACAGATAGAGACAAATTCCTAGTGTTGCCATAAAGACCAATTTATTTGCATTAACTCATTACTTGCTGAGCAATCGCAGAAAGCAGCGGAAACCAGCCTCAATTAACTAATGGATCTGCCGTGATGATTTTTTTCTGATTGTCCCATCATGCTGTTACTTGATTGGTAATTATGACGTCATTTTACCATTAATCCTGTTGATATATCACCACAAGATAACTTACTATTTGTCTCAGAAACGCCAACATGTAATCAGCATAATGTCTCCTTTTTACATCATACATTTTCTGCCTCTCTTCATATTTTACCACATTTTTGCGTGTTTGTCTGACTACATTTCATAGATCATAGATGTTTCCTGATGACTGATTTTTTAACAAAATGGACTGTTTCTAACATAAATACCAGATAGTGGCCTAACTGAGTACTATAGTACTTATAAGTCAGAAAGAACTTAGGCCTATCTCATTAGTCATGTGCAGACATAATGATGCCACGACATGGCAAACACTCCGAGTCCTTTGTGGGAGGCATGACTTTTTCAATATAGGCCCCTGGCGTTTTCCTCTATACAATATATATCTTTTTTTTTTTGCTTTTTGGATTCCCGAGCATAACGCACAGGTAGACCTGCAGTAAGTCACCAAACTGAAATTTTCAAAGAAACCTGACACGTTCTGTCCACACGTGCTAAATCGATACTTCTGCACCACTTTGACTTTCAGTAAATGCAACTTCAGTCCGTGTGTTAAAACACTAATGCAAATCAATTGTAATGGACCAACACGTGCAGCAAAAAATTCTTACAATATGGTAACAGAAAAAAGAAGATCGTGAAAAGTAGTAGGCCTACATACGCCATTGAAGGAAAGGGACGATAAAAAAAAACAGAAGCCAAATAATCCGAAATATAATGCAAAAGTTATGGTATTTCTAATTAAAAAGCCAAGAAAAAATACTGTGTGCATCCATATTTTATAAACAGAATTATCAATATCTACATCATTTTTTGATGAAAATGATTTTGATGATTTATGTCCAGGAGTGTAGTCTAAATATTGCATATGCTTAAAAACATTGAGCGCCATTTAATTGCTTATGCCAAAGACTGCTGAACATATCAAAGGCAGAATGTTTCTCGGCCCCATCCAATATTGAAAGAGTTCTGCTGCAGTTTAAGCTCCATAAGAAATAAAATGACACTTAAAAAAAATTCATATTTTTCCATTCATACAGTGAATACTAGGCTTCCAGACAGAAAGATATTTTTTATCCTTTATGTTGACTGTAACCAAGGAAGGGAAAGGCTTGAAAGAATTAGAAAATGAACTCATCTTTGTCAGCATGGGAAAAGGGACATGTCTTTTCTGTCGAGAACAGCTGGATACTACAACTTGCAGAGGCCAGCCACATTCAGCCACTCTCCGCCACTTGCCTTTTGTTCCTGCCTATTCACTAGACAGATATTTGTCACAGCTAATTCGCAGGGCCCTTGCTACAATGTCACTGAATGGATTGAATGAGGTCCACATGGTCAATACATATAGAGTGGGTCACAACTGCCTAATATCGACAAGCACGAATATGGAAAATAAATAATCTAAAGAACACTTATAGAATACACAAAGAACTCCACATACAATATAGATTCAACGTGCCAAATGCATTGCTATAAACTGAATGAAAAAAGGAAGAAAATTGCTGCAAAATGCTGGGGGGATTTGCTGCAGAGATATTGATATAGAGACAAAACTGTGAAAGGAAAAGATAGATGTCTTTGAAGTGGGGGCGTGCCAAATAAGACTCGAAGCTTTGGATTTTATTAACATCCATAATATTATTTTATAGCAACTAGTGACTAAACGAGTCTGTCATGATTATCTTCAGCAGTTACTTGATCAAAATTTGCGCAGCTTTTTTTAAATCTTGACCACAGGACCTGGTATCATTCACACACCGGCCTGTTCGGTCACACACGCATTCTTCAGCACTTCTACCTCCCAGACATCCCATGCCTCGTCCGTTAATCAGCTGCCATTGTATACCTGTTACTACATTTTTTGAACTTTTGACCAGTATTTTTAACCATGATTCTTGCAAAAGACAAACAATCTTTAAATAACCATCTCCTCACTAAACCCATTTAATAGCTTGAATGTAGTTTGAATGCTTGTCTACCCACCAGGCACTCCGCTACAATATGGTATTTGAACAACTCAGTTCAGCACACCAAATACCAAAAACAGAGCACGGACTAGAGCTCTGTAATTCTAAACCACAATTGAAATACAAGATAGTATGGGAAACCTCCATTGTGTGTATGTAGTACACCAGACGTTTACAAAGCTTTCTAGGCTGCCTGCACTTCAGCAAAGCCTGCTATCCTGTATGTTAAACAGTAAGTCTCAAGCTATTTTAAACTCAAATAGTCCCAGAAACTCCCCTTGCAGAATGCCATATTACATATCATAGGCTGATAAGAAACGCACACTAATTCAATATCTAATTATCCATTATTTATAAGTAAAACTTACATTCAGCTTTTTCTGATATCATTAACCTGACAAACAACATTTTTACCTGAAAGTCTTAATAGATACTTTGGCATTAATAGGCAGAAATATGATCAATCAAGTTAAAAGAAAAAAGATATACCAACTGGTGATCCACAATTCCAAATTAATTAAACATAATATCTAAGAACACACCTCATTTGAGTTTTTGCCAGCACTCTGAAAGGTGAGCTGGAGCACCATATGAACCCAAAAGACAGAGCAACCAAATAAGGTAGAAGAAAAAAAAAGCAATATGTGTGGCAGAAAAGCTGACTACTCCACATTGACAGAGAGAGGATCTTGTTGGCTCTAGCCAGAGAAAAAGCCCAGCTGAACATGCAAATTACACATCAAAGTTAGTTTGGCAAATGCAATAAAACAGCTCTTCCTAAGTGTACCACAGTCTCTTTCTTGCTTTTATTTCCCTGCCATTTTTATTTCTGATGTCATGTTGTCTGTCTAAACAGTTGTAGTTCTCTCATATTATATTTACTGCTCTGTGAATGATTAAATCTTCACCAGACCCCAGACACTGCAACAGAACACCAATAAAAAGCAAGTGACCAAGCTAAAGGGCAAAACAATTATCTTCAATATACACCTTGAAAGCTCAATTGTATTCTACAGCCATACATCACTTCTTTCTTGATCTATTATTTATGTAGATGGTTCATGATTGAAGTACAGAATCGATCGTAAGCCTCAGTGGATTTTGCAAGAACATGCAGTATTTAAATCTTTCAACCTCATCCATCTCCACTTATCATCCACTTATTTAAGACTTGACATATTTATTTAATGCTAGAACTGTGTGTTAGGATATTTAATGGGGCTTCCATGACAACTGGGCCACACAGCCAATTATTATTTCAACCTTCTTTGGGTAAAATATTAACGCATATTGAATCATACTGCGGCAACTGGATAGGATTTTCATCTTTGTAATTAATCATTTTTCTTGTCCATAAAAGTAAACTGCATGTTCGCTAACGGGTTAAGTATTTCAGACAGTATTTTCTTTTTCAAAATTCTAATTTAATCTTATGAAGGGTTGGAATACTATCGGTATAATTTAACAATATGCCGATGACATGCTTTCTCAAGAAAGTCTGGAGACATGTTTCTAGGAAGCTTTACAGAAAACTTTGAAGTGCAGGAAGCCCTAAATTAAGAAGTTTCAGAGACTCTGAGAGAATGCCAGGGGGCAACTTGGGTGATTTGAATTTTGGTCGCGCAGAAGTTTGATTCCTTGGAAAGCTGTTGGTGATGAGGTGAGGGGTATTCCCAGCCAAAGTGGCAAGTGGCAATTAGCAGAAACAGGCACTCTGACATACTGCAGTATCCCCAATGACAACACACAGTTGCCCATCACAACACTAATGAGAGTTGAGTTAATGTGCCAGCCACTAATAAGGCCTACTACAGAGCACAGATCAAGGGAAATATTAATGAAAATGATTAACACCAGCCAATCACTAATCAGCTCCCAAATAACCTCCACCAGTCTCATCTGGCTCCCACTAATCTGCTCCCTCGAAATTACCTCCCTCTTTCGTTGCTTCCCCTGCCTGCCGTAAAAAAATACCACCTTAATTATTTCTAATTTGTTCTCCCAAACAAACCTTGCACTCCTCTGAAGCTGCAGAGGGCCAAATCGTCTCATCCTGCATTTGGAAGAGTGAATTTTCTACCTATGTCCGCGAACTGATTGACCATTTTAAGAGTGGTTTCATCCAAGAGCCGAAAAGTTTTTTCTAACTGCATCTTTATTCTTGTGGTCATGTTTTCATGTTCAGGAATCAACACTATGTTCAATATCAAAGGGGTTGCAAAGCAGTTTAAGCTTCAATAAAAAATATATAATAACACACTTTTAAATTGAATGTATCAGTACTAGGCTGCCAGACAGAAAGATATTTTTTATCTCTTATGTTGACTGTGACCAAGAAAGGGAAAGGCTTGAAAGAATTAGAAAATGAACTCATCTTTGTCAGCATGGGAAAAGGGACATGTCCTTTCTGTCGAGAACAGCTGGATACTACAACTTGCAGAGGCCAGCCACATTCAGCCACTCTCCGCCACTTGCCTTTTGTTCCTGCCTATTCACTAGACAGATATTTGTCACAGCTAATTCGCAGGGCCCTTGCTACAATGTCTCTGAATGGATGCAATGAGGTCCACATGGTCAATACATATAGAGTGGGTGACAAGTGCCTAATATCGACAAGCACGAATATGGAAAATAAATAATCTAAAGAATACTTATAGTAGAATACAAACAGAACTCCACATACAAATTCATTGTTATAAACTGAATGAAAAGGGAAGAAAATTGATGAAAAATGGTGGGGGGACTTGCTGCAGAGACATCGATATAGAGACAAAATTGTGAAAGGAAAAGATTGATATATCTTTTAAGTAGGGGCCTGCAATATAAGACTGGAAGCTTTGGATTTTATTAACATACATAGTCACTAGTGGCTAAACGAGTCTGTCATGATTATCTTCAGCAGAACTTTACTTGATTGAAATCTGCGCAGCTTTTTTTAAAATCATTATCACAGAACCTGGTATCAGTCACACACTGGCCTGTTCGGTCACACACACATTCTTCGGCACTTCTACCTCCCAGACATCCCATGCCTCGTCCGTTACTCAGCTGCCATTGTATACCCATTACTACATTATTTGAACTTTTGACCAGTGTGTATGCATACCTTCCAACTATGAGAGCAAAGTCATTGCAGTGTACCTTGTTACAATATTTGTAACCATGATTCTTGCAAAAAGACTTTAAAATCTTTAAATAACCCCCTCCTCACTAATTGAACCAAATTACTAGCTTCAATGTAGTCTGCATAGATAGATAGATAGATAGATAGATAGATAGATAGATAGATAGATAGATAGATAGATAGATAGATAGATAGATAGATAGATAGATAGATAGATAGATAGATAGATAGATAGATAGATAGATAGATAGATAGATATTTATTTTCACCCGGTACTACACTACAATCTGGTATTTGAACAACTCAGTTCATCGCACCAAATACCTAAAACAGAGCACGGACTAGACCTCTGTAATTCTAAACCACAATTGAAATACAAGATGGTATGAGAAACCTCCTTTGTGTGTATGTACACCAGACGTATACCAAAGCTTTTTAGGCTGCCTGCTATCCTGTATGTTAAACAGTATGTCTCAAGCTATTTTAAACACAAATGGTCCCCCAGAAACTCCCTTTTTAGGACGCCATATTACATATTATAGGCTGATAAGAAATTCATACTAATGCAATGTCCATTATTTATAAGCAAAAATTACATTTATCTTTTTCTGATATCATTATCCTGACAAACAACATTTTTACCTGAAAGTCGTAATAGATACTTTGGCATTAATAGTCAGAAATATGATCAATCAAGTTTGAAAAAAAGACATAACAATTGGTGATCCACAATTCCACATTAATTAAACATAATATCTAAGAACACACCTCATTTGAGTTTTTGCCAGCACTCTGAAAGGTGAGCTGGAGCACCATATGAACCCAAAAGACAGAGCAACCAAATAAGGTAGAAGAAAAAAAAGCAATATGTGTGGCAGAAAAGCTGACTACTCCACATTGACAGAGAGAGGATCTTGTTGGCTCTAGCCAGAGAAAAGCCCAGCTGAACATGCAAATTACACATCAAAGTTAGTTTGGCAAATGCAATAAAACAGCTCTTCCTAAGTGTACCACTGTCTCTTTCTTGCTTTTATTTCCCTGCCATTTTTATTTCTGATGTCATGTTGTCTGTCTAAACAGTTCTACTTCTCTCATATTATATTCACTGCTCTGTGAATGATTAAACCTTCACCCAGACCCCAGACACAACAGAATAACAATAAAAAGCAAGTGACCGAGCTATAGAGCAAAACAATTATCTTCAATATACACCTTGAAAGCTCAATTGTATTATACAGCCATACATCACTTCTTTCTTGATCTATTATTTATGTAGATGATTCATGATTGAAGTACAGAATCGATCGTAAGCCTCAATATATTTTGCAAGAACATGCAGTATTTAAATATTTCAACCTCATCCATCTCCACTTATCATCCACTTATTTAAGACTTGACATATTTATTTAATGCTAGAACTGTGTGCTAGGATAATTAATGAGGCTTCCATGACAACTTTGTCCACACAGCCAATTGTCATTTCGACCTTCTTTGGGTAAGATTATATAATTAACGCGTCTTGAATCATACTATGGCAACTGGATAGGATTTTCATCTTTGTAATTATTCATTTTTCTTCTCCATAAAAGCAAAGTGCAGGTCTACTGATGGATTTAGCAGTACTTATTACTGACAGTATTTTCTAACTTCAAAATTCTAATTTAATCTTATGAAGGGTTGGAATACTATCGGTATAATTTAACAATATGCCGATGACATGCTTTCTCAAGAAAGTCTGGAGACATATGTGACCTGCTCCACCAAAATGAGTTGAAAGTAGGCAATCTGTATTTTGTAGAAATGAGCAAAATGTATCAAAAGGTCACATTTTGATGATTTTTAGCTATTGGTACCACGTTTTAGCACAAAAGTAATTTGCTATGATTATTTAAAACTATCTTAACCAAAAAGTGATTCTATATTATCTAAATTGGGAATCAATCTTGATTTTCCTAGTTCTTTTATTGTAATGGCGGGAAATTCAAATGCAATTTTCTCGAAGTTCGATGTTTCGTATCATCAATGTTTGAGGTGCCATATCTTTGGATTGGGTGGAGATATCAAGACAAATGAAACATCATTTTAAAGCCAAATTCCAGTAGAATAAAGTAATTTTCACAACTGAATATGATAGCAGGCCGACTTTGAACCCATTATGGTGGAGCAGGTCACATATTTTAAGGAAGCTTTACAGAAAACTTTGAAGTACAGGAAGCCCTAAATTAAGAAGTTTCAGAGACTACCAGAGAGTGCCATGGGGCAACTTGGGTGATTTGAATTTTGGTCGCGCAGAAGTTTGATTCCTTGGAAAGCTGTTGGTGATGAGGTGAGGGGTAGACCCAGCCAAAGTGGCAAGTGGCAATTAGCAGAAACAGGCACTCTGACATACTGCAGTATCCCCAATGACAACACACAGTTGCCCATCACAACACTAATGAGAGTTGAGTTAATGTGCCAGCCACTAATAAGGCCTACTACAGAGCACAGATCAAGGGAAATATTAATGAAAATGATTAACACCAGCCAATCACTAATCAGCTCCCAAATAACCTCCACCAGGCTCATCTGGCTCCCACTAATCTGCTCCCTGGAAATTACCTCCCTCTTTCGTTGCTTCCCCTGTCTGCTGTAAAAAATACCACCTTAATTACTATCCAATTTGTTCTCCAAAACAAACCTTGCACTCCTCCGAAGCTGCAGAGGGCCAAATCGTCTAATTCTCCATTTGGTACATTTTGTTTTTAATCTTGAAAACCAAAAGCGAATTTTCGACCTGTGTCCAAATTGATTGACCATTTTAAGAGTGGTTTCATCCAAGAGCCGAAAAGTTTTTTCTAACCGTATCTTTATTCTTTTGGTCATCTTTTCGTATTCAGGAATCACCACTATATTGTTATCTCGATCTTCTGATAGAATAATTACCTTGACTTCTTCCCTTAAATATTCTATGACCTCAAAATTTGATAACCAGATGTGTAGATCATTGCACTGCTTTGGATCAAACACTTAAGTACACCCATCAACGCCCATATATCCCTAAAAATCCGTAAGTACTTAAAATGGCCCACCAAGCTATATGGCCAGCAAGGGACTCTTTGTAGATCGTGCAGTTCTTAAGCTCGCATGCCTTGCCCTCTCTCTTCTCCCATGACTTCATGTATTTTGCAGTATGTTATGGTGTTGCCATCGATCATGAGCATCAATACACCTTGCCAATCAATTATGCATGTTGATCAATGCAATCATGCAATGCTATCGTTTCCTGTCAAAATGTTAGGTCAGCAATTCTCAAGAAACAATCAGCACCACTTTCTAATATATTGTTGTAATTTGTAGGAGAGTAAACAGAACTATCATTTAACCTAAAAATAGAGACATTTTATTCTTCTACATGGTCTCACACATGAAATTCAACTATAAATTCTGTCTAAGCAAACATTGAGTTTTCCTTCACCAGATGAAAAAGAAATCTCTCAACTGAAAAATTCACCAAATCAATTTTACTCTTCCAGGTTCAAACATTTCCCATGAATTGGTATAATGAAAACATGTTTTCTTAAAAGAAGTTAATTCGGTTGCACAAGGAAAATAATTTGATGGCAAACAAATGAATTAATTATTAATTTGAACAATACCACAGTTATTGCCATATTGTCCATTAATTAGTTCTGCTTTTTTGAATATCTGATAATACATTCATTATTCTACTATAGCTATCTATCTATCTATCTATCTATCTATCTATCTATCTATCTATCTATCTATCTATCTATCTATCCATATATCTATCTATCTATCTATCTATCCATCTATCTATCTATCTATCTATCTATCTGTCTATCTATCTATCTATCACCATCCAAGCCTTCCACCCACCTACCTTCCTATCTGCCAGCCATAAGCAGTTTCCCTGAACCAGCCTGATCTATATGCAGTGTAAGAGTTAATCAGGTCAGAGGAAAGAGGCTTTTTCCTGTTTAACATTCAACTCAGGCAAGTGACTTCATTCATCAAAATGTTTTTGGGGCGATAATACAGCACCCTGATGGACTAGCGTGAAATGGGAGTTGATGGGTTGCCTCTCATTTACGTTAGAGGGTGTCACTGGCAGCTTGTACGTGTGAAATAACTCATTTGAAAGGGTACGACCCTCCTACGAGGGTTTTTATTTGTGGGTTGCTGACTTTTGTCCCTTCCAGTCATAAAGATTTTGGTCGTCGTCGATTGACTCTCTACACTCCCAGCCAAAGTAATGCAGTAGGATTTTTATTCCTTTCGAAAATAACTCATTTTAGAATGGTTTCACAAAATATGTTGAAACACAACAATCTAATTTAAGCAACATTGACAGGACAAGTAAGGACCTGTCTGACCTGAGACGTAAATTTGTCTAGGTTTTCTTCAATCAGCAGTTGAAATCTCTTAGCATCACAGAATACAAGATTGATTAGGTAAATATTATTTAGAAATACTCAACCTAACACTAAAATGTTATTATTTGACTCTTCTGTTCACTGACATATGATATGATAGATCAAATCTGATCAATGGCCTTACCTGGTTGTGTTTGACTTCATCGCTGGGCAAGCTCATGGCGCTGGCTCCAAGGCAGAGGGCTGCTAGCACGACGGCCAGGGACATCATGATGATTTTACTCTCCATCCTGCGGGGTAGCAGCGCTCTGCAACAGAAAGATAAATTGTTCAAGCAACCTCTTCTAGAAAAATAACGTCATTATCAACATTTTAAGTCTCTGCGTTGTTGAAACCTAAATCTAAAACCAAAGTCTCCGTGACAAACAGGTGTCTTTGCAAAAGTGGAGAGGTACTTCGAAAGCGCATGTAGTCTACTCATGAAATGCAGGGTTATAGGCCTACATCTTGTATCAGTGTGCTAAAGGGGAGAATTGCATGTTGAAGGCAGGATGTTTGTTGGAAGAATGGTTTGGTATGCGGCCTTCTATATCATCCGAATATATATGTATAGGGCGAAGCCATTTTTTTTAGGATTTTGCATGTTTGCCAATAACCTACAGTAAAAAAGAGCTGCAGAAAATACGAGAAGTACTGCAGTAGCATAGAATCTTTATCAAATTGTCTACATAAAGGAAAGAAGTAATATCATTAAGCATGCACATTCAAATATCATGTGTGCTTGATATGAATTCAAAGAACTCCTTACATGCATGTATGTTTAAAATATAAACACATATGATCACATAACTTGAACACACCTCTGTAACTTAAATATCTTAAAACGGTATGTGTAATCTTTCTTTGGGTTTGGGTTCATCATGAAACCTTTCAATGGTATTTCAACCGGAAAATAAATGAGGTTTAGCTTTTAATATCTCCGGCACACCTGCATCTTACGTGGAGAAAGCAAAAAAGTGTCACATTCTTGCTGTGAAACAAGATATCTGCCCCAAAGCAGCAAAATGAGGCCTTTGCAACATTGCAGAATGTGATATTAGCTACAAATATAACTGCCCTTTTATGAAATGCTACAATGGGACCACACCCAAGCAATATCTTTTTACATTCTCTGTTAGAATTAATTCCACTGTATTGAATTAATTTCAGTTATTCAGGCTGTCATTGTTATCTTTAAAATGGCAAGACTTGATTTTATCTGATTATAATCCAAGATTGATGTTTTATCTATCTATCTGTCTGTCTATTCCTTTTTTCTTCAGTCAATCTTTTTTAGTCATCTGTTGGTTGGTCTTGTTGATTATGATTCTTCAAAAGTTCACGAAATGACCAGTGGAGCAGCAACTGTGACACACACAGAATTAGCCTTTTAAATAATGTATTTCTGAGGCCGCATCAAACCTGTTATCTGTGTATCTGCCGATCTTTGTCTCAAAAAATATTCTACACTCTCATAATTGATTGATGATTAGTTTTAAAGGATGACAGACACTTGTCAAAAATATTGCACTTCAATGAAATATTTATGTATGCATAAATTATATATGTATGGTGCATGTCTATGATCCAATTGTGTACACATCACCATTGTTAAGGATGAAATCTGATCACAAACTAGAGAATAATCATTATCCATTATAACAAACCCCAAAATGAGATAGATTATGAGTCAGTAAGACCGTCATTCTACCTTCAAATGAAGATTTCCTTTCTCTGTAATGTGTATACACTGATGCCAAATCCATTTCTCTTCTGTTGCAAGGATGAAAAACATATACGCATTTGTGTTTTTTTGTGTTTTTTGAGACGTTGGCTTCACAAAGTGATACGTGGGCTCATATTTGTTTTTGCCTGTTGCAGTTTATCGATCTGTCACTCCAATGATGTAAGTTCCTGCACCGTCCCAACCTGCATATGTCTAAAGATTTGTCGTGTTTGCAAAGAACCTAAAGTAAAGACGAGCACCGGAGAAGGAGAGAAGTATTGCATTAGGAGAACGTCTTCATTTCTTGTGCAAATATGGAGAAGCTTGGAAAGAAAGATGTCAAGAAATGCCCAAGAATCAGGCATGGATTAATGCCTCGTGTTTACACACCTATGATTTAATATGCGCGGCACATTATAGTATTGGGTTTCCTCAACACGGACGCCAACGGTTTTGTAATAACGCAAAGAAAATACAACACAACAGAGTGTGCCCGTCCATTTGCAATAAAGACTCAATTATGAATTAGCATACGGTTGTTGCTGTTACGAAACCATGTTTAATTTACAAAGGGCATGGTTTCTCTAAAGCTAAGACTCCTGAGAGTAAAGACAAACGCTGTCAGTGGCTAATCGGTGATTAATCGTTAATAAACCCTTATGGCAAGTTATGGCTACATAAGAGTGATGACTAAAATATAAATGGCGCCAAACCGGCTGTAATATGGACTATAATTCTGTGTGTCTGTGGAATGGCCACCAAGCAGATTGCACAGCCATTTCTAATTAAACCAACCAGAGGACAAATGTGTGAATTGCATGTGGCCAGGTAATGGCCCACCGTGATGGTCCTCCAGCATACCAGGCTCACATCTTCCTCATATCACCTGTTTCCAGAGTTTCTTCACCAACATACAGATTATATTGAGCTGCATCAGTAAATTCAGCGATGTGTATACTTATAGGCCTTAGTATTATTTGGAAACTGAAAGTTACTTCTGATGCTGTAAAATTCAAAGAACTAATATATAAAAGCCACATTAGGCATGCACATGCGGACATTTCAATTTGTTTGTCACACCAAAGTGACTGTCTCACAGTGCTTAATAGTGACTTGCATACAGTATATGTCTTCCCGTATGTCCATTTTCATAGTAGGAACTTATATCTCATCACATAACGCTCCACATTTTTCGTTAAAGTCCACCGCAGAATCAAACAGGAAAGACGAAGAGATGGAAATTGGAAGAGAAATGCAAAACACCTCAAAGACGGCCTCAGAAGATGCAAGTGTGGGCAAGATAACATGCGCACAAAATCTTTACACAACTACGTGTTCTTAACTCAGATACACAAAGGAAGGCTTAGGTTGACAGAAAGAACAAAAAGAACAAAAAGGAAAACAGGAAGTTTCTAAAAGAGGGGGCACTCTCAGGAGATTGTTTTGTGCGTAGCATGGAGCACTTTGAACCGAGTAATCCCCCTCCCTCCCCTCTCCAACAATCTCAATCCTGCCTGTCCCTCTTCATTAGGCTTTAATCTTCTTTTCCCCCAACACAAGGAAGGCAGGAAATTTAGGCTGCTCTGTGTGGCTGGCTAAACCGCCTACCTCCTTGTTGCAACAGCCAGGCAGTCTGCCTCGGTCCACAACAATCAGGCTCAAGTCTTGGACAAAAGGGATCGACTCTGACCTCCTGCACCAAGTGCAATTTAACCCAATCCACCTGTGTCAGGTACTCTTCAAAGCTCTGTTGACCTTTTGGAAAACAACTTCAGATATATTCTGGTGGAAAACACCTTTTATCTACTATCATCAAGAAAACAACTTAACTCTGGTCATATTTTTAGCATATATCTATTAAAATCAGCTACCGTACATGCTGACTCTAAAGTTATACACGGTGCCCATACTTATATTCCATTATCTACCAAGAGCATAGACAAAATGTTACAATAACTTAATTAGAACTAAAAGTAACATACAGGTCTGCTGGAGGAAACAAATTAGACCTGACATCTACAAGAGGACAATGATATTCACCTTTTCTGGAGTCTTTCGCCCAATTAGAAATACTATTTCAAAATGTATGGAACAACACACTGTCAGGCTTTCCCACCATGCCTGCAATTGTACTGAATGTCTAATCATCCCAAGTGGACAATTAGAGGGAATATAGCCTTGTCCTGAGGGCCTCCTATGGCTTATCCCTGGGGGATAATCCCCAACAGCTGACTGGGACTGCTCTGTTTCTATTCTCCACATCCTGATTGGCTCATTATTTGCTGCAAAAAGGCTTAGAATAGGAAACAAGGAAGCTCCCTGCTCCAGACTAAAATCTCAGGAGAGCAGAAACAAAACATCTGCTCCCAGAGACAGACTCAGCATGTAGCTCCCAGGAAGAAAACTTGTTGCTCTGGGACACAGCATGTTGCCAAACCGCCTCAGATCAATTATTTTCTCCCCGATGTTTGTACAAATGAATTACTGTCAGGCAATTCCGATGAGTTTGCTTTTTCTGCGGTTCTGTCACGATGGATCGTTTCAGGGGATTAGGCAAGGAAGACCAACAGGCAACGCCAAGAACTGATTAAACCAAGAACACTGAACATTGTTCCTGTCTGAATTCTTTAAGGTTGTCCTCCCATGATAAAGTATCAGTTTCCCAGGAGGTTTGCCTTCCGTGGGCTTTGAAATGATTATCATTCAATGTGTTTGAAATCCAAGGAAATCCCAGAATAAACCAACAGATAAGCGTGACATGTCCACAGAAAAGTATCACCCATGCGGTGCCCCGCGTTGAAAAGACATTTCAGCCTTGTTTCCTCATATCGATTATTTGGAGTTAAGAGACTCAGTAAATGAAGGCTGCAGTGTTTCAAATTAAAAACGCCCTCAACATTCTACGTTCATTTGCCAGGAATCAGTGGGTGACAAGAGGGCTAAGCCCCCTGCCAGCCCACAGAGAAGCTTTAAATACTCTAAAGACCAGTTGGTGAAGTGGGAATCTGTTAGACAGGTCTTGGGCCAGCCGGATCACAGTGGAATTGGCCAGATTGTCTATCATGCTTGTGGAGATGGCTGCCTCTCTGTCAGGCTAATTTAGGCAGCGCTGCTCCTTGGGGTGCTTCTGTGGGTGCTTCAGCGCTCCTCCGGGTGCAGCCTGGGTCTTCTCGGGTCTGTTTGCATGGCCTCGTTTATCTCTTCGCTTGTGACAGAAGCCGATTTGGTGCCGCCGGTGAAGACACAGCGCTATGAAATATTCAGGGAGACCCATAACGGGCCCGGCTGACAGCAGGTCAGCGGGGCCACCCCGGAACCATCAGTGTCATCGTTAGCTATGCCCTAAGACCTTTTGCAACATTGATACACATCAGAGCAGCCTGATTCGCTACTGATTCCCAATAGCCACCTGCTGCTCGACCTTCCTTTCAGAAGACTCTGTCGCTCCCTAGGTCCTTGTCCCTGCGACTCTTGACCCCGGCCAATCAACTGCCAAGAATAGCGCACCTCCAATCGCTCACGGTCTGCTCCTATTCACTTATATATCTTCCAACAATAGAAAACAAAGGCAATCGTCAAGCTAATCAATCTTTTAGACCTAATTTAGCCGATCAGCTTTCTGGGGTTTTTACAATTTAATGGGATTGAAAAACAGAAATTGTCTCAATGAGGAAAAAGCTTGCTTGAAATCAAATCAAAGGAAATGGCTCGTACATGACAAAATATGTGTAGGATGAGGGGAAAAGAAGGTTGAGGCGATTGTCAGATCTGCTTAATTATCAATTGAGGCGCAAAATGAGGCTGCGACTCCGCAGGAAGTGCTGACAATATCTCTTAATCTGATTAAATCATTCCAATTTACTCAGGAGGAGCACTGGTTGCCTGGATACCACGTACACCGGATGGTAATAGGGAATCGGAAGTCAGAGGGTGAGCATGCGCAAACGATACATACAGGCACTGATGCCATCAATCACGGCTTAACAAATTGCAGACGTCTCAGTTTGCTGTGAGTCTCAACGTCACGGGATGACAAGGCCACAAAGGTGTTGCCTAGGGCGCAAGGTTTGCTCAATGTCTAATTTGAATATCAAACTCATCCCCGCTATGAATAAGCCATCACGCAACGATATTCCCTGTCATCAGCCAATATTTAGACCGATAATGTCAGTCACTCGGTAAGGCGCTTTCTTTATCCTTCAAAGGAGACAAAACTTAATTCACCAACTGCCCTTAGCTACTGTCACTGTCAGATTTCAAGACATGTCAGACTTGGACTGAAATGCCACAACAGAAAGGTGCATCGATCGCAGGTGGCTGTTGAAATGCCTCCACTGAAAAGTTGCCTCTTTGTAAAGCTTTGTAGATTATTGGAGTAAAGCAATCCATCAAATCGAGCCTGGACTTTTTTTGGCCCTTTTAAATTTAAGTGGGGAGCAATGAGGGCAAAGGAGACCCAGAAGGGCAGTCGGGTGAGCCTGGGTTGAGCCTGGGTTGTGTGGTATTAGTGGAGGCTTTCATGTGCAGGGCTAGGCCACTGTAGACCAATGTAGGCCACTGTAGGCCAGGGGCTGACTGAAGGGCACAGACCAACAACCCCTGGGTTAGCCTCCCAGCTGTCTGCTCAGCACAACTCGTCAGTTGCTCCACTAGGCTACGTATGAATAAAACTGCTTTGATGTTTCCATACGTTGGCTGCATTCACACATAGCACTAATGGCCTGGCTTCCTGAAATGCTGGACCTCTTTCTCTTGTGATCCATATTGAATAGAGCTTGAAATCTACTGCTGTATTAAAGGGAGTCACAAAATGCTGCCATGAAATGCCCATCAGGCTTACTCCTATAGCTACAATTGCTTTGCCTCATAGCTTCATATCAGACTCCTAGACTGTTGCCTCGTAGCATTATCATGTGAATCTTGAGATGCAATATCTGCCCTAATACCTTGCTGTTTGGCTGACGTCACTACCGCCCTGAGCTACATCAATGTTTCATGAGAAAGAGGGGAAAATTAGATTTGGATGTCATGTACGGATTGCGTAGCATTGGCAGTGTGCAGCGCTGCTGTTGTTTCCTTACTATATTTAGGACCCGCCCGCCGTGCCCGGCTAGATGGATCTTGAGAGGCTCATCCACCCGCTGCACAAGTTCATCCTTGGAAGACAGTACATTTTGTAGGCCTGTCGAATGCTGTTGCCATTTCCTTTTGACGGCAGCAAAAAGGGACCTAATCAGCAACAGCTATATGAACTTGAAGAACGAAAAGGAAATGCTCATGTTATGAGGGAAGACAACGTCTGATGTTCTTTTCCACTTATTTCCTGCCTCTTTCCTGCAATGAATTGAGTTCAGCAGTTCTTTCCGCCTCCAACCAGCTCCGATGAACCAAAAGGGAAATGACACACAAAAGAGAAGCACTTCCCTTCTGGGGTATTATTGCATCAAAAGGAGATCATTACATTAAAAAAGACCTTCGCATCCACAATCCCATTGTGTCCATGTCTTGCAAATGGCCATTTCCACTTTGCGCTTGATTCAACTTATTTTGTAACGGCTCGTTAGGACAGCTCTCAATAATCGGTGCATAGTGGGGCTCACAGGATCTATGATTGCACTATAATGGTCGTATTTAATGGTTATATGGGCGGGATGCTTAGCGATAGATAAGGTCAGCCCTAGGGCGGATACGACAAAATGACGGCAAGGCATAATCACAAGCTACGAGGTAGGAGCGGCTCAGACATGGCCACAAGCTGACCGTAATCATGATATATCGGGGTTGGCTAACTGCCGCCATCAATCGGGGGCTGAGTGGTCAGGACAGCTAGAATGTGGCGCGAGGAGGCCAGAGGCTAGTTGGACCAAGCCCATGTCAACACTAGCCACTAAAACCTCCCACGACTGAGTGACCAAGCATTAGAACGGTTTGCCGAAGAATCAAGATGTACACAACCGGGAGTTGATCTACTAAGTGAAACCGCTGAGTGAATTCCTTTGTCTACAGTGTCTATATACAAAGCTTAAGTGCTGTACTGTGCAAGATCCACTTGTCTGAGAGCAAGCTGCCTCTTCGTACAAAAAGGCCAGTGTGTCTGGGTGTATAGCGGTTGCGGTTGATGAAGAAAGCTATTCTGTCATCGTAGCCAGAATTAGCAGCAATGATGACCACCGCAACAAGTTGTAACTCTGTTATTCTATTCATAGAATTGAGATGCAATTCACAGAAATGGACACATAACGGCTGGTAACAAGTACTCGAGGCAGTTGTGGGGGGAAATTGCTTTAAGGTCTTGGTACGTATGACACAATGTAGCCTCCCATTGGATGTGGTTGGCAAACACAATAGGACCAGTGGACAAATGACCTGGTGGACACCTGGCGATGAGACTGCAGCCCGCGGCTCCCCGCATCTAATGTAATTAAGGGGCCCGGAGCAGTGCACAGGCACACAAGCTGGCAGATCCGGTTCTGCATTGCTGCATTATGTGTTAGGGAAATTCAATTGCCTGGTGCGAATGGCTGGCCAAGGAGAGGGGACGGAGCGGGTCTGCATTTCTCCACACTGCAACAGCATGATAACGGACTAAGAGGATTTTCCCCCACCAAAGCAGGGCCCCATTAAAAGAAACAGGGTTGGCCCGGGAGGATTATGCCTTGCTTCCCATACAAATGGCTCCTCATTGAGGCCTTCATTGAGGCCTCCATTGAGGCCTCCCTGGCCAGCCTGATCATGTCATATCCACCATGTTCATTCAGGCTCCACAGGGGGTTTCAATATTCACACGGAATGTGGATGGTATGAATAGAACATACCATTAATGAATCTATTGAAATGGGACAGCCATGCTTCTGGCTATAGTTCCATTTTATTACAACAAGGATGGATATTGATGGCTCTTCCCAATGACCTACTCTACACTCCAGCCATATACTACACACAATGCCCAGATATATCATACTCCTAATGCACAGCCTTCCATGAGATCCATCCATCCTTCTATTTTGAATCATGAATTATTCCATTGTCCCAAGTCATATGGCATGAAATTCAGTTTCTTTGTCACAACCAAATTGATATACTACACCATAGATAAAGGGACTGATTGAAACATTCCATTATCATCCATAACATAGTTATTTGCAACTCTAAGAATATAGTTGTGAAGGTTAGGCTCATCTTCACTGCTAATGATTTGGTTTATTATCTTAAAAAGCTGCCAACTATGTTGTGCCAGATTCTATTTCTGTATAAACCTATTGTCTGCAATATGCTTTGATTGACCAGCCAAATAATTATACGATTATCTATAATTCTTGGCAGCTAGTCTCCTATTAACCTGATATGCAGGTAATTTTCATCAAAAGGCTGTCATACAGCGTATCACATTCCGATGGTCTTCCATATGTTGTCACGTATGTAATTTCTTCTGATGGACTGGACCATTAGGGAATGTCTTAAATGCTGACGGATTGTATTAGACCGAGTTCTTGGATCGGGTAACCTTCAAGAAGAGGCTGCCACAAATGGGTAACAGGAGAGACGGTCGTGTCTGCACAGAATATGAGCCTAAACCTCAGCTCATGCAGTCACTTCATTTTGTAACAACCGCATGGGTGTCAAGTACAGAAGGTAAGATTTGAAAGAATGTGCTGCCAAGTAATTCAATAGCACAAATGGTTGCCATGGAAACCGGAACAAGATGCTCCAGGTATCAATTCGCGAATCCTACAAAAGAGACGGAGCGCGTTTCAACAATCAAACATCCCGAGCAGAAGATGCTTGATTCAACAGAAGAAACAAGAAGAGACAATGCTCGGCTGCTAAGGAATTCACAAGATGTACCAAGACTGATTGAAATTATCCTTATTAGAATATTTCACCATGTTGTATCTTGATAATTTGTAATTATTGTTTAAGGAGAGCGAACACTGAAGAGTTGAGTAGGAGTTGAAGCAACGCCAACCACCAAAGACAAAGACTGGGATTTCTTCTGTCAGAAACTCACATTTCTATTCTACTGCTTCATTTTAACAATGTTCAAAGACATTTAAGACAATTGACTGGTAATTACGTCACTGCATTTACAAAATCGTTTCAAATGGAGCTTCTCAATTCTCTGTTTGTGACAAAGGAACATGTGGAGAAAGAAGAGGCATAACAGAAATGTCGTAAGACACTTCCTGAGCCTTTTACTGAAAATTAGGCCAAAGGGCCAACCCACATCCCTTGACTGGTCCTCTGAGTATTTTTCCAATCCAGTAAATTCAATCATTCTTCTTTCTTTTTTTCTGTCCCCTTTTTGTCCTTCGACTTTTTTCTTTTTTCCTAATGGATTTGCCAGTCAATTGGAGCTTTCAATACTCGTGACCGTGCATAAAAAAATAACCAACCCAGTATCAAAGTAACTTCTGTGGCTCACCTCAATCATTGCGACAAGCTGCGGGGATTTTAGTGTAAGTGGCTGCTCAAACAGAAAAAAGAAAAAGAAAGAAAAAAGAAGAGAAAGACTGCAATATAAGCAAAAAAGAAGCAACAAAGGAGAAATAACAGAACACCTACGTATAGTGCTCTGAATCAAGCAATTAAGTAAATTGCAGTTTGTGTGGAGTCTGTGGACCGACCAATCGGACAGCCGAGTAAGTTTCGTACGCGCATAAAAAAGGAAAATGGGAGACACTAAAAAGGTGGTCAGTTCATTTCCCACTCTTATTAAATGGAGAGAGAATAGGCAGTGAATGGACAGACTATGGACAGGGAATGGAAAGAACTTCCTTTTTACAGAGGTTTCATTGAAGCCACAGTCGGTAGACTTCTACAAAATGAACTGGAAATTGTGAGTTGCATGCATGATGTGAATGTCTTTTAATTGTCTGCTAATAGAAATTAATTAATCACGAATTTTAATTACCACAATTAAGTCAATTAACAGTGACAAATTCAGTTTCATGGTATCAGTTGATAGACATCTACAGGCTACAAATTGGTTTTACCAAATGTCTTGACATGGAAATACCCAGGAATCTGGAAAGAACCTTACAGTATTACAGAAGTGACTTTATGATGATTTGCCACCATAAACCGTTGAATAGGTTGGTTTTATAGCTACTTATAGATTCGATCTATACCTTCAATCAGTGAGTCTAAAGCAACGTATCAAGGGCAAGACCAGGAATCATTATGACGGATTTCTTTGAAGTTTTGTAGGTGGACACACCATGGTGATATGAAGTCAGAAATGGAACACCATATCCAGTAATATGCTAAGATCTGAGAAAATATGTGGGAGTTAGCAATTCCTCTCCAAAGACATCAATTTACTCAAGTTAAGCAACATAATCTGAGAAGGCAAGAAGTTGTTGGGCATTATCAATTCAACAACAGATCTGTCTGGGGGTGAAAAAGACAAGGTAGATAGATTGTTAGAAATGTACAAGATAAACAGATATATTGTAGGGTAGATCTGTCTGGGGTGAAAAAGACAGCGTAGTTTGTTAGAAATTTACAAGATAGACAGACATTTTGTAGGGTAGATCTGTCTGGGGTGAAAAAGACAGCAACGGTTGTTAGAAATTTACAAGATAGACAGACATTTTGTAGGGTAGATCTGTCTGGGGTGAAAAAGACAGCAACGGTTGTTAGAAATTTACAAGATAGACAGACATTTTGTAGGGTAGATCTATCAGGGGTGAAAAAGACAGCGTAGGTTGATAGAAATGCACAAGATAGACAGATATATGGTATACATGTTGCAATGCAGTTGTGCAGTGGAGCATGGGTATATTGCTGAGGCAGTAGATCACCAGCTCAAGTGTTGACAGCCGAAGGTGGCTGCAGCAAGAATTATTCATACTAATCGAAACAGGAGCATCTAAGTAGAAGGAAGCGGGCCAAAGGTCGTTCCTCGCAGGACATCATACATCTCGTGGAGGGCATGTGCTGACCTGAAGAGTTGCATCCTTGTATATCACACCTACGAATTTGGAGAAGAAGGTTATGCTTGGCTGCTCTTGCTGGTCTTGGCAATAGGTGACAGCACTGCATATATGTCAAAATGTCTGGTTCCTTCTTGAAAAGAGACTACGCGAGAGTCAGCTCGATACTAAAGGTCACTTGTGACATCCACTGACAAATTTTTCCAGCATACAAACTCTTTACATATGGACAATAGCATCTCATTAAATGTTAAAGAGCAGCTACCGGTTACTGAGTGCTTGCGTGCTACAGCCGCCTATTCTAAAATGCTATGACACCGCGGCGCTGCGCTCTTGAAGAGACATTGACACACTAATCATGTGCATTGCATATGGATTAGTGATGAATAATACATTTGTTTCATATGTCATTAGTAGCAGCAGATGAGCCATTGGATCACAGATCGATATTGTTTGAAGCCAGGTATAATGCTTGATCCACATGGAATGGTCATATAAGACCTATGCATCATGTCAGATGTCAATATGAGTGGTTTTATAACTGCATTCCTGTGCTGTCTGTCTCCCCAAACCAGATTACTTCTATTGTGGCTGTATCTACCTGGCTGCAGTGCCCAGGTTCTGCCTATGCAATTCTGCCACACAATTGGCCACCAAGCAGCATTGTTGCTCACAGCAGACTACAGGAATGGTTGGTAGCAGTGGTTGCAAAAGACTCTGAGTTAACATAGAGCTGGCTATGCAATTGAGTTGAGAGTTTGTAACTACAGTGTTAGTTTCATCTGGATAATCTGGAACACATGTGTTAATTGGTTGCAATTAAGAATGGTTGGTATATTAACTTGGTCAAATGGTTGCAGGATTGGTTGTATCTAAATTGGTCATACAAGTGGTTACAGAATAGCAGTCCAGGGCTTGTTGCTTGGCCCGTTGCAGATTTGGTTGCAGAACTAGTAGCAGATTGGTGGTGCAGAATTGGTTTCAGGATTGTTTGCAATTGTCACTGCGCTGCATAATGAGACGGCCTATAGGGCAAATCGCATTAGATGTCTTGCAGCAGACAGTCTTGGTGGGGGCTGTCATGCTAACAGAATAATCTGTCACGTTCTCAATAAAGGGCAGGTTTAATGAAGTCACAGAGGGACCGATGGGGCTCAAAGCAAACTTCATTTGCACCCGACCTGCCTAAGCCACCCCCGGGCCCTGCCCACCCCCGGCTCTCCCTCCATCGGATAATTTCGTCAGGAGAATACCTCTGTTGCATACACCGGGGCGGCCCTACAAAGGAAACTGCCTTCTTTTGATGCCCCGGATCCTGCAACAGGTTTTCACAATATTACTATTTCAGTTTATTGCAGTGACGTTGCAACGCAGTTTTTAAGGAGACACATTCACTGAGCTCTAACCATGGTACACCGGTTCGATTCCAACAAGCTAAATTTTTTTGTTGATGTGATCAGCTTATCACGTTTTCATCCTTCTTGTTTTTTTACCCTCTGGTGCAGAAATACAGAAAATTTCGAAATCACCATTGTAAGCCAGGCAGTTCAATCTCAACATATGCCTGCAAGGCAGAAAGCAAATATTATCAGGTCTCCTGTAGAAGGTCTACATTGCCTTGTAGTTGAATGGGCCATGCAGAAAGAAACCCTGCAAGCATCTGCCAGACTGCCATCCGATATTCCTGAGCCCTCTCCCCTCTTAAGTGAATGGGACACCGTCTAGGAAGTGGGTTAGGTGATCATTTCCGGAATCTTAAAGACAACGTTGGCAGCAGGAGTCCAACTTTATGACTGGGAGAGTCCCAACATTTCCTTGCTTAGGTCATGCAGCATTCTGACCTATCATGGGTTGCAACATTAACTCGTCGAGGTCCAACACTGCGAAGAGGGCCTAGCATAACGGCATCCATAGATCCGCCATTGGAGGTGCCCCGAGCAGGCCCATTCTTGCCAAGTGCTGACCTCGGTGCAATAACATGGCGGTCAGGTCTAATGAAGGCAATGCTGACTTGTCACTGCTGGCACATTTCTATTAGGAAAAACCGGGAGACAAGGATCAATGGCTCAGCACTGGCTCAGCTCTGATTATCCCCAGCTAAGAAGCAGAAGACAGTAAAGAAGCCTGCTGCCCCAGGACCTGCATCTTGGCTTATTATTCTAGTCTGAGAAAGACCCCCAGCCAGGCACCTTTCTATTACCTGCCTCCAAATTGATGCATCTCTGATAAATTGCATCTGCGAGCTCCCTTCCAGACTAGACCCATTCTTCCCCTAGACTTTAATATATTTTCATTAATGCATCTTAAAATGTCTTTGGACCTGTTATGAGTATGACGCACAAGGGAAATTTAATATTCCAGGGGAAGGCTTAGCTTGAATTGAATTATTTAGAAGGTTCTTTATATTGCATATGAGGCGTGTCTCCTGAATCAAGACTTACGGGAAAGACCATAATATATCGCTGGTGCTAGCACCTGTTATTAAGGATTAACCAGAATAAAAGCAAACTCTATTGGAGTTCTTTCTTGGGAAACTAATATTTTAATGGTGAACTTTTTCGCCTCGTTGCTTTTATATATAGAAGCAGGGTGTGTTTTCCCAAGAGTGACTAGAAGTAGAACACAACCAAAATGTGGATATGGAAAATAATTGTCCAACATCCCAAGCAGCAATTTCGTCTTCCTAACCGTTGCAGATAGAAACTTTGCACACACATTTTTTAATCTGCAAGAGAAAACGGTAGGCTACTGTATGTCCTTCATTTTGGAAGAAAGAGACTATCCCAATGGACATTATTTCCCTAAAGTCTATAGTTTTTAGAATTTTTTTAAGAGAGATTCTGTATGGTAAAATAAATAACTTGTCGAAACGAAGAAAAGAAAGAGCACCTGCTTAGACAGTACACTAAAGTATGGAATTTCTTGAGGCCAGTTTTCCTTCACAAAAATTGATTATTGTGGTCAGAAAAGAAAACACTACAATGATCACAGAAAGGGGCTTAAAAGAGAGAAATAGTTCGATCCTGATTTTGGGTGAGACAGAGAGAATTTTCTTCTTCTAACTTGGCAAAAAAACAGATCTCTTGTATTGAAGAAAGATTACCTTCGTGAAATTCAAAATAAACATTCGTATTTGTTTAATTTGAAAGAAAGGTATCCATTATAAATTTGGGTAAGTAAAACATTTCCAACATGTACATGACATTCAGAAAAGGGGCAGATCTTTCCCTGATTTCAATCCAAAGATGAAAATCTTTATCAAAACATTTAGCAACAGGCTTGCTTATTTCAATCATAGACAAAGATTTCCATCACTCCTCAAAGGAGAGCAGACATCTTTCTCATTTGGGCCAAAGGAGAATCTCTTTCTTCTCCAATCAGAATGAATAATCTCCTGCTGAATTTAGCAAAGAGAAAGATTTCCTGCTCCATGAGGAGTTAGTTTGGGAAAGAACAGAAGGGCCACAGCTGGCGATGGCTGAGATTGGTGACCTCCCAGTATAGGACAACAACCACAAGCAACCTTATGGCTCAATGGCAGACCTTCTTTTGGCAGAGGGCCTTGTGTTGTTGCCTTGTGATGTTGCATTGTGGTGTTGCCTTGTGTTGTTGCCTTGTGTTGTTACCTTGTGTTGTTGCCTTGTGTTATTGCCTTGTGATGTTGCCTTCTGTAGTTGCCTTGTGTTGTTGTAGCTGGACCTTGAGTCGTGTTTCCAGACCAAAAGGTCCTGACACCAGCCATAATGCCAGCCAAGACTGCTTGGATTCAACTGCCTATAGAAACACAACTGCTATCTTGTCCCTCATCGATTTAAGCAAACCTGATCCACCACTTAGAAAGAAGTGAAAAGAGTAAATAGCCACTAAGCTAAGAATAGCCCAGTGCCATATTGAAAGGTGGAAACCGACTGACTCTTGTACATTGTGAACTCTTTGCTACCTCTGCAATCTGAAACAGCTAAAAATAAACTGCTTTCTGACAAAAAGAAAGCTCCCAACAGGTGGAAAACAAAATGGAGACATGACATATATTCCACTACAATTCACTTTTGGAAGCAGACAAGTACCACCCTGTAATCATAATGCCATATTTTGGCACATGACTAGGGATTTATGAAAAGTCAGCAAACTGCTCACATGAAGAGCTATTTTTGAACTTCACGTGAGACAATATGCTAAATAAAGCTAAGCGTTTTAATATGATTTCAACGAATCCATTTCCAGTATAGATGCCAGCATTGATTTATTTTTACATTTCATGCCATTTGAAGATAAACGGTGTACCGCCATTTGAGGTCTGAAATCCTCTACCGGTATCTTTTAGAGAGAAAAAATATATATACAGAGAGAGAGATGAGCACCAAGCATTTCTTCTGACTATCTGTCTTCCTCTCTTGTACCCAACCACCTTCTCTTCTCCCTCCAGCCATTTCTTGGTGATTACCTCATGACAGTGATTATCGAGGTACATTGCGCAAGAGGCCTGCTTCTTTGACAGATGGTCCCTTGGGTCGAAGTCTTGGCCTCTTCCTCAGTACAAGTAGCTCTGACCTCATGACATTAATTCTGCCTCCGCGACCTCCGTCACTACAAGAGGAATACATTGACCTCACTTAGCCTCCACTCTCCTCACTATGCTACTCGGGAAAAGCTGATTGTTGAACTCAGGGGACTGTTGTGATTGGCATAGTGTGTATGGGGAAGGTACTTCAGCAGGGCAATGAGGTATGAATTGGTAATAGCCACTCTGTCCTTTGGTTCAAATTCCGAAGCTTCCTCACAGATTTGTATATCAAACAGATTTTGAACTCCATCGCTCGATGTTCGCTTTTCTGATGTCTTGCAGACACTTTTTCAACCGAGCATTAAGTTTCATTCATTTCTTGCATTTAAATCCAAATCATAAACTATGATGACCTTTTCTATCATATATGCAAGTACGTGTAGGCCTGTATCCTAACTTCTTAAGTCCATCATCCATTTAGCAGACAGAACGTTTACGAGTCGTTGCACTTGTACCTATTTTTTTTAACTCTCTTTTTTTTCCAGGAAAAAAACGTTGCACTTAATCTCGCACCATTGCCAAGGAAAGTGCTTGTACTGGGATGTTACAAAAATGAATATCTCGTTAACAAATCTCACTGAACATCACAGAAATTAAGTGCAAAGTGTCACTCTACGCCCTCTGGAAAATTGGATGGTGATGTGGTGGCAATCATGATTAGAAGTATGACAAACTGTGTAATACCGCATTACACACATGGAATGGTGTAGGTACTACATATCGAATAGCATATGTTTGGCTATAGTTCTACAAAAATGGAAAGAAACAATTATGTCACAAACATGGATACGTTGGTGCGTATACGCGATGCTGTAGTTTTCATGAAAACGTGTAGGAGAAAAAAATGCATATATGCCAACGCACTCGTGAGGTTGCCAATGATGATTTTAAAGAGGAGAAATGTGAACATCTGATGCCCCGTGCTACAAAGGACACAGAATGACGCAGAGGCAGCTCCATAACCAAGGTTACCCTTTTACTCGCTGCCCCTGTTTGCAGCCTGTTTGTTGCCTGTTTGTTGGCTGTTTGATGCCTCTGCTTGTTGCCTGTGTTTGCCTCTTTAAATCAAACAGCAACCTTGGATTTTGTTGCATTTTGCAAAATGCTTTGTGTAACGCACACCTTTTTGAAATGGTGTTGACAAGGACCTTTAATGGTGTGTATGAAGGTCGCAGGAAAATTGTGTTGGAGCGATGTGTTTCAGTGGAGCTCCCTTGAGTACGCCTTTCAGGGGGAGCCGTGCCGGCCATCCATCAGGCGGCATCCGAGCTAGAATGCAGGTATGCAACATACATGTATCCATGAACCCCCTTTAATGGTATTAGACCGGCCTGCACATGCACATTGGCAAAGCACACATCGCAGTAATCCATTAACCTAACCGATCCTCATCATATCAATTGCACCATGGCGGACTTTCAATGCGGCACAATGGCCCATCCACAGCATGATACCTGATCTATGCCTCCTTTTGCCATTGAGGCAACTCTTGCTTCCTTTATGCAAATTCAAACTGTGATCGATGGCAAATTATGCTGCCTCATATGTAATCAATGAAGCTCACCTGTATTACTGCAGCTCAAAGCCTAATGTAAACATTGTAGCATGATTTAACAAGCATTAGGGCATGATGATTGCTGCCCGCGAGTCAACCCCCGGAGTCAACCCGGCCCTTTGAGTCACAAGTCGCAACGATTAAAAGCAATGACACAAAGTTTCGAGAGACCCATGTGGTTGCGGGCCAGTCAAAGCACGTGCTTCACCGGAAGTGGCTTTCGTACTCTGGCCTTCGTAGGTGTACAGGAAGTCAATTGGCTCAATTGTGGTGCATGGTGAATTCACCCAGACTGCCTCCATTGTCAACACATTGCAGGCCAAAGACTTCTTTATCAGCAAGCACTGACTGCTTGTTGACTTAAAAATCTCTGAAGTTCTTCGCTTCAGCAGAATTTTGAATAGCTTTACTGGTTAACAGTTTGTCTCCAGCTCTACCGGAGAGTACTAAACAGTTCACTTGTGAAATATTTACATTTCAAATGGAATTCAGTTCTGAATGACTGATAATTTCAAAATTACATCTATCGATGGAAATCGTTTGTACGGCAAGCGATGTAAAATCAGTCTCTGTATATTAATTGATAACCATTATTAAACTTGATCTCTTTCTCTAAAAGTTCTGAAGAGATATTGATTAATTGGAGGAATTTTTTAATCTTAAACTTCCAACTTCATCAAAGATGAGCCTCCTACAAAAGTTGAGAAACTTCAGTTTTAACTTAATGACCTCATGTTTAATGCACCATACTTCCACGAACTAAAAATGGCTGTTGCTGCCTGATCATTGCTGAGTTTCAGAAAATAAGACAATCAATTACTTGGCTAGCAATTTAACCGAGGCAATGAGGCATTAAGAATTCAGTACAATTAAAGAAAGAACTCATCAGTTTGGACAGACGCCAAGAATGATTACAGACAGACAAAGAAGCTGGAAAAACAGAGAGATCATCAGAAATGTATAGACCCGCACTGACATCACTGCGTCATTAATTGTTAATTGGCCGGGGGTACAAAAGGCTAAAAATAATGATATGACGTAGATGTGTTTACAATACACTGACATATACTCTTGAGTGGCACTGTCTATGAATTTGTCAATATATAATACCAGTATCTGTGCTAAGCTGTCCAGATCGATAGGTTGGAACGTAAAAGGGAAGTTTTGTGGTAGCCATAGAGACCCCAGCCAGGCGTGACGGCGTTCAGATCTGCCATAGCCTGTTTGCATTCCTTTCAAATTCATTTTCTGCATGGCAAACTTGATAAAAATAAAAAATAGTTCTATGAATAGCATCCGCATAAAGCATATCAAACTTGACAGCGTAAACTTCGCATAGTTATATAATTTTTGAAAATAAGTTTTGTTCGAATGTGGGAAAAAATATATGCATTTGGAAACAATTGGACGTATAAATTATTAATTTAGCCCAACACTTGATTCTATGGGATAAGAGCAGGTCACTTTCATTTATAACCACTTCAGTAAATTTCTGCAACTCAGCAAAAATGACAAATAAATGGAAGCTTTCAAAAGAAACAACTAAAACTCACATACAAAAACTCACACACTATTGATATTCTAAAATCCAAAATAAGCAACTTTCTGCTGTTATACACTGACTTTTTCTATATAGCTAGGCACTTTGCTGTGCACATACATATCATAGAGTGATGAATAAAGTGGTGTGTGAAGTGATCTTAAATGGTTTCCTATATTCAAGATAATACTTTGTTGAGTTGCTACTGTCATAAATTGTTAAAACATACAAAAGTCCAAATTGAGATGAAACTTTTTAAATACAAGAAGGAACCACTCAGACCAGCTCTTAATTTTTGTGAAAAGAAAAATCCTTTTCATAACAATCCGTGCAGCCATTTCAGCATGCTTGCCAACTGACGGATGGATGGACTGACAGACACACGAAAATGAAAATGTCAGTCCTATCATTGAGATTCAGAGTAATTTCACATTAGATATTTCTGCAAATATCATAGATTGTCATATAGTTTCACAGGTAGCAACAAACAATATTTTAGGCAAGAACTGTTTACAGATGATTTCATAATTGTAGACAAAGAGACTAAATGAGAGTTTTTTTCTCGGACATGTATTCTATAGGGAAAAGTGACATCTAAAAATTTATGACATCACTTTTCCCAATATAGAATATATCATGTGTAGAAGAAAATTCACATTTGGTATCAGTGTCTACAAATATGAAATCATCTGTAAAAGTCACTTTAATTGATTGCCACTACGTAATGCAAAAACTGGTTCCTTTCAAATAACTTCTGTGGAAAGGCGGAGATCAATGCCTAGTTACAACAAGCACTACTTGTATGCTGTTCCATAACATACATGCATGCAGCAAATGCCAACAAGCAAATTTCTATGTATTCACTTGAATTTGTAAATAGACTTGTTAATAATTAATGGCTACATCCCACAAGTTGACAGATATATATATTAAATAGATCATGTATCTGCTTGCATAACAGAAATTGTTGTGGGTTGTACAACTAAATAGGGATTAACTCAGCTCCAGAAAGACATCTACCATGACATATTTATAAATTTCTCTTGTTTGATACACTAACTCTAGATCTTTATGAGTAAAGCAGGAGGTCTCGATTTGGGAATCTGTAATTGAAAGTTTCCCAAAACCAATAGCAGGTAACAAAAGGAGACAACAAGAAAAAGCAGGGCAAATATAATATTTGACCAGAAAACTCCGGATTTATGTATGTGACAAACCCAAGGTCATCGCGAATTGACAATTTCTATAGCGACACAAAATTCACTTCATTTACATTTTTATGTTGAAAAGGATTCCTCCTAGAACAACAGAATCCGAAGTATATGTAATATGTGCAGTAAGAAGGATTGTGGCCAATATCCATGAAACAAATGTAACTGTCGTCACATCAAACTCACATCTTTCCGAATATAGGAATTCACGAATCCCTTCTTTTCTCACTTATTGCACTATATTTCTGCGGTGCATTTGGCTTTTGAAAGAACTTTTCGCAATTCGTTGAAATGTGTCATGAGACTCGTAGAATCTATACCGAGGGGTTACGTGCCGGCAAATTCGTCTTTTGAAAGGAGTTTTGTGGAAACATGCATCGGAGTGTCAGAATGCGCGTGTTGGCATTGACAGATCGGGTGTTGGGAGTTATAAATAGAAGGATTGCAAGCTGCGCAGGTAGACAAGGATAAAAGGACCAGCATGTGTGGAGCAGATAGAAAAATGCCTCATGAGGAGAGATGGGAGGCATGTTCAAAGGCAGCTGTCAGAGGAAATAAGAGAAGGCCAATGATATGGTGTTGATGGAAGGCCAAAGCCACCTGCGACCAAAGAACATTGGCAGGCACTAAGCCAACAGAATAGCCCATGGAAACATACTAGCAGCAGTCACAGCTATCGCCAGGTCCCAGCAGCTTCAGCAGTTAAGCCAAGTCAGAGCAAAGACACAGTTAAGCCAGAGGAAGAGCATTGCCCACCAATTGCCCATTAAGAGGGTTAGAGTGGTGAGAATGGCAAGTACCTGTGACTTCCATGGCTATGTCACAGTGTCACCGTGTTACAGCATTGTGTGAATGGCTTTATGCATTAGATTTGGACAGCAGGTCAGCAGATCAGAGGTGTCAGGGCATCGAGGGGACACTGCTGAGTTGAGGCCTCACCGGGGACTGTGTTATGAGCCAAAACAAAGCCAGTAAAAAGGGCCATGTGCATTGCAGATTTTGCCATTTGAGGCGGCTATTTCTGTCTCGTATGCATGAAAGGCAGTGTGTTGCATATGGCCTGCAGCCCTGTGGCTCTAGACTCTTTATTAATTCATACTCATAACACGAAATATGGATGAAGAGCTAACACTCCGTTGTGTTTTGTGTTTTGCAATTGTCAGCCTGCGCGCCTCAGTGTTGTCTGTCGAGGCGAATCCACATTCGGCAGGTTTGCGAAAATGTTTTCCAAACGTCGGTGGCCAGGTATGATAAAACATTGTGGTGCCATTTTCAAGATTGTTTTCATGTGCTGCAGGTTTACCTAGGGCTCTCTAAAAGCTTACTAAAGGCTTACAATGGGCTTGTTGGGGGCTTGTCTGCGTGTCATGGCTTCACGGAGGGCTTTTGTGTCATTAGGGGTCACTGTGACCAGATGACCAAAAGGTTGAATGATGCTTCATGAATAATGAAGATTGTCTCTGTCGACCTCACACAACTGCTACCTCCTCACACGCACACCTCTCTCCATATTCATTCGTTTTGGGATGGTTGTCCTTTCCATGAATACTCCTCACTTGAACTGTTCCCTTCATTCTCTTTTAATATTTCTGATGGGCATTACCACAGAAGACATAAAAATGGCCCACCAAGATAGGGAGGGAAACAAGAGGATTCCAACAATGACAAGAGAGTTTTCATGTATGTGTTGTAACATTGTGCATTGCATTAAAGGAAATGTACTGAAGGTTCTTGAACCCAAATAAATCACACTTAACTTAAATATATACACTTTCTATAATTCTATTATGAAAACGAGACCTGAATTCCTAACAACTTATTCCGTGAGGGTATTCAGGAAATAGACTAGAAGATAACAAAACAGGCGAATAAATTTTATAATCAATGTTTTGAAAGAACGATTTCAACAAAATCAGACAAAACGTGGCAAATCAGACACAAAGCATTTTCAAATAGAGACAAAACGGAAAGATTGCAAATCAAAGAAAGGCGAATAAAGGGGCTCGCAAGCAGCGGAAGGAGGTTAGAAAGCACATGCTACGACACACAGACATGGCGTGCAACTGTCGCAAGAGGGAAAGCGAAATGGCGCTCAATAAAGAATTATATGACATTGGTACTCATTACATTATGGCTGCAGACCTGACCTGCTGCAGAATTACTCTGATGGAATGAGATTTCTATCCCTTAAGCTCCGTTTTCAAATCTCCTCATGCCGTACGCTTTTCCTAATTCCTTGAGAGTGATTCGCGGAGTTGCAACAATGTGAGTCAAAAATCCCAAAATACGTGATTACACTGCCGAATAGCAACCTCACCAGCATGCATGCATCAAACTCCCAGTTTTATAACCTACTTCCAATGCTCTTTATTGCATGATATGAACAGTACTCTGCATTTCACTTCCAACACTCTGTATATTTTCCATTTGTGTATATTTTCTATTTAAGGGATACAGTCCAGGAAAAATGAATGATTACTTTCAGCTGTTTCAGAATCAGAATGCCATTATCACAGTTGGTGAAATGGGTGGTCATTATACACTGATCAATCCATCAAAGAGAGAAGTTTGATCCATCAGTGCAGGAATCACTTGTCAGTGTGACCCATTCACTGGCGGATATATGCCTCAATTAATTTACATAGATACTGTACCAAATACATGAACTTATGCAGTATGCACAGTAAGTAAACATGGAACTGACATTACTTAAGAGTCTTAAGACTTAAGGCAATCTTTCCTCTTTTATCAACTCTAAATAATCTGACTTTATATAAAATAAACTGTACAGTGTATAACTTCCTCTTACGAATAACTTTCTTGTGGAAACAGATTATTGACACAAGCTGATATTCTTATCTCTGAATATGTGCCAAAAGTTCTATATTTGGCTTCAGGGTATTTGATTTACTTGTACATATTTCCAACATATTTTCCTGATGATGAACTTGGTATGGGACTAGATTTCGGAGCATATTTAGGACTGTATTTAGGACTTTGTATGGGGGACAATTCAGCAAAGCCAATATATGGCGGAATTGCTTCTGCTTGCGGTATTTTGGAAAAATGAATGACATTCTCAAAATAGGTTACCATGGCAGCCAATGGGGTGTTTATTACTGGGTGCCCCAGGTGATGGGAGCTGGCAGTTCATAGAGACTGGAGGATTGCGTGTCTCTGGCAGATTGCTATGGCCGCAATACACCTCACAACTGCCGCCTCTCAACGCTGTTATATGTACCCACTATAGTCAGTTATAAATGCTGGGTTTCTGATGTTGGGTAGTAAGGTAATACTTGGTAATATGGTGTTTAAATTGGCTCAATGATAAAGTACACATTGTTCACCGCAATGAAGTAAGGTCCACAGTTCAATTCCCAAACCATATCCACATCACGTCTTAAATAGATATATGGTGCAAGCTTTTCCAACCTGTGTCTATCCATGGCAAGGAAGGTGGTTCATGCTTCGTGAAAATGAACAGGAGAATGCTGTAAACTTATTTTGGACTGACCAGTGATGAAGTAGCCACTATTCATAGCAATTTGCTCATTCTGTTTGGCCCTTTTTCTGCCAATTCTATTCCAGTGAGTTTGTGTGGCTGTGCCTCTTTTCATGGTCCCCTCGAACAGTTGCATGAGCAATCCAGTTATCGTAATGAATTGGCAAAGCAGTTTCCATTTGGCCTGAAAATGGCAAACTCACTCATGACCAAGAACACTTTTTCTGCTTTTCAGGTGACCCAGAACTCACCTTTGCAAATGTTACAAATATCCAGGTAGAAGATAAGGTTTACCTTTCTCTCTTTTGTAATTCAAATCAAATGGATGCCAATTGATTTTGTCAATATCCAAAGGTAATGGACCACTTCACTCTCTAATTCCATGAGCTTGGACTTTATTCATCCTGGATTTTCCGAACACTAACAGATCTCAGTTGATACATATCTACACACAACTTAAAATCAATTGATTGTATATGTGTACATGGAGAGAAATACATTTATTATACAGTATTATGAATTGTTTTCTGGAGGACAATGCTGGAATGTTGTGTGCCTGTTGCCTTATAGTCCCAGTGAGCATTGTATTAGCGGAGTAGTCCTCCCACAGGCTAGCCTGCCTGGAATGCCCTATTCATAGCTCACATTATAGCACTTCTTTCCAATTGCTATATTCGTGCGCTTCCATCAATAATTCACAAACAATTCCACGAGTTTTCACGTCTGGGGACAACACTGAATGCTGCAGTAGAGGCCCACAGACTCAGCTAAGTTGTTTATCGTCCCACACTAGAGGGCACCAGTAAGCCTATCACATGGCTCTGACGTCACACAAGGTCCCAACAGTCACCTGGTCCGGTCCTCTAGGTATAGACTGTGTGCAGTGGAATGCAATCAAATTTAAGGTCATTCATACACCTCAAAACTTGTTGGAACTTGGAGGAGCAACAGGTTTTTCACAAATGCAATTTCTGCTCTAACTTTGGCACAAAATTTTGATCCCATCCAAGGAAATGCCACTGAATTCAAAAGGAAAATTTGATAAAAACTGGCCTTTGTGGTCGACCTTTTATATGTATGTGTGAAGTTCTGAGTTCTGCCCACAATCCTGTTTGCCTTCGACATTTATACAGTTTAGTTCTTTATTTTAGGCTCTCTTATATGATCAATACCAAACCTTAACTTTAAAGGAAAAGTTCCCAACAAGTTCTTGAAGGAATATGTAATAAAACCATTAAAAGTAAAACTTGTTGAAAAAACTTTGTCATAGCTACAGGTTTGAGACTAATCGTTAATCAAGCAAAAAGTGCAGTGCTGCATTTTATCACATGCAAATAACTCTCTGATCACGGATATTTTTATACAGACGACTCATTTCCCCGAATGCAACTTCTTTTGTTGCGAATATCATGATCTTTGTGATCAAACGGAAACGTAATTTTTCAATCGATTTTCGAACATTGCGTGGGTTTGTACCTCACAACATTTTGAAACCTTAATATGAAAGTGCTGAAATTCGCAGGAAGTTCCCATTGAAATAAATGGGATTTACGAGATTTATTAACGATTAGGTGCAAGAGCATTTTTCATCCTGTACGGCTATTGAAAAAATACGAAAAGGAGGAAAAAAGAAGCTGCAGAACACTTTACAATTAAGCAAGAAGGCAATAAATAAGCTAAATGGAAGAAGGCTTAGGGGAGTGTCATGGAAGCACTTAGCTGGAATTTGAGTTTTCTGGGTTTTTTGAAGGATGCATGAGGATGATGAAGCCTTATGGTGATGCAGATGTGGACAGGGGCTTCTGCATCATCCAGCATCCTGGTTACTTTAGCATCTCCTTGCTTCCCTAGATGATGCTAGCAGATGCCTGTGATGTTGCTGATGTTGATACTGGTGCTACTCAAGCAAAAATCTTCTTGTGAATGTCACCATAAATTCGAAATATTAATATGTCATATAGGACATTCGCCAAATGTCTTATATGACATATTAATGTCATTCGGCGGATGCGACTTTCACCTCTGCGATACCATTCAGTGTGATGAATGTTCAAAGGTAAAATACCTTTCTAAATTTATAAATATAGAAGGAAACAAATAACAAAAGAGGCACAATGACACCATTGCTTTTTGTCACTGTCATTACTAATTTCATTAAATAAATAAAAGTAGTAACAATTGCTACTACTTTTAAAATCAAAATATAGTTAGAAGGTTACATTTACCACATTGCTGCAGCTACAATCACTACTTTTACTGCCTCAACTACTATTACTGGTTGGTGGCTTCATCTGCAGTATCAGTGCTGCTGTAACAACTGCCTGAGTAACATCAGTGTTCCCTTCAAAATACAGCTTAACAGAAAATAATGACAAAGAAGGAGCCAAAGACATTTACCTGACACTAAGTAACCATGACAAAAGAAAGGAGAAATATGAAAGCTGACGAGCTGAGCAACAATCACTTTGATCATGGTTGTCTGAGATTATGAAAAAGGACAGGAAATGCTAATCTGGTTGTCTTTGAAGGGCTAAAAATCTGCTTCTGACAGACGGAGCATATGCTTCACAAAATTACAGACAACATCTCTATAAAAGTGACTGGCATATGTACCACAGGTTGGTGAAATGTATTCCAGTCTTCCAGATAACCAAAAAGCTAATTTCAGACATAAATTTGAAATGTTCCGGTCTCTTTAGAAAACCTTGGACCAGTCGAATCCTTGTCATTCGAAAATACACCATACTTATATTACCACATAATGCATGATGTGTTTGAAAAGTGTAATGCCTTTTCTAGTAAATGAGAAAAAAAAATTATGTCAGGTTTATTGGATGATTAATTATTCATCGGAGATAACCTTGGTTGCTAGACTTCACGTTTCAAATTCTAGACTCTATTCTGAATAAGAAATCAGTTCCAAATTTCACATAACCACATTCTAATCTAATGTGACATTTTCCAAATTTAACATGCTGCAAAATTATGAAGACTAACTGCATTAGCTTACCAAGAACCATGGACCTAACAGTTAAAATGAATGCTACTGATTTTACATTACTTTCCAATGAATACATTGTCGGGCATGACCTTAGAAATTAAAAAAGTGAATGAAATTTTAAAGAATAAGATCATGGTCATAGTGTTTGAAAAAAAAAGTGTAATACTTGATGGCTTCATCTGTGAAGGGTTTACTTTTGTCAGATCTATAGTATGACAATTTTATTTGTTCTTCCGTAACCGTAAAGAAGGGTGCCATAATAGTTCTTTCGTAATGCAGAAAAACAATCTTGAGAAGAAATGAGCCCGTCTGAAAGTGAGTCCATGAGCAGATAGATTGCCATGTGGGTTTCGCAGACAGGCAACAGCAAAGCAAGAAATACCAAGGCGTCCCGAAGGAGAAGCAGAAAATGTCAGCTCTTCTGGGACAAAAACTAAAGGCCATCTGATGAGAGGAGAGTCGTCATATAAGCAATTGCTGTTTCCATTAAGCACTTTGCTAATTCTATTACCAAGATGTTTCATTCGCGATGCACGACTTGTTCTTGTGAAAAATAGCCGCATCGGCCATAATTGCATGGGTCAGCTTAATCTGAATTCTTTTTTTTTTCACATAATGAGAACTTACAGCTGCTTATCAGTGTGTGGCTCTTTGAGTCTCGCTGGATACTAAGTGATAGTATTTGGAATTATAAATTTAAAAAAACTTAAATTACAAAAGTCTACAAAATGGCATATCTTTACCACAAATTGTCTTTACATAAACGAGTCGCTTAGATCTTTGCCATTTGGCACTGAGCTCATGCAGTGGTATCCGATATTCAGGTGTAACGGGAATATAATTTATACTTTCTTGTCTTCAATATTTATGTGCCACATTAGATTATTATGTCCTTTCAGAATTATATTTGAACTGGTATGCTTGCAATCACAAAGAAATCTGTTATTTGAGTCTGTGAATGTAGTATAGCCACAGTTGATCTGTTTTTAGTGCAAATAAGTGTAGCTTAAACAGCTCGTCCTTGTAGCAACCTTGGGGTACATTAAGCCTAAGTGAGTATTAGATGCCACGATTTGAACTGGATACTAATAGCCTAATAAAACAAAATGGCCACCATCATCTCATGCTCCAACTGTACATCGCTTGTTGCTGAGGTTAGTTCAAACTGCATCTTTCTAGAATGATGATTGTTAGCGCAGTTGGTGATAATTAGTGTAGTTTGTGTAATGGAAAGAAAATACAACAGAAGAAAGACAAATTCTTCACTGATACGAAACCAAAAAGGAGTGGGTCTTTTTACTGAAACTCTACTTCTGCTTTGCTGCATGATATAATAAGTTACTATTACTTCTGTAGCACTACAACCATTGCTCTTACAGGTCGGATTCACTGCTATTGAAGTTTTTCAGGATAAAATAGCTGGCTAATAAGAACTTATGTCCAATAAGGCTTAGTTGAGACCACTAAGAGGGTAATCAAATTGTTTTAAGCGAAATGTTTTATAATTTTATTGAATATGTGTGCGAACATATGTTTCACTTGAGCAAACCTGCAGTGTGATTATAATGTAATGCATTACAAAAGTCATAACATAAGCATTTAAGGGGACATTCTTGGTAGCCGCCTTGGTTCCCTTATCCTGAAAAGCTTCAGTACACCTACTACTACTCCTACCATAATAAAATGTATGCCATTAGTATTATAATATGATGTAAAACAATTTGTTACAGTTTGTCTCTTTTCTTTGAGAGGATTTATCTTATTGCTTTCAGAACCATCAAAATTAAACATAGTCCAACAGTGGCTCATTTTGAGCCACTTGCAAAGCTGGCAATGTAAATATCAGTGTCATTTATTATGTTTTTGGTTACAATAAATGGCTGAGTCCGTGCTGCTTTCTGTGGGAGACCCAGTGAATTTTAGGGAGCAAATGGTGAGAGTTGCGTGCAGCACGAAGTTGTCATGAATCACTTTTACCTTTGTGCTTCATTCGCGGAATGTATGCCAAAAGCCGTAAATGGGAAATTTTTGAATAGCGAAACATCAGCAATGAAGGTGCACTCCATTGCTATTTTTATATGAATCGATCCATTTTTGAGGTGACTCTGTTATATGCATTAATACAATTTTCCATAAATATATATTAATACCACTATAGCTGCTGCTAATACTTTAACTTCCACTGCTGCAACCATACCACAATTACTAATCCTGTTAAAATCCAGTGGCCTAATACTACTGTTATCACCTCAGTGGTATATGAGACATTGAGAAGATTTTATTACATTGCATTCAGAGTATGGAAAATAAATTTTAATTTCAGGAATGACGGATGGAAATGAATGCCATCTTCTTTATGTATTTAGCATGATTTGCCCGGTTGGTTTGGCGGAAGTGAAATTTGTGTATATATAATTCCTAAACATAGTACATGCATTTGTTTGTGTGATCTATGAACTAGACTTGCACTCATCTGCCACTTGACCTAAGCCCTCGCTAAAGTACTGGATTGTACTCATGGTACTAGGACCAAAGGGAGATTGGTTCTACTTTTAGGCCAGGGGCTATTGTCGCATAGAGACAGCAAAGGAAGCACTCCAGTTCAACATTTTACCTGTGTCACTATTTTTGTGTCATCCCCACACACGAAAAATGTTCATACATCTATAGCTGTTCATGAGGCAGAGGCAGAAGGCAGAGGCAGGAGGCTGGGAGAGGCAGAGGTAGGTTTGCCGGTGTAAATGATTTCAAAGGAGCAGAGGCGTCAGGCCAGCAAGATTAGCAACATGCAATTCAGGCATTGCGGAAATAGATCAAAGAATCTGAGGGGCCGACAGACATACGGTCGCGTGTACAAACTATATATAAACACAAAACTATACAATTAGACCAAGGTATTTCGTCTGTATGTGGGGTACAGTATGTGGATTAAAAGCTGTATATATAATCATTGAAATGTTGTTGAACTTACATTTACCAACCGCCTACAAGGAATCTGTTTTCCAAATGTTTGAAACTTTAATCAGTTCATCAAATCACGAGCTGTCTTTTTTTTCTTTTTATTGTAATTCAAATCAAAATAAAGGAAATGTTCTGCCACAACACCAAGGATCAAATAACCCAGGTGCACTCTAAAAAATTTCAGACAAAATTGGTTTTTTAGATTCAAAATGGTTTTTTCGAAAAACCAAATTTCAATGCAAAAAACCAAAATGGATTTTTTTAAAAATCCATTTTGGTTTTGCATTGAAATTTGGTTTTTCAAAAAACCATTTTGAATCTAAAAAACCAATTTTGTCCCGACATATTTTAGAGTGTGGCTGATTCAGGTGGTTTGGTCTTTGTTTAACTGGCTGTTCCAAACACTCTATCCATCTTTTATTTGTCAGGAATTCATGGTGCCAGACCATCAGGCATTAGGAAAAATTGGCTATTCTGTAAAATTATGCAGTAAAAAAGTATATTTGGTGACAAATGATAGGTTTCGATAAGGAGGATATTTTATGTATTGCTTTCTTATGGACAGACTATGAAAAATACTTTGTGTATATGACAAACTGTGCATGTAGTTCTTCCGATTGTCTGCTTGAATCCAAAATCATTTTACTGAGAACCTTTAAGGTAGATTGGAAGTGATAAGGAGAAGCCAACAAGGCTTTTAAAAGTCAGAGTGAAGGCTGATGGACTGAGGAGGCAGGGCTGGAGAAAAGTGCTTGCTAATCTCTGGAGGTGGGCTACACAACTGTCATTCTCCAATTTAAAAGCACATTAAAGAAGGGAGTCCCAGGCTGCAGGCCGTTCCAGGTTGAGCTTGCCAGGCCATCATACTAAGTGCATTGGCCACTAACTGCATGGAGTGGCTGACCTACAACCATCTGCTAGACAACTAGACACTATGATAGTACAAGGCTGTTGTAAACCGCATTTTAGACAACAGCTGGAAAAAGAGAACCAAAACAAAGTCACCTGTCTCGAAACAGAGATCAAATGCTCACCTAAAATCTTTCCATACATGTTGAAATGATGAGGTAAGTATAAATTTACACTCTGCTAACGGATTTGATTTTAAATAAAGTAAATGTAAGAGAAGTTCCAGTTCTTATTTAATATTCGGATTGCTCTGCATTCATACACAAAAAGATATATCACAAAATCAAAATTCCAATATGGTTATAGAACCAAATGCTCCCTCACATAATTTCATTATTGTCTCTTTTTACCATGGTGATATTTGACTCGATGTGCTGCAAACATATGTCTCAAATTGTTTTTGTAACTCATAGAACCTTTTAATCCACATCTTATGAAATGGCTCTGACATTTAGAAAATTACGTGAAACTTAAGACAAAGACCACTCCCTAAATATTTTCTTACAGGAATATAATAAACATTAAAATATCGGGTTTCTTTGAGTATGATAGGGCAAATCACAAAGATTTTTCAGAATACTGAGATACAAGGTGGAATTTCCAATGTCTTTAATAAATTTGTATACGATGTCATTTGGTAACATTGGGATTATATAACTTATATAGAACTACTGAGCTGAACTGAGCTTAAGTTTGCTTTTATTCATAAATAATTGATTGTTATCGGCCTGTATTGTTTATGGTAGCTATCAACACTGCACTGGATCCTATACCATGATCGTAAATTAGAGATGCCTTGGAGAATCGCCTGCCAAGAAGCTTCATGTAAACTGAAGACAAAATTCTCTGGGACGAATGGCCTAAATAATAGATGGGGAGATCTTGGATACTGCTTTCCCAAATGAGGGCAGGTGTGGGGAGAGGCAGAAAGGAAGTGACCTCTCATCAACACAACATTACAGTCCCAGTATATCCTGGAAGAAGATGGGTCGCGACAAAAAAAGAACCTGCAGTTTATCGGGTTCATCTGCCCGCAATTGCCTTTCTTGAATTGTCTTCGGAGTAAACTTTGTTTCATGGTGACTTCGTTGTTATTCAACAAGGTAGGTTTTAGGTTCAATCGTGACAGTCTTGATACAAAACCACACTTGAGTCCTTCGATCAGATTACTGCAGAGAGATTGGTGACATAAAAAGTGACACAATATCGTCCTGCGTTGGAAGCCAAAATCTGCTTTAGCATGACAGTTTCAGAATTCTTTCTGATAGTTTAATGCTATGAAAGCATCATATGCTTGTCTTTAATAAGACCCTGAGTCTAGTAAAATACAGACCTTACATTAAAAAACGCCTACTACGTTATGTAAAAGCCCTCCTTTATTCCTGAATCAGATTCCACTTTGTTTTTTAAATTCGGAGACAGCGAATTGAGCAAACTCTTTTGATGGTACTATACTGCGTTTTAACTTTTTCATGTACAACATAATCTCGTTTTCTCCTTTTCTTTGAAGGTTTTCTTTGGTCTTTTTTTAGTTCCCCCATCATCCCATTTCAGCGATTATTCTCATGACTATAAAATTGAGACTCACGGAATATTCCACTTATTATCCGGGATTCACTTGGTGCATTGAAATTGGCCAAAAATAAGATAACCAGTGACAATACACAAATACCGAAGAGAACAAAGCCGTATACTGTGTGAATTTCGAATTTCCAGATTTACATAATTTAGATAGCCGAAGTAAAAATAGATAGATAGATAGATAGATAGATAGATAGATAGATAGATAGATAGATAGATAGATAGATAGATAGATAGATAGATAGATAGATAGATAGATAGGTAAAATTATCTGATAGCTAGAATTATCTGATAGATAGAATTATCTAATAGAAAGATCTATGATAGATAGATAGATAGATAGATAGATAGATAGATAGGTAGGTAGATAGATAGATAGATAGATAGATAGATAGATAGATAGATAGATAGATAGATAGATAGATAGATAGATAGATAGATAGATAGATAATGTAGAATTTTTTTTTTTTATGGTCCATTACACCGACGAAGTCAGTCTCAACAGACTTTACAATTACACCCTTGGCAGGCCTGTTCAAGCATGAGCCTTTCTCAACTCCCCGGGGAGTATACAGCCAGGCAGCCGTTTCCAGCGCACACAATGCTAAGTCACTCCACAATCGCCATCACTGCCTATAGCCAAGTACCCATTTACACCTGGGTGAAGTGAAGCAAAGAGTTCCGGAGGATCTGCTCAGTTCCTCCGTGCCATGGGTGGGAGTCGAACCTGCAACGTCTCAGTTGCCAGGCGAACACCTTATGCACTAGGCCACGGCACCTCATAGATAGATAGATAGTGCCGCCCTTCAAAGTGGGATTTTCAATTTCACGAGGAGCAAGGAATCTTGAAGGATCTGGGTGGTGCGAAATATTCAGGACAATATTACAGATGACGTTCTGAAATGCATGCAATTTTTGTAGCGCAATATTATACACAGCTGAGTTTAACTCTTTCATACTTGTTGTGTAACAAAGGCTGAATTGAACTCTTCCATACAACAAAGGGGTGTGTATAATATTATAACACATCATGCAGTGTGGGCTGCATTGCAGGTGCAGTGGCAGTGCAGGTGCAGGCTTCTGCAGGATGGCCCTTCTTCTGTATGAATCACTGCATCTGCTTTCAGGATCCCATTCAACAAGCTGCTGCAGGCATCCAACAAGCTCCATTCAACAAGCTTCCCTATTCATCATTGAAATTCACTCCTTAATCCATGGGATTAAGGCCTTGTGGAAACACAGCCGGCCACAAGGCTGCTACAACACCCTCCCAGCTCTTGGGTGTCAGAACAATCCTTCACGAAATCTCTTCTCTGAGCACTCAATCTCCATGGCCCTCCATCATGATTGACTCAACAGAGGGCACATCCATCGGTATTCATCTGGATATTCATCAACATTCATCTATGTGTATTCATCTATATTCACATTGTCTATATACCAGTACAGACTGCCACAGACTTTTAACTACTTCACTATTCTGTTTCATTAATAATACATGCATACGTCCTGTGCAATCTGTAAGGGTCTACTCCAGAATGAGAGGAGTCTTGATAGACCACTTGTATGGAAGTGGACCTCTAAGATATATAGACTGCTTTCTGAATATTCTATGACACTTAGCAACAAACTTCTTCGTATATCGAATGCTCCAGAATTCTATTAAGAAGCTTTTTTAATGTTAATATATATACAGGTGTAAGTTTTAGGTCTGACAAGGTCACTCAGACAGTCCTGTAACCATTGGTTTTAATATATATGTTAATCATTAATCTATAATCTAATTTTAGTCCAAACTTCAAAATAAGACATATAATGCTTTTCAATGTTGCAGATACATTTTACTGATGTTCTCACAAATATTTTACTGTAATGAAATATGGATGAGAACTTTTTACACGTTGACACGTATGTAAGAATATTCTGAAAGACGTTTTGACCTTTTAAGTAGCTCAAAGCCTGACACGTGGTTTGAATAATTTATGTATTTGACTTGAGTCAGAACGCTGAACAGACATAATGAAGTTAAAAGCTCTGCAAATAAACCGGTTAAAATCACGTACTTCGACATGTGAACTACATGAACAAAATCGAATACACTTGATGTTTGCATTGATGCGGCCCTACCAATATAGCATGGGTATGGAGTGTGCGGTGCTGTGTGTCATAGATGTGGCTGGAGCCATCAGGTATTCAGAGCTTGTCCTAACAGAGCCCCTCGCATTAGAGCCAATAGGCGCGCATCACTCATTGGCCTGTATCTGATACATGGCGGGCTTTATGGCTCAGCAACTCACTTGAAAGCCATTTGGCATTAGAAAAGCCAATGTTTTCCATTAAACTGAAAGGGTTGTTAGAAGGGCGATTATAACAAGGCATGGGAGTAACATCAGCCATCACAGGCCTGCAGGTCCAACTGTCACTTTCCCATGTAAATATCAATCCTGTAGTTGATATCAAGCTCTATCACACAGAATTGACATACTGATGGCAACTACATAGAGAGCGCTTGTCATAAACTGGATATCTATGGCAGACCTCCACTGTTTTGCACCGAAAGTACTGTATATCGCAGACAAAGAGGTCTGCGCGCCATTGTTTAACTTGTTTTGATGAAACTGGTAGACTGCCAGTCAGCAGTACATATCAGACAATGCTTGAAACTGAATCTGTCTTTCCGCCGCAGCAAAATGTCACCCCGCAGACATTTTCGAAAAAAACGTACCAGTACAAATTGCCAACAAATTTACCGCAGACGTAATTATGATTGCACGCTACAAAAATATACCAAAAATTAGCCCCCGTAACGATTCATTGCCTTGCGCGGGCAAAAAGTGGGAGAAAAATCAATGAACACTCTCTGGAAAGGCCGCCTGCGTCATTTGCCATCGATCAGAGTGATTTTGAGCGGAGCGGCAATTTGTTCTCATCCAAATGGCAATGGCAACTAATAGGCTTAAAGTAAGCAGCCCTGTCATTGGCACTTTCTCTATTTAACAATGCAGAACTGGAGGGAGAAAGGGAGCTGAAGGAGGCCACTGAAGGATCCTTTAAGAAGCCCATTGAGCAAATCCGAACAGTCTTTGTTTCTCCGCTCATTGGAATTCTCTTCCCCTCCACCGCGAGTCGTAAACTGTTGTTGAAAGCTCACTGCTTGAATCGGCAAGGTCTTCCTGCATCGGAAGAAAGAAACTTCCATGTCAGCAAAATACCACAAAGACCTTCCCAGTTGTTGCTCTCGAAACAATCCAAATGACACTTCATTGATGTTTCATTTAGAGTCACGTGACCCGATGACGTCACGATTCCTTACATCTCCATTGCTCCATTGTGGTGCAGCAATTTTTCGCCCTTGGCCAACATGCATGTGATTGCGACATGTGAGCTGTTAATTGGCGCGATTCATTCCGGGTGCATCCCATGTGAGAATTGTAAAAATTACTAAAAACGAAGAAAAAAAAAGCACATTTCCCCTTGCTAATTGTCTTCCCACCAGGTTAGGAAAACAATAAAAGGCCAATTAGTCCAGAAATATGCCCTCTCCGCGACAATGGGGATCTAATTTACTGTGTAATGAATTAAATTCAACTTGATAGGTCATGAGGTTTAGAAATGTCAATAATTTCTTCAAGATGATAAACAGTCTTTAGAAAAAGAAATGAAACTGTCTGCCTGTTCATCAATGTTAATGCCAAATGAAAGTAAGAGACATTTCCACAGAATATTGGACGGTCTGTTCTTGGGGCTGTCACCAGGAGCCAATCTGGTTCCGTGAGACATTTTCATGAATTTGGACATTGATTAATAAGCGCGAGGTCCCATGTGAAGGCACATGCCTTATGCATGCGCTGACATCACAAGCAGCTCATCAATATCAGACAACTGCTGATGTGCATACAAAGTGCTTCTTTTGTATCAGGATTATCGCCAAATTGCCACTGCAACAGCCGCGCAACTGATGGAATCATGACAAAATTATGATGGAATCATGAAACGCGCCCACCGACCCATTCTTATGGGACGCTCCAAACTATCTCACCGCCTGACAAACAGCCGCTGAAATTAACCCCTGAACTGTGACATGTCACTGGCATAGATTGCTCAGCACTAATCACCAATTCAAAGGCGTTCAAATTAAGAGCTCAGTGGGTAGAATGGAGTAACGCTGGGAGGCCCATTTCCACCTTCACTATTCAGGATCCCTGCACTGCAAGCCTCCTCTGCAAGCCAGGGACAACGATTGTGCGCTCAAGATCTCCTGCCTGCAGTGACTGGTGCAGTGGCTCTTTTGCCGTTTTGTGCGCGCTAGACATAACCCACAGACAGAGAGGGCAGGAAAGAAATAACAATTATTCTCATGTAACTCCGCTTCTAACATGCCAAGGAAAGATTTGGCCCATGCTACACAGGAGAAAAGCATCAAGAGGAAAATGCTGTTCGACAGAGTTTGGTGCATGCGAACAAAAATGGCACACAATTGCCATGTCACAGAAGAAGGGCATTTCTCTTCCTTTTTATGTAACCTCCTTCACTCTGACACCTGATTGGTCTAATTTCCATACTCGTTACTAATTGGCAAATCCCATGTCTCTCTCACAAGATCCCATATGGTAAATCCAGTTTCAGGCTTCATCCACCGACTGGCACAGTAAATTGCAAATTCACAAATAAGATTATTCTGCAAAGTTTAACATGCACTTTAGATGAAAAACAAACTTTCACAGAAAACTGTTTGTCTCTAAGAATAAATACACCACCTACGTAAATCAAAATGACATTAAATTGTATAAAATGTTGAATAGAAACATTTTAAAATCACATTTTCATACAAGAGGAACAGGATGTTACGTTCACTAAAGTTAATAGATAAATTAAACATGAAAATTGTTTCAGTCTATAGTCATTTTCACGTGATTCAAAGAATGATTTACAAGCCTAAAATGGTACAGACACAAAAAGACATTTCCATTGGCCTACAAAGGACAAAATATGTCAAAATACTTTCTGTACTTTGGAGAGATACTTTATGATGGAAATTAATGTCGATTCACAGAAACAGGTAAAGTCGATTTTAGCATTTCGTAAATGAGCCTTGCATAAAGGACAACATTCAATAATATATTGGGCCAGTCGTAAACTTGAATTATATATGACCATTAGCTACCATTCTACTCCCTCGACATGGGACTGGTTGCTATACTAGTTCGATTTTCCAAATTTATGTGAGCTATTTTTAGCTCACTTCTTACATAGCACAGTTGGTCCTGATGGTTAGCAACCGCTCATTTTTGGCAATTTTAATTCACAAATAAAGTACATATATATTTCTTGAATAAAACCAACGGATCAAGCTAACACAAAGTTGAACACTTTCACAATTAAAGTGATCAGATAAAAGTCGAGGGATTTTTTAGAAGAATTAGTAGAAATATACATTTTTAAAGGTATCTTTCTCAAATAAATAAAACTGTTGTTTCAGAAGATACATGTAGGTTTAAACAGAAGAACTGGTTAAAAAGACATACTTTTTCAGATTAAAATACGAATATGGTTAACTGCCTTTTCAAAATAGGTACAATTAATAAGAATGAGTTACAAATCATAAATGTTTACTCAAATTCCATTTTAGGACTAAAGAGAACTGTCTAGAATCATGTTAAAGTGAGAAAATTGGTAGCGCCTCCACCAGCCAGGTATGCAGTGGTGCGGGCTGGCTGGCTTGCCAGCAGTGGGACAGCGCCCAGCACAGTCCCTGCAAGTCTGCTTCATAGTAAATGATCAAAGAACTCACCTTAAGCGAGGAAAAGCTGTAGAGTCTTAAAGTCGCGTCAGTAACGGCTAGTTTTGCTGGTCCACAGAGGCACGGATGGATTTTGATGGAAGCTTTGGTCTCTCTTGTCTCTGCTACAACTTGCCGTTCGTTCTTCGCAAAATGAAAGGGAAGGGAGCCTCGGGACGATATTTAAATTTGATGCTGACAAAGGGTGGGTGGAAGAGGCTCAGCTTATCAGCGCCCTCTACTGGCCCACCTGCCTGCTTAATATGCAAACATACATGCGCACTGCCTCCCCTCTCCACCTATGGCAGCCTGCTTGACCGATCCACTGCATTAATTATGTACATCCCACTGAGCCAAAATGTTTTTATGCCCAAAGATGCTGTGGGCAGCAGTGAAATTGATGAGAAATCCTAGCTAGACATGCTGCAGATACACCACTGCCTTGAATTTAGCTGATAACCCACCTATATGTATATAACTCACGCTCATTCTACGGGCCATTTCTTTAAATATTACACCTACTTGTTTAGGATATGCTAATGAAGTTCATGAATGGTATACATAACTGCTTTGTCGTAGACAGCCATCGAATCTGGCACCACTCCTGCAGGATGCAGGCAGGGAACAAATGGCACAAATATCAAGATCGTGTCCTACACCTGGCTGACATATTCTACCTGTCCCAATGCAAGGGGCCTCCTCTTTGTGGGATGGCATAACACATTTGGGCTGGAAACGAATCAAACAACTCAAGAAACCAAATCTGTTGATGGCTGTACAAATCACACATGCTGTCTGGGACACTTGTTTTTGAAAATGTAATTTTTTATTTTTCAAAAAGCCAGGTTAACATGTTTAGGCTAACATTTCAAGTTGTGTTACAGTTGACCCTTCATGACAGGGTGCAACATCTGTGTTTACTGGCTCAAAAGAAGTGGGTGGTTGCTGGTGGGACAAAAAAGACGAGGCAGAGCGTATTCCAAATACATTTGTGACTCCAGTGTGATGCAAATGTAATGTCACCAGTGACAGGTTGCAGCATATGATATGTTTTATGGAACCTTACATCACTGAGAGGAATTTCTTTAAGGAGAGTGAATGAGGAGGCATATTGTGTCGTCCCTTTGCTGTGTAAGGAGGTCGGCCTGTGTACAACAGAGCTGACAACTGAGTTGCCCCACTGGGTGTGGGGGCTCACACAGTTTAAGGCCAAGGCTGAGGGCCACCAATTGAGCCTGGTGCCGCAGTGATGCGCCTTGTGACAAGTTGCACAGCTACAACTATTGCCATAAGTGGATGATGCGGTAACAATCTTCAGTGTAAGTCTCTTGGTGTTGAGAGAGGGGGGGGCACATTTTAGAAGTATGCCAAGGTGTGTCTGTTGGCCCATTGATGTGGTTCTGTAGGTTGTTCAATGGGTTATTGGTGGGTGAGCTGCCATGGGGGCTGCTGCTGTGTACTGAGATGACAGGACCAGTTGCTCCTATGCCCCATTCATTGCCAGCATCCCAACACTGCCAACATCTCTCCCCCCACCCACGCTGCCGCATCATCAACATAGGGAGACGCTGCTCATGATTGCAGATTGCAGCACTGTCCGCATCTGCCAGACTGTCTCAGCAACCTGCGGCATCTCAAGGGGTGAGCAGTGCTTGCAGTTGATCCTCCCAGACCAAATTAAGTCATGGCCACTTCAGTTCCTCATTAATCCGCATCCACTCAACTGGTGGGGCCTGTTCCCCTGCACTTGTAACAACTTCCAACTTTCAACACTTTCAGCATAATTAGGGCTAAAGGAAATCGATGTCTAAAAGAGTTGCCTTAAAAGTAGTTGGATGAACTATACATGTATTTGAACACCTGCCAATCACAAAATTCTGAAATTTCACAGTAAGATCTAACCTTAGAAGTCAAGAAATTCAGAGAACTAATTAAACCGAAGCAGATCTATACATGTCAGTGTCAAGTTGCAGGATTTTGACGTTACTTTGAAAAAACGAATAGCAAATTTTGGCATGCAGTTCAACAAATTTGGCATAAACTGTCCTAGGTGCAGTCATCAATGTAAGTAACTCAGGACTGAATGCAAGATGATCCTTTTTTTTGGGGGGGGGCAATTTTTGGTGTGAACATTTTTCTTTTTTTTTCGACACTAATAAAAGCATATTTTATGGAAAATAGAATGAGTTAGTTTCAACACTGATGTAAGTGTCCATTATATTAAATTTGTGATAAAAAAGTATTTTGTTTCTTTTGGATGCAAACAGTTTGTTGCAGCAATGTTGCTGCTTCACACAAAAAAGTTCATTCCGAAGAAAAATCCATAATCCTTCATAGTATCATCTGGTAGGTCTCTTGGTATATATCCACATTCCCGAACCATTGAGTTGACTGGGACATCTGCATTCTGCCATAAAAAGTGTGTCACAATGAGCCCCGTGTTGAAAGTCCCAATGAACCCCAACCCATGCACCGCTCTGCTGAAGTGCCCCAACCTGACAATCACACCAAAATGAAAGTTTTCCAGTCACTGGTGATTGTCAGGATAGTAATTCATAATTATTCATTATGATGTATTGAAATTATAGTATGCAAGCATTGATATGGCCACTTTTTTTAAGGTTTGCCCGAAGAATGGTTCATTGAACCCCTTTGAGTTGATACAAAATGACAGTAAAAAGATACCTGTCATATCTATTAGGCACCAAACAGTAGGAAAACAAACTTCAAACCTCGCCAAATCTCTGTATCTTACCTCAAATTGCTGAAGAAGCACAAAAGCTTCTACATGGAATTTTACTAGATTTGATGATGTCTCCATAAAATAGACCTTCTCAATGTGCCCCATGTCTCAATGTGCCCCAGTTCCCTCTTTCCCCCTACTTAATTTTATGACAGACAATACATTCTTACTCTGCAATTGTCATGTGCATAAAAGGGGGGAGGGTTGGTCTAGCGGTAGCGTGCTGGGCTGCCAATCGCTGGGTCCAGGGTTCGAATCCAGCTCTTGCCGGGTCACCTGGGCCTATGTTGGATGGCTGTTTCAATCATCCTTCACCTAATTGCCATGTCCTCCTCCTGTCCTAATTAGCCTAACAAGTGCATATAAATACAGGACGTAAAGCCCCAATCATCCATCCATCATGTGCATAAATCATTTCATCGGCTGCAAACTTATCATTATTATAAAAAAAAACGTCATTGGAAAATATTTCAACAGAATGACAGTCATTCGTCCATTCAACAAAAAACACTTACATATTTATAAGCCTAACAAGTGTATTTATAACCGGTATTTCGAAATAGGCCTTGCGAGAAAGAAAGATACATATTATTTAAGAGTTCAGCAAGTTGTCCGCCTACATGTGCTTAAATAATCATGACTGCAAACCAATTAAAATTTTCACCATTCAGTCAGCCTCAGCAATATGCCACTATTTGCAAATACTAATTTAAAGCATGCCATCAATAAATTCTGACAGCTTCTGTGCCTTCCTACACTAAAAGGAAGAAAGCGCTTGCTGATCTGCGCCATATTTAAGGTGTTCCATGTTCTCTTTCCCACATTTAATTTGATATGATTGTTTTAACATAAATTTCACAACAATGATAGGAATTATATAATGATTCACTGACATATATAACTTCTCAGGAAAGTTGGAAAGTCATACCTAATACCACAACTACCGACATTTCGAAATATTTTGAAATAGCCATAACTCAGTTACTGTAAAAAAGAAAGATATTCTATTCCAGAGTTCAGCAAGTTGTCTGCCTACATGTGTACAAATAATCATGACCAAATGCAAACCTATCAACATTTTCAACACTCAGTCAATATGCAAATGCTATTTTAAAGTATACCATCAATACTGACAGCCTCTGTGATTTCCTACGCTTAAAGGAAGAAAGCATTTGCTGATCTACAAAGCATATACTGCTACATTTGTATTTTAGTATAATTTTCTTAGTATTGTTGCATTGGCGATCTTTTTTTTCAAATCAGCATACGATATGATACGATACGATATATATTTATTTGACATTAGCGAGAAGAAGATGACCAGTACAAATATCATCATAAATTTGCAATGACATTACTTATGATATATTGCAAATGTCAACAGAAAAAGTAATCGATGTGCCAACAGGTTACTGAATCCATATGAAAAAGGCATTGGTTATTCAAATCACAGATATTTCATCAGTTGTATGCAGAAAACCATCAGTCTTGGCTTATCTGTCACTTATCCATCTTGCTTATCTCCCTATTCATACATTTAGTGCATTTAAAGACAAACATACATATTGGCCATTCATGAGATATGTATTAATGCAGGAATTATGCAATTGAACAATGCATCATTCCTTATCACCAATACTTGTGCCTCTGTTTCCATAGCAACAGATCTGATACAGTTTGGTCTCCCACTGGTTTCGTAATAAGCCTCTGTGCCCAAACTAACTTTTCACCTCTATTTTGTCAGGTCAGCACTTTTTTTTACTGTTGTAGCAAAAAACCAGTCCAACATCCTTCCTGTGTATTGGAAATCTGATGATATTGTTTGCTGTGACAAATATGCAAAAATAAGCTACACACAAGATGGAACTACAAATGTGTCAAACATACACCTATGTATTCCAACTCCGTAACTATGATGTGTGGGGTGTATTGATTTTTCACAAATTGAACAAGCAGGTAACAAGCTAACATGTCATAAACTCCTACTCACAAATAACAAGGTTAGTTCTGGTTCTTTGAAGCAAGTGGAATCAATGCTTGTTTGCTCTCCATCAAGCAATTAAATTTTCACTTCTATGCACTTCACAAAGTCGACTAAGAATTCTCTATAATATGCATCTAGATAGGAACATCTTGTCATTATTCTATAAGTCAATTGTTGAGTCTGTAATGAATTTTGCTATTGTAACTTGGTATGGATCATCACACAACAAAGATCGTAATAAGCTTGTAAAGATAATCAGAGCAGCTAGGAAAATGGGTGTAGAAACAAGAAATTTAAATGGAATATATGATGAATCTTGTTTGAAAATGTTGACAAAAATACTAAAAGATGAAAAGCACCCACTACATTGTAAATTTAATTTCTTGAGATCTGGTAAAAGACTCTGTGTGCCAAAACATCGGACCACTAGATATGCTAATACATTTGTAAATCATGCCATCAAACTATACAACCATAAATCTAGTCTGTGATCCTTTGTATATATATCTACTTCAGTATTATAATTTATTCTTGTCATATCATATTTATTTATTTGCACTGCTTGGTGTGCTTGTCTATTTATGCCAAATTGAGTTTCATCATGTACATATGTTTATTGATGATACAATAAAGTAATATCTTATCTTATCTTATCTTATCTTATCATTCAAAGCAGCTACTTGTTTCTGCCAATTTATTATTCCATGTCAGGATTAACATTGGCTTAGCCTATTCATGTCAGCATGTACAAGTGTGTGATAATGGCATGTTTATGGTAGCTGTGTGTTTTGATGCTGATTTGCAAACTTGACTACACGTTTGATCATTGTGATTGTGCAAGATATTCCAGGTATATAAATATATAATATACAGAGAGGCAACCAGTCTAGTGAAAAAAGTAGATATAACAAGAAAAAACAGAACTCTATGCATATAATAAATGTTTAGAATAAATATGGTAACAAAGGCTACAAGTTCTTCTAATCTTAATTGCACTCATGGTCTTCTTGAAGAATCTGCCTCTCTTTGCGAAATCATGAAGGTTTCTCATGCAAGGAAGCCATGGGGATCAAATTGTATGCAGGCACGCCAACAAATATCAATTAAAACCTAAATAAAAAGCTGCTCAACGTTTGGATGTAATGAACTGAGGCCTCCAGGCCACAGAATAGCACTATGAAGCCTATTAAGCCAAATAATTTTTTATGTCTGGGTTTTACACATTACGAGTGATTTTGCTTTCGTGTGAAGTGAAAAATAATAATAAATCTCATATTTTGGTACAGAGAAACTCCTTGCTACAACAAATCTTCACATAACGTTTCATCTTTAAATGAAAACTATTTTAAAAAATCTGAATTGCTACAATTTTCTTATCTATCTATGAATAATTAAAGAATTAGACTATGTATATAGGCTTCTATGTATATGCCATATGAACAACCAATAAATTAATTTACTATGGCCTGTTAAAAGGTGAATCACTGATGCAGCTAACACTATGACTCAAGGATGAATCACAGTCTCCAGGAGCACGTGTTTATGTTATACTTTTAAACAAAAGGAGAATCGTATATGATACATAAATTAAAGCCATAAGGCTTACTGCCATATACTATAATGCAACAAATCAATAAAGATAGTAAAGAAGATTTAAGTGCAAGTCAAAAATATGTTTTACTGTTATGTTAATTATCGATGAAACAGGTAAAAGATAAAAGAGGCTATACAAAAGGTCCTGGCAGTTTGGCACATGCAAACTCTTTTAACGGTAATTTAGTAATCTTCCAATCTCAGAAACAGTTTTTTTATTGGTTAGTTTTTTTTTTGTCGTCAGCATCAGATGTAAAAGCATCTAGCAAAATGGTAGACTGCCTACTCTATACAATCAACCCCTTTTATGTCATAAAGTAAAGACGACTATAGGGTAATCATAATTATTTATTGATCTCTCAATATAACAGTTTGCAGAATTTTAAATTCTCTCAGAAGCGTTGGCAAAGTTTTAGATAGTTTCTGAATGTGCACTAGGGTGGAGTGAAAATTGAAATTAAAAAAACAGTAGGTCTAGATACTTGACAATTGGCACCAAACTGGCAATTCCATTTTTATTTTTGAGCTGCAGTGAAAATTGACAGTACACTTCAGGATCAAAGATATGACATAAAAGTGGGCTTCGGTAAATCTGCGGTTAGCTTTATTTTTTTCCAAAGTTAAAGATACAGCAATGAGACTTACATATTTGAATTTGGAATAAAATTTCCTTCAAAATGAGTACCAACATGCCATACCTACTTATATTGCCAGTGGTCAGCAAGTGCTGTGAGAACTGCATAAAAATGCTCCGGTGGGACAAACAACCAAAAGGATTGTGCATCTAAAGAAAAAAGCTTGAAACTTTCAAGATAGCTTCTATAGACTCTAAACTTCAATTCTAGATGTGCAAAAACTTTCAAGTTTGATCCCTAAGAATCATTTGGGGAGAGAGGCACAGTCATATTGACCTCTTGTTTCAATGATGTAAAAGTAAAAAACAGAGGTTTCACTCAATATGTTATCTACCTTAAATTTTGTAATTCAATCAGATGAGTGATCTAACACGTTGTTCAAATAATAAGTAACATATTAAAGTGTAGATAGATTTGGATTATATTGAAAATAGGTTAATCATGTAACATTTTGTAACCCAATGAGCGATATAAACTGCTCACACTTAAAAACGCACACTTCCAAAAAGGTTAAAAATAGTACTTTCTCTTAAAGTATCAAGATGAAAGTGTGCACACGTCTAGAAGTTGCCATCAGGTATATTCACTAAAATTTACAAATCTCCAAGTGCAATACTTTTGTGTCAAATTAAATCGTCGTGGGACATGTCGAAAAATGAAAGTCACAAAATTTCAATATCCTCTGATCATTAATTTCAACAACTTAGCTGTTCTTTCCACAATATTTTTTGATAAGCCAGGAAAGTTTACAATTTAACTTGCTTGATGGGTTGGGGGAAAGGGATATTTGACCAAACCACAATTGAAGAGGATTAAATCAATAAAATTTTAGTGTCAATGCTGACACGCCCCCCACAGGAGACTTTTGTCAAAATCTTCAAAAAAATATGTTTATTCAGATTTTTGAGAGTATTGACATAGAATGATTGTCTATGTATGTCTTTTTACCCTGGGTATACAAAAAGCCCCATCAATTTAACAGTTTTGGTTCACATGCTTCATTTCCAGATGCTGAGTCGTACATTTTGAGTTTTCAATTCAAAATCTGCTTTATCATTAACTTTTTTTTCAAAAACTTCCGTGGGGCAGTTTTTGGATGTCCTGTGCCTGTCATGTGAAAATTTCATAAGATTAATCCTATCCAGTATGTCACAAAACCAATATTTCAATTGGTGCATTTTGTGTCGAAGTGCAGTTTGTGACTTGCATTTTCGACAGTAACCACGATGATTTAATTTAACACAAAAGTAATGCACTTAGAGATTTGTAAATTTTCATGAATCTACCTGATGGCAACTACTAGAAGTGTTCAAACTTTCATCTTGATACTTTAAGAGGAAGTACCATTTTTAACCTTTTTGGAAGTGTGCGTTTTTAAGTGTGAGCAGTTTAGAATAAGTGTTAACAAAAGTTTTGGCTCGTTATTTTTGGTTTCGGCGTCAGACGCCAAAGCATCTTCCAAAAATGATTGACTACCAATTTTACAGAATCAATCTGTTTTCAGTCATGACAGCAGGATAATCAATCATAATTATTTATTGATCTCTCAAAACAACAGTTTACAGAATAATAAGTTCTCTCAGAAAGGTTTGCAAAGTTTAGATAGTTTGTAAATGTGCACTGTGCAGACTCCTCGAAGTTTGTCACCAGTCAATTGAGCTTTGGAGATTTATCTCGCATTCTCTTGAAGCTTTGTCCTTGAGTTGAAGAGAGTACTTTACTATAGTGGGTCACAGAAATATACATCCTCCTGGAGCAGTCTTCAGTTTCTTGTCATATCTTTCTTCTGAAATGCATGATCAATCTCATACTTCTACATGCTCTTACTGACCTCTCTTGCAACCTATATTCATCATAAAACCCTGGACAGAGAGTAGGCAAAAGTCAATCAGTGAAAATGAGTATGGGGTAGTAAACACCCCCTGTTTGCTGTGGTACTTGGTGCAGTTATATAAACTTCTGGACAGGATTTTACAAGATTTGATGATTGCACCACAAAATGAAAACTTGTCAGGAAAAAAGAAAATTTCCTATCCCAATGTGCCCCCATGTCTCAATGTGCCCCGGTCCACCCTACTTAATTTCATAACAAACAATACACAGTTGCTCTGCAACTGTCATGTGCACAAATCAAGTTTCATCTGCTGCAGACTAATCTATTTTAGAGAAAAAATATTTTTAGAAAATACTACAACAAAGTTACCTGGAATGGAAGTAACTTGTCCATTCCACAAACAACGGTTTGTTCTACCAGAAATAAACTTTGGTGTGTCTTGATTTGTTGTGCTTGGTTCTCCTACTATGGCCATGAAGGTAACTTTAAGTTTGGTCCAAAAAGGGATTTAAGTCACTATAAAATGACATGTAATGTTCAGCATTCCTTTTTTCATATTGAATTTGATATGGCATTATGGCTGCTTTTACGTAACTTCTGTAACAATAATAGGAATGATATATGATATAATGATTATCTGATATACGACTTTTAAAAAGATTTTAAAAGACATAACTAAAACTACAATAACCGGTATTTCGAAATAGGCCTTGCGGGAAAGAAAGATACATCTTATTTAAGAGTTCAGCAAGTTGTCCGCCTACATGTGCTTAAATAATCATGACTGCAAACCAATTAAAATTTTCACCATTCAGTCAGCCTCAGCAATATGCCACTATTTGCAAATACTAATTGAAAGCATGCCATCAATAAATTCTGACAGCTTCTGTGCCTTCCTACACTAAAAGGAAGAAAGCGCTTGCTCATCTGCACCATATTTATAATTAGTCCAGGGGCGGCCTGCTGCCCTTGACTCTAGTTATTGCCTGTTATTGCTGATGACTTGACCTCTGCTGCATTTGTGTTTTAGTATTATTTTTTTAGTACTGTTGCATCTGTATTTTCATGATATATTGCAAATGTCATCAGAAAAAGTAATTGATATCCCAACAGGTTACACAATCCACATGAAAACTGCATTGGTTATTCAAATCACAGATATACATCATCAGTCGTATGCAGAAAGCCAGGCTTATCTGCTACTGATCCATCTTGCTTATCTCCCTATTCATACATTTAGTGCATTTAAAGACAAACATACATATTGGCCATTCATGAGATATGTATTAATGCAGGAATTGTGCAATTGAACAATGCATCATTCCTTATCACCAATACTTGCACTCCTGTTCCCATGGCAACAAATCTGATACAGTTTGGCCTCCCACTGGTTTTGTAATAAGCCTCTGTGTCCAAAACTAACTTTTCACCTCGATTTTGTCTGCTCAGCACTTTTTGACTTTTGTAGCAAAAAAACCAGTCCAACATTATTCATGTGCATTGGCAATCTGATGATATTGTTTGCTGTGTCAAATATGCAAAAAAACACTACACACATAATGGAACTATAAATGTGTCAAACATACACATTTGTATTCCAACTCTGTAACTATAATCTGTGGGGTATATTGATTTTTGCAAATTGATCAAGCAGGTAACAAGCTAACATGTCATAAACTCCTACTGACAAATAATAAGGTTAGTTCTGGTTCTTTGAAGCAAGTAGGATCAATGCTTGTTTGTTCCTCATTCAAAGCAGCTACTTGTTTCTGCCAATTTATTATTCCATGTCAGGATTAACATTGGCTTAGCCTATTCATGTCAGCATGTACAAGTGTGTGATAATGGCATGTTTATGGTAGCTGTGTGTTTTGATGCTGATTTGCAAACTTGACTACACGTTTGATAATTGTGATTGTGCAAGATATTCCAGGTATATAAATGTATAATATACAGAGAGGCAACCAGTCTAGTGAAAAAAGTAGATTTAACGAGCATCAAAGGAAATACTTTGTTTACAAGAAAAAACAAAACTCTATGCGTATAATAAATATTTAGTATAAACATGTTAACAAAGGCTACAAGTTCTTCTAATCTTAATTGCACTCATGGTCTACTTGAATAATCTGCCTCTCTTTACGAAATCATGAAGGTTTCTCATGCAAGGAAGCCATGGGGATCAAATTGTATGCAGGCACGCCAACAAATATCAATTAAAACCTAAATAAAAAGCCGCTCAACGTGTGGATGTAATGAACTGAGGCCTCCAGGCCACAGAATAGCACTACATATGAAGCCTATTAAGCCAAATAATTTTTTATGTCTGGGTTTTACACATTATGAGTGATTTTGCTTGCGTGTGAAGTGAAAAATTATAATAAATCTCATATTTTTGGAGAGAGAAACTCCTTTCTACAACAAATCTTCACATAACGTTTCGTCTTTAAATGAAAACTATTCAAAAGAATCTGAATTGCTACAATTTTCTTATCTGTGAATAATTAAAGAATTAGACTATGTATATAGGCTTCTATGTATATGCCATATGAACAACCAATAAATTAATTTACTATGGCCTGTTAAAAGGTGAATCACTTATGCAGCTAACACTATGACTCAAGGATGAATCACAGTCTCCAGGAGCACGGTTTATGTTATACTTTTAAACAAAAGGAGAATCGTATATGATACATAAAAGCCATTTATAAGGCTTACCACCATATATAATGCAACTAATCAATAAAGATAATAAAGAGAGAAAATATGGCTGTTATCAAAAAGGTTTATTAAGATTTAAGTGCAAGTCAAAAATATGTTTTACTGTCATGTTAATTATTGATGGAGCAGTTAAAAGATAAAAGACACTATACAAAAGGTCCTGGCAGTTCGGCACATGCAAACTCTTTTTAACAGTAATTTAGTAATCTTCCAATCTCAGAAACAGTTTGCTTATTGACACCTATATATATGCTGCTGGATATATCACTGCGCTAAAAAAGTAATAAGCGAGATGTTGGTTTGTTTTTTTTGTCATCAGCGTCTGATGTAAAAACATCTAGCAAAATAATAGACTGCCTAAATACAATCAATCCCTTTTAAGTCATAAAGTAAAGACGACTATAGGGTAATCATAATTATTTATTGATCTGTAAATATAACAATTTGCAGAATTTTAACTTCTCTCAGAAGTGTTGGCAAAGTTTTAGATAGTTTCTAAATGTGCACTGTGCAGACTAATCAAAGTTTGTTACCATGCAGTCAATGGACCTTTGGAGATCTATCTTGCATTCTCAAGTGTTTGAGTTGCAGAGAGTATCTTACTACAGTGTCAGAAATATACACCCCCCCCCCACCCTCATGTATATATTTTTCAACATTTGGCACATACATTGTAGGTGCAAAAACGATTATAAACGAATTTGTGGACATGCAAAAAGGACATGTTACTTGTCTATATGTAAAAAACTAACATTCATGACACTATTCGGCACGAATGCCAAATTCATGTGTTCCTTTTTTCAGTTACACAAATTCGTCTACATGCAAAATATTTAAAAAATATAAAACCTCCCACCCTGGAGCAGTTTTCAGTTTCTTGTCATACCTTCCTTCAGAAATGCATCATCAATCTCATACTTCTACATGCTCTTACTGACCTCTCTTGCAACTTATAATTCATAGAATGCTGGACAGATAATTTTGTAACAGTAGGAAAGTCAATCAGTGAAAATGAGTGTTGGGGTAGTATGCACCCCATGTATGCTGCGTTACTTCATGTGGTTATAAAAGCCTCTGGATAGGATTATAAAAGATTTGATGATGTCACCACAAATAGAACTCATCAGGAAACAAGAAAATCTCCCGTCCCAATGTGCCCCTATGTGACAATGTGCTCCGGTTTCCCCTACTTTTAAAATTTCATAACAAACAATACACAGTTACTCTGCAATTTTCATGTGCACAAATCAAGTTTCATCTGCAGCAAACTTATCAAATTTACAGAAAAAGTATCTTTGGAAAATACTTCAACAAACTGACCTAGGATGAAAGTTACTTGTCCATGCTGCAAACAACAGTTATTTGATCTTCCAGCAAAACATTGGTGTGTTTTAATTTGCTTTGCTTGGTTCCCCTCATATGGCCATGAAGGTCTTTCATGGCATGAGGTCAATTGAGGTTTGCCAAAAAATGAATTTAAGTTACGTTGACAAATGCAATGTATTGTTCGACATTCTCCTTTCATATCGAATTTGATATGACTGTTTTTACGTAACTTCTTTAACAATAAGGGGGATGAATGATATAGTTATACGATATTTAAATTAACCAATTTAAAACCTTTAAGAAGAGTTTAGAAAACTACATCAACTGGCATATATAATAAGCCTAAATGTAAAAAGGAAAGATATTTTGAGTTCAGCAAGTTGTCTGCCTACATGTGTACAGATAATCATGACTGCAAACCTATTAACAATTTTCACCATTCAGTCAATATGCAATATGCCACTATTTGCAAATGCTTTTTGAAAGCATGCCATCAATACATTCTGACAACTTCTGTGACTTCCTACACCAAAAGAAGAAAGCATATGCTGACCTACAGCACACTGTCTCTGTTCGGGACTGTCAAGTTGCAGTCAGAATGCTGACAGTCCCTGGAAAATCGAATTGGGTCAACAGTAATTTGATCCGTTTTGGACAGATCACCAGATCAGGTCAAACAACAGCTGTCCATATTACTACACCAAACTACTTTCACAAAGCATGGCTGCTGGCAAATATCCAGTCCACTGCTTTGAATGAAAATGTTTGGAAATCATGAGACAAAAAGAAAGTTTTGAAACTTTAGCATACACTTTGCCTGTGAAAGGGATGATTTTACTCATCAGAAGTTTGATGGCATTCAATCTACTTATGCCATTTAGTGCATGTTAAATTGTGGTCAGAAAAGGGTCCAAAAAGAATGCATTCTCACGTATTTACATGTTCATACAAAGCCAACGTTTTTGTTTTGTGATATCAAAAATGCTTAATTGTATTTATTCTGTTTCTTTATGGAGATTAATGAACTAGGACAACAATATAATTCACAATTTCATAAAAGCTGTGTTACACTCAGCAAAATGTCTTGTCCATGCCACAAGTGGCCCCCTCTATACTGGCAATATATGATAGCTACAATGTATACATCCTCCATGATAAAAAATAGTTCCAACTTATTTTGGTATTTACAAGCTGTCTGCTTAAAATTGAAGCCAACCAAAGTCAGATTAGACACTTGCAGAGTTTTGGGAAATAAACTAGACCATCACTAAATGATGGAACTGTCCTGGTTTCTTCCACACTGTCCTGGTTTCTTCCAAAGATCGAAATTCTGTTGACCGCTCACAGGAGCTCGCGAATTTTGCACCCTCGGTGGCAGCAAATAGCGGTCAACTTGTAGACAGTACAGCACATATATAATTATTTGCTTGTCATTTTGTTGACTTAACCACTGCTGCATTTGTGTTTTAGTATCATTTTCTTAGTATTGTTGCATTGGCGATCTGTATTTTCAAATCAGCATGATATATTGCAGATGTCAACAGAAAAAGTAATCGATGTGCCAACAGGTTACAGAATCCATATGAAAAAGGCATTGGTTATTCAAATCACAGATATTTCATCAGTGCTTATTAAATCTTCCTTTTTGTACATTTAGTGCATTTAAAGACAAACATACATATTGGCCATTCATGAGATATGTATTAATGCAGGAATTATGCAATTGAACAATGCATCATTCCTTATCACCAATACTTGTGCCTCTGTTTCCATGGCAACAGATCTGATACAGTTTGGCCTCCCACTGGTTTTGTAATTAGCCTCTGTACCCAAACTAACTTTTCACCTCTTTTTAGTCAGGTCAGCACGTTCTGACTGTTGTAGCGAAAAACCAGTCCAACATTCTTTCTGTGTATTGGCAATCTGATGATATTGTTTGCTGTGTCAAATATGCAAAAAAAGCTACACACAAGATGGAACTACAAATGTGTCAAACATACACCTATGTATTCCAACTCCGTAACTATGATGTGTGGGGTGTATTGATTTTTCACAAATTGAACAAGCAGGTAACAAGCTAACATGTCATAAACTCACAAATAACAAGGTTAGTTCTGGTTCTACGAAGCAAGTAGGATCAATGCTTGTTTGTTCCTCATTCAAAGCAGCTACTTGTTTCTGCCAATTTATTATTCCATGTCAGGATTAACCTTGGCTGAGCCTATTCATGTCAGCATAGAAGTGTACAATAATGATATGTTGATGGTAGAAGTGTGTTTTGATGCTGATTGGCAAACTTGACTACGTGTTTGATCATTGTGATTTTGCAAGATATTTCATGTATACATACAGATAGGCGAAAAGTCTGGTGAAAAAAAAAAATTTGATAAGTATCAAAGGATGAAATACATTTTCACCCAAAAAAAACAAACTGTATACATATAATACTGTATATAGATTAAGTGTTAACAAAGGCTTTGGCTTGTTATTTTTGGTTTCGGCGTCAAACGCAATTTAAGCGTCTTCAAAAATGATCGACTACCAATTTTTCACAATCAATCTCTTTTAAGTCATGAAGTAAATATGACTGTAGGATAATCAATCATAATTATTTATTGATCTCTCAAAACAACAGTTTACAGAATGATAAGTTCTCCCAGAAAGATTTGCAAAGTTTAGATAGTTTGTAAATGTGCACTGTGCAGACTCCTCGAAGTTTGTCACCAGTCAATTGAGCTTTGGAGATTTATCTCGCATTCTCTTGTAGCTTTGTCCTTGAGTTGAAGAAATTGTACTTTACTATAGTGGGTCACAGAAATATACACCCTCCTGGAGCAGTCTTCAGTTTCTTGTCATATCTTTCTTCTGAAATGCATGATCAATCTCATACTTCTACATGATCTTACTGACCTCTCTTGCAACCTATATTCATCATAAAACCCTGGACAGAGACTAGGCAAAATGAAAATGAGTATGGGGTAGTAGTTTGCCGTGGTACTACATGCAGTTCTGTAAATTTCTGGATAAGATTTTACAAGATTTGATGATTGCACCACAAAATGGAACTTGTCAGGAAAAAAGAAAATTTCCTATCACAATGTGCCCCCATGTCTCAATGTGCCCCAGTTCCCCCTACTTAATTTCATAACAAACGATACACAGTTGCTCTGCAACTGTCATGTGCACAAATCAAGTTTCATCTGCTGCAGACTAATCAATTTTAGAGAAAAAATATTTTTAGAAAATACTACAACAAAGTTACCTGGAATGGATTCAAACACAGTCGAGTGGGATATGACCCTTTTCCTGAAAGGTCGCATAAGTCTGACTTAGCAATTGTGTCAATTTTCCTGCGATTTGGACAAATCGTTTTACTCGGTATTACACAGGGTAATACCAAATGATACTCAAATGATTTTTTTAAATCATGAGATTTCCGAAACATTGCATGATGCAATATCTGAAGAAATTTCAAGTTGGTATGGCACTGATTTACCAAAATCACATTATTCCAGAATGTGAAAAAAACAACAATATCATTTGGTATAGCAGTGATTTGCCCAAATCACTGAATTTCTAGTATCTTGCTACATAAGTGTGGATATTTGTTCAAATTGCTGCATTGCAAAGCACAAAGTTTTCGGCAATGTTCTTAGCAAACTGGAAAAAATGAAATGATAATCGATGGATGGATGGATGATTGGGGCTTAACGTCCTGTATTTTTGCACTTGGTAGGCTAATTAGGACAGGAGGAGGGCACGGCAATGAGGTGAAGGATGATTGAAACAGCCATCCAACATAGGCCCAGGTGACGCAGCAACAGCTGGATTCAAACCCCAGACCCAGCGATTGGCAGCCCAGCATGCTACCAATAGACCAACCCTCCCCCATAATGAAGTGATAGATAGATAGATAGATAGATAGATAGATATGGTAAGTGCAGCCCTCTAAGCCCAGTTCTGGGCGCTCACGAGGGTTGATTGATGACATGGGAGAGAGAGCGGGAGTCCTCGACATGTTACACATTTACCCCATGTGAGGGATATTTTACTTGCCCAGCATAGAAATTGATACAAGGGGCCGCCAATTTAACGTCTCATCCGAACGACATCCAGCTGGGATTTTGCTCATGAAGGTTCACTGAAAATTTTGGGTTCTCCACCCGGGGTTCGAACCCATGCAGGTAAAGACCTTCAGCAGAGCAGGCGGGAACCTTAACCACTTGGCCACCCAGCTGCTGTTGTGATGAAAACACAATGAAAAGCATAGTGAAGAGCCAAAAAAAGGTCCTATTCTCTTTGTGGCAGAAAAGATGGACGTGATGTGATGATATGCTGTCTGACAAACCGCCTCAGAAGCTGCCTGCTCTGAGCACCCTGCATGACCATGTGTGTAGTTGCCCAAAAAGAAAGTGCCAGATTCATCCATCATACCAGTATTTCAGAATACCGGAGTTTGTCCTGTATGAAATAGAGGTTAATGTAATTCTGGACAACATAACTGTTCTAAATTATGGTCAAAACCAAAGGTGTGAACAATTGAAGACTCTTTTGGCTTTCCATAAAAATTCATGAAGAAATAATTCACATGTTCAATCGTTTGTTTTTGCACTACTTCCCTATTCCTTGTAACCCTCCGTTATCCTTGTATAAGATAACGATAATGATAGCTTTATTGGCCATAATCTGATACAGAACAGAAATTTTGTCACATGATATTTGACAGTGAGTATGGCCAAGATTAATGAATTTAAAAGCAACATGGACAAAAGTACCTTGCAGACGCTTTGTGCGAGCCCTAGGGACTCTCAACTGTACCACTAGTTAAGAATTCAAATTCATGAAACAATGGGTGGGATCTGAATTTCCTCTGTTTGGCAATCCTCAGATTCTTGTTTCCGGGACAATCACTAACTTCATACATGAAACTTCACATTGTTCATAAAACAAGTTATATGCAGAGTGAGTTTTCTCCTTATATATCCCTGCCAATGAAGACTTAACGATGAACCACTTGGTGAAGATTAATATATAGAAAATATCAAGATTTTGCTCCATGGTTCTATAATACCACTAAAGAGACCAACTGAGAAACACTGTTTTGCTCTGTTACTTGGAATTGACATAATACCTATATCTATTCTTGATGACAACAGTTTATGCTAGGATTAGAGCACAATAATTATAATCATAGTTTGTTTTAACAGTTTTCAATCTAACAATTGAGCAGATGTGTCCTTTAAACTTAAATCAAACTTTGCAGTATAGTATCAAAATTACAAGACACAGTGTCAAGTGTTGAAACTGAAGGCTAGCTTATTGGAATTATTCATAGATTATAAGGTAAATACATTTTTTTATTAATTCATAAAATATTTTTGATATAGAAAAAGAAAAATTTCATATCAACTCTGTCATTTATAGGATGTAAGATTAGGCGAAATCAGAACAATCAACAAATTATGATGAAGCCTAATAATAACATGGCTTACAAATTAAGTGGATTCTTACTGTCCTTTTGAATTTATGATTTTACTATATAAGAAAAACCTAATAATATTTTTGCAGTTTGTAGAGGGAGGATCAGTGTTTTATATCCTTTTTTTTTGCTATCATCCTAGTTGTGCCTTTTAGGAGTCTAATCCACATGGCATTAATACTTTTCTGACAATTATTGAAAATTATGAAAAAGTATTTTTTTGTGTATTGGGCAGTAATGTTAAAACTATGGCATGTATATTTTTTTTGTTTTGGAACGTTATTGTATCTATCATCATAGTTGTGCTTTTTTAGGAGTGTCATCCACATAATGTTTTCTCACAATTATTGAAAAATTAAAAAAAAAAAATCAAATACAAAAGATATGCCTTTTGGGCCATTAAATGCTTTAAGAAAAATGGACTGACTAAAATCAAAAAGTAATGTGAAAAATTAAATTTTTTTCAAAACTGCGTTATTCAGTCAATTTTGCAACAACATCTATGACATTTTTTCCGTTTACGCTTCTACATTATAACTCTTGAAACATCTTAACTCATTTGGAATTTTAACCCAATAATTTTTTTTATTGAAAACCAAAAGAAAAAAAATATAGAAAAAATAATCTCTTGTTAGAAATTTTGAGAAATTTGTTCTAACTGCATTGATTCCAAAATAGATTTTTATTTTGAACACAGCATTAAACTTCCAATTCAATTGCAAACCTGGACCCGATAGAAGCTGAGACATGACTTTTATTAATCCTTGCAGGCTTATTGGTTATGTAATATGTGCAACCACGCATGACTGTATGTTACAGCCTGGAATTTTGACACAAAAAAGTAGTGGACTGCTGCATTGTGACAATGGCACTTTGTGACTAATGGGCCCAATTTCACTGACCTGTTGAGACCAGTCTAATTGCTTTAGACAAGTCCCAATTCAGAAAAACCATTTCACCAACAGGTCATATATGCATGTAAAATTATCCAATTTCCACCAGCAAAAATTTATCCCCGCTTGAGACATACTTGCTGCATTAAATATTTATAATTTTTTTTATAAAGTTTTTTTGGTGATGTTTGATTGAAAAAAATTTACTTTTTATTTCGATAAATTTGCAGAAAAAAAAATTTAATGTTGACTCATAAGCTATGGTTCTTCCTAAAGATGAGAGAAATATTTAATTTGATAACATTCTACAAAAACTGTGAAAAAAACTTTTTTAGACTTGTCTCTTCGAGGCTGATGGCAAGCTGTCTCTGTTCGGGACTGTCAAGTGGCAGCAGAATGCTGACAGTCCCTGGAAAATCAAATTGGGTCAACAATGATTTGATCCGTTTTGAACAGATCACAAGATCAGGGCGCACAACAGCTGTCCATATTACTGCGCCAAACTACTTTCACAAAGCATGGTTGCTGCCAAAGATCCAGTCCACTGCTTTGAATGAAAATGTTTGGAAATAATGAGACAAAAAGAAAGTTTCTAAACTTTAGCATAAACTTTGCCTGTGAAAGGGATGATTTTACTCATCAGAAGTTTGATGGTATTCAATCTACTTATGCCATTTAGTGCATGTTAAATTGTGGTCAGAAAAGTGTCCAAAAAGAATGCTCTCTCACTTATTCATGTGTCCATACAAAGCCAATGTTTTTGCTTTGCGACATCGAAAATGCTCATTTGTATTTATTCTGTTACTTTATGGAGATTTATTAACCAGGGCAACAATATAATTTACAATTTCATAACAGCTGTGTAACACTCAACAAAATGTCTTGACCATGCCACAAGTGGCCCCCTCTATACTGGCATTATATGTGAGCTACAATGTATACATCCTCCATGATAAAAAATAGTTCCAACTTATTTTGGTATTTACAAGCTGTCTGTTTAAAATTGAAGCCAACCAAAGTCAGATTAGACACTTACAGAGTTTTTGGAAATAAACTAGACCATCACTAAATGATGGAGCTGTCTTGGTTTCTTCCAGACAGTCCTGGCTTCTTCCAGAGATGAAATTCTGTTGACCGTTCACAGGAGCTCGCAAATTCTGCACCCTAGGTGGCAGCAAATAGCGGTCAACTTGTAGACAGGATGGCAAGTCAGATCTTTTGATGGCATTTCAAGCCACTTCATCAACAAATTATAGACAAGTCCCTATTTCTTTGGATTGGACTGCTCCTAAGCTGTTGTTTGGCATTCCTACCAAACTGTCTGATGAGAATGTTTGTTAATCCTACACTTTGGATTTAAGGTGACCCAGCAAGAGTTGGATTCAAATCCTGGACCCAGCGATTGGCGACCTGGCATACTACCACCAGACTAACCCTCCAGTCACCCACTGTAGCTTGCAAATTAAGCTGATAGCTGATGAAGTATCACCTTCTCTACACTGAACATTGGAAACATAGATTTTGTTTGTTTGTGTTTTACACCTCTGCAACACCTTAGTGGGCTATATCGAGGCAGGCGATCGCCGTATGATGATGAGATGAGAAGACTGTGAGTCTGGTACATACCCTATTAATTCAGGGATGCCCAGGGTCTTTCAGTTGCCAGACTCACAGTCTTCTCATCAAAATTGCTAATTAGGCCACGGAGGAACTCTCTTGGAAACATAGAGGCTGTTTGATCAGTTATGAATAAGAGAAGGCCATTAAATTTTGATTTGTCATAAACTGATGTTAGAGTAAAAATCAGATGTATAATCCTTTTGTTTGCTGTCACCAACTCTTGATGGGTCACCTTGGCCTATGTTGGATAGCTGGTTTAATCATCCTTTAATTAGCCCACCAAGTGCGTAAATACAGGACATGAAGCCCCAATCATCCAGCCATCCTTTGCAAACTGCAACAGGCAAGCTTGTCAGGCAGACCCATTTTTTTAATCTCTGTTCTCCACAGTTTAGAGTTCGAACAAACATTTGGCTTCTTTTGAAATTAAGAAGAATCAAAAGTGTAGGATTAACAAACATTCTCATTGGACAGGTTGGTAAGAATGCCAAACAACAGCTTAGGAGCAGTCCAATCCAAAGAAATTGGGACTTGTCTATAACTTGTTGATGAAATGGCTTGAAATGCCAATAAAACATTTGACTTGCCATCTGTCTCAAAGAGACAAGTCTGAAAACTTTTTTTCACAGTTTTTGTAAAATGTTATCAAATTAAATATTTCTCTCATCTTTAGGAAGAACCATAGCTTATGGGGCAACGTTAAATTTTTTTTTCTGCAAATTTATCAAAATAAAAAGTTAATTTTTTCAATCAAACATCACCAAAAAAACTTTATAAAAAAAATTATAAATATTTAATGCAGCAAGTATGTCTCAATCGGGGATAAATTTTTGCTGGTGGAAATTGGATAATTTTACATGAATATATGACCTGTTGGTGAAATGGTTTTTTCTGAATTGGGACTAGTCTAAAGCAATTAGACTGGTCTCAACAGGTCAGTGAAATTGGGCCCATTAGTCACAAAGTGCCATTGTCACAATGCAGCAGTCCACTACTTTTTTGTGTCAAAATTCCAGGCTGTAACATACAGTCATACGTGGTTGCACATATTACAGAACCAATAAGCCTGCTTGGATTAATAAAAGTCATGTCTCAGCTTCTATCGGGTCCAGGTTTGCAATTGAATTGGAAGTTTAATGTTGTGTTCAAAATAAAAATCTATGTTGGAATCAATGCAGTTAGAACAAATTTCTCAAAATTTCTAAAAAGAGGAAAATTTGCTAGAATTTTGGGGGGAAATAGACATTTTAACATATTTCTTGCACTTTAAATCTTAAATTTCGATAACTCATGCTAAACGGAAAAAATGTCATAGATGTTGTTGCAAAATTGACTGAATAACGCAGTTTTGAAAAAAATGTAATTTTTCACATTACTTTTGGATTTTAGTCAGTCCATTTTTCTTAGAGCATTTAATGGCCCAAAAGGCATATCTTTGGTATTTGACTTTTCTTTTTTCTTTTTTCAATAATTGTAAGAAAAGTATTAATAATATGGGGATGTTATTAATGTTATATGGATGACACTCCTAAAAAATCACAACTATGATGATAGATACAATAACGTTCCAAAACAAAAAATATACATGCTATAGTTTTAACATTACTGCCCAATACACAAAAAAATACTTTTTCATAATTTTCAATAATTGTGAGAAAAGTATTAATGCCATGTGGATTAGACTCCTAAAAGGCACAACTAGGATGATAGCAAAAAAAATGGATATAAAACACTGATCCTCCCTCTACAAACTGCAAAAATATTTCTTATGTTTTTCTTATATAAAATCATAAATTCAAAAGGACAGTAAGAATCCACTTAATTTGTAAGCCATATTATTATTAGGCTTCATCATAATTTGTTGATTGTTCTGATTTCGCCTAATCTTACATCCTATAAATGACAGAGTTGTTATGAAATTTGCCTTTTTCTATGTCAAAAATATTTTATGAATTAATAAAAAAATGTATTTACCTTATAATTTATGAATAATTCCAATAAGCTAGCCTTCAGTTTCAACACTTGAAACTGTGTCTTGTAATTTTGATACTGTACTGCAAAGTTTGATTTAAGTTTAAAGGACACACCTGCTCAATTGTTAGATTGAAAACTGTCAAAAAACAAACTATGATTATAATTATTGTGCTCTAATCCTAGCATAAACTGTTGTCATCAAGAATAGATGTTGGTGTTATGTCAATTAGAAGTAACAGAGCAAAACAGTGTTTCTCAGTTGGTCTCTTTAGTGGTATTATAGAACCATGGAGCAAAATCTTGATATTTTCTATATATTAATCTTCACCAAGTGGTTCATCATTAAGTCTTCATTCACAGGGATATATAAGGAGAAAACTTATTCTCCATATAACTTTTTCATAAACAATGTGAAGTTTCATGTATGAAGTTAGTGATTGTCCTGGAAACAAGAATCTGCAGATTGCCAAACAGAGGCGGCATTCTTTTTTTTTTTTAATTGCAAGGGTGAAGCAGCAAATTTAATATTTATGATGTCATAGAAATTGACAACAGGGGAGACCTTGGTGAGTTGTGCTATATTTATCATTGGCTGATTTGCAATAATCATTTTGTGCACATCACTATTGAAGGGTGAAGAGTGAACACTAAAGGCATTTACTAAAAGTGGTTCATGCAACATGGCTTGCCTTTTTGGTGCTGCATGAAAACCTTGTGTTTTACCCATTTCTTTGGGCAGATCAAGTCTTTTTTCAACCAAGTCTTACACCCCTTTCACATTACAAGAGTAGGAATGAGGACCCGAGTTCTAAATTGGACTGTAAAATTGTCTAGATCTGATGAACTGACCTAGTCCCAATGCTGATCCACGGGTCAATGACAAATAAATAGTTGGGGGCCAAATTTCGGTAAATACTTGTAGTTAAAACTTAGCATCCCATAGAAGGAAGAAATACAGAGTATGTCCCAAAAAAACATGTCTACAAATTGTAGAATCATATTAAGGGGCCGTTAAAAAACGGTTGGCAGATGACATATAGGAAGGTGGTAGGGGACTTCGGATAATTATGAGCATTTGGGGATATGGATCGATTACAGATGCTCCTTTTTTAAAACACAAGTTAGTAGTCAAATTAGGAAATCTCAGATAAAGATGTATTGTATTCGCAGTACATGTAAACTAAAAGTTGATGTTAACATTGTATGTCTGACTGTAATTCAATGCTGCTGTTACATTGTCACTATTATGTGCTTGTCCAGCCTCTTATGACATGTTGTCAGAGGCACTGGTGAAGGACCTTGAATGACGTTGTAGTATCTGCAACCATCTGTTTCAACACCATGACTGTGCAGAAGAGGAAAAGAACTTTGGCTCTGGCTAAGAAAGTCCAGAAATTTAGATCCCGCCCATTGTTTCATGAATTTGAATTGTTAACTAGTGGTAGAGTTGAGAGTCCCTAGGGCTCGCACAAAGCGTCTGCAAGGTACTTTTGTCCATGTTGCTTTTAAATTCATTAATCTTGGCCATACTCACTGTCAAATATCATGTGACAAAATTTATTTTTCTGTATCAGATTATGCAATAAAGCTATCATTATCGTTATCTTATACCAGGATAACGGAGGGTTACAAGGAATAGGGAAGTAGTGCAAAAATGAACGATTGAACATGTGAAGTACTTCTTCATGAATCTCTATGTAAAGCCAAAAGAGTCTTCAACTGTTCACACCTTTGGTTTCGACCAGTATTTAAAACAGTTATGTTGTCCAGAATTATTAACTTCTATTTCATACAAAACAAACTCCACTATTCTGAAATACTGGTATGATGATGGATGAATCTGGCGCTTGCTTTTTGGGCAACTACACACTTGGTCATGCAGGGCGCTCAGAGTAGGACATTTTTATTAGCTCTTCACTATGCTTTTCATTTTGTTTTCATCACAACAGCAGCTGGGTGGCCAAGTGGTTAAGGTTCCCACCTGCTCCGCTGAAGGTCTTTACCTGCATGGGTTCGAACCCCGGGTGGGGAACCCAAAATTTTCAATGAACCTTCATGAGCAAAATCCCAGCTGGATGTCGTTCGGATGAGATGTTAAATTGGTGGCCCCTTGTGTCAGTTTCTATGCTTGGTAAGTAAAAGATCCCTCACATGGGATAAATTTGTAACATGTCGAGGACTCCCGCTCTCTCTCCCATGTCATCAATCAACCCTCGTGAGCGCCCAGAACTGGGCATAAAGGGCTGCACTTACAATCTATCTATCTATCTATCTATCTATCTATCTATCTATCTATCTATCTATCTATCTATCACTTCGTTATGGGGGAGGGTTGGTTTATTGGTAGCATGCTGGGCTGCCAATCGCTGGGTCTAGGGTTTTAATCCAGCTGTTGCCGGGTCACCTGGGCCTATGTTGGATGGCTGTTTCAATCATCCTTCGCCTCATTGCCGTGCCCTCCTCCTGTCCTAATTAGCCTACCAAGTGCAGAAATACAGGACGTTAAGCCCCAATCATCCATCCATCCATCAATCATCATTTCATTTTTTCCAGTTTTCTAAGAAAATTGCCAAAAACTTTGTGCTTTGCAATGCAGCAATTTGAACAAATATCCACACTTATGTAGCAAGATACTAGAAATTCAGTGATTTGGGCAAATCACTACTATACCAAATGATATTGTTGTTTTTTTCACATTCTTTGCAAGATGCTGGAATAATGTCATTTTGGTAAATCAGTGCCATACCAACTTCAGATATTGCATCATGCAATGTTTCGGAAATCTCATGATTTAAAAAAATCATTTGAGTATCATTTGGTATTACCCTGTGTAATACCGAGTAAAACGATTTGTCCAAATCGCAGGAAAATTGACACAATTGCTAAGTCAGACTTATGCGACCTTTCAGGAAAAGGGTCATATCCCACAGGACTGTGTTCGGAAGTAACTTGTCCATTCCACAAACAACAGTTTGTTCTACCAGAAATAAACTTTGGTGTGTCTTGATTTGTTGTGCTTGGTTCTCCTACTATGGCCATGAAGGTTAGTTTAAGTTTGGTCCAAAAAGGGATTTAAGTCACTATAAAATCACATGTAATGTTCAACATTCCTTTTTTCACATTGAATTTGATATGGCATTATGGCTGCTTTTACGTAACTTCTGTAACAATAATAGGAATGATATATGATGATTATCTGATATACGACTTTTACAAAAAGATTTTAAAAGACATAACTAAAACTTCAATAACCGGTATTTCGAAATAGGCCTTGCGGGAAAGAAAGATACATCTTATTTAAGAGTTCAGCAAGTTGTCCGCCTACATGTGCTTAAATAATCATGACTGCAAACCAATTAAAATTTTCACCATTCAGTCAGCCTCAGCAATATGCCACTATTTGCAAATACTAATTGAAAGCATGCCATCAATAAATTCTGACAGCTTCTGTGCCTTCCTACACTAAAAGGAAGAAAGTGCTTGCTGATCTGCACCATATTTGTAAGTAGTCCGGGGGTGGCCTGCCGCCCTTGACTCTAGTTATTGCCTGTTATTGCTGATGACTTGACTTCTGCTGCATTTGTGTTTTAGTATTATTTTTTAGTACTGTTGCATCTGTATTTTCATGATATATTGCAAATGTCATCAGAAGGCATTGGTTATTCAAATCAAAGATACATCATCAGTCGTATGCAGAAATCCAGGCTTATCTGCTACTGATCCATCTTGCTTATCTCCCTATTCATACATTTAGTGCATTTAAAGACAAACATACATATTGGCCATTCATGAGATATGTATTAATGCAGGAATTATGCAATTGAACAATGCATCATTCCTTATCACCAATACTTGCACTCCTGTTTCCATGGCAACAAATCTGATACAGTTTGGCTTCCCACTGGTTTTGTAATAAGCCTCTGTGCCCAAACTAACTTTTCACCTCTTTTTTGTCAGGTCAGCACTTTCTGACTGTTGTAGCAAAAAACCAGTCCAACATCCTTCCTGTGTATTGACGGTCTGATGATATTGTTTGCTCTGACAAATATGCAAAAACAAAAAACACACATGATGGAGCTACAAATGTGTCAAACATACACATTTGTATTCCAACTCTGTGACTATAATCTGTGGGGTTTATTGATTTTTGCAAATTGAACAAGCAGGTAACAAGCTAACATGTCATAAACTCCTACTCACAAATAATAAGGTTAGTTCTGGTTCTTCGAAGCAAGTAGGATCAATGCTTGTTTGCTCGTCATTCAAAGCAGAACTCTACTTATTTTCACTAATTTATTAATTCCATGCCAGGATTAACATTGAATTAGCCTATTCATGTCAGTATACAAGTGCGTGACTATGGCATGCTTATGGTAGAATACACTTCTACCATAAGCATACCAAAAGTGAATACATATACATGTTTGATCTTTATGATAGTGCAAACAAAAATAGTAGTTGATGTGACAAAACTGAAATTAATGAGTGAGCATCAAAGGATGAAATACATTTTTGAATGGAAAAACAAAACTATACGTATAATAAGTATTTAGATTAAACTTGTTAACAAAGGCTTCAGCTTCTTCTAATCTTGATTGCACTCATGGTCTTCTTGAAGAATCCGCCTTTCTTTGCGAAATCATGAAGGTTTCTCATACAAAGAAGCCATGGGGATCAAATTGTATGCAGGCACGCCAACCAATATCAATTAAAACCTAAATTCAATGAACTGAGGCCTCCAGGCCACAGAATAGCACTATGAAGCCTATTTAGCCAAACAATTTTTTATATCTTAGTGTTACACATTCCTCCTTATGGCACATGTTTGTATGTTTCAAATTTTGAATGACTGGTGTATTATAATGTCTGTTTCTCATCCTCATCTCATTTCATGCATCACCTGTAACAATGACACTTTAACTGTGTGTTGTTACACCTTCAAGTTTCCTTATTCTCAGCCGAAAGCCCAAGTGCCAGAAAATTCTGATGCCAGATTTGTGCTCTTGTTGTAATGTATGTTTATTGGCACACAGTAGAGTGATAACATGCTACCTCTGTTCTCGCACTTTCCATATCAATTGTTTGCCTCATTGGTCTCTTAATGATGTCAATCAATTTCACTCTGATATGTGTCACTTGTGTTTGGTTGAAAATGTCCCTTTTAATGCTCTGGAAGATGCCAATCTCATTTCCGAAACTTCTTATAATCCATTACCAAATGTGAGATCTTTACCTACTTTTGATGAACTTACTTTCAGTCCTTTTGATTTTGATGACTGTCATGACGATTCAGAAATTATGGAGATTGACCCAGATCTACATTTTTATAATAACTTTTAGTGTTTTCAAAATATCAGAAACTGTGAGTATTTTACGGACTCCACTTTCAATTACATGTGTAACTCTAAGCATATAGATAAGTCAATTTTCAGTATTATTCATTTTAATATTCGTGGTGCCCCTAAAAATCTAGGATCTGCTGATATTTATTTATCTGGGTTGAATGTTCATTTTGCATTAATTGCTCTAACAGAAACATGGCTCAATCCTTCTAATGTTGAATGCTATTCTTTACCTGGATATACATTGGAAGCTCGCTGCAGAATTAATAAAATAGGAGGTGGAGTGGCTCTAATGATAAGGAATGGTTTAAATTATCAACCAAGAAACGATCTAAGTGAATTTTGTGATGTTATTGAATCACTTTTCATTGAAATTCCCAGTTCGGAAACCTCAAGCTGCAGGAATTTTATCATAGGTGTCATTTACAGGCCCCCTGGTGGAAATATTGATGACTTTAATAATCTGCTCAGTGGCATTCTAGAATAACTGAAAAGAGAGAACAAACTGTTATACCTGTTAGGGGATTTCAATATAAATCTGCTCAATGCAAACTCCCACCAACCAACTTCAAACTTTTTAGATACAATATATTCAGTCTCTCTTTTCCCACTGATCAATCGACCAACAAGAATAACTAGTCAGTCTGCTACTCTTATTGATAATATTCTGTGCAACGACATTACTAATGTCACTCATTGTAATGGTATTTTGTGCACTGATGTCAGTGATCATTATCCAATATTCAGTTTTAACCTGGGAACAAAAATTGAAGAAAGGTCCAACTCCAGAAGAACTAGAAAAATTGATAACCAGACGAGAGTCTCCTTTATAAATGAGCTTCAGAAAATAAAATGGGACGATGTTCTAAATTGCAATGATCCACAAGTTGCATTTACCTGTTTCTATACAAGATTCACCAAGCTTTACAATGATTCTTTTCCCATTCAGGACAGAAAAATTGGTTACAAGAATAATAAGGTATGGATAACCTCTGGCCTGAGAAATTCCGTAAAGAATAAAAATAAATTGTATTTTATCCAAAAGAAGTTCCCTACTGAAATAAACATAAAGAAGTACAAGGAATACAAATCAACTGTAAGAAGACTGCTCAGCAGATGTGAAAGAGATTACTACAATGCTTTGCTGGAAAAATGTAAGTCCAATGTCCGTAAGTCCTGGGATGTAATTAAGGAAATAATCAACAGGAAGAAGAATGTCCAGATCGGTAACACATTTCTTATAAATGGTGTTCTTCAAGATAATGAACAAGAGATAGCTAATAGCTTTAATAAGTTCTATATCAACATTGGCCCTACTACCTCTAGGAAATGTCCTGATACTAATGTAAGACCTTGCTCATATATCAAGGAAGACATGAATCAAACGATGTTTCTGGAGAAAGTAACAGAGAATGAAGTGAACAAAATAATTGGTGAGCTTAAAAATAGCAGCCATGGCCCTGATGGTGTAAGAACAGATATTTTCAAAGAGACTTTTTCCTTGTATTTGGCTCCCTTTGTACATCTGCTCAATCTGTCCCTTGTCCATGGACACTTTCCATCTGAACTGAAAATTGCCAGGGTCCTACCAATTTTTAAAGCTGGAGATCCCCAGGAAATAAAAAATTACAGACCAATTTCTGTTCTAAACGTATTCTCGAAAGTATATGAAAAGATAATGTATGCGAGAACAGTAAGCTTTCTTGACAAAAATGATTCAATTTACAGTCTGCAATTTGGTTTTAGGAAAAGTTACAATACAACAAGTGCCTTGACTTACCTGGTGGATAAAATCATATCTGCTATAGACAATAAGAAATACATAATAGGCACCTTTATAGATCTTAGCAAGGCATTTGAATGAAAATCTTACTTGAAAAATTGTTTAAGTATGGAGTTAGGGGTACAGCCAAAATATGGTTTAGTAGCTATCTTACAAATCAGTCACAATATGTTCTCTTCAAATATACTGAGTCAGAAAAAATGGATATTTTGTGTGGTGTGCCACAAGGCTCGATTCTCGGGCCATTGCTGTTTTTGCTATACATTAATGACTTGCAATATGTTTCAGACCTTGTCTGTCCCATTATGTACATGTATGCTGATGATACTAACTTATTTATTTCTGGAAGCAGTCTGAGTGACTTGACTAACTCTTTAAATAATGAATTGTGTAAGTATATGACCTGGATGAATTCCAACAAACTATCAGTAAATATTGACAAGACCAATTATATGATTTTTAAGAGCTAGAGATCAAAATTAGACAGCAACACAGGCAAGCTGTATCTCAATGGTGTAGAAATTGTTAAGGTCTCTTCGGTCAAATTTCTTGGTGTGATCCTCGATGAAACATTGTCATGGATACCTCACATCAATTACATTAAAGCAAAAGTTGCCAAAGGTATTGGAATAATTGCCAAAGCCAGGAAATATTTGAATTCTTCATCATTGATATCACTATATTATAGTTTCATTTACCCTTATCTAATTTACTGCGTTGAAGTATGGGGATGCGCATGTAAAACCCATTTATTACCTATTATGAAAATCCAGCGTAAGGCTCTGCGCATAATCCTTTCACTTTTGTTTTCTGCAGATTTATGTTCTACCTTCAAGGAGACTGGCATTTTGTCTTTTCAGCAGCTATTTTATTTCTTTTCTTGCCTTTTTGTTTTTAAGCACAAAAAGGGAATGTTACCCTCAGTATTTGGAACTTTCTTTGAATCTCCTAACCATGAGTATCGGACAAGAAATCAATTTACTTTAAATATACCACAGTGTCACTCATCTCTCTCTCAAAAACGTATCCGTTATATAGGAGTTAAAGTAAGTAATCACCTTCTTGACAAGATAGAATGGAATAATAGCTACCATGCTTTTAAACGAAGTCTAAAAAATTTCCTCCTTATTAATCCCATTGACAACCTCTAAAACAGGCAAAGAGTTAGCGAGGAAAAAAACAACAAAAACCAAATCTATTTTCGATATGTCTATGTTTGAATTTCCATACCTTCCCAATATTCCTTGTCTCTGTTTGGTTATTGAAGAAACTCCCTCCACTATGGAATGGGTAGAGCAATCGGGTTAATGGAGCTGCTTCTGAGGCTTGGTGTTTGAAGATATTTTGTCTCTGGTTATGGGTTTTATCTGATTTTCAATCTGACCTGAAATACGGACTGGGATTTTGTATTCCTAACCCTGTGATTCTCATCTAATTTGATATTGAAGAGTTTTTGGTTTGTGAGTTTTTGACAATCGTTTTGAAAAAATTGAAAGACGGTTTGGGATTCATATTCCACTACCCTGTTATTTTCATCAAACCTGTTTTCAAAAGTACATCTCTTCTTTTTACTTTATGTCTGGTGATGTGGCAACGGAGAGCATGTTTTAACTTTAAAATGTTCCTTGATTCTCATTTTCATTCATCTCATTTTCATCCCACTCCATCTTGGTGAGTCTTCAAATAACTCGACAGAGTTCGAAGGCCACCAATCTTATATTGTTGAACATAAAAAAATTTGTATTTTGGAAAAAATAAAGACCAAGTCATTCAAAAAAAAAAAAATGAGTGATTTTGTTTGAAAGTGAAATGGAATTTCCATTCCATGTCTGTGATGAAGAATATAAACATAAATTTCACATTTCACAATAGGGGAAATCTTGTAACGACAAATCTTCCCATAACTTTTAAGATGAAAACTAATTTAGACAATCTAAATTTGTACATTTTTGTTACGTAGTAATATGAATAAAACAATTAGACGATACCATGGAAAACCAATGAAATGAATTTGTAATGGCCAGTTTACATATGACTCACTTACTATGCACATGTGACTCAAGGATGAATCACTGGCTCCTGGATCACAGTTTTATGTTTACTTTTCACCTAAAAGGTAATCTCATTATGAATACATAAAAGTTATAAGGCTGACTGCCATAATGTGTCATTTCAATAACGAGGATAAAGAAAAAAAAACATGGCTGTTATCAAAAGGTTTATTCGAATTTAAGTACAAGTCAGAAATATGTTTAACTGTCATGTGAATTATTGATGAGAGTTTTTGAGACAGGTAAAAAAAGTCAAATACAACATCCAAAGGTCTTGGCAGATCGGCAAATGCAAACTGTTTTGACAGTAATTTTGTAATCTTCTAATCTTAATATTCTTAAGCACGATTGCTTTTTTTTATTGACACTTACATCATTGTATGCTGCTGGAAATGTCATTGCACTGAAAAAATAATATTGAGATGTTGGTATGATTTTTGTCAGTGTCAGATGCAAAACCATTTTTCAAAATGATTGACCACCAACCTTATACAATCAATCTCTTTTAAGTCAAAATGTAAAGACAACTGGAGGATAATCATAATTATTTATTGATCTCTCCAAACAATATATTGCAGAATTTCAAATATTCTCAGTTGGCGCAGTTGTTGAAAGTTTGCAGAATTAGACTTCTCAAAGTTTGTCACCAGTAAAAGGAGCTTTGGTTAATCCTGAGTATTCTCATGGCATTATCTACTTTTTTGGAGAACATGTGCTCCAGGAGCCAGTGATTCATCCTTGTATTGAGTGTGCAGGGTAAGTGAGTCATATGTAAACTGGCCATAATAAGTTAATTGCATTGGTTTTCCATGGTATCGTCTAATTGTTTAATTATTCATAATACTACATAACAAAATGTACCAAGTTAGATTGTTTAAATTAGTTATGTGAAGATTTGTCATTACAAGATTTCCCGTTCCGAGATGTGAGACTTATTTTTGTCTTCCTTGTCACAGATGTGGAATGGAGATTCGATTTCACATTCAAACAAAATCACTCACAATTACTATACTAAGACTGAACAAAAAATCGTGATTTGCGATTAAGTTGGAACTATTTCTTGCAGCATTTAAGACCAACTTTCTGCCAGGTGGCAGCAAAGGCAGTTTGAGGAATTGGAGGACGTTGCCCTCCAACCTCGTTCTGAAGAGAAAGTCTTTCTGCGATTCTCCTGAGGCTTTCTCGTTGGAGTTTAAGAGAGTACCAAGTCATGATCTTATTTAAACCAAAGAAAGCATAATGAATAAGAAGCAACTGACACAAGCAAATGCTCAAATCTTCATAAAAAATTGACATCAGAAAACGAAGTGACAGTTGATTTTGAAACTCTGAGGAACTTTCTTTCAAAACCTTCCTTGTGTTGATAACTGAATCCATTTTGAACTTACTTTTTGCCACATTTTTTACTTATGAAGTTGTTTGATTTTAGCTGCCAACATCTGTATGCTGCTGTACTATGAAGCCCAACAGACTGCTCCCTTGTGATATCTGATATCTCAAAAACCCTTGTACAGCCATGGCCGTAAGTTTATGCTCAGTTGCTATGCTTCACTGTGCATGGGGCTATCATTGTGACCAATTGCGATATAGCAATTAATTGGTCAATCTTCACAATATTGCCAGGAATTATAACCTGTACACAGTAGCATGTGTTCTGGTAGAAATATATAGCATTAAATGACATAGCATGGTAATGGTGAGGCAAAATACTGAATTTGTATGAATATCAGCATAAAATCAATTCTGATGCTATATGTTATTTCTCTGATGGTAATAGTCACCAAAGTGTCTGGATGTATTGGGTACACATCAAATTAGGCATTCATGACAAAATTACAATCAAATACATGCTTGACTTTTTGGTTCATCGGGTTTTACTAGCAGTATTTTTTTCTTTAGATATGACAAATTTGTAAGTAGGTGTAGGAAGATAGAGCACTTCTTACCTGAAAAGGAAATTGTGTCAAATGCTCTCCATATATTATGTTGACTTTGATGCAACACATTAAATTTCATCTGAAGAAAGAAGTTTTACTACTTTTTTCTTACTTGAGAGATAAACAATATTTCTAATAAAAAACACTGCTAGCAAACCCCGATGAACCAACGTTAATATAAAGCTGCATATTTAATTGTGATTTTGTCATGAATGCTTAATTTCGTGTATACCAAATGCTGCCAGAGATTTTGGTGACTTATATAACTATCATGCAAATGTCATGGCATCAGAACTGATTATACGTTCAAAATTCATTTAATTTAGTATTTTGCCTCACAGTTATTATGTAACTTTATTCCAGTCAATATTTTTTATCAGAACCCCTTCTACTTTATACAGACTATAATTCCTGACAATTCGGTAAAGATTGGGCAAGTATTTGTTTTGTTATGATTAGTCACAATGATAGCGCAACAGTGAAGCATAGCAACTGAGCATAAACTAACGGCCATGGCTGTACATTGTTTTCTTCTTCAATTTTTTTTAATTAATTGTACATTTGAAGCATCTCAAAATAGATTTATGAAACTTACAAATTACATTTGAAGTGACAGAGCAGGATAAAATCCGGTGACTGCTCATTGCTGAAGTACATATCTGTGATGACATCACAATCCCATTACAGACTGAATGATGATGGCAGCAAGAACAGCTTCATGATTGATTTAACTTTCAATAAAGAACTGGGACCATTAGGTAAAGTGGTTTAATGGAGTACATTCAGGTAAAGTGCATTAGAAATGTATTCAACATATTTACTCATGAGTGCTTCTGACAGCCAAAATGGCAAAGACTTCTGTTAAAATATATCATATTTATCATTACTGAAGGGAATTTAAATACTTTCTATATTGCTTCACTGTCAATTCTTTGTGTGTTTTTCATCAATGCAACGATTAACTCCTCTAGTCTTTATTTTTTTTAAAGTACAACCATAGACATTCAACTATTACAAATATTTAAGGAATATAGTTCCTTACCTTTCATTCACATTTGTTTTGTACTTTCACAAATGACATAAGACCAGACCGGAAACTGTATAGGGGGCACAGTGAGACACTTTTTTTTATATTCAAGTGTTCCAAAATGTTGGCAGTAATGAGTTAAATTAATTCAGGTCCATATTATAGATAATTACGTTTGGCATCTTGTCCAGTAGATTTAAGTTCCTTCCTTTTACGGGTTTGGAGAAACTTTGAGTTATGTCCATGCTCGTTAAGTGTCTCACTGTGCCCCGTCCCACCCTATCAAAAGGCTCAACTATCAGTGGAAGGACAGTATGAAATGAGGAAAGATAAGTGAAAAAAGATAATATGAGATATCGGTTAAAACTGATACCACACACTTGCATTGAGCACTGGGAGTCAAGTTTGACTGCCATGAATATTATTCTATTCATAGGGCAGGGGCCAGAACAATTCATGTAAATCGCATTATTAAAGTGTTGTTATCAATGTACTGCTATGGCATTCATACATGTCAGATGCAAATTGTCTGTACTTCTGAATAGAAAGATGAACCGTTTAATTAATTTGTCTGGAAAACATTTACAATGATATTCTACCTTTCTCTAAGATAGAAATAACCAGTCTCAAGTTACTATATGTTCAGATTAAATGATATGAGGTTGGTGTAAATAGTTTTGTGATAGGATATTGATTTTCAGAACAAATATAAATTTTTGTTTGGATTCAATTGGTCCAAAACTGTATATCATGAAATGTATGGGTTTTGTATTACAAACATTCTTTGTAACAAAAAGAAATGCTTTATGTTGCATTTTTTTTAATATGCATTAATTTCAAATGCTTGGTTAACCATTTACAAGATGCCTATTTATCATAACGGATTGGTAGATTGTATCCATGGGTTAAGTCGAACTCAAGAACCTACCACTCTTAACGAAATCATGAAGGTTTCTCATGCAAGGAAGCCATGGGGATCAAATTGTATGCAGACACGCCAACCGATTATCAATTAAAACCTAAACAAAATGCAACTGTGAAAGTAGGTGTAATGCACCAGTAATGAACTAAGACCTCTACACCCAAGAATAGCAAGTGCCTCAGTATAACAGTTTTCCCACCATATATTTCTAAATGGAAAAGATACATTATTGCACAGTGGTGAGCGCAATATTGCGGCACTGAGACAACTGATATTGCTTGTAGCTTAGATCTGCATTTTATCGATTTTTGCTGAAGAATTCCGATTTTAGTACTGGTCTTTTCTGTGTGAGTTTGTACAGACCTGTGTGTAAACAAGTCCTTTGAAGCCGACAACCTGTCCTTAAACAATCAATTCCTTTTTGAAGTTAAGTGTAATTTCAAGTGCATACGCATGGCTCCTGTTTGGCTTCTTGGAATAAAGAAGACAATAAGTGTAATATCATTTATTTTCAGTGTGCCCACACAAATTACGCAACGTTTCAATACTTTTTTAGCTTTAGGAAAGCCTAATTGCAGATGAACTTAAAATTGGAAATTAAATTGTCTTCGTTATATAACTTGCATAGAAAGTATTTTGCTTCGGACTTTATCATGACACCATGACTGTAACTTTTATATCTGAACCACGTCAACATTTTGCCAAAGTAACCTTTTCTAAATATATCTTTTTCCGCATTCCGTATGACAAACGTCCAATCTTGGAAAAGGCCGAAACCGAAGAAGAGATTTACACCATCAACGTCATGCTCCAAGGCACAAGTCATTCTGCAAGTTCTTATGCCACGGACGACATTTATATCACTCTTAATGACAGGAATGTGTTAATTGCTATACATGTTACACTGTGTATCATCATGATTCATAAATTAAATGTTTCTGTTTTGCAAATCTTACAAAGCATACAGTATGGCATTCAACAGTTGGGCATTTTTAGAAAAAAATTGCAAATAGAAATGTGATGTTCTTAGAGTGTACGTAACTACGTAATAACCATTTCAGGAGTAACATTTTAAAAGGTAATTGAAACAGAATAATTTGTGTCAAGTTTGGGCCTTTGTGATGAATTTCTGACAATTTTATTACCATGTGGTCATTATTTTCCGCGTTTTGGGGCAAAAAATTAAAACATTTTTCTGGAATTTCGCTTCCAGGAGTGAAACAATGTAAGCATGACTCCAATTGCTGTGGAGCAACTGTAAAATGATTGTGTGAAATCACAGTGCAAAGCAACACTTACCAGACTGTAGTCCAATCTGGGGATCATGTCAGAACTTATCAAAATCATAAGTCAATCAATTTGGTCAAAATTGTGCTCTCTTAAAATCTCTTTAACAGGCTTTAATATGTCTAACATTCAAGGTAGTGAATTGAATTTGTGTATCTGGAAAGTGTCCCTCACGTAGTGCAATATAGTTGTCATGTAATTAACGAATAAAGGGAGAACACTTCATTAAAGTAATTCACAAAACGTAATGTAACTTGACTGATAACCAAAATAGTATTGAAATTTAAGAAATTGTTGGTGATCCCAAAGTTTCAGATACATTAGTCTTTATATAGCTCTTTGCAGATTGGCGGTCCATTGGAAAAATAAATTTTCTTCTTTTCAATACATCATGAATATCTGTTGCTTTTCTAATCTCCTATTAGATGAGGACCTATAGTAATTTGATTATTTTGTTTATTGACACACATGCTGCAAGATATGATGTGCATTGAATCAATTGATTAAACCATAAACTGACACAAACAAATTGTAAAACATTTCAAAGCCAATGACATCAAAAGTCCAAGTTGAAAGGAAATTTTGAAACTGTTTTGACCGTGAATCCTCAAAGATCTATAATAGTAAAACGTGTTTTATAAAAGACTAAAAAGCACCACAAGATAGCATTTTTATATTTCATTAGAATGTTTGGTTGCCCTAATATCTACGGTGCATGGTGGTTTTCCTTGATCTCTGAAGAGGGCCTGAAGGCTGAAGGTTCAAACTGATGTGAAGGGGCAAAGTACGGATAGCATTGTAGCAAATATCAAACCCCTAATCCTAGAAAATTACCATTCGAAAAATATTTAGGTTGAGAAAATACTGCGCTACAGTTACTGCTCTCCCAATGTTACTGGATAAAATTAAAAATTTTAAAATCAGCACATGCTTAAATTGCAGACAGGCATAAATAAGCTTTTCAGATTGTAACAATTTAAACATAGCTATAATATTGTTCACAAAAGTCACAATGCACCAGATGGTGCTTGCAATAAAGGCTTCCTGTGTAGAAATGGTAATGTCACCACCACCGACAGGCTTAGCTTTTCTTGCAAAACATGCAATGTAAAAAGCAATAATACCGGAAAAAGTACTGTTCTGAAAATTATGAAAGTGTCCGAATATTTCCTACCACATCTGAAATATATGGACGGACTTTCAAAATTATATATATAATATATTTGTAATACACTTGATTTATTAATCCTTATCATAATATCCTGTGCAGATTATTGAACTTGTGAATTCAATCAATGCAACAGTTGCTACAAAAATCATGAAAATGCGAAACGCAATTAGTTGCTGTTTCGGCTTATATACTAACCTGCTTTGTTGATTCCTGCGGTCTGAAAGTATTCTGAATAAAATAATGTGTTGTTCATACACTGCTGTTCAAAATTTGGCAACACAAGCTTGCCTCCCCTGTATAGGCTGCACAGAAAAGCTGGCATTCACTTGTATCCGCCTTTGTTTTCATTCAAAGCAACTGCTAAACGTACATGTTCACATTGTACTCTACATCATCGAGTTGGTGTATTGCTCCCACATATCTGTTTTTACGTATGACATCAAAAAACATGAAATTGGCTAGTTTAATTTTTGCAGATTGTGGCAGTAATGAGCCAATTTCTTGAAAATGTACGTTTTTTTCCTGCCTCTCAAATTTGACATTTTCTCTGATAGATCTGTTCTTCTATACAGGCTGGCTATTTTGCATTTTTCTTCAAATATATTCTGGAAGATCTATAAGAAAATTAATCTAATTCTCAAATATAGTGTTTCTTTTTATTGAGACAAATTGTGAATATGCAGTTTTTGGAAGCAAGTATATATATATAATCGATATTTCATATGCTCAGCAGAATTGAAAGGTATTTTCAATGGGAAATAATTGGTTTTGCATTATGGAGCGTAAAGTTGATACGATAATAAGGTGACCTTTTTTTCATGATCTTTCAATGAACTATATATCAGTTCTTGTAGTGCAGAGCTGCTTTTGTCATCCCACACTCCAATACTCCAACAACAAAAATATTATTATGGATATCACTGCAAGGATATCAGAATGATTGCTTGACAGCAAGACGAATAGAAGATTATTAATATTTTTCAAGGTGTCACACTTGTGACAAAGTTCTGTGCAGATGATTTTTTTATTTTTTGTTTATAGAATACCGCATATAGTTTCGTAAAACTTCACACATTTTATAATATTCCAAGCAAAACTAGATTTTAAAATCGCTCTGTTCGACTTGAAAATACTCTTGGCGTTACAGCAGGCCCCAATGCCCGATTGTATCAGCGCTTAACACAGATTACCCTCAAGTGGTTAAGTCATTTTACTTATATTGTGTCCAGGATAACCCCATGCTAAGCGTTCATACAATATGGCTGCTGTAAATTCAGGGATGGACTGGCCTATATGTGGCAAAGTGGCAGCTGCCATGGGCCCACCCACTGAGGGGGGCCCATGCAAGATGTCAAAAATAAAAATTTAAGAAAAGAGCAAACCTTTGCTCACAAGTTCGTGATCATGTCTTGCAAGCACACTAATTGAAGAGGACAGACCCTCTTATGTGGGGGCCCCCACCTTAATATTAACAATTTGCCAAATTAGGCTTATAGTATTTTTCTGTTTTAATACGAAATAATGCCGATTGTAGGGATCCATTGGTTTATTTTGCCACAGGGCCTGAAACGCTGTAAGTCCGCCCTGCATTACGCTATACCTTCCTCCTGTTTTCTGGAATTTTTCCAACTTGATAGTTTCTCAAAAAAGGAAAGTGCCCCAAAGCAATAAGTATCAACCTTGGGATTCGACAAAGCATAAGGATACAAAAATGAATAATATCATGTAAATTTTTGTGAAACTTAAGGAAGTCAAGTTATCAAAAATAGTAAGTCAAGCTAAATTTGTGAAAACATTAATTCAATTCAGTTTCAATAACTATGCGAAATATTGTCATGAAATATATTAGGACTTTGGCACAAGAATTTACTTAAATCATAATGTTATATGAAGTTGTTGCACACAGTAATTCCCAAATTTTGACTCCCCCAAATTTTGACTCCCCCAAATTTTGACTCCCCCAGTAAAGCCCTGCTGTGTGGCTTCATTATTTTTTATTCAGACCGTCTACAAATTTCAAATTATGTTACATACATATATACTAGTGCTTGCAGTTCAGTGGTCATAATTATAAGAAGACAAAATTTCAAAAAAGTAGACCCTTTGACATGATCAGCACTTCAGTGATACATTTTTTCTAAAATTCAAGAGAACTAAAAGAGTTTGGAACACTAAGATGAACAAAATTGGCATCAGAGTATATCAGGCTAATGTCTTCTTCACTGCAGGTTTATCTAGAAAATATCACAGAGGACAGACCATCACCCTGAAAAATCGTAACAAATTATTTTCTACCTTTTCAGTTTTCATTTGTATAACTGTGATACTTTTTGCTCATGGTTTGCCTAGATATCAAAGGAATTATTTTGATTCAAAGAAATTATCAGACATTTTACACATCATCGAACTTCTGCTTTGAACCTTCTTTCAGTCAGTCATCTGTATTCACTTTGATTACATGTTAACATTAGATAATGCCTTTGATATATATATATATACAGAAAAAAAAACGTTGACAGATCAATGTGCGTGCAACTGCAGGCTGACAAACAACTTTTTAGACACTCACTTAAACCTGTCTACAAGTTGACTGCTATTTGCTGACACCTAGGGTGCAAAATTCGCGAGCTCCTGTGAGCGGTCATCAGAATTTCAATCTCTGGAAGAAACCAGGACAGTGTGGAAGCAACCAGGACAGTTCCATCATTTAGTGATTGTCTAGTTTATTTCCAAAAACTCCGTAAGTGTCTAATCTGACTTTGGTTGGCTTCAATTTTAACCAGACAGCTTGTAAATACCAAAATAAGTTGGAGCTATTATTTATCATGGAGGATGTATACATTGTAGGTTAAGCCCCGTTCACACCTTGGTGATAGGGAATTGACAGTGGTCTGCGTCAAGCAAAGTGGCCTATTTCAGAATGGACAGGGCCTGACACAGACTGCACACAGCCTGTCACAGACTGGACGAGGACAACTGTCAACAGAGACGCAGCATTACATAAGGTAGACGCTGGCCAATGAAGCGTGACACAGGCCATCACAGACTGGACGTGGGGTCCAGAAAAAAAATTGGGCAGGTCGAAATTTTCTCAGCTGTCAGTTTGCGTCAGAAAAATCACAGACTACACACACATACATCGTACATTCAGCGCAATGCACACGTGCGTCTGACGTGTGTATAGTCTGACACTTCAATGTGACTGGTGGACACTGGTTTTGTCGCCAAGGAAACATAAATTAGACGCCCGTACATTTTGCGTCGTGCTTGTGATCAGTCCAAGTGCACTCTGTGGGTTGCTTAGCAGCAGCGCGTCACACAGCGTCATAATCCCGTCTGGTGTGCGTCGTCATGGTGACATTTTGTGTTTCAATGTGACATGGAGGCTGAAGTGAAATAAATGCTCTTGTCCCAAATTAAGCAATTCGCAGAGCAGTGACAATGCATCGCAACGTTGACACCAACTGGATCCTTGCTGTCATGGCTGGGTGCACATGACTATCAACAGTTTCACTCTCTGCTTCTGACGCACACAAGTCACAATTAGAAATCGCCAAGATGTGAACCAGGCTTTACACAGCTTTTATGAAATTGTATTATTTTGTTGTCCAATTTAATAAATCTCCATAAAATAACAGAATAAATAAAATTGAGCATTTTTGATATCACAAAACAAAAACATTGGCTTTGTATGGACACGTGAATAAGTGAAAGAGCATTCTTTTTGGACACTTTTCTGACCACAATCTAACATGCACTAAATGGCATGATATAAGTAGATTGAATACCATCAAACTACTGATGAATAAAATCATCCCTTTCACAGGCAAGGTTTATGCTAAAGTTTCAAAACTTTCTTTTTGTCTCATGATATCCAAACATTTTCATTCAAAGCAGTGTACTTGATATTTGCCAACAACCATGCTTTGTGAAAGTAGTTTGGCGTAGTAACATGGACAGCTGTTGTGCGACCTGATCCAGTAATCTGTCCAAAACAGATCAAATTATTGTTGACCCAACTCGATTTTCCTGGGACTGTCAGCATTCTGTTGCCACTTGTCAGTCCCAAACAGAGACAGCACTTAAACATTGTTACTATGCCATGAATATGGTCCAGAAAAAGAAAAAATGCTTTATATCGAACAGAAAATAATACATACATATACTCATTACAAAGCAGGGGTTGTCATTATCTCGATATTTCTGTATAAAATTCATACTTTGGGCACTTCAAGTCATCTGACTTCTCCATGAAATAATATAGATTTAAGCTGAACGACCCATCTGTCCAGAATTTCCTTAAAGTCGTACAACTATTTTTAAGATGTAGTTTTGTGAGAGTATGAATTCTAAGAAGTTGTTGAGATAAATGTGTTTTGTCATTCTGTGTAATCTGTATATAACACAAAGACTGAGCCATTGTTCTAAGTACTGTGGTCTTGTCTCCTCTGGAGTCTTATCTCCTCTGGGGTCTAATCTCCTCTGTGGTCTTATAAGCTAGTTCCCCCCTCTTCCACAAGGTCCTCTTTTTTGGTCAGTTGTTTAATCTTAACGCCTTCTAAGAATTCAGTTGCTCCACTCAATGTCACTATTCAAGGCCAGCTACAATATTTCATGAATTAAACATTGTCAATAACGGAATTACTCATAATCACCAACTTTTATGCCGCCTAAGATTAATCAATTTGCACATGCACCCCACAACTTTAATTTCCTTTGGGACATATTATCACAAGTTCAGCCGAATTACAATTTAGCCTTCTTTCTGGAATTCAGGTCACACAACGAGGAAGCATCAAAACAGGGTTACTGCACACAGTATTGCTTGAAATTATCAGAATGAAGTGTTGATAACTAATTAATTTCATTTATTGGAGAACTACTTGAGACATTGCATTTGTAATAATATAGAGATGGATGGTGTGGTTAAGCATATTATGATTGCACATGTTGTTTACCACGCCTCCATGGTGTCCCACAAAAAAAAACATTTTCTAATATTTGAGATGTTTCACGAAAAGAAATTATCAACCACTGAGCGCAAAAAGGAGCTCAGCGGAAAAAGTCAATTATGAGAAAATGTTTTATCAGGTTCTATAGCTGTTAGAAAAATGGGATGTATACCCAGTGTTGGAGGTCTCGAGGCCGGCCTCGTCCTCGAGGCCAGCCTCGGGGCCATATTTTGATGGCCTCGGCCTTGGCTTGGTCTCAGATGCCAAATCCTTGGCCTTGCCTTGGTCTCGGGTGTCTTTGGTTAAGTGATGGAGGCCTCGGAACTGGCCTCATCCTCGACGCTGGCCTCGCTTGGTCTCGGAGGCTCATGCCTCGGTCTCGGTCTTGGCCTCGGATGTCCCGGCCTCGACTACATCACTGTGTATACCCGTACATAAAGTTTTTGCAAATTGAAAATAGTTTTGTTGTATTTTAAAAGAATCAGATTTAAAAAAATGCTTGCATTCCCTATATCGAATTCCCTCATGATCCTCTCTTACTTCGTTGTGGTATTTTAATAAATCAAATCAATTCACTGTCTCTTAGTCTTATTGTTAGGATATCGGATATAAAAAATACAAGAAACATATAATTATCATATGTTACGTTTTGTGGGGTTGCCCTTAAAATTTTGCAAATGTACTGAGTCTACTGACATAAGAAAAAAAAGAGTAGACACATGTATACGTCTTTATTATGGGTTTTTCAGTCCATTTGATGGATCAATATAATATGTACCAACTGGGAGAAAGCCTGAAACTTTTTAAATATAGAATCTTCCATCTGTCATGCTAAACCATATGTATTATGCAACAAAAGAATCTCCATATATATCTGAAGACTCAGGAACTGGAACGTTTCTCCTGAAGTTCAAAGAGAAAATATTGCACTGGTTGCACATTATAACTTTGATCTGTTTGGCCCAAGAATTTCAGGAAGTGTTCAAAATAAAATATCTCCTTTTCCAGGCCAACCAGACTACAGCAAATATGTTGCATAATGTCTGAATATCAATAGATGTTAAACATTGTTAAGGAAATTCCATTAATCCTCCAATTTTTTATTTTTATATTCTTCAAGTGAGTGTTGATCTGCATAGCCAAGGTTTCTGAGAAGTTATTTCAAGCCAAGAATCAGATTTCACCACATTACAGCCAAACACTTTGATAGAATAAGAGTGGACTGTGGCACTGTGAAAATAGCACTTCGTGTGTGATCATGCTGATGATTTGTCATGATCAAACCCAATACTTTCAATGTTAATTTGACTGAAGGAGACTTATCCTAATTGTTGGTGACAGCTAGACGACGGATTATGCATCTGATTTTCACTCTAAAGTTCATTATGAGAAGTCAAATGGCTTTCTCTTGATCATGACTAATCAAACAGCCTCTATATTTCCCATGTTGAAAGATGACACTTCATCAGCTATGATGAGTCAAAATGTGCCATTTTCACAGTGCCATAGTCCACTCTAATTCTATATCAAAGTGTTTGGCTGTAACAGGTGTGAAAACCTGAATGTGCTTCTAAATCATTTTTGACAATTTAGTCCGAGTCTGTCAAATATTTCTACAAAAATAATGCCATTGAAGCGCATGTATTCATCCTCGATTGTATTTTCATCTAAAATATTTCATATTTTCAAATGCCTTTTGGAAAACATATTTTTGGCAGAGAGAATACGAGGGTCAATTCAAAACAATACATGTCATAATTTATTTATTCCATGACCACTCCAGGGAAAATATGAGGGAAAATACAGCCAGGGAAAATTAAAGGGAAAATACGAGAGAAAATATGAAAAGCCATGAAATAACCAATCGACCAGGTGAGGTAAGGCAAAATTATTGAAGTTGGGCAATGTCAGTGTTATTAGGGACAATATATAGCTAGTCATGGAATTACAGTTTTTATAGCACCATCTCTAATCATAATAATACTCATAGCATGTGCATCATCTCACTCATAAGGCTTTTTCCTCTCAACTCATATCACCTTAAATTCTACTCCTAGACCCATCTACGCAGCCGAAGTTACCAACTGGGCAACTTTTGCCCATCAAAATTCATTATTTCCACAGTTGCAGAAATTTATCTCAAGATTTTGGGAAAAAAACACATTTTTCCACATTAAAATAGGCCAGCTATATATTTATCTGCTACAACAGGGCCAGTAATGCATTTCACATTGAAGGCCATTGAATTCCCCATCTTTTGATATGCTGATTGACCCTCTATGGCTAATTGAACTACCCAGTTCCAAGAAATTCATCTTGGGAATTTGGCAAAAACCACATTTTCTACATACAAATCTGGGAGCTATATATTTATTTGGGACATCAACACCAGTAATGCATAGCACATTGCAGGCCATTAAATTCCGCATCTTTTCGTAAGCTGATTGAACTTCTATAACCAATATAACTCCCACATTCCCAGATATTCAGTAGCGGCATTTAAAAAAAATCACATTTTGCCACAGAAATCTGAGTGCTTGGCATTTGTAGTCCTGCAGACCATGCTCCATCACTGCACACTGGGTCCTGTCTCTGTAGACTGCCAGCAGTTCCCTTCAATCCAGATTCCAGGTCATTTAACTGCAAGCTGACTGGAACTTCCGAAGCTGAACCGACGCTGGAAAAGGGACATTGGTTGATTGGTTGACATAACAAAGCTGGGAAGAAGATCGTACTCGGTGCATTTTTGTAAACCATCAAACCCTAACGGTCAACACCATGATAACTAATATTGCATGAGGGCAAAATGAATATACAATTAACAAAGTATATGAAGTTTTTAAAACTTCTTTGTCAAAAACAATTTTATTGGCGAGCACTTCATCCGATGAAGTTTTTCTTCCTCCAATTATTCTCTTAATTGGACTGCCCGCAATTTCATATTAGTATAAAACATCTATGTTGCAAGCGAAATCAAAATTCAATCCAGCTGTATATTAGAAACAATTTCTTCCTGATTGTTTGTAGAGACAAAGCAGGGATAATGATTTATCATATTACTGTCTAGTGTTTCAACTCATATTTAAATGATTCAAGATAATGGCTGTCTGTGTTTCAGGAATATATGGATATGCATAGTTATCTATATATTTCATATTACTGTCTCATCTCAAAATCTTTATCTTTTATTATGAGGACACTTGATCTTGTAACAGTACCATTTATATTTGGTTTAAAAACAGCATGTTGAGGAAGAGAAAAAGTCCTAAAGCCAAATAGATGTTCTTACTTTTTAACAATAAATGAATTCTCTTATAAAAAGAAAATACTATTTCTGTCAACGTCGGGCCGTCGTCGGCATTATGTTTTTTCAACAAAATTACCCTGACGAGAACCCAAGCCTCCGTAAGTAGCCTCTCCAATTGACCAGTTGCGTCTTTATACGGATATTTCAAATAATGCTATAAATAATGTTCTTTCCTTTTCTTTGAACTGACCAGTGGCCAATTACTCAGAAATCTGTGCGATCATTAATTTTGTACTCCAAGTGAGAGAACAGTGGTTAGCACATGTTGGATGACAAGATCAGTTCTTGAGATTCCAGGTTCTGAACCAACTTCAGAGATTATGCAATGATATATATGTCACTATACTGGCATTATCTGATGCTCTTTGTGGTCAATTTTTGAGTGTCATTATACAGATGTTTTCTGGGATTGGCATTACGATTTGCATTATCAGTGAGTAGGAAGAGGATATACATTGGAAATCCAATATTGACTTCATGAATATGGCGGCTGCACCCTTTCACATATGGTTTTGACTGGAAGCCAAATGAAATGTATACATTCTTCCTATGTTCCTATATAATTTGAATGGTGTGTCTTCAGGCAATGATGGTTCACTTAATCGGCACAGATATTCAGTAACTTGATTTTATTAACAAAAGTCATAGTTCCACTTGACATTTATGCAGAAATGAATTCTTTGGTCACATGTACCAAAAACATTCGTGATATACCAATACTCTACTACAAATTTGACAAGTTTTTTTTCTGTTAAAAGAATAATATATATTTATTAAGCCCCATTGTATATTGTCTTTTCACTGCTTAACGATATTACATGAAACAGGCAATTGGTATAAGGGCAAGCGCGTATGCAATTCGAATTTGGAGATTGCAGGAGCAGAGCCATTTTGCAAATAACACACAGATATGTGCAAATGCAATACTGCAATAGTTGACCTTGTACATCGCACATATTTTGATTTATATTCTGGCATGCAAAGCATTTTTTCTTTTATTTGAAGAAATACAAAACTAGTGGGAGCCTATGCCAAAGTCATATGAAATATTTTGATTACAATACAACCATAGCAGTGATCACAAACTGTTATACATTGTTCGTTACTTTGTGTGCTTTTAGCAATGAGACATGAGATAAAAATATATGGGAATATGCAACTTATCGAACTAACAACACCCAACAATAACTGTGAATTTTGAGAACATGTTTTCATAGTCAACAGTCAAATTTGATAGAATCTGTGACAAATATATCAAAACACAAATGTCCAGTGAATTTCTTCCGACTTGTCATATGCTTGTATCTGCATGAATTAAATCGGATAACAAGCCCTGATATAACATGTCTATCAATGACTGGTACTTCCGCTTGTGTATAAGGGCCATACAGCAACTACTCGCACAGTATATATATGTATTATTTGACTATCTAACATTATAACTGATGTAGCCTAGGAATGAAAGCTGAGCATGCAGCACCAAACTTTCACTCAGTTTCAGTGGTTTCACTTTGACAAAATGGTTTCCCAAATGACCTCCTTTGTTTTGCTGTTGCACTTTTGTGATGTTTGATCTTTTCCCTCAAGAACCCCTGCGGCCAATAGAGGATCAGTTCACTCCATTGATTGGTAAAAGCCTTTTATGAGCCTTGGCAATCATGCAAATACAGGACTGCAGAAACAATAGCTGACGACTGAAATACTTTGGATCCATCCCACAAGAAGGTTTCTTATTATTTTGATTGTTTCAATGAATGGAAGCTCATGCATGCTATGTATACTCTGCAACTGTTTTGTACAGTGTCCCAAGAAACTTTTTTGTCCGGGTGCTTTTAAATTTCTCAGCTTGACTATTGCAGAAATCTTTCTTCTGTTTCAGTATAGGGACCAAGCCAGGGGAGTAAGGTCCAACCCAAAAACATTTCTAAAAGGGATCAACGCTATTGACGGTCAAGTAAGCCAACCTTTTTTGTTTTTAGTTTTGTTTAACATTCTTCTCAGAGATCGAATCTGCAAAGTACACACTAGCTCGGAGCGTTTTCCTTCACAGTTTACAAATTCAACGTCCAGTTATCATATTGGAACTCTCCCAGAAATCCGACACTCCTTGATTCATTCTAGGTTAGAAAGCTATACGAAGTTTGAAGTATGCACCCTCAGCATGTTGCAATGTGACAGGAATCTTAATTCAATTAAGAGGATTCCAAACTGGCTGCTATTCACTTTTGTTTGCTATTTGAGTTGTAAAATGACAATGTGGAATGTTTGCCAACACCAATTAGCTTCCTCTGGAAATGTGAAGATTTTAGACTTTTAGAGTGTGTCCAATCAGCATCCAACTGAGCATTTGGGTGTTGTGTTTCTCTTCCTATAATTGTAACATATACTACATACAAGAGGTGTTCCAACTTATTTTGTCAAAAATGAAAACTACCACTAAATTGAGAATTTTTTAGTTTTGTTGAGCCAAAATTGCTGTGAGTGATCCTTATGATGCTCAGCTTGCATGTCATATCTCAGAAATATAGCAATGGTAATTAATTGCATTTTGTTTGGAAGGTGTGATAAAACACATTTTGAGGGGTGTTTTCACTGCCTCAAGCATACTGTCTTTTGTCATGAAGTAAGTATCACTCAGTTTAAAAAAAACGTAAAGATTTTTGAAAACAAGTTTTCTCCTCTGTCAAGCATAAGCGTATGATGTGCATTATACAAAGAAAATCTATATATATATATATATCATGTATATAGGTACATGTATACGTGTCTGAAGCATGTGAGTCTGGGAGGTGTTGAGCTTAAGTTCAAAGGGAAAATATTGCACTGGCTGCGCATTGTAAAATTGATCTGTTTGGCCCGAAACTTTCAAGTGAAGTTCAAACTAAATGTGATTTTTTTCTCAGCCAATCAGAACGCAGCAAAGATGTTATATGACATCTAAGTGTCGATCAAGGAAATGTCATGAATCTGCTGGATTTTTAATGTTAATCTGCAAAAATATACTTATACAATCTATCATTACAGTTAAGTGGGTTCCATCCCACTCAAATTCGAATGCCTCACAAAATAGTATTTATAACTATGAGCCTGTAAAAGCGAGATCACATAGAATGGTAATTAGATACTAAATTAAGGCCTTGCCAGCATTGAAACTCCAGAATTAAAAAGTTATGTATACTATTTATATTCGCGCAGCGAAACGGCCGCAGGCCGTTTCGCGAAGCGAAATTTAGCACAAGAAAGGTTTCAAAATTCTGTGCAGTGATGGTCTCAACATCAATGGTCGACAGCAGGAAATTAGGTCAAGTGGGACCAGCTTCTTATCAATGATTTAGTTTGGAATTTAACAAAACATGACATATTCATATTCAAAAGTGACTTAAAAATTCAAGTCTCCAGTTATATTCCCTGTATCAATAATTTCTATGGAATAGTTAATTATAAGCCTTGAAGAGTTAAATTATATTATTAACATGTTATTCATTTTATTTCAAAACGGACAACAAGAAAACATAACATAATTAAAGTTACATAATTTTTGTCAACTGATGATTATGTAACAGTGAGCAATTAATCTACATGCAAGTCATGTTATTGTTTGTGTTATCTAGCATAGACTTTAATTTGGCAGCTTTCAGTGTTGTCTTCCTTTTCACTATTTAGCTGATTATCTATCAATTTTATTTATCCTTAATCCTATTTATTTGCTATACTATGTATGTATGTATGTATGTATGTATGTATGTATTAGGGCAATGCAGATTGCACACAAAAAAATAAACTTTTGAATTTTCAATGGGGCACCCCCCAAATATGTTTCAATATATTAAAAAAAAATTCAGTAAAAATTTGAGCCAAACCGGACACATTTTAGAGGGTGCTACCGCAATTTGAAATATAACATTGTATTGCAATGGGTGAAATCCCAGTTTTATGGGTGCTGGGTGAAGGAAGTTGTCCAACCACTAGAGTGTTGGTAATTTTTTTCTTATTTAAGCTTTCCACTATTCTCATCACAAATCCATTCATATTTTGCCGATATCCGGTCATTTCAGGCTACAGGGCACTCCTAAAGCAACAAATTTTGCCCGATTTTTACAGCATTAAGGTTAGACGCGGTATTGAATAACATACCCAACAATCAAGGTACACAAATATAAGTTACACCTTCTTATTAAGCAGGAAAAGAGCTTTCATTTGAATCCCAACATTACTATGTTGCTATATTCTACAGTATTACGACAGTGCTTTGAATATTGGGAATTTTTGCAAATAATTGTTAATGACAAACAAGCTAATTCAATGGGGTCATGCTCCATCTAATGAAGTAACTTTCATTTCTGTGACATTGAAACTCGTAATGTTATTAAATACCGCGAATTCGGTATATTTTGACTATTTTATCTTCGTTAGTCTGGTGGTAGCAGCATGGAGAAGTCAAAAATAATCCCAATTTGCATTGATCCGCTGTTCTGACAATCAGACCCAAAAATTATGACCATGCCGCATTGGTTTGGTGCACCGGGTATAGTTGAACTCGCTACATGCCAAATAATTGGATATTTTTGTATTGAATACAAATGTTAATTTTGATGATGCGGTAGCACCCTCTAATTTTTGTCCGATTGAGCTCAAATTTTTACTGAATTTTTTTTTCATATATTGGAACAACTTCAGGGGGTGCCCCATTAACATTTCAAAACTTCACTTTTTTGCATCACCCTAGTATGTATCTATGTATCTATTCTTTTTTTAAATACTTTATCTTTCTAATAGTTTCTAGTATAGTAAATTTCTGTTTATCTTTTAATATATCCGTCTTTCAATTTCTTTGAAACAGTAACATAACTGCGCGAATTTCATGGCTGTGCCATTTACATATTATTCTAAATGTATTTGGATCAAGAGTGTATAAAGATGGACAGGCTATGACATCCACGTTGACTGTTACTGAGCAGAAGATCAGCAAGTTCAAACTGTGTAAATCATATTGTAAATTATCATGACAATGAAATATCTTTCCATCAATAAGTAGGCATATTTACTAAACAAATATGTCGACTGCACCCTTCTACAGAAAGTTTTCACAGCAGGAAAATGTTTATTCTTCTTGCCATTTGAATGGTTCCTTTTTCCGATATATACCATTTACCTTCGAAAGATGTTCAAATTGCTTTTGTTAACAACAATAACATTATTCATCTACTTGACCTTTATTTGGAAATGCAATTCTAAAACTTAATAATAAAAAGTTTAGATTATATTGTGGTTTAGTTTTATCTTCCATTCACATGTCGTGATATATCGATTAACATCATTTTCATAGCAATGCAGTGTGTCCTTTTTAAACTTGTTTGCCCTGTGGAACCTTGACGTCATCAGGGTATCTGCGCATGTGATTGGTCTACTGTAGTTTTTCAGGATAAGGGAACTTAGCTGGCTACTAAGAACTTATGTCCATTAAGGCTTAGTGGAGGTCACTAAGAGGGGGTAATCGAACCGTTTTATGCAAATTTTTATTATAATCTTATTGAATATGTGTGCAAACATATGTTTCGCTTGAGCAAACCTGCAGTGTGATTATTATTTAATGCATTACACAAATCATAACATAAGCATTTAAGGGGACATTCTTTGTAGCAACCTTAGTTCCCTATCCTGAAAAGCTTCAATCGTGTACCTGTAACACTCAGTTTAGAAGTTGACATCACAGTTCAGGCAAAAGTAACGAAAACTGCTCAGCAATGACCTCACAGTTTTGTGTGTGATATTTCAACGGCGTAAACAGCCATTGCAAAAGGAATGATGATGATTTGTCTTCCATCATAATTTATATGGACATTGGACAGAGTTCAAAGAACATTCCTAAAACATTTTTGGTTGGTGTATTTTGTGTCAGAGAGATCTACAGACTAAAGGAGACTACTGTGGTGTCTGCATTTGAAGTCCTACGTGGTAGGGTTCTCCTGCAGAGGAGGAACATACTAAAAGAAGAAGAAGACGAAGCAGCTTGTCATAAGACCAGTTTGCCTTATGAGACCACCTTTCTCCACAATAACTAGTAGTTAGTAACTAGTATCGTCAGTGCAATTGCATCTCGAGGAGAGACCGATGGATGGATGTTTGGGGCTTTACATCCTGTATTTATGCACTTGGTAGGCTAATTAGGACAGGAGGAGGACACGGCAATGAGGCAAAGGATGATTGAAACAGCCGTCCAACATAGGCCCAGGTGACCCGGCAAGAGCTGGATTCGAACCCTGGACCCAGCTACAGCACGCTACCACTAGACCAACTCTCCCCCCTCCCGAGGAGAGACCATTTCATGACTGTAGGAGGGGCAGTCTTTTGGAACTGGGCCAACTGTAAAAGAAAAATGCCTTAACTTGGCAGAGCACGACTGATGACATGTACGCAGGCACACTGAAAGCTACAATTTTTGTATGTCTCTAAGAGTGTATACTGTTCATTGCAAGCATTTACAGTCTTTATGATACCGGCGGCCATTTTGGCAGCCATCTAGAATTTCTCGAAATGTTTAATGATTGTTTCAAATCCACCTGTAAATAAACTCTAGATAGAACAATAATCAGCGGAGAAAAAAAGACTTTTCTGTTTATTTGTCTTTGGGGAAATCTATGCGCGGAGCAGACATGGCTGGGGAGATATACCAAGTTGAGGTCCATTCTTAACACATTTTTATGATAATGACTGCACTCTAAAAAAATTCAGACAAAATTGGTTTTTTAGATTCAAAATGGTTTTTTGAAAAACCAAATTTCAATGCAAAAAACCAAAATGGATCTTTTTTTAAATCCATTTTGGTTTTGCATTGAAATTTGGTTTTTCAAAAAACCATTTTGAATCTAAAACAACAATTTTGTCCCGACATTTTTTAGAGTGTATTGACTTTCTAGCCAGCCACCAAGTCAGTTATGGGCCAACTAATGGCAAGTTTTTGAATTGTATTTTCAAAATTTTAAAAAGGTTCATGTGTTGTTTTAAAACTAAAAATCTAACACACTGTTACTTCAGTTTGAATTGTGCACCATCCGCATGTTGGGATGTGACAGGAATCATAATTCAATTAAGAGAATTCCAACTGGTTGGTCTGTGCATGTGTTTGCTGTTTGAATTGTAGCACAATATTGCTGAGCGTTGTCAAAATCAATTAGTTTCTTATTGACAATGTGAAGATTTCAGATTGTGTCCCAAAGTTTTACCTCCTTGTTATATGGAGTCGATATATAAGACAAATGTATTAAAGATTACATAGCATGGATTTACATGTTGAACAGGGGCTTGTGTTAATTTTCTGAAAAAAGCTGGAAGAAGTCGTATTTCTCACATTTCCTTTTTCCCATGTTAATTTTCCCCTGCCCAATGCCCCCCCCCTAAAAACGCCACTGATGTTTAAATGTCCCTGAGCAAAACTTTTTGTGCCTCGCCAGCAGGTTTCGGTTACATATTTGACATATAAAGTTCTATAGGTTTGGTTTCAAGCCTATCACCAGATGGCTCACTGTCTAAATATCTATCTGTCCGTATAAAAGTTTATCTATTTATATAAAAGTTTAGTTCAGGTCAAAACCTGGCTTGACAAGTCAGCCTTATTCCGCGTTAAAGTTGAATCTCACAGAACACAGATGCTCCACGTAACTAAATGGTTCAACAAAAATACCCCAGCTGGTGGCTCCCCGCTTGGTTAAATTGTTCATATGCATTGGAAAAGCCACAGATTTTTGAAAACAGGGGTAGGCTCACTCGAAGGCTGCTGGCTCAGCCAGGAATAATGGCACTAAACTATTAATACACATTTTGGGTCAATATACAGGCCTATAATCCAATCCAACTTTCATAAAAATCGGAGGAGGAATCTTTGAGATATTCAAGTTTATTTTAAGGGGGATTTATTTTTGTTGAACTGTTTTTCATAATTTTCTCATATTGTACACCACATAACTCTCAAAAAACATTTGTAACCCCCCTTCAAAGACTTGTCTTTCAATAAAGCGTATTTTCAGCTATATTCCTTTAATTTTTCATAATTATCTCTTGGATATTGTTCTAAAGACCTGCTTTTCATTATAAATCCCTCACTTTTTAGTATTTTACTATATGTTTGAATGTAATGACATAAGATTTTGAAAATATCATAGTTTGAAAATTATGTTGGATAGCCCGTCTATTTTCTTTACTTTGGAAAGCTTTCTTTTTGAAGTACTTTTTCGAAAAGTTTCATGAATATCTCTTGGATTTTAGATTTCTTGCCAAGTGTAAGATTCAACTTTAATATAACACATGCCTTCTGTCAGCCGCCCCTACGCTCCTCAATAATTAAACATTAATTCCCCATCATTGTTTCACATGTTTCAACACCTTGCTATTGTTCCCTCGTCATTCACATAATCTTTCTATTATGTCCTATGTCATCATAACACAAGAGGGCAGCATATGCAAGGTGTGCTGTCAAAATTTGCCATGACAAGTCAGTCTGCAGGGTGGGCTGCCCCACATAGGTATGATAGCAGTGCAAACTGCAAAGTAATTGTAGCTGACAAGCCATGCAAGTCAACACAGATATGGAGACAATACACATCAAATGCAACACTCTTTAACTATTTTACAATATCACAGGATGCCTTAACTACCCAAGAACCTCCACCACATGTCCTTCATACAGGATAAAACAGTTTCTTACTGCAGCTGACTATTTATCAACTAACATTCAAGACTGTGCACTGGCACTTACAGTGCCACCTGTAAGTAAGTGAAACGCATGATATTGCGCCATAATGATTGTATCAATGCTAAACATCCTCAACCAAACTGCTTGTGGAAGCATGATTTCTCATCTGATGGCAACAAAACGCTTTTGGCCATAAAGGCCAATAAGTGAGGCATGTAGGATAATTTTCTTTGCTGTAGTCGGAGTTTGGTATGGGTCAAAGTCTTTGATAAGTAAGTGAAACACAGGCCCAATGTTATTTCATGGGAAGGGTGGTTATTTACTTATCAGTGCCTTTGACCCATACCTTACTCCAACTACAGCCAAGAACATTGGCTGCCATTGTTATTCTAGATGCCTCATATATTGGCCAATAAGACCCAATATGTTTTCCTGTCATCGGATGAGAATTCATGCTTCCACTAGCAGTTAGGTTGAGAATGTTTAGCATTGATGCAATGGCACAATATCATGCGTTTCACTTTTTTACAGGCAGCACTGTACATGATGAATTAAAGTGCTGCTTTTGAATTTCTCAGGCTATTCTCATGCTGACATCAATACTGCCAAATAAATTTCTGTGTCATTAATGGGCATTTCTAGTACCATGATATTATATAGGGACTTCTCAGTTCAATTCCTAAACAGTCAAGTATTTTCATGTATTTGCATCAAACCCGGGATCTAAAAATTGAAAGAAAAGCATGCGAACCCATGTTAGTAACCACTCTGTCACAGAGACATATGACACTATAGAGGAAAAACAATCTTCGGACCGATGTACAGTGTCGATCAAAACAATTGGAAAAACAATCTTAAGTAGGTTAGTAGGTATTTATTGACCATATTTACATTGTATGCTATTTACATTTTCTACAACCAAAAATACAATGTATATGGCAGGATGACGCCAATGCAGGCGACGGGCGTATTTGCCTTTATCAGTAAATATCAGTGACCACCATATGAATTTAACACCCAGTGAAGCATTATCCAAATTGTTTCATCACAATACAGAACGAATAGATTTATACAGTGGCCATAAAATATATATAATTAACAACTGGAAAGTCAACTTAAGGTTCAGACTAAGATTTTTGAAAGAACAAACCAGGAATTTGGGAATTGTGGAGACCTTGATTCTGCGCATTTGAAAACATTGGAAGACACTGGACTGTTCTCTGGAGACCCCATTTCCTGTCTTGCCTGATGTTGGTCTTTTTAAGAAGTAGTCAAAATGCATTTGCATCAGGACTGTAAAATGTAGTTCCAGTTGTAGGCCAGTGTTTTTCTCAAAGCAGAAACTTCACACAAAACTCCTGATACATTTATGGAAATGAATAACTGCTGAGAACGATCCGAACTACTCTTTCTAAGTATCCTTGTATGATTGATGGTTATTGCATGCTTGCTCATCAAGTCTCATCCATTATGTAATGGGCCCACAGCATCTTGAAATGAGGTTGGCCCGATCAGTTAGTGAGCTTTATTGCCTAATGTTGCAGGTTATCATTGGTGGCTGGCATGATGATCACCATTTACTCGGTCAGGCTGCCAGAAAACTGATATTTACAATCAGGCCAATATCTGTCATGTAGGCGGTGATATAAGACCTGAGACAATGAGCGAGAACAGCTTTTTGTATAAATCAACTGAAAAATTAAATCACCAGACACACAAATGAGAAAAACTAATCACAGGCAAGAATATTTTTATAATTATTCTCACCTTTTTAAATACAAGCATTTATCACAATTTACAAAGATGGCGCTGTTGTTGTGCTTTTGTAGAAATTCAATGTGTCGTCACTTGTGACAAAATATAGACTTTGCGGTATTTGAAAGTGGCTAAACCATTTTGAAAAGGCAACATACAGCAGCATCACATTTTGTTGTAATTTTTATTCATTTACGGCACCATTTTCTTCCTGCATCACACCTACCGGCCTGATTGTTATTACAAGTTAAAACATACAGAACTTTATGCAGAGTGCCAAATGCAATATCAGTTTTTATGGCACCACAGTGACAATATTGCACGAGGTTTCAGCCACGCTCAGCCAGGGTGCAATATTTGTCGCCGAGGAGCCATAAAACTGATTTGGCTTACCATATATATTATACAATTATGGACTTGGATTGAGGTCAATATCAGGTTTTATGGACCTGACAGTAGTTATTCACCGAGGCCGAAGCCTGAGGTGAATATCACTAGGTCAGGTCCGTAAAACCTGATATTGACCGAAACTGAAGTCCACAATTGTTTTGTTCCATGACAATTTTTTTTTTGTGGAATGATTATTTTTAGAAATTTTTTTCTTCTTACTTTGGAATTTTTTATTTTGGCTTGTTTTCTTTTTAGGGAGATTTTTTTTTGAAATTTTTTTGGAAAATCTTTTATTCTTTGGAATTTTTTTTTTTCTTCGGAAAAATTTTATTTTGGGAAACATTTCTTTTTTGGATATTTTTTTTCCAGGGAGGTCAATAACATGTGATATTCACATGTGTTATTGACCTGCCTGTCACACACCACCGCACACAGGTGAACATCACATTAGGTGGGTTGTTGGCCAATCAGGGGGCTAGTTACATAGGGGTCATGGAACAACATACATTAAAAACAATAATACTCCATAAAATTTTCATGCAAGATATTTGGTGTCTTTACATTGATCTGGCTAACCACACGAGCAGATACGCCTAAATATGGTTTAGTCAAAGTCAGAAAGACGGCTCCATTGGCAGTGGCGCGCATAGTACGTGTACGATCCATGTACACCTGAAGCGCTGATACAGGATCAAGTTGCGGCACTGAACCCCTAGGCAGAAATACTTCGAAACCTGAACGACTGGTGTCATTTTTAATACCCAAGAATACAATTTTAACACCATCATCACAAAATGTAACCTGGCTTTCCTGGAAAACAAGCCTCATACTAATGTTATTGTCACAATCATACTGAACACTTTTCGGAGCAATGTCAGAGGGTCTCAACATCAGAGTCAAAGCTAACAATGTGATACATTTGGCACGCAAATCTTTCAGAGATAAAGTCTGGTTGTCTGGCCATGCAAGAAACAGCTCCGTAAAAGGTTGAATGGGCATGACAGAAGACCGGTTCATGCCCATGGTGGTACCAGATTTCACCAGTGCAGAAATCAGGCGCTGTATTTCAGTTGTACGACTTGGCGAATCCATACCAAGGGCATCGTACAAGGCCGAGATGGCCGAAGTAGCACATTTTAGCAAAGAAGCAGGTCGGTTCGAAGTGTCACTTAAAGCGCATAGGAATTCCGCCAAAATTGCAGTGTCTCTGGGCGGAAAAAGAAACATACGAGATTCACACCAATTTTTAAATTTAGTCAAAATGCTATTGTAGAGCTTGAGTGTAGAGGGTGCCCAACTCAAGGGGAATTGGGAAGCGGCACGATTGGACCAACCTTGGTCCCATAGGCGGGATCTCCACAAACTCTCCAAGCATACAGTTTCCATTCGGGGTTTTTCATTGGCTCTGGCAGCGTCGCAGTCAAAGGGACGACAATGTCGTAAGGGTGGCCAAGAGCTAGAGGGGGGGCGATGGCTAGTTCCTGTAACCGATGAAACCATGTTTGAGCAGGCCACCACGGGGCTATGATGGTAGCAATGGCTTGTTGTTGCACCACAATGTCGAGAATTCGAGGCAGTAACCGAAATGGGGCATTTACGAAATTGTTGTGGTCTGCCCAATCCGTTTGAGCTAGTGCGTTGATTCCAGAAGCCAGTGGATCGAAACCCAGGCTGTTGAAATTGGTCACTTGGTAATTGGTCATAGACGCAAACCGGTCTATGGTATGTCTGCCCCAAATACGGTCGAGGAATTTGAAAATCGCTGGGTGTAGATACCAATCGTGTGGAGAATGTCGTCTTGATAGGCGGTCCGCCCAAACATTTTGCTTCCCAGAAAGATGTCTGACAGTCAGCTTGACGTTGTTTTGATGACATGTCAACCATATTGTTTCTGCTATGTGTGACAGTTCTGTACTTGGACCACCAAGATTGTTGAGATAAGCCACAGTACTGATATTATCACTCAGAACTTCAACATGTTTCGAACGTATCAGACTTTTAAATGATTTCAATGCTGCTAACACAGCAAACATTTCCCGGGTATTAGAAGGCCGATATCTCACATAAGTGTCCCAAATGCCAAAAGCCTCCTTTCCGTGTAAATGGGCACCCCAACCATGGGACGATGCATCGGTCACTAATTGACAGTCAATTGGAGTTTTAACTATTGGACAACCATTCCAATTGTCAAGGCTTTCAAGCCACCAGTTTAAGTCTTTAAGCGTGTGTTTATCAAGGAACAAATCTGCATCCCAATTGGTCTTTGTACTTAACAATCGAAAAGCATTCCTCAACAACAATTTTCCTGGTAAAACAGCCCGGGTCATTGCGACGCATTGTCCAAGTATACGAGCTAATGTACGAGCACTAATAACGGATGAGTTCAAGCATCGCCGAATGTCTTTCTTCAGTCTCCTAATTCTATTTGGCGGTATTTTAATATAAGGATCCTCGCCAGATGTTAGGATTTGATAGCCAATAAAATTCACATCTTGACTGGGCACCAAATGTGATTTCTGGAAATTGACGAAAAGTCCCAAATTTGATAACGTTTGCAATAACAAGTCTGTTTGCTGCGAAATCTCCTCCGATGTAGAACACAAAATTAAATCATCAACGTATAATACTAAACGCAGTCCTTGGCGTCGTAAATATGAAACCACTGGTCGTAACACCTTGTGACAATAATAAGGACTAACTTTGGCACCAAAAGGCAACACTTGCCAAACATAATACTTGTCCTTGAACTTCACTCCAAGCAACGTTTGATCATCCTTTTTCACAGGAATATGTTGAAAAGCTGACTTAAGGTCTAAAGTAACCATATAATCACCTGGTTGAATAATGTCAAACACAGTTCGAATATCTTCATTTGAAAATTTGGGTACTTCACAAAATTGGTTAACGTAACGCAAATCAGTTATAAGTCTGTATTTCTGTTCACCTTTTTTTGGCACCGTTTTTAAAGTAGAAACAACAGTAGGCACATATGGCACTTGACAAAGTGCTCCACATTTCACCAGGTCAATTAGTTCATTTTTAACAAATACAGATTGTGGTCCAAATTTAATTGCATTTGAAAACAATCGTGGATTGTGACGTACAGCATTGTCAGCATTTAACGGCACTCCATGTAAAATCCAATCAATAACATGTTGCGGCGCCCCAATGGCCCGCCAATCATCCACATGGGAAGCAAGATCGCCCGCCTTAAATAGCGGAATTGTCATAGTAATAATCACAATACTGAATCACATCACTCATCATAAGTATGATCGTCCTGCCTTGACATAGGAGCGTTTGGAAATCCCTGATTAAGCCAATTACAGTTGTGCTTGAAAATTAGTGAACCCATAGAGATTTACCATAGACGACAATGATAAAGTTGTCTCACCGTATTGGCCATAACATAAATGATATTGCACGAGTCATTGAACCAATGACTGTATTATACCATTGAGGTTTCCCACTTCATGTACTAGCCTAATAGTTGGATTTGTATCAGGGGTTTTTGTGCTAGATAGGGGCTATAATTGTGCAAAAGTAAGTGCACCCTAAGCGTAATGTTAAAAGATAGGAGCAGAGGGTGCACTTACTTTTGCACAATTATAACCCCTATCTAGCGCAAAGACCCCTGATACAAATCCAATGGCCAGGCTGGTACATGTAGTGGAAAACCTCAATGGTATAAAACAGTCATTGGTTCAATGATTCGTGCAATATCATTTATGTTATGGCCAGTACAGTGAGACAACTTTATCATTGTCTTCAATGGTAAATCTTTATGGGTTCACTAATTTTCAAGCACAACTGTACCATACTGGCCACGACCAGATGACCCAAATCCACGTTGACGTCCACGATTAAATCCTTGGAAACGATGAAATCCTTGGAAACGATTAAATCCTTGAAAACGATTGGAATATCCACGATGCTGAAAAGGTCGTCGCTGTTCCGGTTGCATGTACCGACGAATCTGGACTGCATTCCGCAAGTCATCAACACAGTCCCCAAAGGCAGATGTGTTCCTGCGAAAAGTACGAAACAGACTAGCCGTTTCAGGGTCGAAATGTCCAGAAACTAACACAGCACTCAACTCATCCTGAAGATAGCGAATGTGGGCGACCAACACACTAAACAGTTCTTCAAGGGAAATGGCAACCTCGGCATTCAAAGGCTCAATAGTCTGAAAAATCTTGAAGGCAGTCTCTACATAACGGCCACCTTTCTGTAGGGTATTAAAATGTTGCTGATCACGTCGCTTAACCCCTTGACGTGACTCTTGCAGTAACAAATCTGAACGTAGCTTGATTCCTTGATACTTTCTTTTAATACTGTCAAACTGACCCTGAACATCTGCTGATGCAAGTTTCGCATAGTAGCGTGCATCCTCACCTGGATGGCATGGAATTTCTTGGACAGTAGAAAATCCAGGGTTTAATGGGGCATACGCAGCCCTGCTTGTGGCATCAATAGCGAAATTTGGTACTCCAGGTACTTGTCCATTGACATTGTTTACATCATCATAAAGTTTAGCAGCACCAGTACTGGCAGCAGGTTTACTAGGTACTAGGCAAAACAGAGTCACTGCTTACTTTACTAAAGTCTTGTTGCAAATTGTCTTTGGCTGTTGTCTGGTTTGGCTGCAATCCACGTGCTCCTGTTTTTAATGCAGTGTTTTCCTCACTCAACTTTCCAATGAAATCCAAATATTTTTCGTTGTCAAGCATTAACTTTGATATTTCCTGCTGCAGTTGATGGACCTCAGTATCAGACATGATTCATGCTGCACACAAATTCGTAATTACATCCAAAATTTGCAAAAATAAACAGTAAATTTCTTCCCACAACAGAATTCAGCCTGCAGGTGAGATTGCACCACACTAGACTGACATCTATTGGCGTGATCTAGAACTAGATCACGCTGGAGGAGGGACTAAACCTCCTACACAGTAGCAGTGACTACAGGTATTTTGTGCACAAAAATGTTTGAAAAGTCGATAATGCTTAAAATTCTTATTGTTGATCCAGCATATATTTACGAATGCCATTTCTGTGACATGAGCATCATGAACTATATATGCAGCAGTGTCAGCATGTTACATACAGTCGACATTGGTTTAAATCCCCAAGGAACAATGGATTTTTCTATAGAAAATCTGTTGATTTCAGATACATGTATGATTATATGAGACGTGCCAGAAATTAGATCCTCATTGAATAGCTTGAATATTGTATGTAGAAATGAATACCAAATTCGTGGCTTATTTATGAAAAATATTCCAAAACTTGAAATACCAATTAAGAATTGTGCATACAAATGAAAAAAAACACAAAATGTTCCAGGAGACCGATAAAAAGAAAATTTGATAAGAAATAAATTGTGTACATCGGCATTCATTATACCAGTATTTGTACAAAAGATAATATGGAATTTATAAAAATCAATGATCCAATGAGAGATTAATTTGCAATTGATAATAATATGAATTGAATGGGAGAAATTCGCTTACATTCAGGAAGACATAAAATACCTGAGGAAGTGACGATGGCAAGTCAAACCATGCAAGGTTGGTGAAATGCAACAACTAAGAAATAAAAATTTTCAAGCTATAAATAATATACTTATCCCGCATGGGGGTAATTCCGCGTCATTTCATCAAATTTCAGAAAAATTTCCCACTCGACCAACTCAGAATGCCTCGAAGATTTACCAGGATGAAGGTTTCTTGCCTAAAAGCAGAAATCCTAAGTAATACAGTGATATCTTGAATAGTTTCTCTGAAAAAAATTCATGAAAAATTTGAGTTTTTTCCTGAAATGTTCTTTAGGTCGGTGTATTCTTTTTTTTTTTTGGTATAGGCTACTATACCTTGTAAAATTTGGTCAGAAGTTGACCAATTTTACACATTTTCAGTTTTTTAGACCACATTTCTCCAAGAATATTTGTGTGGTTAACTTGATACTGTACACATGTTTAGAAGCCACAGCAAAGATTCTTCAACCATGATATCAAATCTCCACTTGTTATATCAACTGAGAAATTTGGGGACAAAAGTGAGAGTAAACTGCAATTTTCAGATTTTTTTTGACAACCTGTGAAATAGAGGCAAATGCATTTAATTGGTTGAAACAATGAATTATTACATCTGGGCTACATTAAAAACATGTTGCCTAATTGCAAGTCTCTAAGTTTTACACTGACTGAGTTACATGCCTTCAAATTTCTGGACTTAAAAAATTTCAGGAAAGAAACTCGAATTTTTCATGAATTTTTTTCAGAGAAACTATTCAAGATATCACTGCATCACTTGGAATTTGTGTTTTTAGGCAAGAAACCGTCATTCTGGTAGATTTTCAAGGCATTCTGAATCGGTCAAGTGGGAGCCAGTTGTTGAATTGACACGGAATTACCCTAGGATAATTTTACACTGAAGTTATCCTGTATGAAAGATTTGTTGCTGTTGTTGTGAATTGATTGTTTTTTGTTTGTTTTTAGGCAAGATAAAATCAAATTTCTGTGGCTGTCATTAAAACAGGTAAGGGAATAAGATTATCAGGTGAGGAAGATGCATGTGCTATATCATTTTCCCTTGTTATTTTTTTAACAGGAGTAAAGGGAATAAATATTTTGGGTTAAATATATAAAATTATGGCAATAAATTAAAGATAATTTGATGACCACTATTTACATATTAAAACTAAGTGAAGGGTGTGGATAAGACTGCTGTTTTCAGTTAGCCAAAACATTCCACTAACATGGACACATTGCCTGAGAATAGCAGCAATATGCCTTGCATAAATCATAGTTAACCCAGCAATGAAGTTACTTCTGCAGCGCATATGACAGTAACTAAGTTATGCCAGGCTTCTATTTTAGTATGCATGTGCAATGTTAGATGAGCATTGCCATCATACAAATCGACAACAAGCACACTGGGACCATGAAAGGTGCCATTGCTTACAACTGTATTACTGTTCACATGGATTCATTTACCATGCATGGTATTGTTGCATATAGTTTCATCATATCATGAGTCCTCAATGAGAGTTTTTGCTTCAAATTACATGCACAAAATGTCATTTTTAATCCTTATTTTGCAATTTTTAAAAATTTAATTCTCATTTTAGTCATGATTTGTATCGTTTGGTCCCAACTTTCCATTGTTTGTTTTTAAAAATACTTAATTTTCATTTTGGAATATCTCAACCCCTTCAACTAGGATTAAAAAATTCAACTAGTGACAATAGAGGGCAAAACAACATGCCATGGTAATTGTGACATTGGGTTTACATATCTGGAAACACTTTGTCACATGACAACAATGTGAGTTTCACCCATTGTCCTATTTCTCATGGTTAACGCATGTTATGAACAGGATATTCTTGAGCTTGTTCAGCTGGCATCTGATGATGGCACACTGGTTTAACCCGCATGGACAGTATGACATCGTATTCTCGTAGATGAAATCCTTGTCGTATTAGATTATAAGTAGGTTGAGGCTTATGGATAAGTCTTTCCTTTAGAACTAGGTTGCAGAGGCTTTCCTTGTTGCTTCTGTATTTTGCTAGTTATGCAATTTGGGGCCTTTTAATGTTATGTTGGCTTGAGGCATTGTTATAATATAAACAACATATTTTTTATCCATACCGGACTACCGGTATACATCTGCTAAAATGATGATATTATATGATTTAATTGAAATAATTGTGGGTAATTGCAACTTTAACAAATGATCATTGGGTTTTGTTTCCTTAAAAATAAATATGATCACATTGTCCAGTTTTCCATACTTTCATTGTCTAAAGGCTCTTTTGGTTATGGTCAAAGAAAACCAGAATGTCAATATATACAATGAATGAAGATGTATGGCTTGAATACATTTCAGCTCAATTCAAACTTCCGCATTATTTAGTTTAAAAGTTTTCAGAACACATATTACACAATTTAAATCTATATCTACAGAGAGCGCTGGGTTTGCATGCATAGATATTTTCGAAGAAAATTGAAAACATACAGAATATAATATGTGTAATAAGTACAAGGCCTGGTATAGTAGCAGGCACATACTTCAGCAGTGGGTGCGGCAGGAAACATTCTTGAAAAAAAAAACAGTAAAACGTGCATTATGTTGATGGTTTGCCATTTTGAAGTATTGAAGTTGACATTAGATCATCAGATCATCTTTTACTTTACTCTGACAAATTTTATCAGAAGTGTAAAATGTATCAATTACAATTTTTCTTTCATAATTCTGCTTTTCATTGTGTGCTCAAAAACGATATGATTTGGGATAAAGTGTCTGTCTACAGACGGTGTTTTCTTAGAAGAGGTGCAGCCAGAATTGATGCTTGAAATATCTGTTCACCTTTCTATCATTTATATTGATATTTGATTTGATTTTTGATTTGAGTTTAATTTCTAGGTCATGAACCAACATGCGGCACATGAAATGTGTGGTGAGCCTTAACGTTATGATACAGCCCATGGGCAGAGAATACAGGAACATTGCCCAAGGTTCCCATGCGGTAGCACCCTATTAATTCAGGGATTCCCAGAGTCTTTCAGTTGCAGGGAACACTGGACACAACCTGCCTCCACTTAATGCCCCATGGTTTCAGACTAAATTGAGTTCCAGGGTGGGAATCAAACCAACGCCCTCAGAGCCAGTGGTTGTGCAAACTAGCACTCTTAACCATTAGGCCACTGAGGAACACTCAAAGGCCACTGAGGAACACTTGAAGGCCACCGAGGAACAAATAGGCCACTGCGGAACCCATATTTCAATATAGATGTCATCAAAGACACTTATACCATTGGAAAAGCTTGGATCTAACTGATAATTTTGCATGTTAGCACCCTGCTAAGGATTAACAACAGCAAACAAACAATCAGGTTATTGTTTATTTGGCAAAAACTAGAAGTTAAAAGGTATAATAGAAGAAGCATAGGATGTACTTAGTCAGTTAGACACCTCATTGTCAGGTTATAACATGCATCTTTATCAGTTAGATGCCTCTCTCCGGTGGGGATCTAACTGACAAATATGCATGTGCCTGGCTAATACTTATATTATTACCACAGCTCTTCATGAAATGTAATGAATCTGCAGTGACCCATCCCATGAATGTCGAAAGGAAAGAAGTATACGATTCAAAGGATATAAATAATGCACAAATAGAAAATGTTAATGGTCTTTTGTAAAATCCCTTTCGAAAACTTTTGGCCTGTTGGCTCAACCTCTCCAGATCTCCAACTTACCACTGAGTGAAAGTGTACCACTATTGGCGCTGTAGCTTGGAATAACCCAGCTGCATCACCTTTTTGGCAATGAGCAGCTATTTTATTATGTTACGAGAACTGTTTTTCTGGTTGATGGCAACCCCACAGGCCCATTACAAATAGAGAAAAGTTTAAGTTATTTTTCAATATTGACATGCCCTGATTTTTATCATGCAATTGCATGTTTGATTAGGCCTACTTTAACAGTTCAGAAAAGATCATCTTTAAAAGCAAAAATTTGTTTGTAATTTCAAAAGTCATGATTGCCATGAAAATGCACCTGGATTTAAACTGAGACTGTTTTTTGTGCTATTCCAAGAGAAATTAAATTGAATTATGTTGTAGTTGTTGTAGTCGCTTCATTATCCTTTTCCTCTCTCTTCACATAATCATATGAATATCTGGCTGATATTTTTTCTTTATTGTTTTCATATAATATTAGGTGTCAGCTTTTTTGGCATTTCGACATTTCTAATTGCAGATATGTCAACATTTTAAGACGGAGTGTCTCGTGTCTGTTATGTTTCATGTCGTGACTGTTATGTTTCATGTACATGCAAAACAAACCTTTTTATCCGTTTTGTGTTTAGCATGACCTCTATGTACCTACCTTCAGAGTGTTGAAAATAACTGATGTGTATGATGCCAAGATACATAAGGCCAATAATCTGTCATATATATCAAAGAGAAACATTCAAAACTTGTGGATTCATAATACAGTCTTTCAGCCACTTTGCAAATATATGTTTGTTAAAACATTTTCCTGATGAAATAACAATTGAGTTTGTTCTTTATATTCTATAATATAGTGTGAAATATGGCATGAATCGGTTCACTGAAATTGGAATGATGGATGGGAGTGAAATAGTTCAATGCAATGTATGGATACAGATTACCTGAATTTGGAAGGTGAGATATCTGATTTGTGTGATTGTTAAAACTGAATTACCATTGTATGCACTCCAGCTGTAACTTAATTTCTGGGACAAATATGAGGCAAGGCATATTTCGGATTCCATAATGATTGAGTGGCTATTGCCGTAAGTTGATTTGCGGTTCTCTGATAAATGCATTTCATATAAAAAGGCAAGCAGAAATAAGCGACCACCTGAATTTTGTGAGTGACTCGCTGAGTGATGTCCCGTGTTACTTTTGTAAAACCTAACGTCACCATTTCATTGCAGCGAAAAATTCCTGATGTCTTCCTGTTACAAACTTATATTACTACTATTTCAATATGAAAATGCTTGTAGGATGTCAAACATCGTCTTTACATATATCTGGGTAAGGAGCTAATATTGGTAAGATTCCTTTTCAAATTATTAGGAAGTTTTTAAGTTAAGAACTTAAATAACTTGATAATTAGACGTGCCAAATAATCACAAACTCTGAATATGAATGTATTAGGCCTACCTATCCTGGAAATAGAATTAAGATGCTAACTTGAGCTGGAATACAGAAAGTTCTACATTCTCCACAAGAGGAAACTAGTTGATGCTTGCAAATATTCCACATTGTTATTTTACATTTCAAATAGCAAACAGAAGAAAAACCAAGGAGTTTGAAATTCACTTGATTGAATTACGATTCCTGGTGCTGCTGGTGCATACTTCAATCTGGAGCGAAGGAGCACCAGTTACAAAATTTGCTAGCCTGTTCATTGTTGAAGAACTATGATAATCATCATCAAATTCAAAACTTTGTGATAAATAAGTTTGATACATACCATCCCTTGCCATGCAAGATTATAAAATTGACCCTCCATTGGTCCCCAAGCTGTGCCCCTGTCTTCATGCTATACTTAAGTTCCTAAGAACGTACTCCGATTTACAGATTTGAGACTTAAGCAGGTTGTGTAGCCCTACCACCATACCTTAGCTATTTCATTGCTATCCAGGCATGAGGCCAAGTAATAGGGGTATCAGACAAGCCATCAACCAAAGCTCCAAGTGCAACAGGAGCTGAGCTAGGTCAAAATATCAGTGTTTCGGACGTACATTGTGTGATGTACGTCCGAAACGCTGATATTTTTGACGTAGCTCAGCTCCTGTTGCACTTACAGTATTTGGTTGGTGGCTTATCTGATACCCCTATTACCTGGCCTCATCCCTATTTAACAATTAAATAGCTTAGATATAATGGTAGGGCTATACAAGCTGCTAAAGTATCAAATCTGTAAATCAGAGTTTAAAAACGGCATTGCCCTGTTATAACTTGATCCTTTAGCAGCTGAATATATAGCCAACAATCACAAATGCTTCTGCCTATTTATGGATTTGGCTGATCCCCACCAAATGTTTTTTTGCACAGAGAGAGAGAGAGACAGAGAGAGAGAGACAGCCATTGGACATTGAAGTGCATAGAGCAAAACAGAAGAGCCCCATCAAGTTTTCCTGAATACTTGTTGGCTACATGTACATCTCTGCACATTCATAATATGAAGTTAAAGCCTGCTGTGCATAATACTGCATATGTGTAAAACTATTCTTCTCTATATCTTATGCAATCTAATAGAGTGTAATTAAGCAGTCAACCAAATTGATGCTGCAATATACCTTTCTTGGCTGCATTAATCATGAAAGTGGGATGGGCTGAGATAAACAGTGATGTATCATATCAGGTTCTATTTTTAGATCTATGGTATTGAGACAGTCTGGTGAAACTGAGAACTGCATGTTGCTGCCACCTGGCAGAAAAGTTGCTTTCCTATGCTACAGCATTGCTGTCCCAAGAAATAGTTCCAATTTCATTGCACATTCACAAACTTTCTATTCAACATCGATGTATACCAGAGTCAGACTCGGCAATCACATTCTCTAAGGAAGTAGACAAGGCCATCAACACACTCAGAAACAGCCCCGGTGTCTTCCAGACAAAATTGTGTGTCTTCCTGTGGTTGAAAGTTGGTGGACCGCTCGCTGGAGCTCGCGGAATAGCACACTAGTCACTAGGTGGCAACACAAGACAGCATATGTTCTGATCTGTGCAATGCAAGAGCAGTCCACTTGTAGACAGGTATTGAGATGTAATTTTCATATGTCCTGATATTTGAGTGAAACTAACAGTTCCGGAAGACACCTTGATCTTGAGTTGGTCGCCAGGTAAATACTGTTCTTTTTGTTGGGAAGGAAAGAGAGGAATCATTCCCTATATCATTGTAGATTTGTTACCAGAGGACTAAGATATCAACATTTTTTCCACAGATTTCCTGCTTGACTCACTATTATTTTGGCAGTTCCATTTCAACATATACATGTACCTCTCCGCAGATTGTGCTGATTCCTTGGCCCCATGTAGTATCTTTACAAACATATAACAATAGGCTACAGGATGGCTGAAAAGCAAAACAGCAAAATTAAATTTACTTTCACATTCCTGTTAGGCAGCTTCTGTCCACATCCATGTTGAAAAATAATAACCCACTGCAACAAAAATATGGTGTCATTGGCCTGTTTGCAGGCATCTGTTTTCTGCAATGTTGGATGAGTAAATTGTGATTGTCATGCCAGTCCCCCATTACCTACACATCAGTTAATAAATGCCCTACACTCTCAAAAATGTCGGGACAAAATTCGTTTTTTAGATTCAAAATGGTTTTTTGAAAAACCAAATTTCAATGCAAAAAACCAACATGGATTTTTTTAAAAATCCATGTTGGTTTTCATTGAAATTTGGTTTTTCAAAAAACCATTTTGAATCTAAAAAACCAATTTTGTCTGAATTTTTTTAGAGTGTAACTGATCGACCAACCTCCTTTCAAGATACATTGTACCTTGCGCCCATTACATAATGGATGAGACTTGATGAGCGAGCAAAACATTATCCATAAATGATACCACAATATTCTCCTGCAGTAAGTCACATATTCATAATAAATCGCAAACGAGATATTTATTTGTCAATAATTATATAATTTGCCATTGTTCATAGATAGGCTGTTTGGCACTTCAGGTTAACACCAATAACTAATGTTTTTTTAACAGAAATAACTTATGAAATTATCTGATTCATAAACAGGTGAAAATATCTGGAAACATGGTCACGTCACAAGACCAATAATTGATGCATCCTTTTTCAAGTACATCCCTTTGTACCAAAGTATAATACAAGTTTGAGAGAAGGATTCTGAAAGGGATCTTCAGGGGGTCTGTTTTACTTTTTGTACAATTTGTTGCTCTGAAGTATAACGAGACCAGTGAAGAATCAGTACCTACAATCAGTATCACCCAAGGTTAGTTCCTCTTCTGCCAATTTCTATTTCTTCTTCCATGTGAATTTTGGCCGTATGGTGTGCCCCAAGGGTCTGTGTTAGGGTCCCAGTTATTTTCGATCTACACTCAACCACTCCAAGATGCGATTGCGGCATGCAACATGTCATTTCATCTATATGCAGACGATACGCAACTTTATTTGGCTTTCAACCCGAAATGTACTCTGTCCTTCGATAACACCAGGGATACCATCAATCGATGCACTACAGAAATTGGTGCTTGAATGAACTCACACTATTTAAAGTTAAATGGTGACAAAACAGAACTGTTGGTACTGTCCAAACCATCGCTTGCAGGAAATAGCCTCTCCCCAGTGTGCATCTGTGGGTCATTAGTGCACAGCCGTGACTGTGTCAGGGATTTGGGAGTTGAGTTTGATTCGGCGCTGAAGATGGAGACGCATGTTTGATCGATGTGCAAAAAAGCATGCTACCAACTGCATCTCATCTACAAGGTGCGAAGATTCATGACAGAGAGTCCAACACGCACCTTAGTGCGAAGCAATGTTACCTCGCTGCTGGATTATTGCAATGGCCTTTTGATGGGATTGCCTGCATCCCTTTTACAACTTCTTCAGCGAGTTCAGAACTCTGCAGCCCGCATTGTAAAACAAGTCCCAAAAAGTTGCCACATTACCCCAATTTTGAAGGAACTTCATTGGTTACCGGTCAAGTTTAGGGTTGAATACAAAATTATCCTGTTAGTTTTTAAGGGTCTCAATGGCATGGCACCAGACTACATCAAGGATTTGCTAGTACCATACCGACCCAATCAAACTTTATGAACGTCAAGCAGCAATCTATTGACCATCCCAAAGTGCAGTTGTAAAGCTTATTGTGGGCGAATGTTTAAAGTGTGTGGCCCCCAACTTTGGAACAGTCTACCTCCTGAATTGAGAATGATTACTTCTTTAGAACAGTTCAAGAAGTTGCTGAAGGCTTATTTATTTAAATGCGCATTTGACTGAACTTTTATACCAGATTTTATCACTAGCTTTTAACTTCTACATTTCATTTAGATTTTATCTAATTTCAATTTCTTGTAAAGTGCATCAGAATCGCATGAGATAATGTACTATAACATGTCATAATAATGATAATAATAATAATACTTCAAATTTCATAGTGCCCACTGCACAGTATAAATTCAGAAGATATAAATTACCTAAATTTAATAATAGAATCATAGAACAATATGAGAATTGCTGCATTAAAAACGTAACTAGTAATGTTGAAATATTCATTCATTCAAGATATTATCAATTAACCCTTACCGGACAGAAGGGACATTCGTGTGCATCCCCAGCTTACTGCCTGCTTTGCCATTTCCTGCTGATGATGTTACAAAAGACTGATTGTTGTCCTTGTAGACTGTTTTGTTGGTACTGCCCAGTCTTGTAAGGGTTAATTAATCTGAATCCAACTATCAATTTTTCTTTAGATGTTTTTGTATTTTACACTCCCATTCTCACTGTATATTTTAGTTGTTCGCTCACATTTCCTTTTTCTACACAAATCGCCAATTCATGACGGATCTTGCCATGCTATACATCAATCTTCATCATTTTAACAGCTCTATAGAGAATTTTTGTCTTTACAGAGCTATCTGTCACCTCTAACACGCTATCCACACATACATGCTATCCACACAGGTCTCTATTCACGCAGTTGTCTAGTATTAGTAGTAATAGTAGTATGTTTTTCCTGGGCTCAGAAGAGGGAGCAATAAAAAAAAACAGGGTTAATTCTTACAAATAAGAATGCTAAGAACCAACAAACCCACATAATTATTAGAATCTTTCCTACTCTCCCCTATCTACTGGGAAATTCTAGTATTTCATAATGTTGTTATATTGGTAGAGAAAAGATGCTGAAGGAAACTATTATAGTTATGCAGAGCCTTGATCATTATCACCCCTCCTCCCTCCTTAAGTTATAGATCCATGGTGTAATGCATTCAAAAAAATGCTTACAAAAATAGTGACACAGGTTTCCAACGTCATATCTTATCAATTGCCTCCAAATCACACAATGTATACCATTTAGTAATGCATTAGACACTCTTTTCTCCTTGTAACTGTCAAGGTTATAAGCGCTTATAGCAATTCCATATATTCATTGATCATTATCCTTCAATCCATTTATCGTGTTATAGATGTGTCATGTTACACGTTTCAAGGACATACCAAATAGATTTGACTGTTGAAATTCATTAAATATCATTTTGTTGTTATTTTATGATGATAACATTGGATATATTTTGGATATATTGGGTGCAGCAGGAAACATTCTTGAAAATAACAGTAAACGTGCATTATGGTAATGGTTTGCCATTTTGAAGCATTGAAGTTGATATTAGATTGTTAGATAATCTTTAGCTTTTCACTAACAAATTTTATCAGAAGTGTGAAATGTATCAATAATAATATTACCATAAATGTTCTTTTGCAATTCTGCTTTTCTTAGTGTGCTCAAAAACAATATGATTTGGGATAAAGTGTCTGTCTACAAATGATGTTTTCATAGAAGATGTGCAGCCAGTATTGGTGCTTGAAATATCTGTTTGATGTTTTATCATTTATACTGATATTTATATCTATATGATTAACACAACTCTCTCTTCAAGAAATGTGATGAATCTACAGGGACCCATCCCATGAATTTCAAGAGGAAAAACGTAGGGTTAATAGGATGCAAATGTAGCACAAACAGAAAATGTTGATGGTCATCTGTAAAATCCCTCTCAACTTTTGTCTATAGTTGGCTTAACCTATGTCTGCAACTAGCCACTGGGTGCAAGTGTAGCACCATTGCCATATTACTATTGGTGCTGTAGCACAGAATAACTCAGCTCCATTACTTTAATACGTTTATAGCAATGAGCATATTATATCTTATTGAATGACTCTCTGGTAGTTTGGGCAACCCCTCGTATTGGGCCCATTACTTGCTTTATTATCCTATTCCTCCTTTTTTTTCTCATGAATTTTATTAATTTCTGGTGGATCGTTTTCTTTAATGTTTCATACATATATATTAGGTATCTGTTTTGGCATTTCCAATTGCAGATATCCTATCATTTTTAAAAGGAGTGTCTCATTTCTGTCATGTTTCATATATATATGCAAAACGAACCTTTTATTCCTTTTTTCTTGGCATGACATCTATGTACCTTCCTTCCAACTGTTTGAAAATAACCAATGTGTATGATGCATGCCAAGACGCATTTGGCCAATTGTATATCACATAATGATAAAAATGTACAATTGAAAACCTCTGGATTCCTAATACAATGTCTCAGGCATTTTGCATGGGTCTTAATCAGAGACAAGAGGGCAGCTTACAATATTTTCCTTAATCTGTAGTCCACAGGAACACTCTAAAAAAATTCAGACAAAATTGGTTTTTTAGATTCAAAATGGTTTTTTGAAAAACCAAATTTCAATGCAAAACCAACATGGATTTTTAAAAAAAATCCATGTTGGTTTTTTGCATTGAAATTTGGTTTTTCAAAAAACCATTTTGAATCTAAAAAACCAATTTTGTCGCGACATTTTTTAGAGTGAAGATGCTCATAACCCCTTCAGTTCCAGCCCCTCCATGCCTTCACTTCCCAGCTCAATCCAAAAGTAAATCACTTGTAATTAGCTAAAATATGACAAATTAATCCAAAACCTTGCTTTACTGTTGATTGTTGAAAGGTCATTGCTATGGTCAGTGTTAACGTTGAAATTAATTTTTAGTGCATTTTTAAAATTAATCTAGAAATTAATGGTTACAATTTTAATGACAAGCGAGTGGAAGGAAAGGCTTGGGAAAGCAAAAGCATGGAAGTGCATCAAAGTGTTGTGGCAATGTGGCATGCAAGATCAAGCATATGCTTGGAAGATGTTTTGCCATGTACAGTAACTGTATATTCTGTAATATTCTGTACTAGTCAAGTACTTGACTATATAACAAGGGACTTGTTGTATAGAGTCAAGCAGTTGTTCATTGCAAATGGAGGCGAGATTTCTTCTTAAATGTCAAAACAACAATTTCTGATGCTGCTTATATGAAATTAATTAAATACCTCCACTCCTGGCCCAGCAATGCATGTTGTGCAGGTTATTCTCCACAATTTCCGCACATTGTCAATGCTTCATAAATCCAAATTAAAGAATTATATCCAAATTTCTGGGACAAGTTGAATTTTCTTGACCAAAATACCATGTGAACTTCTTTTGACTGTTGATAAACACTGTCTAATCTATAGTTAAGAGGATTAAAACGTTCAGTGCCTCGTTTTGTGTTGTTGGATGTTTATCATTGTTTTAGATATTTTAAAATCTTGATGTTGTTCATAGCATGTGATTGCTACTCATAGTAACTGATTAGGGTAATCACTTTTCAGTTTTCAGTAATCCAAACTCTGTCTAATCTGCTGTGTATTATTTTGTACTTCAATTTCATTGGTAGGCATTCATGCACAGCAGTCATGCTTTTTGTTTCAGACTTTCTGGGACCACAAATGCTCATCCCAGATCGCATTTTCTTATGTCTAACATTGGGACCAAAGTAATAGGCATAATTACTTAATTTGTGGTTACAGAGAGGTTGCCTGATTAAAAAATAATAAAATAAATATATAGATGGATTGAATTGATAGATTACCCTATTGTATACAAATATAGTTACATAGTAGATGCAGATAGATTTTCATGGATATGCAATTTTTATCTTATTCGTGTAGTTTTAGATAGATAGATAGATAGATAGATAGATAGATAGATAGATAGATAGATAGATAGATAGATAGATAGATAGATAGATAGATAGATAGATAGATAGATATAGATAGATAGATAGGGACTTTACGTCCTGTATGTAAGCACTCAGTCGGCTAATTATAGGACAGGAGGAGGACATATGTAGCAATGAGGCAAAGGAAGATTGAAACAGCCATCCAACATAGGCCCTAGAGCTGCATTCGAACCCTGGACCCAGCGATTGATTGATTGATTGATCGATTGATTGCTTAATTATGATCATATAATATGCACAAGACTTAGTTTCAGTTTTGCAGCAACAGCATGAAGTTGGCTGTTTTGTTATGAATTGTTTCCCAATGTGTTGTTTGAAGTTTGCCTGTTTTGTTGTTCGTCAGCTTTACTGCTTAAAACACTTATTGTATATTATGATTATTCAAAATCCCAGCATGCCCTATACCTGGGTCATTTTTATCAACAAAGCCATAATTTCAAGAGGACGTTCTTGGGACCCATGATCTGAAATTCATGGATTTTGAAAGCTTAGAATGGAAATGAAAGACGGATTTTGTCGGATACAATGCTGAAGACCATTTAGGGGCCGACCAGATGATCTTTGGGGGGGGGGGCTATGGATATTTGGTGAAAAAAAAAGATTGTTTCCCACTTGACACTGAAAAAAAAAGTTTGTTCAGAACATGGAAATAAAAAAAAAGTTTGTTTCCACCTGTAGCTAGGGTACCGTAATGTTAAAATTCCGATAAAAAAGTTGTTCGCGACTGCGTATACGAAAAAAATTGTTCGTCGACGCGCCGCGAACGAAAAAAAAGTTCGTCCTGGGTGTAAAATCCACAGCCCCCGCCCCCAACTATCGCCTGGTCGGCCCCTTACAAAGGGTAGGGCATATTTTGACAGCTTGACAGGCCAGTTTTTATGGTTAAAACAGGCGTAGAATTGCCGCAACAGATCTTATGCGGAAATTTCGACCTGTATTGTATTTGCATTCTGCTAGACTAATTCTGTACTGTCGGACTAGTGTGAAAAACGGCATGAACAAGTTCACTGAAAATTGGAATGTGTGAAACGTGGTTCAATACAAAATAAACATACAGATTAGCTGAATTTGGCAAGATAGGGAAATGCTTCTGAAGTATTAAGATGTTGGGTCAAGCAGCCATCAAGAAGTACTCTTAATTCCATGCTGTGTATGAATGCCAAAATGGCAGACGAGATAACTGAATTACCAGCGTATGCGCTAGAGCTGTAACTTCATTTCTGGGACAAATATAGGTTAGGCAAGGCATATTTCTGATGTTCGATTGATAGAGTTACTCATGCCATAGATTGATTTGTGGTTCTCTAATAAAAGCATGGTATATATTTCATAGGCAAGGAGAAACAAGTGAGTTAATCACTGAGTGATGTCATATCCCTATAATTACCATTATGGCAGCTAAGCATTTAATTTACTTTTGTAAAACCTTAACTTAGCATGTCAGACCAGTGGATAAGTCAGTAGGGGAGAGCGGGGCACAGTGAGACGGCAGGCACAGTGAGACAAAGCCCGTAGCGTCTAACCTTAGGGAATAAGAAATAGATGGGAAACTCACTTAAGTCATAAAACAGTTATCATTACATGGTCATTACCAAGGTTTCATATTGGCCCAGAACTGGCCCAAAATCACTAATTAATTGTTAATCACATATTTTGTTTGATGTACACACTGCGCTTCAGTGAGCACAGAGCATCTTCATCTTCACCCCTTTTAAAGATAGAGGCTGGAAATGACTATTTTTAGTTTTTTGTCATATGTACATAAAACCAAATCATATGCATCAAGCAGATTTAGACAATTCTGTACATGTGTTTATTTTAATCATAGGCCTGTAATAACTTGAGTTATGGAACAAAATGTTGATAAATTTGGAAAAACATGAATTTTTAAAACTCAAATAAACCCTCCAATCCATGGAAAGCCGTAGATGAGACTACATTCATTAGAAAGCCAAGAATCTTGTCCTAATAATGGTTATAATGGTTTAATCTTCGAATTTCCTCGAATTGAATTACATGCATTTAAAAGTACCAATTTTTAGAAGACAAGTTATGACTAGTTGGAGATCAAAAGCACTTTGATGGATCACTATTTCACTATCATTGGGCCTATGGAATAGGCAGACCCCATTTTGGAAAGTTCTAACAATTCTCTGTCAATCCTTGTAAGATACATGGATGTATGATGGTTCTTAAGAACAAAAAATGACATTTTAAAAAACACATCATATAATTATTTCAAAAAGATATGTATCCCAAGTATTTCACCAGATTGTAAGTACATAACTTAATGAGCCAGTCATTGAAACATATTTCCCTTTTCATAAAAATTTATCTAAAATCATTCAAATATATCTTTTTCATATCCAGTCCATTGTTTCTGTTGGTTCTTGAGAATTGAATTGAGGTAATCACAGCTCTTATTACAAAGCAATTAAATGGTCATTAGGCCGATACCGAAACGCAGTGTGTACCTTTGAAGTACAGGAGTGTCCGATCTATTTCTTATTACCTAAGGTCTAACTGGTACTGTTTACAGATCAACCCTCTTTTGTATAGGGGTTGTTTTTCAATCGGGGTACGCTCTGGAAAGTCACACGATATCCAAAATACCAGAAATACTATGCATATATGTGGAAAAAAACGTTATACAGAAAGATTAAACATTATGAGACGGACCTACAATAGCGAAAAAACTATTCAAATCGGTTGATAACTGCCCGAAAAAAATGTATTTGTGTCATTTTGACCAAAATTGACTGTCTAATTTGCTAATTAGGTAAATATTGCTTCAGATTTTTCAGTCCTGACCTAACAGTAAGTTTTAGCCAATGTTAAAATGCTTTCAACATGGTCCCTAGAGTTCAACATTAGAATTACATGCAACAAATATGATTAGTCTCTTCAGAATCCTGCATTGAACACATGAAGGTCAATTCCGTCAAATATTGTCCTCTCCGAAATAGGGTCAGCAAAACAGCAATAACATTGAATTAAGAGGATTTTTATTTTATAGAAATACTCCTTCAATAGATTAGACAAAGTTTTGGTAAGTGTTTCACTTCAGTTGTACGAACTGCACAATGCTCGTAGCGAAAAACACCCCAAAAAACAGCTTTGTCAAATAAACTGTCCTCTCCATCCTCTCCGAAAAAATCAATTTTCCTTGACACGCACAAAAGTTCTTGGCAAAAATTAAGCACGTAAGATGATTTTTCATTGTCAGACATATATCTATCCACTCAGCACAAGCCCATACCACTGGGTGTTCTATACATCCAGTAATAGAGGGATGAGCAGAACATTGAATTTGATCAAATTATCAAAAAGTCAAATAAAAAAAAATTCAGAATACTTGTAGCCCTAAAATTTTCAGAAATCGACGGCACGGTATATAGCAACAGAAAAAAGTCAATTTGGCCAGAAAAAAAAGGCCTTTATTTTTTACCACCGTGAGACAAAACTATGTACCCCGATTGAAAAACAACCCATAGTATAATAAGTAAGTGAGAGACTGTCCTATATGCTGAATGCCTACACATATCGAGGGTGGAATTTCAATATTTTGGTTTTTAACCAGTAAAAGTAAATAATTTTGCTAAACGACTTTTTGTTATAATTCCCAAGAAAAATGGTATAATGCAAATCAATTGCCAGGGATTCAAACCTTGATTATTTGTCTTAGTTTAGTGAGACGATGAACCACAATGCAGGCATCCGGTCTGCAGAATTCAAAAATGTCATAAAGAGAGCTGCGTGGGGCACAGTGAGACAGTTTGAGGCGGGGCATAGTGAGACATCACAAATTACACTCCAAACGACCTGAATGTGATGCATGGCTCACAATTCACTATTAAAAACTAAATTCCTGCTATAAACTACTGATTTTAGTGAGTCATATCCAAAGGGAAGCATCAGAAAGAATTTTGATTCGTGCATAACAGGTGCGGCAGGTTAAATAAGTCGTGCATGTGCCCTGTCCGACTTTTCGAAACATGCCCAAAAAAGGACCTACAAAATCACCTAGCCAGCTGCTTTTATTAGAGTACAGTAGTTTCTGTAGCAACAATTGATAGAACAATTCCGCAGGATCTGAGGATCGGCATTTATGGCAGCAGATGCCCTGTCTCACTGTGCCCCGCCTGCTGTCTCACTGTGCCCCGCCCACGGGGCACAGTGAGACACTTAACGAGCATGGACGTAACTCAAAATTCCTCCCAACCGGTAAAAGGTAGGAACCTGATACTACTGGACAATATACCCAACATCATTATCTATAATGTGGACCTGGTCTCATTTAACTCGTTACTGCCACCATTTTGGAACACTTGAAAATAAAAAAAGTGTCTCACTGTGCCCCGCTCTCTCCTACACGTGAGATATGTCAATGTGAAAAAGCTTGCAGAATTTCAAACATCATCGTAAAAATTTATCTGGGTAAGAGCTAATATCAATAAGACTTTAAATCAGAATTATGAGGAAGTAATTTACAAACTTGATATTGATAACCAGACATGCTACATAATTACAATCTGTGAATAGACATGAATGTATTACCTGTCCTGGAAATAGAATTAAAATGCTAATTTGAGTTCAGTTGGAACACAGAACTACATTCTCCACAAGGGAAACTAATTGATGCTGGCAAATATTCCACATTGTTATGTTGCATTTCAAACAGCAAACACAAGAAAAACTGGGCAGTTTGAACTTCACTTGATTGAATTACGATTCCTGACATGTCACAAAATGATGCTGGTGCATACTTCAATCTAGAGTGAAGGAGTGCCAGTAACAAAATTGCAAACCTGTTCACTTGCTAAAAGAACTATGAGAATCATTATCAAATTCTGAAATTTGTGATAAATTAGTTTGTAGACCATCCCTTTGCCATGCATGATTATAAAATTGACCTTCCATTGGTCCCAAAAGCGTCTGCCTATTTATAGATTTGACTGATCCCCACCATATTTTTCTTAGAGTGAGAAAGAGCCATTGGACATAGAAGTGCATGGAGCAAAACAGAAGAGACACATCAAGTTTTCCAGTATCCATCTTGGCTACATCTATGCACATTCACAATGGGGAGATAATCACCTGCTGTGTATATGTGTAAAACTATTCTTCTAGACATCTTGTGCAATCTAACAGAATGGGCTAAGCAGTCAAAGAAATTGTTGCTGCAATATACCTTTCTTGGCTGAATAAATGATGAAAATGGGATGGATTCAGATAAACAGTGATGTATCATATCATGTTCAATTTTTAAACTGATGGTGTTGAGGGTTACTTTTCATGTGTCCAGATATTTCAGTGAAACTAACAGTTTCGGGAGGCAACTTGACCTTGAGTTGGTCATCCAGGTGAATATTGTTCTCTTTTCTTGAGAAGGTAAGAGAGGGCTCATTCCCCATAGCATTGTAAATATGTAACAAGAGGACTCCTTTGACATCAACTTTTTTCTCAACAGATTTCTTGAGCTATATATAATACAATAGGATTGTAGGCACAGGGCCGGATTAAGGCTGCATGAGGCCCTAGGCTGAACCTCAATCTGCATGAGGCACTTAGCTAGACATGGCCTGACCTCCCAACTTCGCAGATTTTTCCTGTGATTCCCATTTTTTGTTTGCGAGCTTAGCAATGTGAAGGGAACAGCGTTCAATAAACTGAATGTTTCAAAACCTATAATTATGTAAAATAAAATTTATGGATTAAACATACCTTATAGTGACAGTAGTCAATTTAATGCCACCGAGTACCAAACAATAACAACTATTAAATTAATTATAATGAATCAAAATGTATTTATTGACAGTATGGCGAAAATATCTAAAAACGTTATCATGTCACAAACCTCAAATTATAAATGACCAAGAAATTCTCAAGCTCTGTGTTCAAGTGTCTTTATTTCATTTAACCATTCTCATTGTCCAAATGAACAAATCTAGGAATCAAATACACGGCAGTTCCTGACCATTTCATGCCATCTATATGGTAAATAGGCTGAGCATTTAGCGTGAAGGAAGAAGCTTGGTGTGCCCTTTTGTAAGTACATCCCTTTGTACTAATCTATATACAAGTGGCAAAGAAAGGTTCTGAAAGGGATCTTTAGGTTTTCCCTTTCCCTATATTTGCACAATTTGATGATCTGCACTATGATGAGACCAGTGGAGAATCAGTGCTTACAATCTGTATGGCCAAGAATTTGGTTCCTCTTCTGCTCATTTCCATTTCTTCTTTGAATTCCTCAGTGCCCACTGTAAAATCAGAAGATGTAAATTATGTCAATTGGAAATCAGAATCACTGAACAACATAAGGAAAAGGTTGTCTAAAAAAAGTTCAGTATAGTAATGTTAAAATATACTTCATTTAAGACATGCTTGATTTGTAAATTACAAATTTATCAGCAAAAAATCATCCATTTTCTTTCCATATGCGTGTTTGCATCCTATCCTTTCATTCTAAATCTATATTGCATAATGTTTGTATACTGATGGAGGAAATATGATAAAGGGCATTCAGAAAACTGTGAGAACTAATCACAAAATTGCTTTCAAATCACAAAATGTTCATGCACCATTTAGGAATGAATCAGATACTCTTGTATACCTATCAAGGTTATCGTACACTTATTGCAATGCTATAAGATCTTAGATAATTGTCCTTCAATCCATTTAGTAGGTGTGTCAAGTTGCATATCTCAAGGACATACCAAATAGATTTGACTGTTGAAATGCATGAAGCAGGCTGCTGTAACCTGGTATCTTTTGTCATTGGAAAAAACATTGAGACAGCTTTTCTCAAAACAAATATTACCTCAGAAATAGCTGATGTCTTCATACATAATGCATGTGGTAAATTTCGTGCAAATTGATTCCCAAGGTTTTGGTGCTGGAGACCTATACCTGCTGGTCATGCACCACCACCACCCCCCCCCCCCACCTCTAGCTTGTTGACCTCAATGAATAAATAATATTTAATATCAGCAGTATGTATCATGCCTCTGCTGGATAGCCAGCTGGTGAATGCAACTAAGAAGTTATATAGTTTCTTGCTCTATGAAACACAATCATATGTGAATTTCTAATAAAAGTTATTGGTCATGTGGCAATTTGTGGCATGTTTCTGGGATCTTATATCCATAGGTCTATGTATCTGCAGCATTTACATATTTTATAGATTTGCATACGACATTTGTTTCATACATGAAGTCATAAGAGTACATGTAACTATAAATGTTGCTTGCTTCCTATAAATAAATAATCATTTTTTATCTCTCGACTCTTTGATGATTTTTGTCTTGTATCTCCAATCGGTGCATTAGGATCCTTACTAACCAAAGTGAAATGGCCCCATTGACATTATATCCTTGCCGCGGAAAGGATGTCAGAGACTTCTGTTACAGATGTCGTATACTCTTACTCATGTCAGTTCAATATATTTCTGTCAGAAAATTTGCTTCTGCAAAGCAATAAGCTGCTTTACTGTTTAACAAGGTGGAAAGTATCTGGAAAGACAAAGAAACTTCACAACCTTTCCCAAAAAATATATGCCTTCTCTTTGCATTGTTTGGGTTCTTTTGTAGCCCCCCCCCCATTTCCAAGTACCCAGTTTAGGTATATGAAAGTTAAACATTCAGAAATTATGCTATCGGGATGGAAAATACAGGACTACAGGATTTGCTTGGTATACCCTATTTAATTAAGGTACACAATTTATACAGGTGCACACACAAAGACTGAGCATAAAATTCAAGATTCAAGATTTTTATTTGACAATTCAGGTCACATCAAACCTATAGTCACACTGCACAAATTATTTGAGCAACATTAACATCAAAATACAAAAGTAAATCAAAATGTACATAAATCATCATTTGCAATAAACGTTATTTACACAAAGCAGTATAATGTTTCTATTTATACAATTTTGAATGAGCATAAACAACTTACATGTACACACAGTGGTCATGTTCTTCTTAGACTGTAGCATCTGTAGCAACTTTTTTTCTTCTTATTTTATGTTTTCATGAATGCAGTACAATGTTGTTTCCATTCTGATATGTTGACAATTTTGTCTTGGCTTCTCACCATTTTTTTTTAAAAACGAGAAGCCAAAATGTTTTTCAATTTATGGCATGCAAGTAATTGAAGGTAGCGTCAAATTTCAAGGCGCAAATTAATTGTTACAATATAAACCTGTCGTGTTCAATTCCGTCTGAAGACATCTTCCTTTTTCAATTAATTTACCCCTTTGTGTGCAATCCAACTTTCTTTATTTTAGTGGCATAACAATTATGTGCAATATCAGCAAAAGTAATATAACATAATAGGCTAAACTTAATTCCAAGATGGCTTCCATTTTTTAAATTGGCCGCCACTTGCGAACACAGTGAAAAATATATTGGATCCTCTCTGATATTGTGGTGCGGACAAGTCTGAACACCTCAACAAGGGTTCTTTTGTATACATTTTGCTAGTTCTCATATATAGAGCAAACAGAATACTTTGCATTATAGCCAGTATGCTGTCTTATAGTACAAGTGATACACATAGAAATTTTGGAATCAATCAGTTAAGTTTTCTTCGAGATTAGGCTGTAAATTATAGTGCATTTTTTACTAGAATCCTCAAATCCTTTGATTGAACATTTAATGCTTGTAATTTCACATCAGGATGTCTAATACATAAATAAGGCATACTGGCTATGTTGTGTTGTAATTGAATTGGTTCCTGGTCCAAAATTTAAGATTTGAAGATTAACTAGGTCGCTTCGCATAGAGCAAACGGCCACGTTTCATTTCTATTGTCAGAAATGAAGATATTGGAACTATAGACACACATATGCCAATCCCAGCTAATCAAAATTCCTTTCAATAGAATAGGAAAGTGGATATCACAAACAAAAAGTACAAAAATGTTAAGGGAAGCCAGGCAACCGCATCAGGTTTATATATAAATGACTTATATGAACGAAAATTGCATTTTGTGCTGCATTGATAAAAAAGCCATGTCTCATTATCTCATAGACCCCGGAGCCGTCGACAAAAGTCGCCGCCGTCAGTCAATGCATGGAAAAGTCAAGTCAAGTCATTGAGAGTCCAAGCCGTCACTGACGTGTTATTAGCCAGCCGCCGCCGATTTGAACCCCAACGTATTTGGTACCGTTGGATTTGTCTTGAAAAGACGATTCCAATGGTACCAAAATTGTCTGGACCGAACTACACTATGTTGTTTGCATTTTAAGATAAAATATTTCTGTAAAATTTGGATAAATTTGTTACACCAGCTAAGCCCATCCAGTGACCATGAGTAAACATAATAATCTCGGTATTTACAATGTTTATTTGCTGTTTTAGTTAGCCAAGCTGACTTAGTCAGCCAATTTCATAGTAAGTCAAGTGAAGACAAAGGGGATGACCAAGTCAAGTCATTGAACAGCAAGTCAGTCATCTGAGCATGACTTGACTGGCTCCGGGGTCTATAAATATCTCAACACACTGCAAAAAATTCCCGTTAAATTTTACAGTTAAATTAACTGGCAACTTTGTTCCAGGTCTAAGAACTGTAAAAGTACTAATAAACCTGAACAGGACAATTAACCGTAAAATGCAGATTGTACATTGAACTGTAATTTTGCAGATTCAACAAAGTGATATTACTGTATAATGTACATGTATAAAACAGTTTATTTAAAGTATACTTTACAGTTATATCAACTGTCAATCATAGAATGTAAAGAATGCAAGGAGCAGTATAATCTACTGATTTAACTGTCGCATAGCTGTAGGGATGTACCGAAGCTGGAATCAGCTGAGAGAGTAAGAGAGCCACTGACTCCAGGCTCGGCCTTGCTCATCTCTTGCTTGACAGCAGGGAAGTAAGTCCATCAATTATACCCAGCAATTAATTTGCACATGATGCTCACAAACCTTAAAATTGATGGATATTTTCCAAGAGAACCAGGTGTCAAGTTGTTGAAGTATGTTTTATTGATGCAGACTGCGCCTGGGTTATTTTGGTTTTAATAGCGTCATTCTTTAGATCACATCATAAGACTCGCACAAATGTCAATGTCATATATAAATATAACAACTTTTGCATAATAACTGCATCTTTAAGATCATATGAATGAGGACATTCCCTTACCTTCAGATAAGTTATTAATTAAGTTTGATTAACAGCCGTGAAAAGCATATGTTATAGATGGCACCACATGTTCCGTGGTTGAAGTCCATGCAATCTCTTGTTTATAGTTCCTAATCTGACGAGGTGTATTGATTGTTTGGCCAATTCAAATGTTTTGTCTGCATATTACAAGTTGCCAGTAAATTAACGGTTTAAGTAATTGTTAGTTAACGTAAACTGAATGTTAAATGACATGTTGCAGTAAATTTATCTTGGAGGCATTTTGTAACTGACAAAGAACTGTAAATTCACAGACAAAGTCTGTTTTAAAAAAATACTGATAAAATAACAATAAATTTACGGTTCTTTTAGCCAGAAAAACACGGCCATTTCTTACAGTGCACCTCTAAAAATGTTGTTGTGTTATTATCCAGAATGTAACAAAGAAGATGACGAAAGAAAGATTCTGAAGTATTAAGTGACTCTCATGAGACGGGTTTTTACATAATTAGTCATACAACGGAAAGATGGTTAGTAGCATAAGTTATATATTGTGAGGTGAGGAGATATGATGTTGTTACAAACAAGTGCAGAAGCATGAGGAGAAGGAAAGCCAATGCAAAGAGTTTCAAAGGAGAGAGTAATCCATAAGCCTCAACCTCCATATCATCTAATATGACAAGGATTCCGTCAGCAAGAATATAATGCAATACTATCTGTTTGGAATAAACCTGTATGCCAACATCAGATGACAGCTGAACAAGCTCGAAAATATTCTGTTCATAACAATGTGTTTGCCAAAAGAAATTTGACAATTGGTGAAAAAAGAAACTAACATTGTTGTGATGTGACAAACTATAGGCCTACACTGCATGTTAGGATGACCATAGAAAATCCTTTTACCCTCAATTGCAACTAGTCGAACCATTTGATTTAGTTGCTAGGATTGTGATATTTCAAATTGAAGATTTTTAAAATTTTGTTAAAGCAGCCACAGGGAGCTGCACCATAAAAATCATGACTACTTAACTGATCAAGTCAAAATTTTTCTGACATTTTTGTAGAATACCATGGCATACATGATAACCAAATCCATGTGAATAAAATCATGGCTGTAATCCATGGCACCTTTCATGGTCCCGGTGTGCTTGTTGTCAATTTGTATGATGGCAATGCTAATCTAACACTGGACTTGAATACTAAAATGGAAGTTTGGCATAACTCGGTTGTTGCCATATGCACTGCGGCTGTGAATATAGTAACTGTTGAGCACTGCTACTGCAAACTGTAGCTAAAAATCCATGTGTTAATCTGCGCTGGAAATAGAGTTACTTTGCTCACTTAATGCAGTTGGAACGAAGAACTGCATTGTTTGAAAGGAGAACCTAACTGATGCCGGCAAATATTCCACATTGTTGGTTTACAATTTAAACAGAAAACTGAGGAAAAACCAAAGTGTTTGAAATTCACTTGATTGAATTATAAATGATCTCTGTCGTGTCCCAAAATGCTTGTGGTGCATACTTCAACCCGGAGTGACAGAAAGAGTGTCACTAACACAATATGTAAATTCATTCCTGACAAATCAACCATAAATTCAAAAAGTATTCATCTGTTGCATACATACATGTAATAGCTTTATAGAACTAGTGCGAGTGTCGTCAATCAGCTGCACTCTAAAAACTAAAGTTCTAATAAGATACCAATATTGGTATTTAAGCTTGTCCCGTATTTTGAACACCTTTTGATTAGTTAAAAAACCATAAACAATTGATATTTTCAAAAACCAGTTGCATTTGTACAAGAAAAAATCAGTATTGGTTTTTTGTTTAGTTTGCAGGAAGTCAGTTGTGAATATTAATGTTTCAAATTGCAGATACTGTAGCTCCATCATAGAAATCCATTTATACCTACATGTATACAATAGAAAACGCAATGGGTTTTTTATTCCTTGAAATTTGAAATCTTTGGGATTTATCTTTAATTGAAAATTAAACCAATTTCTGCACTTACGACAACCAGTATATCACTAAAAATATCAAAATTGATTCTCCAATTATGCATCGGTGGGCATTTTATAAGACCTTTTTAAAAATGTTGTGGTATGGAAAATACCAAATTTGATCTATTATGATCCGAATGCAGGTTTACCAGTATTTCAGCGTTAGTATCAATAAATCTTTTTTTTTCACGTTTCTCTTAAAATATTATGTAGTTAAAAAGTAAATAAAAATAATAATGATTCCATGGATCTGATTTCAATGTTTATTTTTACATATACGCATTCATAATAATTGTAAATATTGATATTACTAGATTAAAATTTATTGAAAAAACAATATTGACCATAGGCGTATCGGAGGGGGGGGCAGGGGGGGCAGGGGGGGCGATCGCCCCCTAAAAGTTTGGGAAACAGTAAGATTCGGGCAAAAAGGCTAAAAAAATTCAGGTAGATGATTAAGTAATCACTATGAAAATTTATGATTTCCAGGCAATTTAATTTGAAATGGTATTAAATCTAGATCTTGAAATTCGGGCAAATGTCGCTCGCCCTCCCCTCCAAAAAATCGCGCGCGCCGTAGGCTATGATATTGACACACATTTATCACAGTTTGGCCTTGGAAATAAAAACATCAGAGCAGTCATTGGTAATCAAATACACGAAATTAAAACACCACAGCAGTCTTTGGTAATCAAAACACAGGAAAGCAGAGGTTAATTAACAAAAGTATGAATTGGTTGAATTAAAGACACATTATATGTAGAAAATGTTATATGGTTAATGTCTTGGGTTACATTTCCAAGAGCGGCAAGCCAGGGTGGCAATGCCAATCGAAACGTCCATTGAATGTTCATGCTTGCCTGAACAACTCCTTGAGACATTTTCTTGTGACATGGACATAACTTGTATTTGAATGACATCGGACACTTGTATTTTGATATATTTGCATTTTTAATTTATAATTGATATATTTGCATTTTTAATTCGATGAACTGGGACCATTATTGTAAACTACCCAAGATTTGACTTTCATGGTGTAAATTTCTTATAGATGTAGAATAGTTTTTGATTTCTTTTATTGTTGTATTTTTTCCTATTTTTTGCGGACACATGTATCTTCTTGATATTCAGATGTCTAATAAAACTTTATATATAGTATCATTAGTTTGTATCAAAAGTCTTCAGTAGCCAATCTTGAGGATGGATGGATGGATGGATGATTGGGGCTTTATGTCCTGTATTAGTGCACTTGGTAGCCTAACTAGGACAGTAGGGGGACAAAGCAATGAGTCCGGCTAGAGCTGGATTCGAACCCCGGACTCAGCGATTGGTAGTCCAGCACACTATCACGAGACCAACCCTCTCTGTAGCCAAGAGGATATTTTTTTCATTATTAATGCACAGTATTGGGATGGTATGATTGGTGTTTGAAGTTTTACTTCTCGTATCACTATTTATACGCTTTTAGGTAAATTCGGTTGGATGAAAGGTGAACGACTATTCCTGAATCGAACCTTGCAGTGTACATCATTGGGATCCTGAAAGTGTAAAGTAAACATTGGTATCCAAATATCACTTTTATGCAAAAAAAAGAAAATTACTCCGTCAAGGTTGTCATTATATACAAATCTGATACTTTATCTGCAAAACCTTCAATGGAACTTTTGGTGTTAAAACTCCACATTTCATAACTGACTAACATTTACAAAAATTTCATTATTTTGTATTTTCCCTACACACTGGCAAAATATGAATTCTGAATTCTGTAAATTCTTTTAAAATCCATTGATTCCACTGAATATTTTAATATAGTAAATCACAAAAGTCAATCCGAACAAATTCATGATTTTTGTACAATATTTCGGCTTTATTTAGCCATCCTCAGGTATGAAATGAAAATGTTAAAGGAAACAGAGAGTTAGTTACATGACAAACAACAAACAACATGAAAACTGTGGGAAACATAGACAATGAAAACAGTTACCTGAATAACATTAAACTCTTTTGAGGCTTTCAGGCCATGATTGAGTGTGGGTGTTTGCCTTCTAATGGCCAGTGCTTCTTTAAAAAGCAATAGAGACCAATGTCTTGCAGTGTCAATTATTTTAGTGTTGGCAAAAATTACACTGTATAGACTAACAGGTTGTTCACTATAGAGATGATCAGGGAGGCTAAGAATGTCATGAACATGTTTAAAAGAACATACCAAACCTGCAAGTGAAATCTTTAATCATGTTCAAAGTTGTGCTAATTTTAAACATGTTCATGACATTCTTAGCCTCCCTGATCATCTCTATAGTGAACAACCTGTTAGTCTATACAGTGTAATTTTTGCCAACACTAAAATAATTGACACTGCAAGACATTGGTCTCTATTGCTTTTTAAAGAAGCACTGGCCATTAGAAGGCAAACACCCACACTCAATCAATTGTGTTATTCAGGTAACTGTTTTCATTGTCAATCAATTGTGTTATTCAGGTAACTGTTTTCATTGTCTATGTTTCCCACAGTTTTCATGTTGTTTGTTGTTTGTCATGTAACTAACTCTCTGTTTCCTTTAACATTTTCATTTCATACCTGAGGATGGCTAAATAAAGCCGAAATATTGTACAAAAATCATGAATTTGTTCGGATTGACTTTTGTGATTTACTGAATTCTTGTCTTCTCACCGTGTGCTTTACCAATAAAAGATCTCATACACTTTGCACTCACCTCAATATTGCAAAAAGGAAGTAGACATTTTCTTTTGGTACTCTAGGCGGGGCAAGGTAACCATTTCCTGGTGAGATCTGAAATAGCAGGTACATGCATCCATAAGGAGGATAATGCAAAAAATATATCAAATAACTTTATTCAATTAAATCAATGCCTTGGTTGTGCAACATCCCCTGTTCAGTTATCATTTGACTGAAGGTTGGTCAAAACAAGCTCATTTTAACACAAGAGAATATCAGAACTCAGAATTCAGAACTCAGAACTTGTTTATTTACATGCCAATAAGTATTTGTCAATTGGAAAAGATAAGGAAGAGCTGTTATTCAACTTACATACCTTGAGAAGCATTGTCTATATTTTTCCCAACTTGCTTTATGACGCAAACTTCTTCCAAAGGTAGTTTTTTGTATTAACTGCCTCAGTAGGAACATGCCATTCTTCGTCTGAAACAGAAAGTAAAAAACTATCTTTCAAAATGTCAAAGATTTTAAAAATATCAGCAAAAGTACCGTAAAACGGGGTAAAGTTGGTAACCCGGGGTAAAGTTGGAAGCTATTTTGACCCACTTAATGGCATACTCACTGACATGAATGGAAACTTTGCCACAGATGCCTGTGTCAGGGAGAACAGTTGGCATTTGTGCCATTAAGTGGGTAAAAATAGCTTGCAAACTTTACCCCGGATTGCCGACTTTACCCCTTTTTACGGTATGTAATTTTGTATAATTCACAGGCATATGTAACACATTTCACCTCAAGAATAGTAAAGCACATCAGAAACACTATACAACTCAACACAATGGGGGTAACAATTTTAGGGTGACTGTACCTTTGTCAGAAAAATGTAAATATCAGATATGAAAATAATGATAACATTATTATCATAATTAATGTATTATAGGTTTCAGCAAAATTGGACCATTAGCAGGTAAGTTTTGCCACATGATGGGGCAAATTGTATAGCTCAGTGACTGGTGAGACCTGAAATCTTACCAATTTTGTCAAGGACATGTGTCATGTGTAGGACATAATTATGGCTGATGCTCTGATGCGCCGATACGTAAAATGAAAGTTATCACAGAACATTGATGGCCCACATAAACAAAAACTTTAAAAGTATATATGCTTTTTGAAACATGTTTGTAATAATAAATTATTCTTAGCCATAATTTCTTCACAACATTTACAGGGTTGTGTGTTAAAGAAGCAAAAATGTTTCAAAAGAGAATTAAAATCCCATATCATACCATGGGCACAGCTTACCAATGCACAACTTACCCAAAATACCTCTTTTTTCTGGAAATCTGCCACTCCATTAAATGCCAAATTACACAATTGAAGAACAATAATTTACTGGCCCCCAGAGTACATTCAACCAAAAATACTAAATTTCTGATAGACACTTTTCACATTATAATATTTGGCAGTTTTTTTGTTCATAATTTCAACCCTGCAATTGGTGGCACAATACCCCGTCTCCCCTACAGCAGACGACTGGTGAAAATTATGGAACTGGGTATTCCATATGCCAAACCACAATTTCATGCCTTAAATTATCATGAATCATTTTACAGACAGAATGCAATATTCACAGTATATCAGAACAATTAGTGGCTCAACACTATCCACCTGTTTGATGTATGTATAATCACTATAATGTCATATATATATGAACCAGAGATTGTGTACATGTACACCTTACCCAAATAAACACAATTGCATTCATAATTTCTTAGGAGTTTAATTAAGGAATTAAAAAAAAACTTACCAAGTTCTTCTCAATCTTCGTCACACTAACATGCACACTCTTCTACTGCTATGTTCAGACTAACAAACTCTGCCTTAAACCTTCTTAAGTCTTGACTGATAAACAAACAGCTTTTCTTGTCAGGCGAGATGTTAACAGTTTTGTGTTTGTAGATGAGGTCAACCAGTGAGTGAGCCCTGAGGGATTAGTAAAATACCTATTTGGATATTCCAGTAGCCATGACTGATATACAGCATAGTCAGTCCTCTCTCTTAAAACTTCTAAATAAAGTGACATGCATGAATTTTAAAAACATGAACCAAATATTAACATTTTAAACACCTCAAATCATTGTTCCACAAGTATATTAAAAATGGATCATAATAAAGGTGCTTTTCCAGAAGTTTGGTTTTTATAAATACCATAATTCCCCAAGACCAAAACCAATTTTCAAGAGAAATACCACTTGCTCAGAAGAAAACCAAATATAGTTGAAAAATACCAAACTGGTTTTTTATTGTACACACTGGTTTTGCAAAATACCACTAATATCCAAAATTTTTTAGAGTGTGATATGAAACTGCAAACAACAACAAAAAAACAGCTGAATTATGAAAATCATATCTTTGAGAAGAAGTTGACCCTTTACTTTCCTGCTATGTGGGTCAGGGGAACTTCTTTATTCTTAGTACCTCTCCATGGACTACACTAATCTCTCATTCCCATATATATCTCTCGACAAACACAATAATGGAACATATAGGATAGTTAAAAAAAGCAAAACAGAATGGTTACATTTACTTCACATATTCCTGCTAGGCAACTTCGACAACCCATTGAAAAAAATAAGAGCATTGTCCAAATGAATTAACCTAGGAATCAACACACTTGGTCATCAACAGCAGCAGTTCCTGGCCTTTACATGTCATGCATATCAGACAAACAAGCTAAGCCAATCGGGCAAAATAAGATGGCTGATGCCCTTTTGTAAGTACATCCCTTTGTACCTAATCTATATACAAGTGGGAGGGAAGGATTCCGAAAGGATCTTTAGGTCTTCCGTTTCCCTATATTTGCTTAATTTGTTGCTTTGCAGAATCAAGATACCAGTGAAAAATCAGTACTTCCAATTTGTCTGGTCCAGGTTGGTTCTTCGTCTGCCCATTTCCGTTTCTTTTTCTATGTAAGTGTTTGAATCCCTCTATATCAGCATAAATTTATATTAGGAGATGTACATTATCTCAATCTGATATTAGAATTACAGAGGAAGCAAAGTAAGGAAAGGTTGTGGTAAATATACTAATGAAGTAACCGCATTGCGTTATATAAAAATGTGCTTCATTCGACATAGAACTTAAATTATTTCACTGATAAAACTTATTAACATAACAGGCAGGGAGTACAACCTCTTAAAGACATCCACAAGAGAAATGCCCGAGGGGGTCAATCATCCAAAATCAGTTGCCCGTGAGAAGGGTGAATCACATTCATACGAGGTAATGCACTTTTAAGGTCAATTGAAAACAATATTTTAATGTTATGAAAAAAGTGTCATGTATGATATCATGCTGTGTTTATGATTTGTCTGAAACCAATTATTATCAATCGTTCCATATGTGTGTTTTGCTTTCAATCCATCCATTCTAAATTTATGTTACATAATGTCTGTATACTGACTTATCAAATATGCTGAAGAGCATTCTGAAAATCGTGAGATCTAAATGCAGGGCTAAGACTGTTATCAACCCTGTTTCCTCATGCAGGTGTAATGCACAAAAAAAGCTTTCATAAAATGATGATGCAAGTTACAAAATGTCATATCTCATGCATGATCAATTCCTTTCATATCACACAATGTATGTGCACCATTTGCCAACGAAATAGAAACCATTTTCCCCATATTTCATTTATCATTATCCATCTATCCATTTGTTAGATGTGTCAAGTTACACATCTCAAGGACATACCAAATAGATTTGACTGTAGAAATTCATTTAATATCATTTTGTCATTATTTCATGGAAGTAACATTGAAACATCTTTTCAAATATCACAATTTGAAGAGATAGCTGCTGTCTCCATGCATACATAATGAATGTGGTAAATATCTTGCGAATAAATTCCTAAGGTCATGGTGCAGCAAACCTACACTGTATACCTGCTGATCATTCCAGCACCCCATCCCTCCTCATTGCCACCTTTAGCTTGTTGACATTAATGAATGAATCATATTAATAAAGGAGAGTGCCCAATCAGCTTCATGCACAGTCTACAAGTGGAATGCTCTTGCATTGCCACAGATCAGAACATATCCTGTCTTGTGTTGCCACCTAGGGATTAGTGTGCTATTCCGCGAGCTCCTGCGAGCTTCCACATCATTTCAACCAGAGGAACACGCACAATTTTGTCTGGAAGACAACGGGGGCTGTTTCTGAGTGTGCTGATGGCCTTGTCTACTTCCTTGGAGAATGTGATCGCCGCGTCTGACTCTGGTATACATCAATGTTTAATAGAAATTTTGTGAATGTTCAATGAAATTGGTACTATTTCTTTGGAGCTCAATGCTGAAGCATACAAACCTAACTTTTCTGCCAGGTGGCAGCAGCATGCAGTTCTCATTTTCACCAAACTGCTTCATGCATGTATCATGCCTCTTATGGACAGCTAGTTGGTGAATGCCACAAAGAAGTGCTATAGCGTCTTATTCTATGAAACACAATCATATGTAGCTGCCCAATTGAAGTTATTGGTCATGTGGCATCAACAGAAGTATTTATAACTTTAAAGGGCGCTTGTTGCTATAAAATAATCATTCATTTCTCTCTCATTCTATCTTTGTTGATTTTTGTCTTGTTTCTCCTTACTGTGCATTGACCATGATAAAAACTTACCAAAGTGAAGTGGCTTAATCGACATTGTATCTTTGACACTCAAAGGATGTCAGAGACTTCTGTTCCATATATAGGCCTATATTCTGCACCAAAATTTGTGAGCCAATCAGATGGCGCGAGGTCAATCACGTGCCACGCCAATAAATAACGATATTGGCGTGTGGAGAGTGTTATTGGCGCCTCAAGGCTATATTGACGTCCTCAGTGCACCTGCACTAGTGTCAAATGAAACACAGGGCACAAACATGTAGTCTTTCATTGCTGTATTGACATTTATTCCAATCAAATTCACAATTTCTGTTGAAGAGGCCCCATTTAACCTCATAATTCCCAAATGGAGGTCCCATTGTGGAGTTCAAGGAGTAATGAAATATTATGAGGTTTTAAAATTTTTATAGGGACAATAGGGAATTGCTGGATATTGAAACTATGATCAGGGATTTTGTGGGATTGATCTGACTAATTGGGGATAATGGGATATGTGTGGACTTTTGGAAACTGTCAGGGAAATAATTGGGATATTCAGGACTTGTGGGAATTAGAAGTTCCGATTTAAGCCACCAGTGTGAAATGATAAGGGGCCGACCAGATGAAAGTTGGGGGGGGGGGGCTATCGACTTTAACTGCGGGACAAACTTCTTTTGTGCGGCACATCGACAAATAATTTTTTCGCATGCTCACTCGCGACAAACTTTTTAATCTGAATTTTAATTTTAACATTACTGTACCCTAGCTACAGTTGGAAACAATTTATTTTTTCCATGTGTTGAACAAACTTTTTTTTTCATCAAATCTTTTTTTTTTTCACCAAATGTTCATAGCCCCCCCCCCCCAAAGATCATCTGGTCGGCCTCTAACATACACTTTTTCTGATCTTTGTGCAATGATCGTTGTGTCTGACAAAAACAACACCCAATCGGTGCGTCACAGTTTGTCTGTTTGTTTGTTTTAGTTAACAGAATAGATTTCTTGACAATTAAAGGATTGATCCACAACTTAAATATACAGAGCACTTAAATGTCACCTTAAATGATATTTTGCAGTCAATTGTTCTGACTGCATTGCAACAGGATTCTTATGCTGTGGCCAGGTTGCATTCACCAGAAATGTTAAGGTACTTTTTCTTGTTTATTTAAATGTAGCAGATATACTGAAAGACAGGCACATGATAGGCTTCTAACAAAGCAAATTATTATTTTGACCAAAAAAAAAATTAATTCAATGAGTGTTTCTATATATATCAAAAGGTTATATCAAAATCAAAAGGTTATATAATTTAATTATGGTTTACTATTTTTGTTAGCCTTTTAAAAACCTTTTGTAACACTCTTACTGCATGCTGGGCCATTGATGACAATGATAAAAAACAGGATGTGCTGCAGCAAACCTTCAGCATTTAGCTGTGACACTGCCAACAGCTAAAACAATCTGCATGTCTTTTGAAAGAATTTCAATACATTCATGACTGTTTAATTTTACAATTGATTGTAATTTTATATCAGTTTCAATCTTATAATTTTTTCAGGAAACTTGCTCGCCTCTGTATTTTTATCATTGTCAATGCATATTATAAACGGGTATTGTAGTTTCTTTCTGTATAGTCCAGTGGCAGACTTTGATTTTTCCCCAACCTTGTTTTATCCATCCAATGACTGTTTTTTTGCTCTTTCTGGTAGATAGGCACTTACTGATCACAAATCAACTGGGTGCAGAGGTTGCACCCTTGGGGAAATTTTTTTATTGCCCAAATTCAAAATGGCCGTCCTCAATAAGGTGAAAAACCTAATATTTGTGATATCTCAGCTTCTAATTGACAGATTGACTTGATTTTGGTGTCAAAATATACATATTCAGGGCCAAGGAAAACATTCAGACAGGTTTCAAAGCAATATGTGATTAAAAAAAATATCTTATCAAATAAATGTTGATGAGATTTGGAATTAAATTTAATATATATATATAACATTGTACTTATTATTGCAGAAATTTGGTTCACGGAATGTGTGAAAATACAATCTTTACCGTAATATGGGGTGAATAGGGACACTGGGGTGAATCGGGACAGAACAGGGAAGCATTTTTTTGGCACATTTACAGTAGACATACCAGAGAATATTCCCGTGTAATTTCATAATTCTAACTGCAGGAAGTGGGGAGCTGCAGTACCTTAAACTTAGAACTGCGGAAAGTGAATTTTCAGCTGCTTTCAAAACTTTGCATGAACTGGAAAAAGTATAAATACTAGATCCACCGATTTTACAGGAATCTTTTATAACCTAGTTTTGGCCAGTTGGGGGAACCGAATAGTAGACTAGATATGAGATTATGTATGTTTGGTCATGGGTTCTGAACCAGGCCAATGGCAACGTTGCGGAATCTACAAAAATAACCCTACTGATTTTCATTGGAATGTGCTAGCATGACTTTTAGATGAATATTATTGAACTTAGTATTATTAATAGTGGATTTAGTCCAGAATTATCAATCACTAGCAAAATTTGCAAAAAACTACATTTTTTGATAGTTTTCTGTTATTTATTACATTTTTTAAAATTTACATATTATCAATGAAATTATTTTAGATTTTCCTGAAAATACATTTTTGGTATGTTAAACATTGTTTTCTAATATTTACTCACAAGTGGCAATCACTTTAAAAAAGCTAAGAAGTATTCCTTCTGAAAATAAGGGAGTGTCCCGATTCACCCCAAAGTAAGGGGTGAATTGGGACAGTGGTTTTATGGGCCTAGGCAATCGGAAATTTAAGATATCGTTTCATGCTCTTGGGGATATTTAGACATTATGCTCGGACATAATTCAACATCATATTTTGATTTCTGGGTTGATTTGTTGCCATTCTATAACAGAAAAACGGCCAAAACTGTCCCGATTCACCCCATATTACAGTAACTATTCCATACAAGGTAAAATGGAATATATACTTAAATGTATAGCCCACAGGAAGTGTTAACATGCGACATTAACTGAAAAGAATAATGAATAACATTTTTTCAATATTCTTCGAGGATCTGATCTGATGTCGTTGGATGCATGATATCATACAGAGCATTTAGTCATTTTATCCAGTTTCAGGCAGGACTGCCATCATTGCATTACCACCATCCTCAACTTCAGATGTTTGCAAGTTTTGGCAGTGATGACTTCAGGATTGGCTTTTGCATTAGTTGCATATTTTAGTCCCGCCATGTGGTGGGACTGCAGTTGAAAACCAGTTCATGGTAATTGTGACAATCCTTTTCCTGACTTCAACACGGGATTTTGTATTAATTGCATATTTTAGTCGCGCCATGTGGTGGGACTGCAGTTGGCAACCAGTTCATGGTAATTGTGGCAATCCTTTTCATGACTTCAACACGGGATTTTGTATTAATTGCATATTTTAGTCGCGCCATGTGGTGGGACTGCAGTTGGCAACCAGTTCATGGTAATTGTGGCAATCCTTTTCATGACTTCAACACGGGTTTTTGCATTAAAATTGCACATTTTAGTCCCGCAATGTGGGTCAGCAACCAGTTCATGGTAGTTGTGGCAATCCTTTTCATGACTTCAACACGGGTTTTTGTATTAATTGCATATTTTAGTCGCGCCATGTGGTGGGACTGCGGTTGGCAACCAGTTCATGGTAATTGTGGCAATCCTTTTCATGACTTCAACACGGGTTTTTGCATAAAAATTGCACATTTTAGTCCCGCCATGTGGGTCAGCAACCAGTTCATGGTAGTTGTGGCAATCCTTTTCATGACTTCAACACGGGTTTTTGTATTAATTGCACATTTTAGTCCCGCCATGTGGTTGGACTGGAGTTGGCAACTAGTTCTTGGTAATTGTGGCAATCCTTTTCATGACTTCAACACGGGTTTTTGTATTAATTGCATATTTTAGTCGCGCCATGTGGTGGGACTGCAGTTGGCAACCAGTTCATGGTAATTGTGGCAATCCTTTTCATGACTTCAACACGGGTTTTTGTATTAATTGCATATTTTAGTCGCGCCATGTGGTGGGACTGCGGTTGGCAACCAGTTCATGGTAATTGTGGCAATCCTTTTCATGACTTCAACACGGGTTTTTGCATTAAAATTGCACATTTTAGTCCCGCAATGTGGGTCAGCAACCAGTTCATGGTAGTTGTGGCAACCTTTTCATGACTTCAACACGGGTTTTTGTATTAATTGCACATTTTAGTCCCGCCATGTGGTTGGACTGGAGTTGGCAACTAGTTCTTGGTAATTGTGGCAATCCTTTTCATGACTTCAACACGGGTTTTTGCATTAATTGCATATTTTAGTCCCACCATGTGGTGGGACTGCAGTTGGCAACCAGTTCATGGTAATTGTGGCAATCCTTTTCATGACTTCAACACGGGTTTTTGTATTAATTGCATATTTTAGTCGCGCCATGTGGTGGGACTGCAGTTGGCAACCAGTTCATGGTAATTGTGGCAATCCTTTTCATGACTTCAACACGGGTTTTTGTATTAATTGCATATTTTAGTCGCGCCATGTGGTGGGACTGCGGTTGGCAACCAGTTCATGGTAATTGTGGCAATCCTTTTCATGACTTCAACACGGGATTTTGCATAGAAATTGCACATTTTAGTCCTGCCATTTGGGTCAGCAACCAGTTCATGGTAGTTGTGGCAACCTTTTCATGACTTCAACACGGGTTTTTGTATTAATTGCACATTTTAGTCCCGCCATGTGGTTGGACTGGAGTTGGCAACTAGTTCTTGGTAATTGTGGCAATCCTTTTCATGACTTCAACACGGGTTTTTGCATTAATTGCATATTTTAGTCCCGCCATGTGGTGGGACTGCAGTTGGCAACCAGTTCATGGTATTTGTGGCAAGCCTTTTTATGACTTCAACACGGGTTTTTGCATAAAAATTGCACATTTTAGTCCCGCCATCATCAAAGCTACTACATGATGGAACTTTTTAATCAGGATTCACGCTATCTTCATGGCAGATAGCGAAATCCCAGATGGTAATGTTGGGCTAAGTAACCACTCGTTGATTGATATTGTTGACTATACCAACACAGACGAGGAAGAGCCTGTCATATTTGAGCATTCAAAATACATGGATAATGAGGTTTTAATTGATACTCACAAGGAGAAAAAAAGAGTTTTTAAAGTATTGGGTTTAAATTGCCAGAGCCTGTTTGCAAAATATGACCAACTTTGTATTTACTTGGAATCGTTACAAGCTGAGGGCTGTAGTTTTGATGCAATCTGTCTCCAAGAGACATGGTTGGGTGAATCTATGAATATTAGTCCCTTGAATATAAATGGTTATGACCTCATTAGCAAACCCAAAACTTCTAGCTCCCATGGTGGGCTAGCTATCTATTTGAAGTATGGGTATCAATATAACACATTACCAATTAATGTGGAAAACCACTCTTCTTGGGAACATCAAGTCCTTGAAATCCTTGTTGACAGTCAAACCAATACAAAGATTATTCTAGGTAATATCTATAGGTTACCAAAAGAGACTAACTCAGACTATGAAGAGTTTATGAATGAGTTTAATTTGTTCTACCAACAGTTCAATCAAAACACAGAAAATATTGCTTTTTTTGGAGATTTTAATATTGATCTACTTAAGGTAAAAGAGAAGAATAAATGCAATGACTTCCTTGAGTTTATGCTGTCCCATAGTCTTATTCCCAAGATTACACTGCCTACCAGAATTTCAAGAAACAGTGCTACACTTATTGATAATGCTTTCTGTAAACTAACAAGAGAATTTTCCAAAACGACTTGTGGTATACTCACTAATAACATCTCAGACCACCAGTCATACTTTGTCTGTTTTGATTATTTGAAAAGCCCCAAAACAACCCCAAAGTTTACAAAAATTCAAAGTTTTAATGAGGATGCCATCAAAAATTTTAAGGCTGATTTGGTATCTTATAATCTTAATTCCAGAATGCGAGAGGACACCCCTAATGAAAATTATGATACACTTGACAGTATATTGCAAGAGTTAAAAGATAAACACTTTCCCTTGAAAACTGTGCGATACAATAAGTATAAACATAAAAAAAATAACTGGATAACCAAAGGCATATTAAATTCCATAAAATTCCGTGACAAATTGTATATGAGACTTAAAAGGACTCCAATTGATAACCCTTCCATTGATACATTACAAACCAACCTTGCAACATATAATAGGATACTGAAAAGCAGCATCAGATCTGCAAAGCTCCAGTATTATAGTGATACTTTCAGGAAATTTAAGAAGGATATGAAAAGTACATGGGTTACAATTAAAGAACTTATAAATAAAACTAAAAATAAGAAGATGCTACCTAAATTCTTTAATATCAATGGAGAAGATGTATCTGATCCCCAACAAATAGCTAACAAGTTCAATCATTATTTTAACGATCTAGGCCCTGCCCTAGCAAGGCAAATCAAGCTGCAGAACAGAAATATTACATTTAGGAATTTTATTCCACATTTGATAAATCCTCAAACTTTTAAGTTCAAGGAAGTATCTGAGGAACATATTTCCCATATTATTAATAAACTACCATCCAAAAACAGTCGGGGAATTGACGGAATCTCAACTAAATTCCTAAAGGAAATTAAAGAATGTTTACTAATTCCACTGAAAATTATAATAAACCAGTCATTGAAAACAGGTGTTTTCCCACAAAAATTAAAAATAGCGAAAATTGTCCCAGTTTACAAAAAAGATGATATTTCTATTTTAGGAAACTACCGACCAATTTCTGTGCTGCCGGCATTGTCAAAAGTCTTCGAAAAAGTTATACATTTACAATTAAACACTCACTTTGAATCACTCAGCTTGATGTTCCCAAGTCAGTATGGTTTCAGAACACAACACAACACTGAGTATGCAGTTATAGAAAATGTAGATAGAGTGACTGATATCTTAGAAAAAAAGGGAACTCCACTGAACATATTCCTGGATCTGTCAAAGGCATTCGACACATTAGATCACTCAATATTATTAAGTAAATTACAACATTATGGAATTACTGGGAACTCCTACAAAATCTGTGAATCATACCTAACAAACAGACAACGATTTGTAGAATACGATGGCCTCAGATCTGACTTGTTACCCATAACAACTGGTGTGCCTCAGGGCTCAATACTTGGACCCTTATTCTTCCTTATTTATATGAATGACTTTGACAGGTCCACGAATATGTTCAAATTCATCATGTATGCGGATGACACGACCTTATTAGCCACACTTTCTTCAACTAACAATAACATGAGTATTCAGGAGTCTGAGCTTAACCGTGAACTTGAGAAAGTAAGTCACTGGTTAAAGGTAAATAAACTGTCTTTGAATGTTTCAAAAACGAAATATATGATTTTCCATACTAAAAATAAATCAGTTGCTGATATTAACCTCTATTTAGATGGTGACAAACTAGAGCGAGTAGCAGCTTTTGATTTCTTGGGTATAACAGTGGATGAATGCCTGACTTGGAATGACCATTTACACAAGATTCAGATGAAAATTTCTAAAACATTAGGGGTTATGAATCGGGTTAAAATGTGCTTACCTTCAGAAGTTTTACTTATGTTATATAACTCTCTCATATATCCCCATCTACTGTATGGAATATTATTATGGGGAATCAAACAAAATAAGTTAGTCAGACTTCAAAAGAAGGCTTTAAGAATAATCAGTAAAAGCAAATATAATGCTCATACCACCCCTATTTTCAAAAATATGAATGTCTTGAAACTTGATGATATCTTTAATCTCAATGAATTGAAATTCTATCATAAATTACAAATTGGACAAGTCCCAAAATATATCAGTGAATGGAACTTTCCAAGAAAGTCAGACATTCATCCATACCCAACTAGAGACAGACAAAATCTGGTAATTCCACGGCTGAAGTATCAGGTTTCCAAAAGTTCAATAAAGAACAGAATCCCTAAATTGGTAAATGAGTCACCTAAAGAATTTTTAGAAAAAATACAGACACATAGTGTCTATGGATTAAGCCTTTATATTAAAAAGGTAAAAATAAATGGTTATCCGAATAATTGTATTATTCAGAATTGCTATGTATGTGGTGTGAGCCCATTGACTTAAAGAAATTTCATATTTTCACAACGTCCTATCACTTCCATCATGTAGTAGCTCATCAACTTTCTATCATTTTGTTTGATATTAATTATTATTGTTATTATTATCTATTTATCATTTTTTTCTTATACTATTATAATCTTTTTTTTCTATATTTATTTTTTTCTTTGAATAATTTTCCAATGTTTTTTTTTTTTTTTTTTTTTTTCATAGTTATGATATAAATCTATTCTATTGTTTGTACTCCCATTTACTTTTCATACACTCATGATAGAGTGAGTATCCAATTTTTTAGATAAGGAATTGATTGTTTCTTAATAATAGCAGCCATTTATAAAATTTAATAAATTTACAGAAATTTAGATTTGAAATTCAGGTGGCATGCACGCCAGCGGCCAATGCCAAAGTGTATGTCTCCTTGACCGTACTTGGAATAATTGTAAAATGTTTTGTACTAATATGTGATTAATTTGGTCTAATAAAATAATTCTGTCTGTCTGTCTGTCTGTCATGTGGTGGGACTGCAGTTGGCAACCAGTTCATGGTAATTGTGGCAATCCTTTTCATGTCTTCAACACGGGTTTTTGTATTAATTGCCTATTTTAGTCGCGCCATGTGGTGGGACTGCAGTTGGCAACCAGTTCATGGTAATTGTGGCAATCCTTTTCATGACTTCAACACGGGATTTTGCATTAATTGCATATTTTAGTCGCGCCATGTGGTGGGACTGCAGTTGGCAACCACTTCATGGTAATTGTGGCAATCCTTTTCATGACTTCAACACGGGTTTTTGTATTAATTGCACATTTTAGTCGTGCCATGTGGTGGGACTGCAGTTGGCAACCAGTTCATGGTAATTGTGGCAATCCTTTTCATGACTTCAACATGGGTTTTTGCATTAATTGCCTATTTTAGTCGTGCCATGTGGTGGGACTGCAGTTGGCAACCAGTTCATGGTAATTGTGGCAATCCTTTTCATGACTTCAACATGGGTTTTTGCATTAATTGCCTATTTTAGTCGTGCCATGTGGTGGGACTGCAGTTGGCAACCAGTTCATGGTAATTGTGGCAATCCTTTTCATGACTTCAACACGGGTTTTTGTAATTGCACATTTTAGTCGCGCCATGTGGTTGGACTGCAGTTGGCAACCACTTCATGGTAATTGTGGCAATCCTTTTCATGACTTCAACACGGGTTTTTGTATTAATTGCACATTTTAGTCGCGCCTTGTGGTGGGAATGCAGTTGGCAACCAGTTCATGGTAATTGTGGCAATCCTTTTCATGTCTTCAACACGGGTTTTTTATAATTGCCTATTTTAGTCCCGCCATGTGGTGGGACTGCAGTTGGCAACCAGTTCATGGTAATTGTGGCAATCCTTTTCATGACTTCAACACGGGTTTTTGCATTAATTGCCTATTTTAGTCGCGACATGTGGATGGACTGCAGTTGGCAACCAGTTCATGGTAATTGTGGCAATCCTTTTCATGACTTCAACAGGGGTTTTTGTTTCAATTGCACATTTTAGTTGCGCCATGTGGTTGGACTCAATTGGCAACTAGTTCCTGGTAATTGTGGCAATCCTTTCCATGACTTTAGGATGGGTTTTCATTAATTGTACAATTTAGCCCTACCATTTGATGGGACTGGGAGTTGCCACCAATTCATGGTAATTGTGGCAATCCTTCTACGACTTCAGGGTGGGTTTTTGCATTAATTGCACATTTTTTCCTGCCATGTGATGGGTTTTGATTTGGTAACCAGTTTATGGTAATTGTGGCAATCCTTTTCATGACTTCAACACAGGTTTTTGCATTAATTGCACATTTTAGTCCAGCAATTTGGTGGGACTGGGGTCAGCAACCAGTTCATGGTGGTTTTGGCAATCCTTTCCATGACTTTAGGATGGGTTATTCATTAATAGAACATTTTAGCCCCACCATGTGATGGGAGAGGGGATGGCCACCAGTCAGGGCCGGATTAAGGTAGCATGAGGCCCTAGGCTGAACGTCAATATGAGGCCCCTTGCTGGACCTGACCTGACCAACAATCTTCATAGAATTGTCCCTGTGATTCCCTCTTTCTGTTTGTGGGCTTAAAATTTGAATTTTAAAATTGTCCTTAAAGCTGCAAAATGGGTTGCTTGATTTTTGTACAAAACTATATGTGCCAGTAACAAACCAGACGCAAATCAGCCTCTGTCTCTAATGCATTTAATCCTGTTATACTTGATTAGATTTACATTTCCCTGGTCCGATTTCATGAGACTACTCGACTTCTCTATTATCAACTGTACAACTATTGTAATTGCAATTTTTCTCCAATAAAGTCAAAATACATGCAATAATCAGGAACATATCTGCAATAACTGAACAGTGTGTGAAAAAAGCCAAAATGTTAACTAAAATTGCAGAAAAAATGGGAAATTTTACATTTATTCCAATATGATAGCACACTTTCATCCAATTGTTGCACCAATATTTCTGAGACAGTCATGGAGATTTAAGCAATAGGCGTGGAAATGTTTACAATAATTGAAGCACCTTTTTACTATAATTGTAAATCCTCATTATGGCCGGCATAAATTTCAGCAATAATCGTATTCATTTGTGCATAATAATGCCAGAAATTTGTTGGATTTATGAAAAAGTCTAAGAATATGACAGAAATATATAAACGGTTAGATCTATTGATGAAATTTCTTATATATTATTTCGAAATTCATGTGATAATGGAAATAAATTATGGGAGAATCGTGGAAATTCTTACAAAATTTTAGTGATTTATCTGCAAATCTTTGCTAATGCAAGTGTACGATTGAGCCTGAAGGAGCTTCATATATGAGATAGTCTTAAAACAGGTATTTCTAGGCCAAAAAATGTGTGGTTATAAATTTGGGTACCTTGATATGCATTTCAGCCCAACGTGTCCTTTTGATTTATCTCAATTTTATTTTTTACTTAAATTTTCAAATTTAGGCAAATTTTATTATTTGTTTTACCAAATGTGAGGCCCCCCTGAAGAGTGAGGCCCTAGGCTACAGCCTACTCAGCCTAATGGATAATCGGATGCCTGACACCAGTTCACGATGATTGTGGCAATATTTTCATGATTTTAGGATGTGTTTTACATTATTCCCACATTTCAGTCTCGTCATGTGATAGAACTGGGCATGGACACCAGTTCATGATAATTGTTGCAATCCTTTCCATGACTTTAGGATGGGTTTTTCATTAATAGAACATTTTAGCCCCACCATGTGATGGGAGGATGGCCACCAGTTCACGGTAATTGTGGCATTCTTTTCTTTGAATTCAGAATAGGTTTTTCATCATTTATACATTTTAGTCCCGCCATGTGATGGGACTGGAGTGGCCACCAGTTGTTTTTTAGATGCCTCTAAAGCTTTTGATCGTGTAAATCACAGTATGTTGTTTTCTAAGTTACTACGCCGTGGAAAACCACCATACATTGTAAGATTACTGGATTTCTGGTACTCTAACCAAAGCATGTGCGTTCGCTGGTCTGGTGTACTGTCAGACTCATTTGGCAAAACAAATGGTGCGAGACAGGGTGGAATTCTATCCCCATTCCTGTTTAATATTTTCATGACTTATCTGTATGTTTAAATGATTGTAATACTGGTTGTTGGACGGTAAAGTTATCATTAAACATGTTATGTATGCTGATGACCTTGTGGTCTTCTCACCTTGTGAAGATGGCTTACACAATCTCATTAAAATTTGTGAAGGCATGCTTGTACCAATGATATTACATCTAATTCTAGAAATATTGCTATTTTTGTTTTCAAAAACCAGTTCCTTTAGCGATCTGTTGGTAGAGAATTTGTATTTAACTTAAATGGTAATGCTATTCCTGTGGTTCATCAGTTTAAGTATCCAGGACATTGGATAAGCAATGATCAGAGAGATGATAGTGACCTATCTTGCTACATCAGTGTCGTATGTTGTATGCTCAGTGTAACTTGTTAAAACATTGATTTCACATGTGCACGAAGCTTGTAAAACTATTATTGTTCAAAACCTTTTGTTATTCTGTAAATACTCCATCACTTTGGTGGAACTTCAGACAGTGTGCCTACAGAAAGGTCAAAGTAACGTATAACTAGAACTGGCGCTCGGAGAGCACATAGCTTCGCTGTCCATTTTTCAAATTGAACTTTAAGTAATGCAAGATGTCACACATAAGCAGTTGATTAAGTTTTAGGCCTAATTGTTATCAACTCATTGTAGAATTTTAAAGGAAAACTGATAGTGATAAATTTCAAGACCGATGATGAAAGACCCAGGTAATTTTGGCAATTCTGGTCAGGTTTACATTAAATAAACGTTGAAATGTTGCTAATTTAGTGCTTTGGCATCCCCTGCCACATTCTACGGACATTTAATGGCCATTTTTGCAGAGGGAATTTAAAATATATACCCTTTTGGCTGCAAGTGTTACAGCAAAAAATGATTGTGCATGCTGCACTGTAGAGGCCATTTTTAGATTTCTTTAACTGTAGGCGCCAAAAAGCTCCAATTGTCACCAAAATTTAATCAGGTATTGTGTGGTAGAAATGAGCACATCATGCCAAAGGAAATTTAAATCCATCCAGTAGTTTTTGCAGGAATCAACTCACATACACACTAACGCACATGTTGAAATGCCATGCTCCACAATAGCTTCTCAGCGAAGCTAATGATGCTCTGAGATTATTGTTTGGTGTTCCTGGGCATCATAGTGCCAGTCAGCTATGTGTCACAAACAATGTTTACACCTTTGATGGTTTATTGCGACATATTATAGCCTACTGTTTAAATTTATGACTAGGCTGTCTCTGTGTACGAATTCTTTAATATGACAATTGCTCAAATCCGATGTATATTGGTCATGGGAGAATTCGGAGATGCTGGATCTCATGCCTTCATACCAATAGTTAGGCTGATAATGTATAGTCCTTTATATTACTGTAACTCTAGTCCCGTATTATGTGATGGGACTGAGGATGGCTACAAGTTCATGGTAATTATGGCAGTCCTTTCCATAACTTCAGGATAGGTTTTTCATTAATTGCACAACAATGCACATTTCAGTTCTGCCATGTAATGGGACTGGGGATGGTAACCAGTTCATGGCACTTGTTGCAGTCCTTCCAATGACTTTAGGATAGGTTTTTCATTATTTACATATTTTAGACACGCTATGTGATAGGACTGGGGTTGGCAACCAATTCAAGGTAATTGTGGCAGTCCTTTCCATGACTTTAGGATGGCTTTTCATTAATTGCATATTTTTGTACCGCCATGTGATGGGACTCGGGATGACCACCAGTTCATGATATTTGTAGCAATCTTTTCTATGACTTCAGAATAGGTTTGTGGTTATTTGGCACATTTTAGTCCCACCATGTGATTGAACTGGGGATGGCCACCAGTTTATGGTAATTGTGGCAATCCTTTCCGTGACGACATAAATGAGCATTTTTGACTATTGAGTGAAAGAATATCCAAGCTCTCTCCTCTGAGTGTATGAAAAAAAATTCTCAGACTGTGGTACATAATTTGGAAGCTAAATAAATAAATATTAGGGATGAAAGATCAAGGATGGAGAAAATTATGGGGGGACTGAATGAAGGCTGGGAATTTGGAATTGAATTATGCATGGAGTGAGCACTGAGTAGGTAGGAAGGGATGGATGGGAATAGAGGCATTAATGAGACTAGAGAAGGAGGGGACAAGGACAATAGGGAGGATGCACAGGTCGAGTAGACATAAGCTGCTACAGAGGTGTCAGAGGGAGGGGTTAAGATCTATTTGGGGAGAGCTCAGAGGCAAGAACTGTAGGGAGACGGAGTGGGGAAGAGGCAGATTGAGGTAGCAGAGAGAAGCAGCAGAGAAGGTGGAATGGACGAGTTAGATATGTATGAGAGGCAGAATGTATATAAGAGTGGGGAAGTGGGGAGAGTGGACCTATTGTGGCAAGAGCAACATATTGTAAGGTGGAGGTAGAAAGAGAGAATAAGACATAGGAGGGAGAAGGAAGTGAGGCAGGAGGCATGGCATGGAGGTGGCAGAATGGTATGAAGCATTCTTCGGAGCCAGTGGGAAGAAAAAAAGGCACACGGAGAAGAAAAGCACTATTTGCTATTGGAGGACAAGGAAAGAGCAGTGGGAGATAGTCAGGCATAAATGGGAGAATGCAAATAGGAAGGAGGCATAAACTCTTTCTCCTTTCAGATTCTTGCCTGATATATTTCTCTCTGACTCCTCACCTGCTCTGCCTCTCCTAAATAGAAAACTCTTCACTCTTCTCCGAACGCCTCCTCCCTCTTTCTCTGCCTCCTCCCTCTCTGCATTATCCCTTGCTGCCTTCTTTCAAGCTCTTGCTTCCTTCTGAACAATGTGATTGTTATATAATACAGCCTTTCCTTCTATCTATCCTCCCACTCTACCTACCAGAGCCTACTCCCTTTCTGTATCCTGCTTTGCTCTTGCTCTCTTGCCTCCTACTCAATTAACCCCTCCTTCTGCTTCCTACCTCTCACTCCACCCTCTGCATGGTGCTGGAAGGAGGAGGCAGACAGAGAGACACAGGCTTGAAGTTTTCAATGTGTTTGAAGCAATTGATGTGGAATATTAGAACATCTTACCAGCATTAACCTTTGTTTTTATTCCTTTCCTTGTTTTTTTTTATAATTATGACTTTGTCATTGACATTTATCCTGCTTTGCCTTCCATGGTGGAATTAGCGCTCCATATAGCCAAGAATGTATCACAGGCCATCTGGATGCAGCTGCCTTCTTGGCGAGTACAATGACCCAAACCTCCTCCCTCATTGTGCCTGCCATTCTTAAATAATCCATCCTTGTTACAGCCCTGAGGTCAATGAATCTTGTGGACTTCATGTTAATGTTGGTCTACACAGTGTACAATGTACATTCCATTATACCAAATATGGAATAATAAATTATTATATTTTGCAGACATTTATGAACCTGACTTTTGCAGTAGGGGTACGCTTTGAATGTTTGCCTCAAATATTGCTAAATGCGAACAACGTTATTGTATTCCTAGACCTAGAAAATTTTTTTTTTTTCATCAAGATCAAGGCTTGGTAGAATTTCAAGGGTTGCATCTTGATTAGTATCTAATGTCTAGTAAGAGTCCTCAAATATGTAATATTAACTGGAATGGACAATGTTCTAGAAACAATAATGGTGTGATTATTATGAATCATCACTGCCAAAACTGACATAAAACACCTGAAGTTGAGGATGGTGGTAATGCAATGATGGCAGTCCTGCCTGATACTGGATAAATGACTAAATGCTCTGTATGATATCATGCATCCAACGACATCAGATTAGATCCTTGGAGAATATTGAAATAATGTTATTCTTTTCAGTTAATGTCACATGTTAACACTTCCTGTGGGCTATAAATTTAAGTATATATTCCATTTTACCTTGTATGGAATAGTTAATGATTGTACTTTCACACATTCCGTGAAACCAATTTCTGCAATAATAAATACAACTTTATATATATTAAATTTAATTCCAAATCTCATCAACATTTATTTAATAAGATATTTTTTAATCACATATTGCTTTGAAACCTGTCTGAATGTTTTCCTTGACCCTGAAAATGTATATTTTGACACCGAAATCAAGTCTCTCTGTCAATTAGAAGCTGAGATATCACCAATAATAGGTTTTTTACCTGATCGAGGGCAGCCATTTTGAATTTGGTCAATAAAAAAATTTCCCCAAGGGTGCAACCTCTGCACCCAGTTGATTTGTGATCAGTAAGTGCCTATCTACCAGAAAAAGCAAAAAAACAGTCATTGGATGGATAAAACAAGGTTAGGGGAAAAATCAAAGTCTGCCGCTGGACTACTGGGAATCTTAGACATACTCTATTCACTAATTGAATCAGTTATCTCGGAATGGAACACTGGATACAACAGTAACTTACCTCCACCGACATCCTGTAGACTCTGACAAAAAGTTCCAACACAAAAATTTGCACTGAACTATGTATGGCTATAAAAGTTACTTGCTAATATGTTTGTTAGATGTATTAGGTCTGATTTAGACATCTTAGAAATGCAAAATTTCAGAGGTCCAACTCCAAAATTTAGACATCTTAGAAATGCAAAATTTCAGAGGTCCAACTCCAAAATTGCATGAATCATAGATCATTAAAAAAAAAATCAGATAGCACAAGTACTTTATAAAGATGATATTTGTATCAGATTTCACCCATGTAAAATCTGTAAATTCAATAGTGGTAAAGTTTTGACCGGGAAAAAAAAAAAAGTTTATACTTTTTACCAGTATTTGAAAAATAGTCAAAAATAGTCAAATATCCATCAATGAGGCCATCAAAAGGTAATCGTATGGGGGATATGGGTATTAAATTTCATCAATGCACATGCAATAGTGGCCAAGTAGACCATATAGGGTATGTTTATACTAAAAGCAATACATGCAATAGTGGCTGAGTCAGGGCCCGGAAACAAAAATAATCATTTTTCATATTTTTTAAAAATATTTCACAAAGTACACAATATTCATCCATCAGGCCATCAAAAGGCACAACTAGACCATATAAGCCGTATGTGTACAAAATTTAATCCATGTACCAGCAATAACGGCTGGGTCATACCTGGGAAAATCAGAACATCAAAAGGCACAACTAAACTTGACCTTGTAGCCATTTGAAGTGATTACAATACCTCTGCACACACTGTGGAATTCAAGGAGAAAGGAGTTTCTTTGGAGGGCAATACCTTTGTTTCATCTGTTGTATAACACAAGATACCACTAGTAAAGCTTGTAATATGATGTTCAGTGATTGTTCACAATAAATTTTTAATTGTACACCAAAGCATGTGTCACCATTCCTGAGAAAAAAGTGAAAATCTGTCCTGATCAAAAGTCTAAAAAATCATCTAGGCCTACATGTATCGCTGCCCACAACTCACAGGGGTATCAATTTTACACTTTCAAAAGATATAGAAAATCACAGATGAGCTTAGTAGAATTGATACCAAATGTTTCTATGCGTTTGAAAATTGTTTTACCACTTAAATTGTTGTTATGGGTGCAAAAGGATCAATGCTTGGCATTTATTGCTTTCAAAATAATTTCAGGTCTTGCACAGGAAAAGGAGGATCGTCTTCATACATCCAGTCTTTTACTAGCTTCAGAATGTGGTTCAAAAGACATGAAACCGTGCAGGTATTAAATTTTCTGCATAACAAAACATTTTTATTATCATAATTTTTTACGAAGTAAACACCAAAACTGGTGTTGTTTGATATTGTAATAAAAAATGTTATGGCACGTCTGAGAGTCTCTGCCTCCACCGTTAAATAAAAGATCTCTATTCGAATGGAAGTAAAATAAATAATTTCCACGGTTGTGTTTTTTCAAAAACATCTGGAAAGTGTTCTGCAGGTTTTAGGACTAAAGCCAGAAAGTTAGTTTTTTCTGCTTTAAAACTCTTCTTTAAAACTCTTCTTTGAATTGATGCTCCGCTTTTTATGTGAGATGTAGGTTTATGTGGAAAAGCCCAATTATGTTGAACAACGTAAAAAGTTAACAGGAATTGGTCAAACTTGAATAATTATGGAAATTATGATAAAAATCATGTCCTGTATTCTTATTGCTGGTGAGTGTGTTTCAAACAACACTTCGGTGTCGCCAGTTTGCAAGACACAGTATGATATCTATCTGTGAAACTAATTGAATTGTATTGCATTGCAGGAACAAGGTGACAGAAGATTGAGGCATTGCTAAAGAAATTTTGCCTGTCCAGGTCGAGATCACGGGAAGATCATACCAAAGAAATTGAAAAAATCATGATTATGCTATTAAATGTGTAAATCACTAAATAAACTGCAGTTAATTGTCAGCATGATTGCTTTTTGCTTGTTGTATACAAGTCTTTCAGAAACAGTAAATTTATATGCTATAATTCTTGCAGTCCGTTACATTTTAACCAGCAATTCTAACGTTTAATAAACAAAATTAATGTGTCTGTCTGCGTTTTTCATGATTACTTTCTTTTGCTTTGATGCTAAGTTGAAATACTAGTCATTAGTTGGAATGATCAATGGGGGCTTGTCTTTAAAATAAACTATTGAGAATTGGCATAATTGTGCAGACCTAGATGTAAAAACGGAGAGTTGGCATATGTAAATTCTTAGAAGTGTAGAAATGCTGCACTAATTTCAATATCCATAAAAATTTAGCTCACAAGATGCCACTTTCATCAGTCGAAACCATATTTAGTGTTCAATATGGACTACCATATAAAGGCATTTATATCCCATAAAGAACTTCTATAAGTTATGATAGTCTTAATTGATGGTTAAGATTATGACACTTAACTCTACCTGAATTCAGGGAATTGGTTTATATTTGTAAAATACACAATAGGGCAAAGCGCATGATGACATCATTCATTGTCATATTGTGCTATATTGATATGTTGGAAAAGAGTTAGTGGGAATTAATGGGAATTAGTGGAATTATTGGGAATTGATGGGAATTAATGGGAATTAATGGGAATTGATGGGAATTGATGGGAATTGATGGGAATTAGTGGGAATTAGTGGGAATTGTGGAAATAAGGCATCATAGCTGGGAGTTACAGAGATCACTTGGGACTTGTGTAGGAATTATAGGAATTTGTAGCATATGCAGGGACTTGTGACAGTAAGCAGGATTTGTTGAGAATTGTAGAGATTGGTTGCACTTCCGGGGAGTTACGAAGTTAGTGGGACTTGTAAGAATTCTGAGCATTTGAAAGGATTTGTGGAAAATTCCTAGAATTTGCAGCACTTGTGGGAATTACTGGAAATTTCTGGGAGTTATTTGGGAATTATTAGGAATTACAGGAATTATGGGAGTTGTGGGAATTATGAGGTTAAATGGGGCCGTTGAAGGATATTGTTGGATGCTAATTGCTATCAAGATATAATTATTGACCAAATTCCAATTGAAATGACACCTCCAGAATAAAACATTTTGTAGTTCACTGAAATCAATGTAATTGAACAACCAGCAATTAAAAAGCAAGATAACTTGATTGCAATGGTTTGGCAACACACAGATAATCTTTAAAAACTTAAAAATAGATCATAAAAATAATTTAAGCATTAAAAAATATATAGGCCTGTATCAAATCACTTAAAAAAAGTGGTTTTTTTTTTTAAATACTTAAGGTGCAAGACCCAAGAGCAACAATCCGTTTGGCATTTTATATAGATAAAATGATTAAAATCATGATAGCCTCTTGAGTAGGAAGAAGGTTTTGATAGATAGATAGATAAATAGATAGATAAATATATAGATAGCTAGATAGATAGCTATATAGACAGACAGATAGATAGATAGATAGATAGATAGATAGATAGATAGATAGATAGATAGATAGATAGATGGATAATAGATAGATAGATGGATAATAGATAGATAGATAGATAGATGATAGATAGATAAATAGCAAGATAGATAGCCAGATCTATATTTATAGATAGCCAGAAAAAATCTGCACATATTATGTAGAAAAAAGTATAATAATCAAATTGGAAACATGCAACACTTTCATTTACAAAACAATGTAAAGTCTGAAAATTTTGGTGTAGAATATAACAAATAGTAGATGTTGAGTCGACCAATATTGAGTTTTATTGGCCTCAACAGGTAATATTGGTCTCGGCCAATATTACTGCTTCGGCCAATAAAACTCAATATTGGTCTCCTCACCATCCACTATCTATATAATATATATGTCTTCCTCTTACTCATATCAGCAGTTCAATATATTTCTGTCAGATGTTTTTGTTTCTGCTAAGCAATAAGCTGCTTTACTGTTCAACAAGGTGGAAAGTATCTGGAAAGACACAGAAACTTGACAACCTTGCCAAAAACATATTCCTTTTCTTTGCATATTTTGGTTCTTTTGTAGACACCCCCCCCCTCCTCATAATTGTAACACCATTTCCAAGCAACCCTTTTACATGTAACATATTATGCCAATGAAACATTCAGAAATTATAGCATGAAAAATACATACACCATATATAGCTGCTGTGTCACAGAACTACGGAACTTACCTTGCATGCGCAATGGAATTATGCTATACAATTAATTTTATGTAGGCACACAAATAACAGTTTACACACAGAGTTCCTTGCCTTTTCAGACTGATGCTTCAGTATCCTTGGGCTGTGGTCTTTCCAGTGACATTTAGATTGCTTCTTCTTTTTTTTTTTTTGAGAATAGTTTTGAAATTTCCAAGTTTTAATGTGGGAGGGATTTGTTTTTATTGACTGCAATTTGATGTTATTTTCATTCTGATATGTTGTTTTTTGTCAGGGCTTCCCCGTGGGCACATCGACGTTGCAGCAACGTTGCAAGTTGCAACGACGTCACACTTTTCGTTAAATGACGTAGAATTGTATAGTTGAAATTAAGTTGTCACAACGTTGTGAAGCGACGTCAAAGATATGAAGTTAGTATGCATCGTTGTGGCAACCTTTTCACAACATTGTGAGACAATGTCAAGGGTTCGACGTTAGCTTGCGATGTTGTGGCAATGTTGTAAATAAACCCCGACATCGTGTTCACGTTGGGGCGACATAATCTCTACCATACATATCTACGTGACGGACAGACCAGCCCTCCACCAACTAGCACGTCGTGGTTTACGTCGTGTGCCCACTGGCTTCTTATCATTTCAGAACATGACAAGCCCTAATGTTGTTGTTTTTTTAGTTCGTGGCCTACAAGTAATTGAAGGGAGTGTCAAATTTCAAGGCACAAATTAAATATCGCAATATAAATATGTCCTCTTCTATGGCATCTGAAGCCATCTTCCTTTTTCAATTAATTTTCACCTTTGCGTACATTCCAATTTTCTATATTTCGGTGCCAAAATATGTCAGCAAAAGTCGTAACATAATATGCCAAACTTAGTTCCCTGATGGCTGCCATTTTTCAAGTTGGCCAACACGGTGAAGAATACATTGTCTGTGCTGGGCAAGTAAAAGATCCCTCACATGGGGTAAATGTGTAACATTTTGAGGGTCCAGCTCTCTCTCTCATCTCATCAATCAACCCTCGTGAGCGCCCAGAACATGGGCTTAGAGGGCTGCACATACCATATCTATCTATCTATCTATATCTCATTGGGTTGACTATCATACGTGTGTCCTCAATGGGAACTAAAATAGCCGGAACATCAGCTTTTCTAGTAAATATCAATCGTTATTCAATGATTATACAAAGGCACTTATACTTTCCACCATTTAAAACAATTCAACTAAAATAAGACCATTACCAAATAAACTTAAATATCTCTGGTGACCTTTTAAATCATTTGAGTGGAGATTGAGGACCTCCTGATAAAAAAAAATTGAACGTGCCAAACCCTTTTGAAAATAGGGGTACTTACACTTTGGGGGTGTTGGAGCAGACTTCCTGATGTAGATGGCCTCTTTTATGCTAGGCCTTTTATGTTCCTGGAATCCAGCCTTCATTGAATGTTCGGTCTCACCAACAAAATGCAACTACAGCTACAATCTTCACAAGCTGTGCAGTTCTCTGGTCGAACCATACTATCTTTATCCAAGGCATCTTTAGGTGTCCAAGAAATTATTAAAATGTGTTATGAAAACAGTCTTGACACCTTACAGATGATTTCATATTTGTAGACATTATTGGCAGAATATACATCATTTTTCCTGAAATTTCCATTGGTTGAGAGAAGGTATGACACCACTCTCTCCTGAAAAGTGACATAGCGTTTTACATGGGTGACCATGGCATTCTAATCCATTGATCTCCTCAATGGAACTGACTCTCTGTTTCAAGTGAGAGTTTCTGTTAGTGTTTCACACATTTTAGTACACACATTCTCAAAGTCTAATACTATGCATTGAGATGATTGGGATCAGATGATCCACATAATGATTATTTTTACAGAAAATGAACAAACACATGCATGTAACATTTTCTCAGAAGAGGGCTCTGCCCAGATGACATGATAATGGGCTACCAATCGCTGAGATCCTAGTTTTATTCCCACTATGATTTTCTCATGAATGTTGGCCACATCACTGGATCATCCTCCTATCCTAAGGGATGATTCAAAATTAATGACTGAGGGGGGGGGGTTGGAGTTTTGATGGAACTTTCTGTAGAGTGATACCCCCCTTTGGTTTCACAAATATTTGTAGTACTTCCCTTTTCTTTTGTTAAAATTTCATTCGACAATTAAGCATGTTGTGAAAAATAAGTACCCCCCTTGAAACATGAGTGAAAAATTGGTACCCTGGTGAGAAAAAATTCCCATTGCCCCAAGTCATGAGAAGCATGTGCAAACAGGTGGTTCCGACTCAAATAAAACCATAGAAACTACCACCCCCCTCAACCCACGTAAAATTTAATTCTGAATAGTCCCTTACTGTTATCACAGACAATGATTTTGGTCAAGGAATGATAATTTAGCGTTCAGAGACGTGAAGCCATTCAGAGTCGGCATTAGACTGATTAATATCAACTGAAGCAATCAACTGTAACACAGGAGTGTGAAATACAACATTTCATGAGGAAATGTAAAAGTTCCTGTGGATTTGACATGTGAGAACGACTGCCACAACACCAGGTTGGCCTTTGCCGCAGTTTATTGGTTGAAATTATGCGGAGGAGGGTTGGTCTAGTGGTAGCGTCCTGGGCTGCCAATCGCTGGGTCAAGGGTTCGAATCCAGCTCTTGACGGGTCACCTTGGCCTATGTTGGACGGCTGTTTCAATCATCCTTCGCCTCATTGCCGTGCCCTCCCCTTGTCCTAATTAGCCTACCAAGTGCAAAATACAGGATGTAAAGCCCTAATCATCCACCATCCATGGTTGAAATTATGATATAATTTTTCCAGCCAACATCACTTTCTTGAAGCAAACTGAAAAAAGTGACACTCCATGCATGTGCAGCTTGACCAATCACCTGGCAGGATTTTCTGATGTCAAATCAAAAATTTAGCAAAATTTTTTGTTATTTGATGCAAGTATACAAATCTGAAATCATCTGTAACAATACCTGAGGTGTCAAAATGAACAAGGCCGCTGGAGTTTATATTGCATGTCATATCTGGTAGCATACGTGTCAATAAAAAGAGGATTAGTAAAATCCTGCAACTTTCAATGGTATGACTAAGCCAGTTACCAGTTGAAATATATATGATTTCAGACTGACCGCTGATCTCCAAGGTTCAGAAAAATCTTAGGCTGCTGTGTTGTGTAAATACCATTTCAGAAAAAAAAGCAGCAAGTTCGACATATCATTGATACGATCAGCCCACGTTTCCTTTTCTAGGTCAGAAATAAAGCTGTAGCCTGTAGGAACTTTAGACACACAAATGCCAATCCCAGCTATTCAAATTCTTTTCAATAAATAAAAAGGCCAATATCACAAACGAAAAGTACAGAAATGTTAAGGATGGCCAACTGAAAGCTTGAGGTTTATGAACAATTTTACTGAAAGTGTATTACATTTTGTGCTGCATGGATAAAAACTATATGTCTCAACACCTCTTATATCGATAGACGTCGGCACAGATATAATGGTTCTGTGATTATTTATAATTTTAATATCTGGCCCAATGAGAATATCAGTGGCGTCATTTTCAATAAAGTGGTGGGGCATTGACAACTTTTTACCTTCAGCGAACGAAGTTCGAAGAAGGTATTGTAATCACTGGGGTAAAAATGTTGTCCGTCCGCCGGGCGGGCGGGCGGGCGGGTGGGCGGGCGGTCGGGCGGCGGGCGGATAGATCGTTTCCGGCCCGGCAATCGGCTTCTATTGAATGTATGTTGATGAAATTTGGTACACATCTAGCCTGTATGGTCTAGTTGTGCCTTTTGATGGTCTGATGAATAGATCTTAAATACTTTTTGAAATAATAAACAAAATATAAAAAAAAATTTTTTTTCGTTTCCGGGCCAAGGCTCGGTCACTATTGCATGTGCATGGATGACATTTGGTACACACGTGGCCTATATGGTCTAGTTGTGCCTTTTGATGGTCTCATTGACAGATATTCTATACTTTCTGAGAAAAAAAAGAGAAAAGATATAAAAACATAGGCCTATATTTTTTGTTTTTTGGGCTAAGACTCGCTCACTATTGCATGTACATGGATAAACTTTGGTACACATATGGTCTAGTTGTGCCTTTTGAAAGGTCTGATGGAAAATATTATATACTTTTTCAAATATTGAAAAAAACATAAAAATTATTATTTTTGTTTCTGGCCCAACATCCGGTCACTATTCCATATACATGGATGAAGTTTGGTAGACATATGGCTTGTATGGTCTAGTTGTGCCTTTTCATGGTCTGACAGATGGCTATTCTATAGTTTTTGTAATATTGAGAAAAAATATTTAAAAGAATTTTTTTTATATCGGAGCCAAAACTTCCCCACTATTGCATATACCGTAATGCATTTTTCTAAACAAATCTCCTATGTAATTATTTTAGCAGTGCTTTTTGATGCGTATAACACTTTATGAATCATTGGAAAAATAGAGATAATGGAAGGCCACTACTCGACCGCTATTGCATACCTATAAGCAATTTCGTAAACGCACCAATTTTATGATATTATTGTAATCTTCTAAAGGTGTTATTCGCTGAAGGTTTGCTGCTGCGCAGCCTATGTTTTAAAATGTTTGCATGGACACAGCAGAGTTACAGAAGCTCTGAATATGTTTACCCTTCTTTTGGCAAAAAAGTGGTGGGGCATCTGCCCCTGCCCCACCAGCCCCATAGGAACTGACACCACCAGCTCAGAATATGGCATTTCAAACGAGATATAAAAGAAAGGTTCTTGAGTTTTGAGTTTTAGAGTGACTGACTCTAATACTCTTTGTATACGCTCTGCCCTGTAAGTAACAAAGTTTGTAAATCATATAACAAACACATGATGTTAAAATGATATCAATAGAAAACCAGCAATAAAAAGATGGTTACCAGCACAATGTGTATACGACATGATGAGATGTGTTGTTGTAACAAACAAATGCAGGGATATGAAGAGAAAGGAAAGCTGATACAAAGAGTTCTGAAGGAAACAGTAATCCATAAGCCTCAACCTACGTATCATCTAATACGCACACGGATTTCCTCACCAGAGCGAGATGTAATGCTGTCTTTGTGGATTAAACCAGTGTGCTATCATCAGATGTCGGCTGAACAAGCTCAAATATATCCTGTTCATAACATGCATTTGCCATAAGAAATTTGACAATGGGTGAACAAAGAAACTGACACTGTTGTGCTGTGACAAAGCTTTCCAGATAAGTATGTCATGCCATTACATGTTATTTTGCTCTTAATTGTCACTTGTTGATACATTTTTGGATAGCTGAAAGGGTTGTGATATTTCACAATGAATTTTTAAGCTTGGTTAAAAACAAACTGTTGGATCGGAACTATACAAATCATGATCTACTGAAGGGAATTTGATGTTCTTAACATTTATGTTTAGAAAGTGCTATATTTAAATTCAAAATACAATTTTGTGAATGTATTTTGATACTTAATGTAAGTTCTCATTGAGGACTTATGGTGAAACTTCACAAGAATGCCATGAAATAACTGAATACATGTGAATAGCAGTGTGGCTGTAAGCGATGGCACCTTTCATTTCCCAGTGCGCCTGTTGTCAATTTGTATGGTGGCAATGCTCATCTAACATGGCACATGCATACTAAAATAGATGCCTGGCATAACTTAGTTACTGTCACACGCGCTGCAGTAGTAACTCCATTTCTGGGTCGAGTATGAGTTGGGTTGAGTATGAGTTAAATGCAAGGCATATTGCTGCTATTTACAGAATATGGCCATTCTGTGCTCTGGCCGGTTTTAACTGCATCCTTCACTGATCTTTAATATTTAAAGTGTTTACATAGCAAAGCATTAAACAATTTTATCTATGTGAATTTCGACTTTCACTCTTTTGGGACACGCCAATGTGGCAGTAAGAAACATGTCAATATTCTCTCATCTTAAATTGTTGCATGCTTCAAGTTTAAAGCATAATTGTTTATTGTTGATATTCTTTGAAATTGATGTTAGACATTGAATGAAAAGACAAAATAGCTGTGTGAATATGCCTATCACAACAAGGAATTCGTCCTTGAATAAATCGGCAGAGTGTGGAGTAATGGTAATAAATATAGATGAAAAATAGCATGCAATGCATGCATAGGGTCCTTTGTCTATTTCCTCAATTCGGGCCTCTTCAATATTCTACCAACAGTTTATCATATATATATATTCTTTTATTGACATTTTCAAATATCACAGTTGATACATATGTCATTTGTAATGTTTAAAATCAAACGATATTAATCATATATGCAATATAAACTATATACAAAACATTAATTATATATATGCAATAGATAGCTAAAATTCAAGAATGAGTAATAAAACTTTCAGATAAAAGATAAAAGAGCACCAAACACACGATTAAAAGAAATACAAACTAGGTTCCAGCCACCCAAATAGTAATGAAGTAAAATTGCAATTGATTAAGACCAGAGCAACAGACATACAAAAAAACAAATATATAGTCTAATTAACAATGCATGATATTACATATTCCAGACATTATTTACAAAACTGGCATCATATAACATTCACGGTTGCTTTAACAATGCTACAATAAAAAGAAAAAAATTCTAAATAGTTCATTAAATGTTAAAATTAATTCATTTCATTAAAGTGTAAAGTGTAGGCTTATTATTATTGTTTTCATAATTATCGTGATTCTGTTCTTTGACCATGTGGATGTAGGAGATATGTTGCTTTAGACGTCAGCCTGAAGTAAAAATTTCCCTAGTATATTTAGTAGGTCAGGTTCCTTACTTTTCATTATTGATGTAAATTTGTCAGTATCATTCAAAGACAGAAAATTGTTGATAAATTTAGTAGCTGTTGAGAACAAATTTTCCCGGAAAGATTCATTAGCAGGGCATACTATAAGGCAATGGATTTCATCCTCCACCATATTTAATGGACACTTTTCACATGTTCTATTTTCTACAGGAGTCACTGGTTTTTGATGTCGACCTGTTTCAATTCGTAAACTATGAGAACTAGTCCGGAATCTGGCAATCTTAGTTAACATCTTGCGGTTTTGTCGCAGCGTGAGATATGGCTCTAATCTACACTCAGTCTTAAAAAGTTTATAGGTCCTAAGTTTTGGTTGTTGTGTACTATCATTTATTGATACGAATAATTGTTCCTGTTCTAATTCGTAAAGTTTTAATTTCACCTTTCTACAAAAACTGTTGATTGTTAAGTTTGTATATTGTTACTGGTTTCATATTCAATATTACAGGTGCTTAAAATGTTTTTTACTTTACTGAACCAATTAGTTTCATTAGCTCTATTCATATGAGCATCTTTCTGAATTTGCAAACATCTCCTTAACAGGCTGCCATCTGGTGCATCTTCTAATCTCATCCAATAATTGATCATCCTAACTTTCTGTCTAACATGCAATGGAAATCTACCACTTTCACCATAAACAGCCAGAGATGGTGTTTGTTTTCTTACGCCTAACATACGTTTTAGATAGCCGAGTTGCACAGCTTCTAATTCAGATGCAGGTTTTTCACTACCCCATATTTCACTGTTGTACTCAAGGATTGGTAGAACATAAGTATCAAACATTCGCAGAGATATAATTGGGTCAATATGTCCCAGGACTTGTTTTGAATCACTTTGCAGGGCAAAAAGTGCCTTGTTAGCTTGCACCGACAGGCTTTCGGTCATCTTGCTGTGCACTTTACGGTTGCTAGTAAGCATATGACCCAGATATTTTAAACTGTCCACCTTTTCTAGTTCCTCACCATTACAAAAGAAGGAGTCAGTTGCTTTGGAACCAATTTGCATCACCTTTGTTTCACTAACATTTACTGTAAGATGCAATTTTTTACAGAAATTGTGCACTAAATTTATGCTGTTCTGCAGGCACTTTGGAGAATCAGCAATAAGTACAATATCGTCAGCATACAGTATGTGTGTTAAAGTGAAATTGTTCAATTTTATCCCATCTGATTTGTCAAGATACTGGGGAAGGTCAGACATAAATTCATTAAATAACTTTGGACTAAGAATTCCCCCTTGCAAGACCCCACATTGACTGTCAATTGTGTCGCTAGTATTTCCACTTTGGTGAACTCTAGCTTTTGCCTTGTCAAACATACTTATAATAATTTTGAGCATTTTTTCCCCAATGCTCTGCTGCCTCAGTTTGAAATACAGAGCATTCCTATTTATGTAGTCAAATGCTTTGGTAAAGTCTATAAAACACATATACACAGGCTTTTTCTTTGCTTGTTGATAGCTTAAGACTGTATCCAAAATGAAAACACAGTCCGTGGTGCTGGCTCCTGGTGTGAAACCGAACTGACAGGGGTCATCAAGGTTCATAGCCTCATTTTTGAAATATAACCGACTATTCAGAATCGAGTCAAAAATTTTACCCATTACTACATTTATGGTAATTTTTCTGTAATTATCTGGGTCTGTTCGGCTTCCCTTTTTATGGAGGGCATTGATAAGCCCTTCAGACCACTGAGAAGGATATTCCCCTTTATCAAAAATGTGATTAAACACAGCACAGAATGGCACCACAAGTCTCTCACTGGCATATTTATTGAATTCAGCTGGTATCCCATCAATACCACAAGCTTTATTACTTTTTAGTTTTCGGAAGTGCAGCGCGACTTCCTCCTCCGTTATTACAGCATCACAGATATGACAGGCAATGTCGTTAGAGCAGTTATACTGGGAGTTTTGAACTTCATTGATTGTAAGAGCCATACTTTCAATATCAAAGTAATCTCGTTCAGGCGGGAAAGATTGTTGTTTAAAATAGTCATGAAAAGTATCTAAATAAGGCTGTCAATCTGGTTTTTTCCAAGAGCTTTTAATTTATTCCAATATTTCCAACAATCTGATTGATTTTTACCCATGAGTTTTTGCATTTCAGCTCGATTTCTTTCCTGAAACTGTCTTTTTTTCATTTGAGTTATTCGTTTATAGTTTTTGAGCATGCTACCATACTGAGTTTTATTAAAATCTAGTGTCAAATCATTCAGTTTGGCAAAGTCGTTTAATGACTTCCTAGTAGTTTTGCACTCATGGTCGAACCATTTATTTGTAGGAAATGTGCTTTTGGCAGATTTTGAATTCTTTTTCTTAAATGTTGGCTGTATGCAATCTGTTATACAGTTATATACAGTTTCAATGACCATGTTAGTATTAACATTGGACTCAATGTCACAGCCCAGCTTATACAATGTGCTTTGAGCAGTTTCACTGTCAAAATTGGATAAAAATTCATCAATTTTACAATGGTCAAACACATATTTGAACGTTTTTGGACTTCTCCTAGAGGTTGAGGTAACAATGTCAGTTTTCTGTTTTGCGGGAAAACTAAAAGAGAAGATGAGTGGCGCATGGTCCGACTCTGTGAGTTTATCGTTTATCATAAAGTCCTGAAGACAGCTATATGCAGATTCACTGCAAAGTAAATAGTCAACAACACTATGTCCATTTGCAGTATGACATGTAAATTGGTCTGTTTCACTTTCATTAAATAGACCATTCATAATTCTTATACCACTAGCCTTGCATAAATTTATGAGATCTTTCCCATATGTGTTTATCTTTTTATCTTTAGAGAATCTAGGTTTAGTCGACCAGCTGGAATAGGTGCTTTCCATTGGAGCACGACTTGACTGGTATAAATCGGAAAAATTAGGGTTTTTACCATTCACAAGTTCTTCAAAGTCTTTCAAATCACCAGTCCTGCTGTTGAAATCACCACAGATTGAAACAAATGGTGTTCCCTCAAGGAAACGGGCAAGGTCTTCCCTCAATTCATTCAAAACATCATATCCATATCTGCTATTCAAGTAAATCGTGCTACCTTCAGGCGGAACATAAGTGCCACCAATGAATATTTCACAGTTTGATCCCTTAACTTTTAACCATATCACATGATCATTGGCCTTTTCAATAGTTATGATTTTAGATTTGAAGATATCTGACTTGATCATTACAGCTATCCCACCAGAGGGCCTCCTAGCTCTAGGATGTTTATACTTTCTCTGACATTGGAAATAGTGGTATCCCTGAATTTGTGGGTCATAGGTATCTAGTTTCATAGTTTCATACAGGAAAATTACATCATAGGATATTAGCATATTTCTAATCTCTTCTAACTCCAATTTTTGACCTATTCCCTGGATGTTCCATGACAGTACTTTAAGATTATGCGATCCATTATTCATACTTGCACTATAGTTATAGGTAACTGGCTTTAGGTTGCATAACGGAACCTGATTAGGATCTACAGCTCCATTTACATATGTACTAGCAGGTTCACCTGAGTTAGCATTATCTTTTGTGACAGAAATGTTAACAACATCAGAAGCACACTCATTTTCATAATATTCATAATCACAACTATTTTTAACTTCAGAATCACAATCATTTTGAGTTTCAGAATCACAAATATCTCCTATTACCACGCAGTCATCAAAAGATAAATCGATTTCAGTTTCAACATTGATACATTGTGAAAACACAGGAGATTGACAGTTATGCATTGAGGGATGATCAGACAAAGAGTTTATAGTATTTACATGGGATTGCTGTTGCTGGAACCTATTTACAGAAAAATCTTCTTTACAATACTAGATACGCCAAAACAGAGTCTTTCCTTGGTTGTGCGACTGAGGTGGATGTGGTCTCGCAGCTTGGCTCGAGCGTTGGGAACAAACTCTATCAGCCGCTCTTCACGAGCAACCGCCTCCAGGTAGCTGTTCACTTTCCGAATTGTGTCTTGGCGGGCGGCGGTTGCTTCCGGTTTGTGGTAGGCCCGAGAGTACGATTCGAGTCCAAGGAAAGTGATGTATAGCTTCCTTGAGCATGTGCTGGTAGCGAGCGAGAATCGTGTCTGCATGGAGGCCGACCGAAGCCTCGATGTCCCCAGCCATGAGTAGAAGAACGTCCGTAGGGGACCTCAAGTGCCGCAGACGTGATGTGACATGTGGAATGGTTCCATCGGGCAGGGTGAAACCACAGGCATCGAGACCTCTGTCAGTTAGCCCTTGAGCCACTCCACGGGCGTTGGAGTTTCCCAGCACAAGGACTTTCAGGCGTTTGACAGAGGCAGCTGGATGGTCGCACTGTGGTCGGGCCAAACGATTGGCGGTGACAGAGACAGGGCTGGCGGTACGTTTTGGGGCTGTTGTTGCTTGGCGTCTCTGAATTGGCTCAGGCAGAAGGAGATGTGTTTAAGAAAGGGAAAGATTAAATTACATGTCAAAATGGCGTTATTATATTGTTTATTTATTGAACAAGACTCCTCACTAAAATTCAAAGACTTTGACATTTAATTCCTATAAAGATATTTAACAAAACTGAATAAGCCATAATGTGTTGAATGGGATGTCAAAATAAGGTTTTTTCTTTCTTTATGAAATGAACCTGCAGGCAACTTTGGTTTTCTGTGACTATGCACAAGAGGGCAGCACAGTCCAATTAATTTTTTGTAGTGTATTCAGAAACCAGTTTTTGTGTGAAGTGCTGACAGCTCAGAAGAAATATGTTGAATAAAAGACAATTTGAGCACTGAGAAGCCCAATATTGTAGCCAGGGATTCATAAGTACGATATTGATCATAAGGGCACATCTGTCAAGGTTGTAATGTTGTCTGTGAAATGTTTTTGTGTGTACACGACCTTTGCCTGTTGACAGGAAAGGAAGCTGATAACGATGGTCTTTGAATGAATTCCAAGGACCCAAAAATGAAGCTGATAACAATTGTCTTGGAATGAATTCTAAGGACCCAAAAAGTATTCTAGTCAAAACCACAAACTCTTTCTTGGTATAGATCCGGACGGTCAATATGCAAGGCTCCACCCACTTTTCCTCATTTGGAAAGAAGTAGACACATTTCCTGATGGTACAGGTGAAGGCAAAGGTGAAGATTTTACATTTAAGCTGAAAGGATAGCTATGAACAATTATACAAAAATATACAGATTGAAAGTGGAGAAACATTGAGTAAAATTTCGTGGATATACTTCGAAAAATTTTATTGCAAAACCTTTCCTTGGATATATGGTCATTATTAAAGTTAACATTCTGCTTGATACACCTTTTTAAATGATTTGCCATTTTGATATACCGACATATCACGACCCAACCAAAATACTTTGTGATATACATGGTTTTTTGTGTGATGAACTTTCTGTTTTGCATTCTGTTTTGCTCCACGTAAGATTCTTTAGAATTAGATTTTTTTTTGTCTTTTCTTCAAAAACTCTGACAAAACTGTAACATGTAACAAGGTTTCTTTCATAATGTTGATCTTAGAGTGCACAAGCCACAATGAGGATAAAAGTGATTGCATAGAATCTTGTTTTCTTCGGAAAAGTGCACAGTATTAGCATTAGCTCGTGAAGTATCTTCCATTCACTGTGTTATTTTTGTCACAGCTCGGAATGCAACTCTCTCTCTCATGATTTAGTGTACTGATTCTGTAGTGACCCAAGAATCTCTTGAGTCAAGGAAGAATTTTCGAGATAAAAAGACCGTCTTTTAAAAGTTAGAATGACATTTGTTGTAGCTTAAACAATCATTGCCATGAAAGTACACATGAATTGACAGAGCATAGATCCTTTATACCAGTACACATAATTTAATAGTTTTTATATTGTTTTATCATTGTCTAAGTCTTAATTCTATGTTTTATATAATTGGCATATAAACAAATTATTGCACTCTAAAAGTATTTTTGGGAAATTAAGGCGTTGATTCATGATAGCATTAACCCATAGTCTCCGTGAACAATGTGTCTGTGTTTTCTAAGTGGAACCAGAATATATTCTCTTTTGATTACCGAGATATCGGATTGACTTCATGAACGTGATGAGATAGGCCGGGGCTAGTTGTCACAGGGGCAAGTTGTCACAATGCTTATAGCTTGGCTATAGGTGGCAACAGTTGTGTCGTTATTAAATAAATTTCAAGATCTGTTTGTTTCTTAAACTTTTTGTATGATGTGGTTGCAAGAAAGTATAATCTGTCATATGGTATGTGGACTTCTTAAAAATGACTTTTTCAAAAGATATTTTACAATCATTTCCTTGTACTCCAATTTGAGGAGCAATTTTCTGGTAGAAATATGCCCTGATTTATGATGGCATTCATTCGAAGTCTTCACAAGATGTGTATTTTTGTTTTTCAAAAGGAATCCAATGTATTGCAAGCTTGGATTACAGAAAATCTGTCAATTGAGGTCACAGCCTCTTGGTAGATATAAATATAATTTGTCATGACTTCTTTGAAGCGCGAAGTAATTGGTAGGTCGAACTGTGAAACCAATTAACAACAGTGTGAAATGAAACAATGTATAACCGTAGCTAACTGTGATGGCCTCAGACTTTGATTTCACCAACTCAATTATGCAGCAGAAATCTCATTGGCTGATTCTCTAATGGCCATAAAAGGAAGGGTAATTTGGGCCACAGTTGACCAGACCAGGCCGCAAAATTAAAGAATTCTCAGAAAACGATAGGGAGAAATTAGAGAAAAGCATGTTGCTAAACTAATTTTAAAAAAACACCAATTTTCAACTGAACATCTATCTATCTATCTATCTATCTATCTATCTTTTTATCTTTTTATCTATATCGAAGCAGATTAGGTATTCTACTCAAATGTCTTATTACAATTCTTGTCTGAAATTGTTATATGAAGAATTGGGCAAGAACATTCACAAAATGTGGCCTGCACATAATATATGGACCCAATTAACAACCAGTCAATCAGAGCACTAATCATAATGAAATTATCAACAGTGAACGCTAAACGCCAGCAATTATTTTCCACACTTTCAGCTTTATTGTTGTTCTTAGGTTTTGTTTTGACAACCTGTTTTAATCACTCCCATCCAGTATATCACACGTGGACAAAATAGCAGTGGTCTAGTTCTCAAAAAGTTCTATAAATGACTTTTGAACTCTTGGGGGAGGGGGGTCCAGCAATCCCACGTCATAACAAGGTCATGAAATGGCTGTCATGGAAGCTTGGTGTGTGGATCAGACTCATTCATGAATACGATTTTGTCCGTTCTAAAGATAAGTCAGCAAGCTGAAACAGGGATTTTACACATACCGAAAGCAGATCACCTACTGAAAAGTACAGTGTGCTAATACCCCCCTGACATTGCTTTACCATGCCACCAGCACACTGTAAAGTGCCGCAACACTTCCAGTGCAAATTCGACCTGCAATGTCGATGTATTACGGATCTGGCAGTCTAGTGACAACTTGCCCCGGGCTTGGGGCAAGTTGTCAAATTTTTACAAAAATGACTTTGAGTTACAACATGACCTACAAGGAAACACATGGTTGATTAATCAGGAGAAAAGCTGAATAAAAACTTTCTCAAGACTTACAAAAATGTTACAGGGTTGGAAGTTTCCAGATAACCTGAACCTAGAGACCTCTCAGATACAGTCAAAGCTGAAGTAAAAAAAATTGTGACAACTAGCGAAGGTTAAGTTAAGCCTTTCATAGTCACTAAAAATTCCACAGCCGGAGTTCTTCAGTTCATTGATTGCTGCCACCGTTGAGCAATCCTCATTGGTCACATGCTGGAAGTTTCTTGTCTTTATCTGCACCAGATCACTGATAATTTTCAGGCCTTTTTGGTCCTTCAACTTTGTCTTTATGTAACGAAGGCTTTAACCTATTATGGAGGAGGCACTAGTTATCGCATTCTGATACATAAAGTTTACTCTGTTATTTGTGCTCCGTTTCATGCTTCTTAGCATGGAGATAAATCTCTGACACACTTGTTCTTCTGAGTCTTGCCAGTTCATTAGTAGAGGCAAGTACCGGCAATGAGTTGTTCATGGCAGTCAGAGTAGGCGTCTTAGAGACCTGTTCCACATGGTGTGAAACCTTGAAATATAACGATCACGAAACTGCCATGCCTGCGCACCATAAAAATGACAACAATCAGATAGGAATACTCTTTTAAGAATTTCACTTGGAGCATTTCCCATATTCGCCATTAGGCAATTAATTCCTTCAACTAAGTCACCTCGCTTTTGCTGTATCTCCATTTCTTCACTCAGATCAGCGCTATTATTTCCAAGATGTTTCACAGTTGTAGTCCAGTCCAATTTTGGGCCATTCAGTCTCAATTCAGGCATAACAATCGATTGTTTTTGCTTTGAAAAAAGCATACATTTAGATTTTGTGGGATTAAACTTTATCTCATCTTCATTTGCATATTTTTCACAAATCTTCAACATTTTTGCATCCCTGCAAAGGTTGGGCACAGCAGGGTTAAGTCATCTGCATAACCAAAGGTACCGAAATAATACTTCCCAATCCAGCACCCTGTTCCTTCCTTTTCTAGTCTTTCTATCAATTCGTCCACATATAGACAGTAGAAAACAGGGGAAGCAATGCCCCCCTGGCAGATTCCATTTGTAGAAATGGATGTGGGAGAGTGCTTTCCCATCAACTCGGTTTGAGTCTCTAGCTTGCTGCATACACTGTACATTGAGCATAGCTCTAATATCCATGGAAGGTATCTGATGTTTTTGCATAAGATCAAAAAGTTTGCCATGCCGAACCAGGTCAAAAACCTTACTTGAGTCTATGAAGCAAGACACTACGTTAGAACCATTTTGCAAATAATGTCTGATAGTTTCCTTCAGCATCATGGAACACATGATAGTCCCATGATTCTCCTTAAAAGAGAATTGCAATTTGGAAGTCAACAATTTTGACTCATTACGTAATAGAAATACATGAACAAATATCATTGCTACCGATGATAGCATAGCTATTCCTCTATAGTTATTTTCTTCGCCCGTATCCCCCTTTCGGTCTTTGGGTGTTGATAAGTTAGTGGCAAGTCTAATCCGCTCTGGGTAAAAGCCATGCATTAGAATTGCCGTCAATAACACAGAGAGAGTAACTTCAATAAAATGTCACTTCCAAACACAATGTGATTTGATAACAGTTCATTTTTAGCATCCCGCTTACTAAGCCTAATTAGGCAAAGTTGGAGTGTTTTTAGATAGTCATATTGTTACAATGATTGAAAAAGTCAGTATTGGACGAAAGTTTGGACTGGGCTTATAATATTCAACACTATAAAGTTATTAAATTGTCCTAAGCATTTTCAAAAAGGTTCCCAATATTTTCCAGCACAAACTTTTGATTTAAAGTGAATTGTCTGGTTTGCGATTTATTTTAAAATAAGTTTGTTTATTGTCACCTTTGCTGCTGGATATGATAAGCACTGAATCAACTGATTAACTATTACTGCCACAAATAAAACACTTTCAAGCCAGTGACATCGCACAACCGAGTCGAAAGTTAATTTTGAAAGTGTTCGGACTGCCGATCAGCAAAGAGCTATCAGATAATTTACATAAATAGTTTGCTGTACTCATGTTTTATCTTTGTGGTAAGATAAATGATTTATTAAAACCTGAAATAGGGTAGTCTAAGATCATTGGCTGCTAGAGCAATTTTGGTAAAGAAATTTGAAGCAAATGGTGATCATCATGCCAGCAATCAATAATGTAAAATATCAGTAAATAATAAACAGCTCGCAAACCGATCAGGCTAGCCTCAATGCAAGATGCAAGAGAACAATAACAATCAATCACACTTAGTCTGGGATATAACAATCATCAGCAACGTTATTCATTCATTACGTCAAATTTGCGAGTTTCAGGAGAATTAGAATGTATGAATTTGCTGTTGTGCAAGTTTGAATGTATTCTAAAATGCATAATAGACTCATAAAAGTAAATGAAGTGCATCCCTCTGTACATTCAAGTTATATATGTATAATTGTATATATCTGTGACCTATTACCTGCAATTAATATGAACTCATCATTTATACAGTATGACTCTAGAGCACATATCCGTTTTGTGAAAAGCTTCGTCAAATGCACTGCAGATGATTTGCCATTAGGTGCAGTTGGTTACAGTGACATGCAACATACATCTCAAAACAGATGCAACTATCCAGTCAGGGTATTGCAGAAAGATTGGTCAATTGGACTTTGTCGGGCTGCATAAAATACATAAATGTACAATAGCTCATTACTTCTCTTGTGAACGTGCACAGAAGTAGCTAAGAGGGATTCTGGAAGTAAAATTTGATTCCTCGGTTTTGCTGTTTGCACTTTAGGATGTTTCATGGCTCTCTGTGTACAAAGAAGCAATGGGCCAGGGGATCAGTGCAATCCATAAATACATAGGCAGAAGCATAGAAGCATTTGTGAGCTGGGACAATCAGCTAATATGTAGCAGCCAAAAGGATTTTATGTGTAAGTTATAACAAAAAAAATATTAGGTAGAATTAATACAAAATATAGCAATACAGACAACAAGCTATACAGCTTTGAGATCAACTCAAGGCCAATTCTGGAACATTTTTTTTATCAAACTTGGCAAGGTTTTACATGAAATTGATTTACACCTATTTCTGAATTTCGTAATCAGTTGACTAGCAAATAACAGGTTTGCAATCGTCAGATCACTAATGGCACTCCTTCACTTCAGGCTGAAGTATGCACCATCAGAATTTGCTGACATGCCAGGAATTATAATTCAATCAAGTGAATTTCCAACTGCCTGGTTTTTCTTCTGTTTGCTGTTTGACTTGTAATATAAAAACGTGGAATTTTTGCCAGCATCAATTAGTTTCCCCTTGTGAAGAACAGTTTTGTGTTCCAACTACTCCCAAGTGAGCATCGTAACTGCATTTCCAGAGCAAGTAACACATTCATTTTAGGCACATTTTTTCACTACATGATAATCATGATATATATAATTAGGAAGCAACTATTAGATCTTCAGGGGAGGGGGCTTGGATTTTTTTCTGGGCAGGAACTTATTTATTTCACTGAAGCGTCAGACGAAATTGTTTATTTCAAGCAAACATAATCGTAACATATTTTCTCCGAAGTCAAACAATTGTTACAATATACTATGTTGAGAAATCGCCCCACCACTGCATCAGAAAATATTAATTCCAAGTTAATTATCTTGACTTGGCATTTATTTCAACAGCACCTCTCCCTCCATAGAATTACCACAAAAAGAGCGGGTCAAGTAATACGAGAAGTCAATACACGGTAAGTTTAATATTGTTTTTTAATAAGACAAGTTCTATACGAATCTCATTAAATTATAGTTTCTAAACCTTGTCAAGTTGTATTTTATTTATCACTAAATATTTTAACTCAGAACTCAGAAGCAGAAGAAAAACCAGGCAGTTTGAATTCACTTGATCAAATTATGATTCCTGTCACATTGTGGCATGCTAATTGTGCATACTGCAAACTGTGTGTTCAAACAAGAAACAAACTTTGTCCATTTTCAAAATACAATTCTGAAATGTGGTGTTACAGCCGATCAATTTGTAGTGCGGAATAAGAGGAGGACAGTTCTATAGTGAAAATGACAATTTGTAATTCATTATGCAGGTGATGTGTCATGATCGTATACCTTCAGTTCTAACTTGATTTTTAAAAGGAGACTATCATATTACTGTTTGAAGGTGACTGAAAAAAGAAATAATTATGCATGAGATAGTTACACTAAAACCATTTATGACAAGTCAAATGGCCTTCTCTTGATCATGATAGTCTCTAGTTCCCATGTTGAAAGTATTATCATCTGTCACAAAGTGCATTGTTCACAATGAATCTGTCATCTCTTTTTTAAACTAATGAACCAGCTGTTAGGAAATTACAGACCAATCTGTCCAGGCAAGACCAAAAAAATGTCATCAGAATGGACAACAAGTCAGTTGTCCAAGAAAGTTCTGTAATTTTTTTCTTATTATGTTTAGGAAGAAAAATACTACATTCCCCCTGACCTATACGTAAAGAAAGAAAATTTTTATCTTGTTCTGAAAGATATATTTAGAATGAGTAGGTTTTTTTTCTGTGTTTTGTTTTTGCAGTGTCATATCAGCCGATTGACAATGCTTGTTAATGTCTTTAAAGCCATTAATGGATTTGTAGAGATCCCTTGACACCAAGGAATGGAACAGGGGAAGGTTTTATAAATGCCCTGAAACAAAGGGCTGTTGCTAAACCAATGAACTATTGGTTGCTAAACCAATGAACTATTGTTGCAATATTATGCAATACCATCCATGGTTGCATCTATAAAATGTTTTGAATTTACTGTAATAGTGAGTCATGTAAGATAAGTTATGAGTATTCATTTTCTGCAATCTTGCAAGAGTAAATGGTGATCATCATGCCAATCTGCCATAATGAACATCATATATATTGTTGCTGCAAAAAGTGAACTGTGTCGTTTATATTATTCCAGAGCAGCATGTAACATATATTGCATATACATTATACTATCTAATTCTCAGCTGATGCCATACCAATGTATCTGTTTTGTGAAAAGCTTCATCAAATAATGAACAGTACATATTTTCCTAGCTGTCTCGGCTTGAGGTGAAGTTGGTTTCCAGGGAAGGTATTGCAGAAAGTTTGGTCAATTGGACTTCGCTGGGCTGCATAAAATACATAAATGTACAATAGCTCATTACTTCTCTTGTAAATGTGCACAGAAGTAGCTAAGAGGGATTCTGGAAGCGAAATTTGATTCCTTGGTTTTGCTGTTTGCACTTTAGGATGTCCCAAGGCTCTCTGTGTGCAAAGAAGCATGGGGCCAGGGGATCAGTGCAATTAATGAATAGGCAGAAGCATAGAAGCATTTGTAAGCAGGGGCAATCAGCTAATACGTAGCTGCCAAAAGCATTTTATAGTCACAGTGTAAGTTATAAGAAAAAAAATATGATGTAGAATTTATACAAAATATAGCAACACAGAAAACAAGCAATACAGCTTTGAAATCTACTCAAGACCAATTAAAGAACATTTTATTATCAAACTTGGCAAGATAGTCTACAAAATTGATTTACACCTATTTCTAAACTTGATAATCAGTTGATTAGCAAATAACAGGTTTGCAAATAGTCAGATCACTAATGGCACTCCTTCACTTCAGGTTGAAGTATGCACCGTCAGCATTTTCTGACATGCCACGAATGATAATTCAATCAGGTGAATTTCAATTTGCCGGTTTTTATTCTGTTTGCTGTTTGAAATGTAACATAAAAATGTGGAGTATTTGCCAGCATCAATTAGTTTCCTCTTGTGAAGAACAGTTCTGCATTCCAACTGCTCTCAAGTGAGCATAGTTACTCCATTTTCAGAGTGGGCAACACATTCATTTGTAGGTGCATGTTTTTCACATGATATAAAGAATTAGGGGGTTATCATTAGATCTTTGGGGTGTGCTGAAAATACAGCCTGTAATAGTTTTTCATTTAATTTGGTCCAGTTTGAAATAATGTGACGTGTCACCTTCTGGCGAAAGAGAGACACTTTGCTGACTGCAGAATAGTCACTAAATATTGGAACTCAGAGCTGAATTTTTCACAAGTAGAAACTAATTGATGTCAGCAAGATTCCAAATGGTCAGGTTGCAATTCAAACAGCAAGCAGAAGAAAAACCAAGCAGTTGGAATTCACTTGATCAAATTATGATTCCTGTCACATTGCGACATGCTGATTGTGCATACTGCAAACCGTGGTGTGTTAAAACAAGTAAAAACTTTGTCAATTTGCAAAATACAATTCTGAAATTTGGCATTGCAGCTGGTCAAGTTGTATCTGAGAGGGGGACAGTTTATTTGGAAAATCACAATTTATGATCCATTGTTCCGACGATTTGTGATGATCACACCTTCAGTGGTATTTGATTTGAGGAGACTATAATATCACTGCTTGCAGGTGACTGAGAAACGAAAGATTTATGCATCTGATTGTTACACTAAAACCAGTTTTGACAAGTAAAATGGCCTTCTCTTGATCATGAGAGTCTCTATAGTTCCCATGTTGAAATTATTATCATCAGTCACAAAGTGCATTGTTCACAGTGAAACTGTCATCTCGTTTTTATAACTAATGAACCAGCTGTTAGGAAATAACAGGCCAACCTGTCCAGGCAAGACCAAAATAATGTCATTGGAATGGACAATGAGTCAGTTGTCCAAGAAAGTTCTGTAATTGTTGTCTTATGTTTCGGAAGAAAAACACTACATTCCCCCTGACCTATATGTAAGGAAAGGAAATTTTCATCTTGTTCTGAAAGATATATTCAGCATAAGTAGGTTTTTTTTCTGTGTTTTGTTTCATATCATCTGATTGACAACACTCTCAATAGTTATATAAAGCTATTAAGGGATTGTAGAGATGCCTTGACACTGAAGAATGGAGTAGAGGGAAATTTTATAAATGTGGTGAAACAAAGTGCTGTTGCTCAACCAATAATATGTTGTTTCAATATTATGCAATACCCTCCATTGTTGCATCCTCCTTGAAATGTTTTGGGTGAACTGTAATACCTTGCAGTGAATTATACAAGGTAATATTTCAGATAAGCAGGATCTAGGGGTATTTTGAGCTAAGCAGTATCTTGGAGTATTTCAGGTGTGATTGGTCTGTTTGCAAGTATCCTTTTTCTGCAATCTTGCAAGAACAAAATTAATGGTGATCATCATGCCAATCCTCCATAACCTAAACATCAGTTAATAAATGTCAATAACTGACTGGCAGCCAACCATTGGTCGAACTCATTTCAAGACTCTGTGGGTCCATTACATAATGTGTGAGACTTGATGGGTAAGCACACAATAATTATCAATCATAAAGCACTATTCCTGTAATCATTAATGCTTGTGATGATCCAATAATAAGATCTGGTTTACCTAATACATATGCACTACAAATTAAGCAATTCAAAATGTTCAGTATTCAGACAGAGATGGACAATATTGAAAAACAAAAAGTTACGAAACCTCAGTGGCAGTATGGCGTTATACTGGTTGGATATTTGGAATTGGAAATCTGAATGCTGTACGAATTGTGAAGCAATAAAATGTAATAAGAATTTTTTATCTGTACCATCTGCCATAATTGAGCCTTAAAACAAATGCATTGTATGGCCCACCCCCCCAATTTGAGTCAACAAATTTGGCAGGTCATCGCTATAATTATTCTAATATCTGTGTTCGATCATCGTCCAATCATTCCTGTTTTCCAAGTGGACACATTCAGGTTTTGAAAGCACATGATCATCAACATGGTCATCAATAGCAACAGTTACCAGTCTTTACATGTCATGGATACGAGGCAAACACATTTAGACTGAGCCTTTTGTGAAGGAAGAAGCTTGATGGATTCTTTTGTAAATGTATTCTCTCCGAAACCAATGCACATGCAAATAGCCAAGACCAGAGGATCCTGAAAAAGATCTTTAGGTCTTCCGTTTTCCCTTATTTGCACAACTTGTTGCTTTGCCAATCAGTTGATCATGAGGCCAGTATAGAATCAGTCCCCATTGACCCACAGTTGGTTTTTCTTCTGACATTCGCTTTCCTTAATTGCAAAGGAACTCTTTGGTATAAATTCAGGAGATGAGATGCAAATTGTCAAAGATTGTAGAATGTAGAATCAGAAAACAAGGTAAGTAGAAGCACAGGCCAAGACCTAAATGAGTCTTGTCTTTATTTGTCCCAAGTAAATTTAGCAGTGACAATTAAGACAGAACTTCAAGTTTTTGTCTGTGGTAGCAGGTTGTGGTCCTACAATAACTAGTATTACTAGCAATGGACAAAATGTAACTTGTTTATTCAACAATGGATCATTTACAACTGCAATGTTTACTTTTTTGTGCATTTTTGTGTTAAGTCCCGCCATTCCCAATAGTGCTACACTAGTTCTATGTGATGTGATAAAGTTTGTTGAGAATAATTCATCAATGGCGCACCATAATGCCCCTCTCTTTTTATGCGATGACATAAAACAAAGCTTGCATGAAATAAATGCACCTTGTTCCAATGACATATGTCATGCTTCATCAAGTTCCATACCATTTAGAAAATTTATTAAGGTTATGAGTGCACCCATCACAATGCTATCAATGCCATCATCATTGCCTTCATTGCATTTATTAAGTGTGTCAAGTTCCACATCTCAAGGACATGAAGTTCATTTATCATTGTCTGTTTTTACTTCAAGGAAATGATATTGAGATGAATCTTCCCCGACACATACTAAAGAGATAGCTCTTTGTATGCATATTTTATGTAGCTAATTTCTTATATATATGCCCAAGGTTGTGGTGCTAGAAACCTTCCTACTGGCCTTATGCTACCACCAGGTCCGCCACCCCCAGTAATGGCATTAATAGAAACATGCAAAACAATTTCCAACTAAAATAAAACAAGGTTGCTGAACATTTATTCAGTTCTTGAAGTCATATTGGGCATGATTTCACAAAAATGAATGATATTGACCTTGAAATGATCTGAAACCATTGAAAGAGGATTCAGCATCCACAAAAACCCTGAAGATTCAAAAGTTGTGCCATTGCTTTTAACACATTTTTTTAAAGTTATTCTAATTGCTTTACTTTTTATTGTCAATTCTTATTTGTATAATTATATATTTTTTGTTTTCTTCTTTTGAAGGTTAATAAAATACAATACAATACAATTGAAAAATAACAAATGTCTCGATTACAGCGAAAAATTATGGAGCATCTTTTATAACTGTTTGCAGATTGACAGTCAAACAGTTTCAAAATTAATTTTCAACTTGGTCGTGTAATGTAACTAGCTTAAGAATTGTTTGTGTCGGTTATGGTTAATCACTTGATTTCCTGCTTACCATATCTAGCAGCAGAGGTGACAAATAAGTATAGGTTATTCACCACGGGAGAGGGAAGATGTGATTTATCAACCGAGGGCTTATAATGGCTCTGACCACTCTGGGCCATGGCCAAAAGTACATTTTCCAATCTTTCCAGGATACCTGATACCATTTCCATATTTTTAAAACGTATTATTTCCAAATAAAACATTACAATTTGTAGCTCAAACATTTACATTTTGTGACATTAAAATGTATTATCCGCTGATGAAAATATCCTATTTTCCGTATGATTGCCGAGATATCTAAAGGAAACGAGAGATCTGAATTGAAATACTTTCAATAGGATGCTCAACTTTGAACTTAAATATAATTGGAGAAGCTGATTCGTGGTATTTTCTAAGTAGAAAAAAAGATAATTTGAATTTTTGGTGGACAATTTTGCAATATGATATTAGGTCTGTCATTTTGTCTTTTCATACAATATGGAATAATTATGCCAGAAATTATCCAATTATATTTTGTTGAGTCACGTCCATTACAACCTTGGCATTTTGGCCTTAATTTGACAGCAAAACCATTCTCCAACTTAAAACTGAAAACATTAGCAACACTTTTTTCCTTTTTTATCTTGAATAATAATTTCAGGATTCACTTTTGCTCTAGATTGATGCTAATTTGATTAATAACCAATCCTTTGTAGTGCATTTTTGCTAATGATGCTCAGTACTTATCTTAAATTTGTTGATGGTTTTAAAGTGGAATTCTATTATTTTCGAGGCTTCAGAACAAACAGAACACAATCACATTGTATTAAATTCAGAATTAATTTGATCAAATCAGCAATCAGCAATGGGATCCCGTTAGGATTCCGTCAGCATTATCCCATGGCAAGGTTTTCTGCACTCAAACTGGTTTTTGAAATCCAAAATGGTTTTTTGAAAAATCTATGTTGGTTTTTGCATGGGAGTTTGGTTTTTCAAAAAACAGTTTTACCATATATTCCATTTAAAAACCAGTTTCGTCCCGAAATTTTTATTTTGCTCTCCCAAGGAGCAACATGACATGGGAAATTTTACCACGAGCTGTTATATCTAAAAATGTTAAGACAGTTATGATATATCTAGTTTTCCTCTCAACATTGTGTTTTTCTTACTTAATAACAATCATCAATTCGCTGGGTAGGTATCTGTTGTTACTCCAATCACATTTAAAGTGGTGTCAAGGTTTGAGACAGGTGATTATAACAAACAGTCATTGCAAAACAATGCTAAACCAATCTGCTATTTTGTGAAGAAGGCTTCTTAAACAAGTCAAAACATGGAAATATGTTGCACAGCCAGTAAATTATTGCCTAAGATTTATTTATCAGAACATTTGAGCATCCATTTACCCCTTGTAAGTGTTGAAACATTTTCTGTTGTTGCATGGGATATTCTTGAAAGGATTAACTCGTTGTAATACCCTGTGGACAATCAATTTTGAGGTAAAAATTCTCAAAATCTTCCATGAACATATATCAATTTAGAACAAATTTGCTAATTATCTGGGAACTGTAGAGGCAGTCAGATAAAATATCAAAGATTTTTCAAGGTGGTACTTTGCATGGCCTTGGTACACAATGATACATACACAGTTCTTTGTGGTTTTCTATGGCTGACAATTTTTCTGAGACATGTGCTTTCTCCAAGCCAATGTTTGTTTTTGTTTTTTTTGAAACAGGAAACACCTTCAGTGGCTCCCGATGGACACCCATTTTATTCATCTTGCAGACCTACGATACGCAAGTGTAACAAATCTAATTTTAACATTCACCACATATCCAGTAGAGGCATGATCCATGTGCAAAGCTGGTTAGACACTCTTTCTTATTAAAATATGATTTATTCATTGGGATCAAATGGCTGGGTGGAGCATCCAAGGCCGGTGGTACCTTGGAATTAATGTAAGATATTTACCATATCGGCCTACAATATGTAAGAAGAGACAGCAGCTATCTTTTTGCAAGTTCATACATGTTGAAACTGGGTCAGATTCCCCCTAGCATCTAACCAATGTGAATCCACCAAACTGAGCATCACAGTTTCAACTCAGTGTCAGAGTTTTATCTGGGTCTGGGAAAACCCATGCAAGTTTGACATCACAGCCTCTCAGCCAATGGGCTGCCAGAACAAATATACCTAACATAAGCCATGTGTTTACAAACTAATTGTCAAAGCCTTCTGTTTATACGAACTTCCATCAAAGTTTAAAGTTGTAAGTTAGCAAGTTTGTAGATTAATCAAACAACTCTGTGGGGATTATAACAGTTGTCTACTGTGAATGCTCACAAAGCTGCCCTTTGGTAGGATCAGACTGGTGATTGCTGTGATAAATCATTGGGATCACAAATTTAATGCTTCCTTCAATATATCAATGTTTAAACTGTGATGCGTAGTTTACTGTCAGCCCATTGGCTATCAAGCTGTGATGACGTAGTTGTAGGGGCTATCCCAGATAAAACTCTTACTCTGACACTGTGTTGAAACTGTGACGCTCAGTTCAGGAGGATCAGCATTGGCTAGAAGCTGGGAAATCTAACCCAGTTTGAAATGACATCACAGCTTGTAGTTAATTTACATATATTGCAATGCTAGAATAGAGTCATCTCTGACATCACAGTTCATCAGCACAGAAAAAAAACTTGAGATTCCACGTAAGTATGACAAGGACTGTAATGAGATCAAGGCATCGAGTGAGTAAGACAACCTTCATCCATAATGCAAATATATGCTTTGCATAAATTGTAGCATTCATATGTAACAAAAGGGGGGAAGGTTGGTCTAGTGGCAGCGTGCTGGACTGCCAATCGCTAGGTCCGGGGTTCGAATCCAGCTCTTGCCGGGTCACTTGGACCTATGTTGGATGGCTTTTTCAATCATCCTTCGCCTCATTGCCGTGTCCTCCTCCTGTCCTAATTAGCCTACCAAGTGTATAAATACAGGACGTAAAGCCCAAATCATCCATCCATCATATGTAACAAAAGGTTCATGGCTGTCATCAAAACATATTGGCAAATTGACACAAAAATAATACTGGAACTAGCAATCTGTATGCCATATCTATATCTATTTCCTATTATTTTCTCTCTACATAGAACTCTACAGAAAGCAAAAAGATAAGATAGTGTTCCTTTTCTCTCTTTGTATAAAATGCAAATGCAGTTGTAGAAGAGAAGGTAGGGGAATTACTCATCTAAGTCATGTCATGAAAAAGAGTGCTCGTTGAGCAAGATAATTATATATATATTATGTATTTTATATATGTAATGAATTACGTTGCGCTTAATCCATTATCATGGTTGGAAATGTGATAGGCTTGCTCTATGTAAGACAATCTGTAAGAAATGGGCTACAATTTGTTTGATTAGTATGTGATCCTTTTATTCATGTTCAGGAATACGATCCAGGAAAGAGCTCAAGGTATTGCATTCATATTGTATTAATATGATCATCAGAAATCATGATGATAAACATTTTTTCTCCTGTTCTTTTCTGAATAATCAGATATCAGCAAGACAAAACAGACTGACATAACAGACATGTAGTAAACCTTTCATTAACAAGTAAGAAGACATATGAAAGGCTTTGTGCCAAAGTTCCAAAGTGCCAAGCCCAAGCATAAATATATGCCAAAGATTAAAACAGCGACCAGCAGATTAAAAACAGCATCAAACAAACAAACACATGATTAAGGTCAATGCATCAGATTGTTTCAAACACAATTTAACAATTTGACATTGTCTGTCTTTTGTGCCGCTATAGTTTAATTCTCAAGTTATGTTCATAACAGTATCTACAATTACTTAAACCATTACAGAGATGCACTTTGATACTGAAAAAGAGTGTACTGTTGCACTGTGAAAATGGCACTTCGTGTGTCATCATACAGATGATTTGTCATGATCATACCCAATACTTTCAATGTTAATTTGATTTAAGGAGACTTATCCCTCTTGTTGATGACAGCCAAACAAAAGGATCATGCATCTGATTTTCAATCCAACATCAGTTATGACAAGTCAAATGGCCTTCTCTTGATCATGACTAATCAAACTGCCTTTATGTTTCCCATGTTGAAAGTATAGAAGATGACACTTCATCAGCTATCATGAATCACGAAGTGCATTTTTCACAGTGAACTGATCCTCATTTTTCTTTATCAAAGTGCATCACTGTAAGGGGCCGGATTTGCCCCAAGAGTAAAAGGAGGCAAGATTTCCCCCGCTTTACCTGCTTACCAGATAATCTGTATGAAAACCTTTTTTTCGCTGCTCCCCAACATAAATTACCTCCCGCACAGCTTTCTTTGTTAATTTTTTTTGTCTTGCTGGCCACATTTTCAAGGTAATTTATTGCTTGAGGTAGAATAGATAATACACGTAGACCTTACATATATTACACTAAGCTGATATAAAAATAAACCAAACACCAGCAGTATGTGTCATAACATTGTAGGATAGAATTGTTTGATAGAATCCACTGAACATGGAGGCACACATAATCCATATATGCAAAGTTATCTGACACTGTCTTTATTAAAACGTGATTTATTCATAGGGATCAACAGGCTGGGAGAGTAATGTCGTAGGCACCTCGAACCGTAACCTTGGAGTTAATGTAAGATGTTTACCCTATTCAATATACAAGAAGAGACAGCAGGTATCTCTTTAGTAGTTATCTGTTAAAATTTCACAAATATATCAATGTTAAATTTATTTTTAAAGGCAGTTATAATAATTTTCACCTGTCATATTCATTTGATGTGTCCTTTAGATGCACTCTAACACACAAAAATTTAATTGAATGGCATGCTGATTAGCTTATATCATTTCGATTCATACCACATATATTTCAAAAGAGTTGCCAATTCATCTCTGAATGATGTGTCAAAAGGCAAATTATGATTTACCAAAAACCTGATTGTGGAAAATACTGTAACAGTGCAATTGACGAAGCACCATGGCACAAAGAAAAACAGTTCAATACATTTCTGTTAGATTCATCCATATTTTGTTGTATAGTTATGTTTCTTCAAATACATTCTCAGATATCTTGGCAGCATCTTGATCTGATTCAAACTTTTAATGCAAAGCAATGATCAATTTTAAAATAATTCTGGTTATTCGAATCCTTGTTTCATCAGTTTATGTTTGCCTGTGTCATAGATATTTGAAAAATTATTGCGACAGCATGTCAATAGTGATTATATACACAGCGACTGTTCTTTGTGGTTTTCTGTGGCCAACAATAATTCAATTTTAAATAAATTGATTTTTTCTGAAACTCTTCTTTCTCCAAGCCACTGTTTGATGAAAACGGAAACATGACCAGTGGCTCAACCGTAGATACCCATGTTATTGATCTTGCAGACCTATGATACGCAGGTATAACAAATCTAATTTTAACATTCACCACATATCCAGTAGAGGCATGATCCATGTGCAAAGCTTGTCAGACACTCTTCCTTATTAGAATATGATTTATTCATTGGGATCAACAGGCTGCGGGGAGCGTCCAAGGCCAGTGGATGGGTGCCTAGCACCATTACCTTGTAATTAATGTAAGATATTTACCATATATTATATACAATATGTAGGAAGAGACAGCAACTGTCCCTTTATATACACTCATAAGTTTTTGGAAAATGTTTCACGGATACACATTTCACTGCTATTCTAATTAAAGAATAAACTGAAACAAATGTACATAGACCGACAAAAAGATCAGATAGCATTCCTTTTTTTCTCTTGCCAGTCTTAATAGAAAAGGCAGTGGCAATTGTAGAAGAGGAGGCATGAATGATCATGTATAGTATTGTATACAGCTGTATATGTTACTGATGGTTCAAATCATTACAAAATGTAGAAGAAGACCACAAAGTATTATCTCATTATGTTTGCCCTGCGGTGATTCCAGGAGTCCCAGGCAAGTCATACTGCCAAACGAAATGTTATTTTCCCTCTACACAATCTCAGACCTCTTGGCTCAGCCATGCCAATAATATCCAATGTGTCAAAAAGTGGACATAATATTATTATGTAATGAATTATGTGGTGCTTAATCCATTATCATCGTTCGAAATGTGATACGCTTGCTCTATGTAAGACAATCCTTAAGAAAAAGGCAACAATTTGTTTGATTAGTAAATGATCCTGTTATTCACGTTCCGGAAAACGATCCAGGATGGAGCTCACAGGCTCAAGATACTGCATTAATCTCCATTAATATCATTTTAGAGGGCATTGTCTGGCCATTAATGCCCAATTCGCGGGTGTTAATGGCCGTTAACGCCCGCGAAAATGCCACCTGGTGTATTTTATCGTGACATCACCTGGCGGCTCAGGCATTAAGTTAATGATTTCTGCCCTCTGGCCATAACTGATTAATACCCCATAATGCCCTCCAAAAAAAAGTTATTGACCAATTATCATATTGACATGAGCATCAAAAATCATGATGATGACAATTTTTTCAAGTGTAACATAAATTAGTAGTTTTAAGACAATATGACCTATTGATCCCGGGCATGCACATGGTGATGCAGTTGCTGTCTAGTGTAATGTTCATAAGCTTAAAATTAATTATCCAATACATGCAGGCAAACGAAATAACCTTGCAGGCAGTTAATTGTAAAACTGGTTCTTACCCATGTAATAGAGATAAAGTTGTGAAAATAGTTTATATTCATTTACAGACAGGAGTAAAATGATGTAAAATCAGTGAGTCATTTTATCGTCTCACTCAGAGTCACTCATGCAGCCACAGAGAGACAGCTACTCATCAACAGAGGAGGCTCAGTGCCAACATTGTCATGCATTGTCCTATCAATTAGAACATAAATCATGTAACGCTCTGCAGAGAACACACAGTGGGTTTTAACCACCTTTAAGTTAGAAAAAATTCTAATGGCATGATGTCAGCTGGATATGGTCCACAAGGACATACAGATTACATAACCGAAAACGAGAAAAAAATCTGTTGGGAATCTTTTGAGAAAATCACATTTTATGTGGCAGCCATTTGCAATGTGATAAACTCCATAAAAGTATTCTGGAGATCGTCAAAAATTATGTCAATTGCATGGAACCTGTTAAATATAATAAACAAAGATATACAAATTACATATCTATTAACAGAAAAAATATTTATTGTGATTTTTGAAGAAAAACACATCTTTATGTGAAAAACATTTTTCGATGTGATAAACTCCATGAAAAGGTAAATCTGCAATTATGTTATTTGCATACCGTCAGAATCATACTGCATCTTAGTGTGCTATGATTGCAGGTACAGTAGCCCACACGAATATGTAGTACCAGTAATTATAAGCACAAAGAGACAGGTTTGTGATGGGCACATTTCAAGTTATCAGCACTTGGATATTATATAGTGTCTACAATGATTATTATGTAGTCTGTCCAGGATTGCGTAGCCTCCATCCCAAAAACAGAGGACACACACACACCTTTGTGAAAGATGTTATTATATTCATTAACTGTGCATTTGATTATTTTTAAGTAAAATACAACAATACTCATAATTATAACATCAAATGGGACCCAAATTATAATTTTGATATGTGAACCAATTTTCATTTATTAAAGGGCTGGCAGGACATCCACATGGGCCAAGGCAATGCCAGGAAGGGTTTGGGAAGCAGATTTGATAATTTCAGCATACTCTCAGCATCTGAGGCAGGATTCGGAATTTTTTTCATAGCCAGGAACTTCGGCATTTTGTTTGAAATCAGACAGAGAGTTGGATACCCATGATCTTTGTGGGTCAGTGCAAATATGTCTAGAAACGCTCCAGGAGGGATAAAATAATAGTCAAAGACAATCAGGATGAAGCCCCGGCATTATGCCAACAAAATTAGAAAATGTTGCTTGTTGATAGACTGCGTGCAAAGATTAGATTTTTCTTGAGATATCTTGTACTAAGCTATTTTACACTCTTTGAAATATATTTTAGTTCTTTCTTGGAACCTTCTGCATGGTGTCCTTGCTATCTGGAGAACATCTGCATGCTGTTATTTTGGATTCCCTTTTTTCCTAATCATTCCTGTAGCATCTTGGCCTTTCTGCATTGGTTTTTCGACGTTATGTCCTTAGTCTAGCATATTCTGAAAGATGTCTGCATCGTTGTTGCTTTCGAGACATCTTCTCGATGATACTGAAACTGAGATGGCTCGAGGACATCCTCAAGAAAATTTAGACACAATTTACTGAAGGTACAAGAAACTAAGTTAATAAAGTTTATTACAAGGCAAAATAGCTGCAAGTAAAAATATTTTTATGTTTTTCTGAGAAAATTCCTCACAGATTTTCTCATTTTCAGATATGTAATCTACATGTCGTTTCAGGCTATTTCCTGCAGAATTCATGACATCACTAAATTTTTTAATGCATTTCTGACCTTTTTATGGAGTTTGTCACATCATAAAATGTTTTTAACATGAAAATGTGTTTTTCTTCAAAAATATCTTTCTGATTTTTTCCTGTTGAAAGATTAGTAATCTGCACATCCTACGGATTATATTGAGCAGGTTTCATGCCATTAAAACAAGTTTTGATGCTCTCCAGAACCCTTATATGGAGTTTATCACATTGCAAAATGGCTGCCACATAAAAATGTGATTTTCTCAAAAAATTCCCAACAGATTTTTTTCTCGTTTTCAGTTATGCAATCTGCATGTCCTTGTGGACCATATCCAGCAGGCGTCCTGCCATTAGAATTTTTTCTGACTTAATGGTGGTTAAAACCCACTGTGAACAGCTGGGCGTTTGACTTTTGAAGAAGTGTTTTGAGATTTATCTTTCAGTTCAAGCCTGTTCATAAAGCAACTAATCTGGATCAAAACCTTTTATTTTCGCTCTGCTCGCTTGCCATTGAAAAACTCAAGACTTTCCCATATAGCTTCCTTTGTTACAGTCCTTGTCATACTTACGTGGAATCTCAAGTTTTTTTTCTATGCTGTTGACCTGTGATGTCAGAGATGACTCTATTCTAGCATTGCAATATATGTAAATTAACTACAAGCTGTGATGTCATTTCAAACTGGGTCAGATTCCCCTTCTTCTAACCAATGTGGATCCTCCTGAACTGAGCATCACAGTTTCAACACAGTGTCAGAGTAAGAGTTTTATCAGGGATAGCCCCTGCAACGTCATCACAGCTTGATAGCCAATGGGCTGCAGTAAACTACGCATTAGGGTTCAAACATTGATATACTGAAGGGAGCATTACATTTGTGATCCCAATGATTTATCACAGCAATCACCAGTCTAATCCTACCAAATGGCAGCTTTGTGAGCATTCACAGTAGACAACTGTTATAATCCCCACAGAGTTGCTTGATTAATCTACAAACTTGCTAACTTACAACTTTAAACTTTGATGGAAGTTGGTGTAAACAGAAGGTTTTGACAATTTGTTTGTAAACACATGGCTTATGTTATGTTTATTTGTTCTGGCAGCTCATTGGCTGAGAGGCTGTGATGTCAAACTTGCATGGGTTTTCCCAGACCAAATTTTCACTCTGACACTGAGTTGAAACTGTGATGCTCAGTTTGGTGGATTCGCATTGGTTAGAAGCTGGGGAATCTGACCCAGTTTGAAAAGACATCACAGCTTGTAGTTAATTTACATATTTTGCAATGCTAGAATAGAGTCATCTCTGACATCACAGTTCAACAGCATAGAAAAGAACTTGAGATTCCACGTAAGTATGACAAGGACTGTAATGTTTCTAATTTTGACAAGCACATTTCAAGAAAATCCATCAATCAATTTGCAGTGTTATTATATTGACACCCATGGTTAGCTGATACCACACATAAAACAAACACTAGCGGTATATATTTTTCAATATTTTGCATGTGTATGAATTTGTGAATCTGCAAAAATGAACATGTACACAAAATTGGCATTCATGGAAGTGTCAAATATTGTCATTCACAAAATTTTATAGGTGTGATTACGAACATACTAACCCTAAACTAGGCTAAAACTAACCCTAGCACTAATTTTGACCCTAAAACTGAAACATGTAACACCTCCATGAATGTTAGTATTGGCAAGTCCATGAATGAATAATAAAGCAAATCCACGAGTGTTAGTTATTACATATACAAGAGCATTTATGCTCGTTTTTACACATCCACGAACTCGTACATGCTCGTTTTTACACCTCTACAAATTCGTGAACATGCCAAATGATGAAAAATTTATACATGAACACCAGCAGTATGTGTCACGGCATTGTTGGGTAGAAATGTTTGATAACATTCGCTGAATATAGCGGCATGAACCATATACAAAGTGATCAGACACTATCTTTATTAAAATATGATTTATTCATAGGGATCAACAGGCTGGGGGAGTATGCAAGGCCGATAGGTAGGCCCTGCAACCATAACCTTGGAGTTAATGTAAGATATTTACAATATGCAATATGCAAGATGATGGAGTGCATGGCAAGAAGAGGCAGCAAGTATCTCTTTAATAAGCATCTGTTGAAAAATGTTTCACACACAAATATGTCAATGTTATATTATTCATTAAAGAATGAATGAGTCAAAAATAATGATTTTCACCTGTCATATTCATTTGATGTGTACATGAGATGCGCAACCTAACACACAAACATTTAATATAGTGGGCATGTTATAAGCCAAATAGGGACAAACTATTTACCGAAACGTTAGAATTCTTTTGAGTATCCAAGGTGTTTAAGTAGGTCAAAAGACATAATTTTGGTCGGGGATCCCAGGCTGGAAAAGCATTATTTGGCCAAAATAGGTAAAAATATGATCAAGGACCAATGATTCCCTGAAAAATCACGAGAAATAGGTTTTTTGCCCGTAAAATTGCCATTTAATGCTTTTTCTAGCCATATTGTGTCCAGATCTTACACATATAATATTTATGTTTATTTTATGTAACATAGTGGATATTTGCTGATACTGGATTTCTATAAAATGCTGTTTTTGGCCAAAAAAGGCCGTCCGGAGATTTTGATTTCACGTTGTGTAAGTTCAAATGGCTGTAACAATTTTGTGCTTTGATGGATCTGGTTCCTATTTGGCTGAAAACTGCCCAACAAAGTCTAGAAACTGATAACAATAACTGTTTTTAGCAGAATATTTTCATATTCCTGTCACTGATGCATGTGGTGACAAAAGTCAGCCCTACCCCTAATTCAGCCATTTTCCGAGATTTGCATTTTGGGTGCAATTCACAATGCCAGTCATCACAAATTCTTTTTCCACCACTCTTCATCATATTTCCATGGACAGGTGGTTGCTTAGAGGCACTAAAATTGTATCTTCAGTGGTTGATTGGATATTTATAGTAATAACCCAGCTGCTTAAATCATGTCTATGCAGCTACGAGCCTCAGGCTCACGATGGAGTTATGCAATATGTGAAAGTAAGGACATATGCATCTCATTGCTAATTTTTTCCACCACTTTCAAAAACTTTTTCTTTGAATTGGTCTTAGGAATCCTAATAATGCTGTGAAACAGATTTTCATATTCTCAGTGCCAGTTATTGTCCCATGTGGTCAGCATAGTGGCCATCTTGAGTTAGAGTCAAGATCAGCCTAATTTTGGTAAAAATCGATAACTTCTGCACAACTTGTCATAAATAGGCATGTGATACCACTTTTTCAGGGTAAATCAGGCTGTGAAGTTGTTTTAAAAGGTCTATTTTGTAATTAATGTAATCTTAAGCACATAAATCCAAAAAAAAAAAAGCAAAAATACTCTTTGTTTACGTAAAAGTATGCTGCTAGTATAAGACTATAATAAATACAGGTCTGAATATCTAATTAGAATCATTTCAAAACCAACCATGTTTACACTGTCATCCAGTGATGGAAATGGGGGGGGGGGGACTCGGGGAAGCTGAGCTACTTTAACCCTAAGCAGGGGGAGCTGTACCCTGCTACAGCTCCCCCAATGATCAGTGGTGGAAGTACAGTCATCATTGTACTTTTTCAGTCCCCATGGTATTTTTTTCTTTCCATTTTAAAAATTTGGAATGGCACGTCGAAGCTGCATGAACCGAGAGCTCCCCCGATGAAAATTTTCCTTTTCCATCACGGTTGTCACGATTTTGGATTCACGCTACTTCACGCTACTTCTGAACTTATTATCATAATTAGGCATATTTGTTACCTTTCTTGGACAATCAGAATGGTAGAGTGGTAGAGTGGAGGGTGGGAATTGATTTAAAAGATCAGGCGTACCAAATCTGGAACAAACGCATCAAATCCAATGCAAACAAAGTCATGAGAAATCTTGGCTTCAAGATTAAGAAGAAACATATTTCAAAACCAAAATTTCAACACCCTAGTGAAACACTCTCTGCTGTATAATAGAGCAATTTGGAGTCCAAGTGGCAATGATTGGATCAAGGCAACATGTGTCAGCAACACAACATTTATAGGGGTATCCCACTGGGTGTCCTTCTTGTCCTGGTTTGCCAGGGTATCCCACTGGGTATCCTCCTTGTCCCCAAAATCATTTTTGTACTGGTGGGCCAGGCTATCCAACTGGTATGGAGGTATGCCAGTGGGTGCTCTCCTTGTCCTCATTCTTGTATTAGTATGCTTATGCACCATTATGGGGGTATCTAGACCAGCAGCCTTCTAGTGTTTTGCGGCATTATCCTATTGGTATTGGGGTATCCCACTGGGTGTCCTCTTTGTCCCCTTTCTTGCATGGGTGTTCCAAGGTATCCCATAGGTATTGGGGGAATCCTACTGGTGCCCTCCTTGTCCTCATTCTGGTACTGGTATGCTGTAGTATCCCACTAGTAGGCTATGCAGATATCACACTAAGTGCCTCCCATGTCCTCATTTGTATGCTGATATGCAGGGCTCATCTCATTGGTAAGGGGGCATCCCACTGGGTGCCGTCTTTGTCCCCATTCTTGCACATGGATTTGCCAGGGTATCCTGATAGTATGGGTGTATCCACAGGCAATGGTCAAATAACATTATATAATTATATAATTATATGTCTTCCTTACTCTTAATGAAAATCAAGGTGTGCATGTCAAGCACCCTCTATTGGAGAGCAAAGGCATAAACCTGAGTTAGCAGAAACGTACATCACCAGGGATTCCCTTGACAGCCAATCAGAACTCAAGAAATGGAAATATCCCTGACCTATCCTGGCCACAGGTTAGGGGATATTCTAATTTCTTGAGTTCTGACTGGCTGTCAAGGGAATTCCCTTGTGATGTACATCTTTGCCAACTAAAGTTTTGTCCTGGGCAGGCAAATAACCCTTAATTTCAGTGTGTAATCCATTGTGGTGAGAATTGTCTACAGGTACATCTATGATACTACTCATTTAATGAAGTTGATTGAATTTGAATATTCTCAAATAGTGCCAATTATGTGTTTTCAATCAAATTGTTTATTGGCTACTCACTAGGGGGCACTTTACTCTATTACATTGATTATTTCATTAAGAGTAAGAAAGATATAGACAGACAAATTCTTTATTGACCTGTGTACAAAATATATATGTGACCATTGGCCAGCGATGTATCCCACTGGGAGTCCTCCTTTTCCAACTTTTTGTATTGGTATGACAGTATGACAGGGTATCCCAATGGTATGGGGGTATCCAACTCGGTCTCCTCTTTGTCTTCATTCTTGAACCTGTAAGCCAGTGTATAGCAGGGTATCCCATTGGTATGGGATATCGGGAACCAATTGGTAACACAAGGAGGGCATCCAGTCGGATACCCTCATACCAGGGGATACCCTGGCATACCAGTACAAGAATGAGGACATACCAATGGGATAACCCCCGCATATATGTATAAGAATGAGGACATGGAGGGCAATCCATACCTGTGGGATACCCTGGCATACCAGTGCAAGAATGAGGAGAAGGAGGGCATCAACTAGGATGTCCCAATACCTGTGGGATATACTGGCAAACCAATACAAGAATGGGGATAAGGAGGGCACCCAGTGGGATACCTCATTCCTGTTCGGGTATACCAGGTTAACATACCGGTAGAAAGGTAGCCCACTGAGTGTCCTCCATTGTATGGGGGTATCCCACTGAGTGCCCTTTCTAGTACAGGTTTGCCAGGTTGTCCTACTTGTAAGAGAGGGTATCCAACTGAATGTTCTCCATTATATGGTGGGGGAGGAGGGGAAATGAGGGCCCCCTGTGAGGTACCCTTACCAGTGGAATACCCTGGCCTACCAGAACAAGAATGATCTAGAGGATAAGGAGGCTACCCAGTGGGATACCCTGGCATACCATGACAAGAAGGACAGCCATTGGGATACCCCCATACCAGTGGGATGCCCTGGCATACCAACACAAGACTAACAACAAGGATCACACCGAGTGGGATACCCATTAGCGGAATATCCTGACATTAGGGCGCTTTGTCTACCCCCTAAAAATGAAAACCACTTGCACCCATTTCCACAATTGGTAGACTCCTTCGAGTTCCCATAGTCATTTTACATTAAATTTTTGATTAATCACATTCTTCCCCATAAAAAATAAAATGTCTCCACACAATCGCGACTTCTCTTCTTTGGAAAGGATCCATGTTGGTATTAAAATTATGATAATTTACATGTAAAGGAGTCAATTTTGAGGACTGGCTCTCAAATTAGGAAGCTGTTTCAGATTAGTAACAGTCATGCTGCTGACCCATTGTTGTTAGGTCTGAGTGAAATTAATGACATTATCTCCTTCTTGTGTACTGGCTAGATGGATGGATGATTGGGGCTTTACGTCCTGTATTTATGCACTTGGTAGGCTAATTAGGACAGGAGGGGGACACTGCAATGAAGCAAAGGATGATTGAAATAGCCATTGTGTACTGCCTAGCTAACTAGAGATATGGTACACGTAAACTTGTATTTTTTTCTCTCAACTATATATTTACTTTTAATTTTATTTCAATTTACTTGTTTTATATATATTGTTTTTATCACTGTTGTGTCCAGGGCTTTGGAGTCAGAGTCAGGAGTTGGAGTCGTGGAGTCGGAGGTTTTTGGGAGGAGACGGAGTCACTTACTATCTGACTCCAAAGCCCTGGTTGTGTCTTTAGATATTTTGTACTCTTGTTGAAATTTATGGTGGAAATTATGTTGCCACAACATGAACACCATGTTGAGAATTTTTTGCAACATTGCCACAAAGTTGCAAGCTAACGTCGAACCCTTGACATTGCCTCACAACGTTGTGAAAATGTCGCCACAACGGCGCGTCAATTGTATGGGGGTTCCCACTAGGTGATAATGTCATATCTTTGATGTTGCTTGACACAACGTTGTGACAACATAATTTCTACCATACAATTCTAGGTCAATTGACGAACAGGGTGACATAGCAACTTTGCTACAACGTTGATGTACCTATAGGGTACTTATTACCGCAAACCGCTAAAATAGGACCAAATGATGAAGTTTCAAGGCTGCTGTTGTGCCACCCTTTGGCATCAACATTTTTTCATAAATTTTGCAGGGCATCTTTTTTACATTAAGGAACAATACTGCAAAAGTGCAAGAAGTTTTGAAGATATAGGGGCAGATGATGCACCATACCTTGTATGGCACACCAAAACAAGAATGAGAACAAGGAATGGACCCTGGACACTCAGCTGTACAATTGTATAGGAGAAACGAGAGAGCATTTTTGCCTAATTTGCTATAGTTTTGTGCTTAAGATTAGACTTATCACAAAATAGACCTTTTAAAGCAACTTCACAGCCCAATTTACCCTGAAAAAGTGGAATCACATGCCTATTTATGAAAAGTTGTGCAAAAGTTATCGATGTTTACCAAAATTAGGCTGATCTTGGCTCTAATCCAAGATGGCCACTATGCAGACCACAAGGGACAACAACTGGCACTGAGAACATGAAAATCTATTTTACAGCATTATTAGGATTCCTAAGACCAATTCAAAGAAAAAGTTTTTGAAAGTGGTGGAAAAAATTAGCAATGAGATGCATATATCCTTACTTTCACATATTGCATTACTTCATCGTGAGCCTGAGGCTCGTAGCTGCATAGACATGATTAAAGCAGCTGGGTTATTACTATAAATATCCAATCAACCACTGAAGATACAATTTTAGTGCCTCTAAGCAACCACCTGTCCATGGAAAAATGATGAAGAGTGGTGGAAAAAGAATTTGTGATGACTGGCATTGTGAATTGCACCCAAAATGCAAATCTCGGAAAATGGCTGAATTAAGGGGTAGGGCTGACTTTTGTCACCACATTTATCAGTGACAGGAATATGAAAATATTCTGCTAAAAAACAGTTATTGTTATCAGTTTCTAGACTTTGTTGGGCAGTTTTCAGCCAAATATGAACCAGATCCATCAAAGCACAAAAACGTTACATCCATTTGAACTTATGGCACTATGTGAAATTAAAATCTCTGGACGGCCTTTTTTAGCCAAAAACAGCATTTTATAGAAATCCAGTATCAGCAAATATCCACTATGTGACATAAAATAAACATAAATATTGTATGTGTAAGATCTGGACACAATATGGCTATAAAAACCATTAAACGGCATTTTTATGGGCAAAAAACCTATTTCTCGTGATTTTTCAGGGAATCGTCGAGCGTTGATCAAATTTTTACCCATTTTGGCCAAATAATGCTTTTCCAGCCTGGGATCCCCGACCAAAATTATGTATTTTGACCTACTTAATCACTTCGGATACTCAAAAGAATTCTAACGTTTCGGTAAATAGTTTGTCCCTATTTGGCTTATAACATGCCCACTAATAGAGGCAGTGGCGTCCCTATGGCGAGGCACGGGGGGGCACGTGCCCCCCCATATTGGACCTGTGCCCCAACAGGTGCCCCCCATATGAACTTTCCAACTCTGGCTAAAATATCCAGTTAGTGGGTGCCCCCCTCAGAGAATCGCGTGCCCCACCAGGTGCCCCCCCCGCTCGAGACCACCTATTTACGCCACTGAATAGAAGGGCATGTTTATGAGCTGATATCATTTGGGTTAATCCGTAGGCCTACATTTATTTCAAAAGAGTTGCCAATTCGTCAGAGAATAATACACTATATGAATATATGTATCAAAAGGTTACCTGTAGAATGAAGTGTGACAAGGGTGCCATGCAAAATGCACAAAATTTGTTTTTGGCTTTTTATATAGTTATTTATTTTTACATAGCAACCTCTCTGCAGTTCACGGGTTACCTTACATGGACAACTCTTTCTTTTGCAAATAAAGACCAAGTCATTAAAAAAATTATATTTCCTACTGTACAGTGCTGTCAATCTACTATTACTGAAGCGCTAATTTTGGAGCTACTTGGACCAGGCCTTTTACAGATGATTTCATATTTGTAGACATAAGTGGCAGAAAATACATCATTTTTCCTGCAATTTTCATTGGTTGAGAGAAGGTATGACACCACTCTCTCCTGAAAAGTGACATAGCGTCTTACATGGGTGACCATGGCATTCTAATCCATTGATCTCCTCAATGGAACTGACTCCAGCTGTTTCAAGCCACAGTTTCTGTTTGTGTTTCACACACATTTTTAGTACATGCATTCTCAAAGTCCAATACTTTGCATTCAGATAATTGGATCAGATGATCCACATAATGATTATTTTTACAGAAACAAGCAAACATACGAATGGAACATTTTCTCAGAGGAGGTCTCTGCTCAGATGACATGCCAATTGGCTACCAATCGCTGGTTCCCTAGTTTGATTCTCAATATTATTTTCTCAGAATGTTGGCCACATCACTTGATCATCCTCCTGTGGACCATTCAGAATTTATGACGGGGGGGGGGGAATTCTCTGTCAAAAGTTATACCCCCCTCTGGTTGCATGAATATTTGTAGTACCTCCCTTTTCTTTTGTTAAAATTTCATTTGACAATTAAACATGTTGTGAAAAATAAGTACCCCCCTTGAAACATGCGTACCCTGTCAGGAAAAATTCCAATTGCCCCAAGTCATGTGCAAAAAGGTGGTTCCCACTCAAGTAAAACCATACAAACTACCTCCCCCCCTTCAACTAAGTCGTAAAATTTAATTCTGAATAGTCCCTTAGCGTTCAGAGACATGAAGCCATTCAGAGTCAGCTTGAGACTGATTTAATATCAATTGAAGCAATCAACAGTTACCCAGGAGTGTGAAATACAACAGTTCATGAGGAAATGTAGGGGTTCATGCGGATTGCAGTTTGACAAGTGTGAACAACTGCCACAACACCAAGTTGGCCTTTGCAGTTTATTGGTCAAAATAATGATATCATTTTTCCAGGACATGCTATGTGCAGCTTGACCAATCATCTGGCAGGATTTTCTGATGTCACACCAAAAATTTTGCAAATTTTTTTGTTATTTGAGAAAAGTCTACAAATATGAAATCATCTGTAAAAGCAGGCCATATGATAACTGTACAAGTTTACATGTACATGTAGCTGTTCGTTGCAACCAATTCAGAAGACTCTCAAACATGAGACTTACAGTAACTAAGATAGGCAGACAATGAGATAGAGTTGGTATAGCAACGGCAGATTTCATGTTCCAAAAGTTTGGTTATTGTCAATATGTTCAGTTCATGTTGCCGACAGCTATAAGCCTTTTGTTGCATATGGATACCAAAACAGAAGGCCCAGCATAACTAAGTTACTGCCATATGCACTTCTGTAGTAAGTTCATTTCTGGGACAGTTATGAGTCATGGAAGGCCTATTTTTCTCATTGTTTTTGACCACTCCACAATAGGTTATGCTTCTTCTTCGTTGTGTTGCTTATTGAACACTTTTATTTTTCTGCTGTCACTATATTGTTTTTAAATCTATAACACATGCATATTCATTGATAAAACAAGGATTTATATGGCCAAATTATGTTGATATTTATTGCATTTAAAATTTTAAAACAAATCGAGAGGCAACAGACAATTGAACATATCTGATAATGTGTCTCCGGAGATATGTTCAACTTCGTCAATTATACAACGGTTTGTTGAATCTGACAGAAATTGATGATATACAAATTGTGCAACATGTGTCTTTTAAATAATTTCACTTTTAAAGATCCAGCCAAATGACCTAACTTTTTTATCGGGGTCTAATGCAGGAGACACAATCTGGAGGAAGTACAAAAAAATCATATTGGCTGTTTTCCTCAGTGAAATAGTGCTATGATTGATTGATTATTGATTTTATTTGCTCATTATAATGGGAAGTGAATATTGTAAAAATATAAAGAAAAAAATAAATAAGTAAATGTAAAGAAATACAAGCATGGAGCAAGGGGACCCCCTAAAGGCAAATTATTTCCGCCATAAGGGGGCCACCTTTGTCTTGAGAATGTGTTAAAAATATATAATTTTTATCAAAAAGGTTAGTAGGCCTACACATTGACTGGCATCAACGGCTGTCTGGAGGAGACTGACGACCACACACATAACAATTTATAATGGAACAATTTGTTTCATAAGAGCTTAATAAGTTTTGCCTAACATAGGATTTAAAGCCATCAAAGCTGTGGGTATGAATCTTATCCTTAAATATTGTGCACATGTTGTTAAAGATATTTGGATACCTGTAACTCATGCCTTCTCTTGCAAACTCATGTCTCACAGCCGGAACTGGTAGGTGACTGCTTGTAAAGGGGTGTCCCAAAAGTTCTGACCAATTTTTTTGGCAGACCGTTCTATTTGAAATAGCTAAATGAAATTTTCGCAGAATAAATTTCAGGTATTTGACCCTCTATTTTGAAAAAAATCAAGACTGTAAGAAGTGTTTAAGTTACTGTTCTGTTGCCATGGTTACGAGAGGTCAGTGCACCCAGGGCAGCTCAATTTCTCAGACGAAATTCTGCAAATTAGCTGTGTTAAAAGTCAGAGAATTTATAGTAAAAAAGCAAATGATTGCAAGAAAATGTTTTTCCTGATAAGCTTGCAGTCTTTCAAGATATCTTCCATTAGATTATAAAAATTTATTTATATTTCAACCTGATCAGCTGAGGCAATTACCAAAGGCTTTTTACGGCAGTTGCCTAACAGCACTTAAGACGGTTTGGCTGAAACAATCTGCTGTCAAGAGGCAGTGCTCAAGAACCTTAGGTTCAAAACCCAATCTTATCTGCTTTAAACCAGATTTAGCCTTCTGTAACTTTGCGTTATACAAAAATATATATACCAGTTCAAAAATTAAAGAAATAATAGTCATAACGAGAAATGAAGCAGTCGCCGCGTACACTGAAATTCCACAATTTAGGAACAGCGCAGTTTGGAGGACCCAGGTGATCGCCTCAGCACATGGGTTAAATTGATTCACAGTGACTTTAAGGTGACTCAACCGTGGTACACTGCACATACTTCTGAGCAGCCTGGTTGCCTAGCAACATAATGTCACAACTGCTGCAGGCCCTGAAACAGTTGTGACGTTACCATTTTCTGCTCTCTTTTTTTTAACAGCATGGCAGCCAGTAATTTGCTATTTAAATGAGATCTAATGCAGATAGAAGCATAATTATTTTTTTATTGAATGTAGTAACACCTATTCTATGCTAATTCAAAGTTTCAGCTTCTCGTCTTTATCAAAAGAATTTTCTCAACTAATTTCAGTCATCTGTGTCTAAAATTATCTTTATTTCTTTAAATTGACATTGGCATAGTCAAGGTACTGCAGTTAAAAAACGACTCGGTGAAACTTTTTTATTTTTGGACATTTGTTTGACAATAACCTGTTTATGATATATGCAAATTTTAAAAAAAATCTGTATGATCGTTTTCCTAAAATTTGATTACTGCCAAAATTGATGCATGAAAAATCTGCAATTAATTAGTGTGTTTGTGCCCTTTGAGCTCTTACAGAAAAAAGTATTTTAACCTTTATCTTCAAATTTGTGGCAAATGTATTGGTTTACATCCATGGGAAGACATTTCTGACATTTTTGTGTGACAAATGCGTGTAATGCTTTATTCTGTGGTACATAACCAAAAACTCAATTTTTAACTTTTAAGTAGTCATCAGGCCAAATATGCTGTTACCATGGCAACCAAACGAGTCGGTGAAATTTTTTTCTTTTTCATTTTTGGAATGTATGGGTCCCATAGACTACCTGTGCAAAATTTTAGAAAAATCTGTATGATCAAACTACCACGCTTGAGTCACCTTAAGTGATTATGAAAAGCTTTGGGATACTGTTAGGTTTCCATATAATACTTTTCATGATCATCCATTGCATATTTACAGTAAATTCCTTGGTTATTTACAAGCCTAGACACCTGGATTTGGCCTAAAAAATTGAGTTGCACTGGTTGCACTGACCTTCTGTCACTATGGCAACAGAAAAGTTATCTAAAATGTTCAAACAGGTACCATATTTTCAAAATGCGTAGTGAAATACCTGAAATTGATTCTATGAACATTTCATACGGCTAGTTCAAACAGAAAGGTCTTCCAAAAAAATTGGTCAGAACTTTTGGGACGCCACCCGTATGTCGAGTCGAATAGTTGTAAGTATAGTGGGTTGAATGAAATTTTTGAGAATGAAAATATTGTGGAAGCATATGATTTTGTTTTTTATACCGGAACTTTAGGTCTGGTAGTGCACATCGATCAGGGATTTTTAAAATATTGTACTGTTTGAAAAGGGGCTAGTATGAGCATTAGGCCTATATTTAGCCTTAGCTACAATTCTCAATGTTTTTTTCTGGTGCTTTATAAGTTTATCAGATTTTGAGCTCCATATAATTAGACCATAGTTAAGAAAAGGAAGTATAAGTGAATTGTAGATTATATGTAATACTTTTGATGGTAAGAAATTTTTTAACCTGTTCATAATACCTATTGTTTTTGACATCTATGCATTTCAATTTCAGTATTGTACTTTTTTTTCAGCAATCATTTGAAATTTCATATTTCCATGACACTTGCAGGCAGATCTATGCACACAATATCCCTCTTGCTTACTTTTCTTTGGAAATTTCCCTGACAATAATTATCTGCACAAAAGTATACCAGAACGATACAATATCACTGTAACAGAAAATGTATAATGTAAAATTAGCATGCAATGCATGCATGGGGTCGTTGGTTTATTCCATAATTTGTACCACATTAATTTTCTGTTGAGTTGTGTATGAAAAAGGGAAGATTAAATTACACGTTAAAAATGCATTTTCTTCTGTTATTTATATGAAAACATTTTATTGTCTTTTTACTGAACACTCCCCACTAAACTTCAAACACTTTGACATAAAATTCCTATGGAAATATTTATCAAAACTAAATAAACCATGATTAGATATTATAAAAAGTTACTTTGCTTTGTCTTTATTTATGAAATGAATCTGCAATTCTGCATGCAACTGTTGTAGTGTGGTATGCTGTCACTATGAACAAGAGGGCAGCACAGAGGGTGTACCAAAAAATGAAAAAGTTCTCTGATCTTAACACCTATCGGTCAAAACATGAGGTTTGGTTAGTAGATCACTATGAAATTTTTTTTTTGAAAATCGGACAAGTCCTTACGCCGGTCCAAGCCTCTTGAAATCAACATGTCAAAAAAGAGCAAAAAATCGCCATTTTCGCCTAGTTTTGTGCCTAATATGCCACCTACAACTATGACTTATGCCTAAAAGTGTGTCTAATTACTCCTTTCTAAGTCATGACTTGGATGACATTTATGTTGGGTCAGTTTTATCATTTCTAACCCTCAAAATAACCCATCTTTGGTCTGAAATAGCGTAAAAATGCTCTTTTTAACCAATGAAGTGCTGTATCTTGAGAACTAAAGCAGATAGAGACATGATGTTGACACCAAAATCTCCGATACCCACATTCATATTCATCTTCAATACATTTCAGGGCCCTTTACCCAATACTTTTTGAGTTATTAGCAAAAGACTAATTAATTGCCTTTATTTTCATGGGAATCGTCAGTGAAAATACATTTAATACCACAAATCATTGAAGATAGGTACCTGGTGAACCTGATTTATCTGCTATATATATTATCACAGACAACATAGTGATATTATATAATTTGAACACAAAAAGCTATTTTATTATTTATGGTGAAGGAGTATTACAATACAATGGATTACTTATCTACATCAAAATATTGTCTTATTTTGAGAAAGGCATTCAAATAAGTGAAAAAAATTGATTTGTTACAAAGGTTACCATGAAATCAGGGGACAAATAATTTTCATTGTTTTACAATATGCTACTAAACCAGCATTGCATGTTATCAACAATTAAGTGTCTGAGAAACAATTTGTCAAAAGTGGATGGCTTGCATACAAGTCTGCCTCCAATTGACAATTATGAGGACATAAAACAATGATATGGAACTTGAGAAGGCCAGATAAATGCAGTACAATATGAATGAATAACACCAAAAGTCAGTCATTTGAAGAAGTTCTTGTGGTGCAAGAATGAAACTGAAGGAAAGGTCTGAACAACTACTAAGAAATGGAAATATTCAGAAAATGTTCTTGATGATCCTGAGAATAATCAATTATCAATGCTTAGAACCCATAATTAATGATAATAAAATTGTTTGACGTAGTGGATGATATAATGAATGACATAGGGTATTTCGGTATTGACAATAAACTGAGACAATTTATGTATGTCAATGAGAAAGAATTACATACAGGCTAAATTGACAAAAAATTTTGCAACAAGCCTTCCAACATGTGTGAGAGATAATCAAAATCATGCGCCTGCCAGTGACATAACTGAAGATATGAATATAGACCAGAGGAACCCAATAAAAAGTAATTTAAAGGGTACACTCAGCTATGAAACACTAACAGTGACATTGATAAAGCAATTATTATATCTTAAATGTTGCTAGAAATATTAATTCATGTTGTACTGCATTTATCTATCCTTCACAAGTTCCATGTCATTGTAGTATGTCCTCATAACTGTCAATTGGAGACAGACTCGTATGGAAACCATCCACCTCAGCCTACCCTTTTTGACAAATTGTTTCTCAGACACATAATTGTTGATAACATGCAATGCTGGTTTAGTAGCATATTATACAACAAAGAAAATTATTTTTCCCTGATTACATGGTAACCTTTGTAACAATCAAACTTTTTCACTTCTTTGAATGCCTTTCTCAAAATAAGACAATATTTTGATGTAGATAAGTAATACCTGGAATTGTAATACTCCTTCACTATAAATAATAGAATAACTTTTTGTGTTTTCAAATTATATAATATATATAGCAGATAAATCAGAGGTTCACCAGGTACCTATCTTTAATGATTTGTGCTATTAAATGTATTTTCACTTACGATTCCCATGAAAATAAAGGCAATTAATTAGTCTTTTGCTAATAACTCAAAAAGTATTGGGTAAAGGGCCCTGAAATGTATTGAAGATGAATATGAATGTGGGTATTCTGGAGATTTTGGTGTCAATATCATGTCTCTATCTGCTTTAGTTCTCAAGATACAGCACTTCATTGGTAAAAAAGAGCATTTTTACGCTATTTCAGACCAAAGATGGGTTATTTTGAGGGTTAGAAATGATAAAACTGACCCAACATAAATGTCATCCAAGTCATGACTTAGAAAGGAGTAATTAGACACACTTTTAGGCATAAATCATAGTTGTAGGTGGCATATTAGGCACAAAACTAGGCGAAAATGGCGATTTTTTGCTCTTTTTTGACATGTAAATTTCAAGAGGTTTGGACCGGCGTAAGGACTTGCCCAATTTTCAAAAAAAAAATTTCATAGTGATCTACTAACCAAACCTCATGTTTTGACCGATAGGTGTTAAGATCAGAGAACTTTTTCATTTTTTGGTACACCCTAACAGTCAAATATTCAGAACCAGTTTTTGTGTGAAGAGTTGACAGCTGTCAGAGAAATTTGTTGAATGAAAGTCAATTAAAGCGCTGAGAAACACAATATTGTAACCAGGGATGCCTAAGCATGCACCATTTTAATCAAAAGGGCACATTAGTTTGGGTTGTCATTTTCGGTGTGTGAAATGTTTTTGGATGTACATCAACTTTGCCTGTTGACAGGAAAAGAATCTGATGACAATGGTCTTGGAATGGATTGGAGTTTTAATGTGGGAATGGTAATTCTTTTCTTTTGATGGCAGAATTATAAGATCTACTTACCAATCTTTCAAAAAGCTTGTCAGCATTTCCCTACAACATGACACTGAATCCAGAGCAGAACAGGAAAGTTGCATGTTGAAGTAATACCATCCAGTTGTGTGAATCGTAATTCAATAAAGCTTTTTGTGATTTTCGCATAGTGTTTGCCAAATTCCAAGTTAAGCAAAAACAATATTGCATGATGAGATTTCTGGCTAAAACTACTTTCATGATAATACTTACAGATATGCACATGGCAGTGTTACATGTGTAAAATCACCTCTCACATATACAGCATGTGATTTGTAACATTACCCTGTAAAATTGGAATTTTGAGTCGGCTCAAATGATTGCAAAAATTCCTTTGAGCTAACATAACTTGTTGTTTTAAGTTATGACAACGGGCACTTGGGGCAGATTATCATTAGTTAAAACAACAAGCTATGTTAGCTCAGAGGAATTGTGCAACCATCTCACTCAATCATTTAAGCTGACTACAGCATTCCTTTTAAAGTAAAAATAATACGGTCAACAAAACAACATGTGCAACTCAAATTTTTGAATGTTGCAAACAATCAAGTCTCAACTTTAATTCTGCAGCAACCCTGGTTCAAGGACATTGTTAGCTACACATGGATTGTACTGATCCCTCGGCAGCCTTATGGTCCTCTAAAGAGAACCATTATTACAGATCTCTTATTAGTGTGCCATGTTCTTTTCAACTGCAACACTGCTCTTTTGATGTCAGTATCAGCATAATGATTTCACAGTTGGTATATTCGCAGTTTCAGCTGTGTCACTTGGAACCCCTACTGATCACACCATTACAAATCCACAATAAGCTGTTAGATGGTTGGTCAACATTGATTATTCAGTTTGATGTTTTGAATAAATCCAAATGTTAAAATAACCAACTATGTATAATGCATGGATTTTGTGTATAATTGCTATGAGTTTTAGCACTTTTACAACAAAACAAGTTCATTCACTCTCACATTCATTTGCTGGTCTGAGAGGTTATAATATGCTGCACTGTCTTGGCAGAAATAATATACTCAGAAACCATTCAGAATTTAAGACCTAATGGGGGGGCAGTTTTGCTTGGGGGCATCCTTATCACTGATTTCCCCCCCCCCCCCCATTTCTCGTCTTCTGGTATGCCCATGCAACACCGCCATGTTCACTTCCAAAAAATTTCCCCATCGTCCCCACTCCAGTCATCAATTCTGAACAGTTTCTTTGGCGAAGATCTCACCTAAAAGGCTGAAAAGCCACAAGGCGCTGCCCTCAAGGAGAAATTTCACAACAAGACACCATAAATGTCCATGATGGATCAAGCAAGTGCACTGTGCACTAACGAGAGGGGTACCCTCGCCATCATGGAAGCCATTACCACTGTCGATACAAAATAATTTTCTATCATCCTGAGCTTATTTCATCAAATCCAAACCCTATATTTATCAAGCACGTACTTTTATTGTTAAACTAACCATTGGACTTGCATTCCACATGTGATTGATCACAGAATTATCAAATTTTGCATTTGAAATACATCGTCAGGGCGAGGGTAACCACAAACGCCTCTCGAGGGTAACACCATTTCCAATAAATGTCATGGCGAGGGTACTGCAAGAAAGTGACTGTTTGTTTTTCCATTACCACAAAAGCAACGGTGACCTATCTATTTATCTATCTATCTATTGATGTAGAACATATATAGAGACACTGGACAAATTTGTCAAATTAAGAATTTATCAAATTATTGCAGCTCTCAAATACCAAGCAGTAGCCTGGCAGTAGCCTGCAGGGGTAGGGGAGCAGCTCCCCCCCCCCCCCTAGAATTTAGCCAAAAAAGGTGCTTTACATATATTTTTTCTAATCTTCCTTATTTTTCTTGGGTCACTGCCACAGGAGTTCCTAAACCAAAGCACATGACGTTGACCTGAAAAATTTGAGCATGAACGTGGTTTAGAAGCCCCTGTGGTATCTGCTACCTTGAGGATTCACTCTAGCATAGACCTTGAATACCTGTGTCAAACAGATGTTTCATCCTGTGCAAAAAAAAACTGCTCTTCCCGTAACAACAGTTGTCCATGTCTGATCTGTTAATAAATTTTTTTTTTAAGTCCTACCATAAACCTTTGAAATACACTCTGGCATATATCCATTGTAAAAATGGAATTTGACAATTTGATGTGTCAGTTTATCTATCAAGTTTCTATGACCAGCTCTAGGAAATGCACCAGATTTTTAGACAAACTTTAGGGATTTTTCAGTTGAAAAAGGTGACCTACTGAGCCAAACATAGGTGCACTTTCACTGCAGCAAATGATTCAAGCAAAACTTCAGTGTAAGTTGAGGAGCCAGACGACATCATATTTTCAAGATATTTGACTGGATCATAACAGCCTAACGGAACTTGCAATCGGAGATAGGCCTACCTATATTATGCTGAAGTCAACACCACATTCCTAATTATTATGCATGCAAAATATTCTCCTATAGGAATAGCACTGTAAAATCAGATGAACCAAAAATGAAAATACGTTCTAGTAGTCTCTGTAGCAAGTACAGTTAGGCCTATACCCGAACCAAATGTGCTGAGGTTTGTAATGTTCTTGAAATAGCCATTTATATTGTCTTTAATTATTAGCAATTGGTCTACAGTGACAGCAAATTTGAAGACCAAGAGCCAAATTCTGTGCGCATCCTAATACTCAGGGCTCGCTAACCTAACCTGTTTATTGTCAGTAAAATGTACTATACAGTGAGAAATAAGAAATATTTTAAGAAATTCTCACAGAGGATGGTACTGCTTACAGGCAATTTCATTACAATGCGATTCTTGTCTTTCACACTTGGCTGTGAGGAATCAATGCTAAACCAGTACTTACTACGTTGAAAAAATGAGCTGTGTGACGTTCTGTTGTTTCTGACCAATTAGATTATCCAGAAATACTATGTATTTGGTGGCCAAAGAACCTGAGAATCACGTACTAATGAAATTGCCTGTAAGACAAGGGCATTCTGGTAACATTCTTGGGAAAAAATAACTTTATTATTCTCAAGCCCTCCCTACTTGAGAACAGCACCTCCCCACAGACGTTGTGCTGAGTCTGTGATTATGCCAAATGTTATTGGTTCATTAGAAAAAGTCCTTATCTCAGTTTAATGAATGTGACATAATTCATAATTGCCATTCGGATATTAAGGTTGAAAGGTTCATAATGGTTTGAAATGGATTGGATTTGTTTGTTGGTGCATGGTTTTAGCAAGGATGACTTGCTGATTTTTTCAAACCTTTTATGTAGGCCTGCCACTAACATTTTTGTATTGGTACTTTTTAGATAAAGCCACTATTTTATGACTTTCTCGATTAATGGAGTAGAATAAAGCATGAAGTTGGTCTGTTATTGCGCAGCTGGTGGTCAATTAATTTGAACATTTTCATCTTTTGATAGGGTATTGCAATTATATGTTCTTAATTGGAATTCCTAATTGTTAACTTCCCAATTGCAATCATGTGTCAGCACAATCATACGGTGATCTCCCACAACAAAGAGCAACTTTAAGTAGCTGATTCATTGACTGCCTCTGTCTGAACAATTTGCTATGCTTACTTCTTTGCATGTCCTGCATTACCCTCACCAATGTTTTTGGAGGTTACCCTCGCCAACCGGAAGTGACCCTCGCCCAAATCTTGCAGTACCCTCGCCACTTCCGGGTTGGTACCCTCGCCAAAATGCTAGTACCCTCGCCAAAAAAGTGCTGGTACCCTCGCCAAAATGCTGGTACCCTCGCCCTGCCTATTTCTCATTTTTGTGGTACCCTCACCTCGCCCAATTTCTTGTTTTATCAATATCATAATTCAGGCTGCAAGTTGAAGCTTGGCAGTTGGACAGATTGTATGTCACATGCCATTAAAACGGTATTCTTTTTTCTGAAGTCAAATTCCTCCTAAATTCCTTGCAATTTATCATTGAAATCACGAATGGACAGTTGTAATGGCTGCCCTAATGGCGAGGGTACCCCCTTCGTTAGTGCACAGTGAAGTGGCTCAAACATATCAGTTTCACCTGCTCCAACTGAATCAAACAACCATACCAATGAATGCAGATTAATCAATTGTTATTCACACTTAGACAGCCCATAAGCCTAACTTGTTGGTAGCAGTTGGAATCTACACTCAAGCTTGGAGTGCCAATAGTGATGTCAGTATTGCAATACTGACATCATCTGTGCATATATTCACATGGAACATGGCACACTTATACGAGATCTGTAATAAGAAAGGGCAAATAACAAAACAAAGTTACAGGTCCCTTTCAACATCCCTCTTTGCTGCTTCAATAACAATTTGGTAAGAAGAAAGTTTAGACGTGTTGTTTTTTTTCTCATGTTGTATTTGTTGCAACAGGTTTGAATTTCATTGATTTTCTACAAAACTCAAAGAAAGACGACATACTCCCAAGATAACATAAATGTGTGACAGTGTATCTTATAATTCATCATTCTCAGTTTGCAATTCTGGTTCAAGGACATTGTTAGCTACACATGGATTGTACTGATCCCTCGGCAGCCTTATGGTCCTCTAAAGAGAGAGAAACATTAAGAAAGGGCAAATAACAAAACAAAGGTTACAGGTCCCTTTCAACATCCCTCTTTGCTGCTTCAATAACAATTTGGTAAGAAGAAAGTTTAGAAGTGTTGTTTTTTTTTTCTCATATTGTATTTGTTGCAACAGGTTTGAATTTCAATGATTTTCTACAAAACTCAAAGAAAGACGACATACTCCCAAGATAACATAAATGTGTGACAGTGTATCTTATAATTCATCATTCTCAGTTTACAATTTTGTAGCTACCTTTTTTTATTGATGATATATAGAAGTAAATATGAGGAGTTTCAAAATGCCTGATGTTAGGATAGGAGTTGAAAAGTAAAACAAAATTTGATTCTGTTATGTTCAATTCATGCCTGAAACCAAGTTCTTGGGTGTGCTCATCTGATCTTGTCATATGAATTTCATTATACAATGCCTGCATATTCATATAATATTTATATGCAAACTGAAATTTAAAACACCTTGAGATGTAATGATATATTCCAGAACGTAGGGAGAAACTAGATTGACAAGTCTATTTAACTTCATGGTCTGGGGGGGCAGGCGAGTGGGCTCACATGCCACGCCAACTTACGGAAACGCCCGAAGCGAAAGAGACTGATGATTCGGTCTAGCGAGAAACCTCCCCAACAACATGACCAGTTGCATGTCAATGCTAATTGCACTTTTTAGGAGAACAAATGCAAGATATAACCCATACAAAAGAATCATACCTAATTAAAGATGATCCAAATATATCAAACTGCATGATATGTAATTTAGATTCTTGTAAACTTCTACAGAGTTCATCAGTTGATATTTCCAAAGTCCCAACTTATTATTATCTGAACAAAACACCCTTAACTAAGGAATAAAAGCCACTAAAGATCATTGACAGTTTTCACCCATCAATACTGTGACCCTCTATCTGTTTTAACAATTTTCGTGTATGTTTGTTACTATTTACTATGTATGATAACCTTCCTCTAAATATATTCAATATATTCAATATTAATTCTGTACCTGCTGATGGTAAAATAAGTATAGGTTATTCACCACGGGAGAGGGAATATGTGATTTATCATCCGAGGGCTTTAGCCCGAGGTGTGATAAACACATATTCCTGATCCCATGGTGAATAACTAGCTTATACCGTGAGACAAACACTCAAACAGTCAAACATGAAAGGATAACTGGACAACAAAGAATATGGGAATTATTCCCCTGAAATACTGGCATGTGATTGGCTGGCAGAGGCGTCGAATGGTGTAAAGTAATGAATTTAACATTTGTGACAAATATTGTGGAAACCTAGAAATCTGCATTCTGATACTGACAACCTCTTCAAGGAAAATTAGAATCCAATGATTGGATTTGAATGTGCTCATTTCTCCTTTGCGTGTGTGCCAATTGTGGCATAGACAGAAAAAAACAAGTGTTGCATGGTGACATGAATTATTCTGTATTCTGCACCATGTTCCAAAAATGCTTTCACCTCTTCAAGTTCTGTCCAATTCATCCAAATTAGATGGGTTAAAATTTATAATATGCCGTCTTGTGAACCATTGAACTCATGTCTACAACAAAAAAGTATGTCTAAAATGTTTGAATTAATGAAAAGATTATTTCAGTGTTGAAGAACTAATGATGTGCATAATGGAATACATGTACTGGAATGTAGAGGGAAGGAAAGTTTAAAAATTTTTAAAAAGTTTGAAAGAAGATCATTTTTATTGTTGATATGACAATTAACCATTGCGATATGATAACAGCTATTTTAGTTGTAGATTCCGCACAAGACACATATACCGGATAGTGAATACATGTCACAAAGAATGGAAAATATCATGTACACATTTAGTTCGTAAAATACTGAATGTTACAAGCAAACAAGTCTCAACTTTAATTCTGCAGCATCCCTGGCCGGCCTGGTCCTTGGCTCAAGGACATTGTTAGCTTCACATGGATTCACTCTAAAACATTTCAGACAAAATTGGTTTTTTAGATTCAAAACGGTTTTTTGAAAAACCAAATTTCAGACAAAATTGGTTTTTTAGATTCAAAATGGTTTTTTGAAAAACCAAATTTCAATGCAAAAAACCAACATGGATTTTTTTAAAAATCCATGTTGGTTTTGCATTGAAATTTGGTTTTTCAAAAAACCATTTTGAATCTAAAAAACCAATTTTGTCCCGACATTTTTTAGAGTGTTGTACTGATCTTTCTGCAACCTTGTGGTCCCCTAAAGAGAGAGAGATGGATTGATGGAACATCAGAAACTTGACAGAAAGAGCAGATAACAAAACAAAAACAGTTGCAGATCCCTTTCAGAGTTCTCTTCACTGCTTCAATAAACATTTGGTTGGAGGTAATGATTATACTTTAGCTGGAAGTTTGGAAGTGAATTTTTGCTTCATCATATCATCTTTGTTGCTGCAGGTTTGAATTTCCATGAGTTACTAAGAAAGACGATATCCTCACAAGATAACATAAATGTGTGACAGCATATATCTTATAATTCATCATTCTCTGTTTACAATTTTGTAACAACCTTTTTTACTGTTAGTATATATGTGAGTAAATGTTACGAGTGTCAAATATCTGTTCAAGTAAGAATTTTAAAAGCAATAAAAAAATCTAAATCTGTCATGTTTAATTTGTGTCTGAGACAATAGTTCTTGGGTGTGCTCAATCTTATATGACAATAATGACATATGAATTTTGTAACGCAATGCCAACATCTCTGTTATTTATATGCAAACTGAAATTAAGAACAGAAAAATGATGCATCCCAGAACTTGACAAACAATTTATTGGTCTCTGGCAGGCCACCTACAGACAGCTTAATCATAATATCTCAGTTAGAATATATACCACTCCATTATCAGTCCAAGTTATGTTCCTGTAAAATTCTACTTGTTGAGTTCTGGATTATCACTCATGAACAGCCCTAACTTGGCCCCTAAGCACCTTTTTGCCCATCAAAGGATGGGTCTATAATGGTTTAATTCGCATGTGCCTGTTGGATTGTAGAAAAACAGCTGTATGAATTTGACTGAAACTCAACAGGATTTTTTAATTTACAACAACGTGGAACTGCTTCGATTTCGGTTGAGAACCGTGCATCAGAAAAGTCATAATCATCACATACAGTCTTTTCGAAATGCACATACTTAGACCCTCTGTTACTTGGGGTGATCAACTGCTTATTTTTCATGCATGAGTGAGTGATCCCACAATCTCTGGGAGGAAGAGCTTCCCTGATCTGACAATAGGCGCACGAGCATTGCCGAGGATGGTGCATGCTGCTTAAACCTTGAAAAACTGTTATGGCGGGCCCGGCCTATATATAATATATATGCGCTCTTCGGTCTACCACCTTGTTTTCATATGAAACAAAAAAGCTAGCGCCAATCATGAAAAATCTGAGTGAAAACACTATGTTAATCAATGGTTTTTGGATAAACATCCAATTCAGGCAAGATCCGACATACATGTGTTCTAAATCATGCAGGAACTTTCGTTATTAAATATGATTTATTCATTGAGGCCAAAAGGCAAGGTGATTCTGCAAGGCTAGGGGGCCAGATCCTCAGCCGAAGACTGTGTGTGTGGAACACCACATCCTTGGATTCAAGACTATTGAACCTACTATGTACAATGCGAAAGAGACAGCAGCTTGCACTTTAGGAAGTACAGTGTATGACTACTTGTGTTGCAAAAAGCAAAAGCTTAATAGTATCAATGTTATTCCTATGAAGGAGAAAAATAGCCTGATGAATGTTTTTCACATGTTTATTTTATTTTGTGTGTCTTTGAGACGTCCAACCAGACACAGATAAATTAATAAATATAACGTCAATAGCATTATTGCAGGGTCAATTTATGATCTCAGTGGATGTATTTCAAAGTAAATTTGTTCAAATGGCTATATCTGCAATTCAAATGCTTGTAACTTTTGCAAACCATGAGTCTCACACGTAAAATACAACTAATTCAACATATTTCTTTCGCCACCTCTTATACCCCCCCCCCCCCGCGGCTATTTCTAGATACGCCCCTGCTGAGCAAACAATTCCAGAATAAATACCAAAACATTACATCTTCATAAAGTAAGGATTGAAATATGAGGTTTGTGTCCATCTAATCAAACATGACCTCCATATACCTTTTTCACTCAGTTTCTCTCACAGGCTTACATACACTCTAAAAAATGTCGGGACAAAATTGGTTTTTTAGATTCAAAATGGTTTTTTGAAAAACCAAATTTCAATGCAAAAAAACCAACATGGATTTTTTTTTTTAACCAAATTTCAATGCAAAAAACCAACATGGATTTTTTTAAAAATCCATGTTGGTTTTGCATTGACATTTGGTTTTTCAAAAAACCATTTTGAATCTAAAAAACCAATTTTGTCTGAAATTTTTTAGAGTGTAGACCAGAGAACTTGAGTGACTCTACCTTTCGTCCCAAGTGATGCATCTGCATGCAGTAATCTCAAGTGTTGGCTGGACACCTGCAGATATCTCATTTCTATTCTGAGTATCTAGCAGAAGATATTATATGGGAACCACATGCAAATCTGATAAATATTGCTGCGATGTTGCTGCACCTCCACTGCATACCGTCACATAATCTCACAGTGCATGGCTCCTGAGTTGACACATAGGAGTTTGCAAACCACTGGATTCAATTTGTAATAAATACCAAACAGGGAATTAGTCAGGATAATTTAATTGTAATGAAAGTTACTGTTTGTCTTGTGTTTTATGTGGCATTATGGTATACAACTCAGTAAGATAACTGCTCACTGCATGAAATAGCTCATATGAACAAGATGAGATAATCAGGCTGTCTGTAAACTGAAACTTACTACCTGACTACCTCTTCGAAAATATATTGGATCAGTACTTCTGCAAACGTGTTCGAAGTATGAGAAATCACCACTGAAAGTCTGAAACATCCACGGAGACTCTGATTCTCCCAGTCCCACTCGTGCCTGATTTTCATGCAAGGAACCCTTGAATATGCATATGCAATTTCATTATCACCTTATGGACATCAAATTTGGCAATGACGTTGTGTACCTCTCTTTCGTGATTGCAAATATATGCAGAACAAGATCAGGATGGAATTATTCAGCTGATACTCCGTCAGATATATTTGTGAAAGTTTATAATATGTTTACACTAGAACAAATGAGTTTCCTTCAGTTACAGTTATTTTCCGGACCTTTATTTCATTTTATGACTTTTAAATATTTCAAATGTTATATTAACAAATATTTCATTATTATTATTTCAGAAACTAGATATTCAATGCAAAGATTAAAAATTAACTAGATATTCAATGCAAAGATTAAAAATGAAGTGTCACTGATAAACTGCCAATCTAGAAACTACAAAGAAACTACCAGTGAACCTATACGCGCAAAACCATTGTTAACATTGTTTGAAAGAATAAAAGTACAATTTTGGTATTGAATAAATAATGATGTTTACTATAAATGAATAACTACCATATTTTAGTCTTCACTTCGTTTTTGACTTACAGAGGGAAAGAATGCTCTCAAAATTATGTATGAAAGGAAGATCATTTGACTTGTCGCTATGACAATTTGTCAATGCAATATGTTGCTAAAAGCTATTGCATTGATTTTAAAATTATTGTCATAAAGAATGGAATGTTCATCAATCCTGTGAAACATCTGATATCAAGTTCAGTTAGATAAGCCCGAAAAGACTGAATATTACAAGCATGCAAGTCCCGACTTCCAAGTTTCAATGAAACCCTGGTGCTTGGACAGTTTGGACACTGCATGGTAGCTGCACATGGATTTAACTGATCCCCTAGCAGCCTTGTAGTCTCCAAAAAGAGAGGGAAAGATGGATGGAACTGTTTTTGGAACATCATACTCTTGACAGAAAGCAAATAACAAAACAACAGAGTTACAGGTCCTTTTCAGAATTCTTCTCAACTGCTGAAATAAACTTTTGGTAAGAGGAAAAGATTAACCTTTGGTTGCATAGTCTATATTCCAGCAGGTTTGCATTTCAATGGGTTAGTACATTTGGGGCTTAACTCAAACAAGATGATACACTCCCCCAAAAAAAAGGGGGTTGGTACATCGAAATTCATCATTCTCCAAATACAATTTTGTAACAACCTTCTCTTATGCAAGTAAATGTAATGAGAATCAATTAAAAGAATTAAACAATATCAAAAAATCTGAACATGTCATGCCTAATTTGCTTCTGAAACCAAGTTTCTGGTTAAACTCAATCACATCTGTCATATGAATACTGTTACACAATGTCAACATATTCACATAATATTTATATGCAAATAGAAATTTACAACGTCTTGAGAATTACGCATCCCAGAACTAGAGAAGTGAATCTATTGGTCTCTGACAGGCCGAAAACAAACAACATACATGTAATCATGATATAAAATACAAGAGGGTTCGAGTAGGGGGAACCAGGTCACATTGGGACGCGTTTAACGTCAACTAATTTTTCTCAATCACCCTAAACACAGGGTGGTCAAGATGACAACTCTAGAGTTGTAATTCCTGGTGCCTAAACCGACAACTCCTTGAGTCGTGAAAGGTTGTCAATGTGACAAATATGGGATTAGTAAGCTGTACCACTCTGGTTATTAAAGCTACCAGATGATGATCAAATTGACTACCTTTCGGACACTTACATAGTCAACATAGTCATTTTGATTATGATAGAATAGTCAAAATGAATTTCCAGGAAGTCAGTTACAAATTTTTGCAACCATTACTACCCTAAAGTAGTCATAAACTAGTCACAGTGACAACCAAATGTTTAGAGTGATGTTGAAAGCACTGAGCAACTAAGAAGTTTATCTAGTATCCGAAATAATATGTGCACTATAATTATATTACTTAATAATTATTCCTATAGTTAATAACTTTAAACCGTTTTTAACATTTACCATGCATAAACTGTCCTGTCCTGGGTGCGGTTATCTATGTAAGTAACACACAGTGCTTTGTGATAAATTTATTCACAGAGCATGGTAAACCACTATGCCTCTATTCAATGTAGCCTGAATACCTATTGTGTGCTGTCCCAGGTCATTCAGTTGACTTGGACACTTACATTCTGCCATATAAAATGTGTCCCAATGTGCCCTGTGTTCAGTGTCCCAATGAGCCCAGATATGACTTTTACACCAAAATGCTAATTTCTCAAGCACTAGTGAGTGTGCTAGTCAGGATAGCAATTCACAACTGTTCATTACAAGCATTGAGAAAGCCTCATTGTTCATGGTTTGTCCAGAGAATGGTTTGAATTGAGCCCCTCTGAATTTAGTTGAGCAGCAAGAAAACAAACTTTTTCTCACCATATGTTTGCATGTGGCTGTATTTGCCGATAAAAGTATAGATCATCAGGATTGGAACTTACAAGAATTTATGGCAACACCATATCATAAACCTGGTCAGGAACCAAGAAAATCCCACTGTCCCATTGTGCCCCGTCTCCCAATGTGCCCGCATTCCCCCTATATACCATTGCATGATCTGTTTAAGTTATGTTCTTGTAAATTTCTTCTCACTTTTAGCTCATCACACTTGCGTAGCCCTCAACACCTTTTTTCACACGAAATCAAAAAAGCAAGCTCCATTCATGAAAAATATAATTTTGAAAGTGCAAACGCTATTAAAATCAATGGTTTTTTGACAAACATCCCACATTTCAAATCATGCAGCCATTTTCTTTATTGAATATGATTTATTCAATGGGGCCAAAAGGCAAGGGGATTCTGCAAGGCCTGAAAGTAGGTGTGTAGAACACCGCAACCTTGGACACAAGCAAATGGAATTTACCTTTCATGTAATGAAAGAAAAGACATCAGCTTTCTGCAGCATGATCAATGGTGTCCATAATATCAATGTTATTCCGAAATAGTGAAGCAGACAGATAAATTATTTGCAGCCATTCTCTTTATTTGATGTGTCCTTGAGATGTGCAACCTGACACACATCAATTAATTGACATATCAATAACATTATTGCAGTGTCAATTTATAATCTCGATGGATACTTTTCTGAATGAAACATGTCAAAAGGTTATATCATGCTTGAACTCATAATATCATAATGGATCCAGTTGCACTTACATTGCACTGTTGTTGTGTGTTGATAGACAGCCAGATCTAGTGTTATAATAGAAACTATTAATGCAATAATTTTTTTTTATCATTGCTGTAATTCTTGTTTCCCTGTTGCTTTTTCAATCATAGCCGAAAAAATGCAAATAAAGTTACTAAAACAGCGGGCAGCTTTGCAAATCAATAAAAAAGGCTTGCAACTTGTAAAACACATGTATGTCTTGCACTAATAGCATACAGCTTATTTTAATACATTTCTTTCGTATCTGTAGAGATGCATTTTGTTCAGAAGCTTCAAAGTTTTATCTATCCCAGAAAAGGATTGTCCATGGAAAAGCATGTACATTGTACATGACTGTAACTTGGTTATGCAAGGCCTGCCATTTTGGTATTCACATGCAACAAATTCACACAGCGGCCATCTGCAAAATTGATAAAGTGACAACAACCACACTGGGACCAGAAAATGAGCCATAGCTCCCCACCTTCAAAATTGTATCTCATGGTCCTGCTATCTCACTTTATATTATTCCTTTGTCATTTGTAAAAATACAGCAGCAAGCAAGAATGGGGAATGTGACTATATCCCACAATGGCCAGTGGATATTTGGTTTTAAAAAAATACCCGCTACCGCAAGTCCTACCCTTTGCCGTAGTTGCTGCTGCTTTTTAACACAAATGTAATTATCATCAAGTTACCATGTGCACTATAGTCTCTCACAAATATGGCTGCTGAGGTCAAAGAAAAAGGTCAAGGTCACTCATGTCAGAAGGCCTTGAAGGTGTTATGGTAATACACAATCCCTGTTAGTTTGGTGATCATGGGATCAATATAACTGGAGTTATCGTGTACACAAGCTTTTCACAAATATGGCCACCAAGGTCCAAGAAATAGGTCAAGGCCATTCATGTCAGAATTCTTACAAGGTGTTATGGTAATACACACTCCCTGTTAGTTTGGTGATCCTAGGGGCAATACAACTGGAGTTGCAGACAAGGATGGTGGACAGACAGACGGACAGCTAGACGGCTAGACAGACAGACGCCGCTGCACTCTTGAATACCCAGGCCATGTGAACATGGTCGAGGGTAAAAACTAGTTAACACCGTGTGATTAATAGTCGTTATGCAATACGCAGGGGGTACAAATAATTATATTCTAGCGACCACTGCCATCATAGACATTATTCAACTAAATTCATCTTCATAAGGATTGATGTAACGAAATATGTATCCATCTCATTAAACAGGACCCCCTCACCTTTTTACTCTGTTTCTCTATCTTGAGGAAAGCTGACATGGAGCAGAGGACTTGATCAACTGACATTTTTTTCCCAAGTGATGCATCTGTATGCAGTAATCCCAACGATGGACTGGACACCTGCAGATATCTCATTTCTATTCAGAGGTGATGGCAGAAGACATGGGGGTACATCAGATACATATTGCTGCTGCACCTCTACTGAATACAGTCACAGTGGCACCTGAGTTGACGCATGGGATTGCTAACCACAGGACTCAATTCATAATAAATACCAAAGAGAGAATCAGTCAGGATGATTGAAATGTAGTGATAGAAGGTTCAGCTTTTTATTTGGCTTATTATAATATGATCTACAGCTTAGTGAGAAATACTGTTTCTTGCATCAAGTAGCTCATATGATACAGATGAGATAATCAGGCTAAACATAGTACCTGTTACAAAATATATTGGATCTTTACTTCCGCAAACTTGTACAAGGTATGAGAAATCAAAACTGAAACATCCACAGAGACTCTTGATTCTTCCACTTCTGCCTGATTTTCATGCAAGGAACCCTTGAGTATGCATACGCAATTTCATTATTGCCTTATGAACATCAAATTTGCAATAAAATTTGTACCCCTCTTCCGTGATTGCAGCTATCCTCAGCTGATGCTTTCTCATATTTCTGTTAGTGCTTCTTCAAGATCGAGCATATACCTTACACGTGCTACACACCATTTTTTGTTTTAACCAGTTTACTTCCAGGTCATCTCATGTATAATTTATTTCCTATTTTGTTTTTTAGATATCCCAAATGTTATAAACTAACATTGGCAAATATTACAAAGATTGAAATTGATGAGGTTTTCAAACTGCCAATCTAGAAATGATGAAATGTTCTCTCATCAGTCTCATGGCTATCATTGAAAAGGATTCACCCTCATCAATACATCAATCCAATTTGTTTGAAGTGGATTAGAATATGGGATTTCCCCTTTGTGAGTTTGCCAATTTGGTTAGGAACAGAAAAACGAGGTATATTTATTGCGAGTGAGAGCATCCCCACGCGTTCACAGATCGCACCTCCATGAGCGTGAGAAGCGTGGGCCTGCAAAATATTGCACAGCCACGTGCCTGGGTATACTTTCACTTGCACGCGTGGAGCTTGACTCTGTCATCCAGCGCACCTTATAGCATGCGTGGCTATGCAATCCAGCGCACCTTGAGACTCCCACATGGCTCATACAAACAACTCAGGAGTGCTACTGAGTACACAGCCATGGTGCTGCAATGTGTCATCCAGCGCACTACTGAAGGTGTTCTCAGGAGCACTACTGAAGGTGTTCTCAGGGGCATCACACTGCTGAGGTTGTATCTATTTATGTATCTATCTATGTGTCTATCTGTCTATCTATCTATCTATCTATCTATCTATCTATCTATCTATCTGTCTATTTATCTATCTATCCATCTATCTATCTATCTATCTATCTATCTATCTATCTATCTATCTATCTATCTATCTATCTATCTATCTATCTATCTATCTAACTATCATGTTGTTTTTATTTCTATAGAGTGACCTTAAAAAAAGTTGTTGTTATTTTGTTATTAAGTGCCTCCCCCCCTGTAGCCATCCTTGCCCCCCCCTTTCCCCGTCCCCTATGACAATGATGATGGTTGGCCATTCTTCATTACATTACTATATGCCCACCCAATCAACTGCATTGTATTTCCTTTTCTATCTCATTCTGTCTCACTGTGCTTAAAAAATCATACATACTGCTCCCATTACTATAGTACACATAGTATACCTTATAGTATGAAGATATTTAAGATTTCTCAAATACCGCTAGGTCTATCCCCACGTGATCACAAGGTGCGCTGGATCACACTACCAAGGGTGCGCTGGATTCCACACCCACGACCCCCGACAGTGTGATGAAAGGCATGTGGTCTGCTTATTATAAGGTGTAACTGACACACCCAGGAGCAGAATAAGGTGCGCTCATTCGCAGCATCAAGAGTCGCACTACCACAAGTGCCATGTATGGCATAGCCACTCGAGGTAACGAATAACACCCCCAAGAGTGCTAGGGAAGACCTGCTCAAGAGTGCGCTGGGTGACACACCCAGGGGTGCGAGTGATAACAGCCCCAAGAGAAAGATGCACTGGAACGCACATTCAAGCGCTTGAAAGTGCGCTTGAGAACACTCCTGAATGTGTCAAATGTGACAATAAATATATATGGAAAAATGCATGTTGACAGGATTTATTTTGCATTCTACACTGTGACCCAAATATTTGTTCATCTCCGATCAGTTTATAATTTTGTCTGAGTCTAGACGGCTTTAAAAAATTATATTCTATTTAGTGGACAATAAACACATGTGTATGAAGGAACAGGCATGATTCTGTTGTCTCCCCTCTGTATTTGAACTCACCAGGATTTGTTCAAAATTTAACAAGAGGATGTCCTGGCCTCATTTAAAGAGTCTCAAACAAATTCAAATATTGAAATTGTTTTCAAACATGTCATTGTCATAATCTGAACAAACACTTTTATTAAACAATAAAAACATGAATTAAGATGTCTTTAAATAGGGAGAAATGCGTTTTTCTTCGTTTCATTATATATGGGATAAGGTAGAAGATTTCTTTGATTAACAATAAGTAGAGTAGCGCGGGGCATGCAGCCCCCCTTAACTTGAGGTGTGATTTGACCTACTTTTTATGGTCAATTATTTTAATGCTTATGCTGTCAGGAAGGAATCACTTGACTCTACTTATAACTAGTGAAAGAAATGTTTACAAATTCTAATAAAGTAGTTACATTCATTTTTGTAAAAAAAAATGCAAATGGCCTTCTTACCCCACCCATCGGGCAAGAAGCCCCCCTATTATAAGCTTGGAAGTTATTTCTTGGGGTTCTTCTAACATTTTTAAGGCATTCTATTTAGCATTTCCGAATTTCTGAATTTTTCTGTTCATACTTTTATTTTTTAATATTTTTTTGCCCTTTTTCAATTTTGGCCAAACTTCTTTCTATTTTAATTAGCTATTCTATCAAGATTTAAGGTAAAGTACACATTATTAAATGGTTCCTGAAGCAGCTTCAAGGCCCCAGTGAAGGGGGCCTCATGCCCCTTACCATTGTGGGGCCTCTAGCCCCAAACACATATTATATTTCAATTTGACCTCTATATTATGAACTAAAATTCAAATCATATTTATATGACGGTCATGAAGTGAAGCAATGCAGATAATATTATCCATTATACTTTTTTAATATTTCCAAAGTTATTTCTGACAACCCCATTCAAAAAAATTACTCAAAAATACAAAAACCATGCATATTTTTTTGTTTCTTTAATTTCTACTATGGCTTGGTGCTGTTTGCCCTGAAAATCTGTGACATAACCTAAAAAGCCTATAGCTTCAATCTTGTCAATAAGAAAATGCACCAAAAATGTAAGTTTAGATATAACCCTGGGGGGGGGGGCTCTCACCTAACCCGTGCTTCTTGCCCCGACCTTCAATTTTATGAATAACATATTATGTAAAGACAGCACCAAGAAACAAAATGACGGAACAGAAGATCACTATTGTCTGTTTTTATCATACTTCAGACAGTGAACTAAGCAGACTTGTGGAGGCTTTGTTGAGGGTTTTCATGCCATGACCACTTGGCATATATCTGCATACAAGTACAAGAAAAGTAAACTGGCTGATTTGACAAATTTTTTGTCACAAAGCAGAATGAAATTCGCAAGTTTATTCAATGAGTTCCTTCAGTGATATCATCCCATTCTTATGATTATTTTTGCAACATCTACTATGGGGCCTGTGCATGGCACAGCACAAAAACAATACAATTTAATTATCCCCAACTGCTATATCTTATCATTGTGTATCTTTATCAATCAGGAAGTACCGTGACAGGCAGATGATGAAGCTATACATCAACCAAGGTGCCAGTGTAACGGCATGTAACTTGGAGTGCAGCAGCAATATGTATCTGATGTACTTTGGGCTCCCATATCGTAGGCACTATATCCTCTGAATAGAAATGAGATATCTGCAGGTGTCCAGTCCGTTGTTGAGATTACTGCATACAAATGCATCACTGGGGATAAAAAGATGAGCTGACCAAGTTGCCTACTCTATGTTAGTCTGCAAGAGAAGGCAAATGATATTCCCTGGATGGCAGAATATTGCTTGAAGAAATTTTTGTTGACATCATCATAAGATTGAAAGAATTAAGGAGTCAATAAATGTGTTACTTGCATGGGGCTAAAACTATCAGTAAAAGGTGAGCTGACCAAGTTATTTGGCCATGTTCGTCTCAGAGGAAGCTGAGTGATTTGCTGAGGCCTTGGGGTGACATGGTTATACTTCATTAATTTTTTCTGGTATGGATAGAACTCAATGTAAAGATTATTTAACAGGAATCGTTGTATACAAGTATGTTTTGCTGATAAATGTAAATGTAACAGATTCTTTTCTTTGATATGCTTATTTTATTACTTGGTCGCAAGATTACTCACTTCCATCTACAAGAGCCTTATGAATATAGTAAATACTATATACAATTTGTGCATCATGTTTTTTCACAGGAAATCAAACAAAATAAACCTCTTACAGGCCTTGAATGACTGGAATTCCTTGTGATGAACTGTTTGTGCCAAGTGGACTGTGCTCCTACTTATGGCTGATTGTGTTTCTCTAATAGAGATTGAGACGTGTAATGCCACCAAATGAAGCATTCTTGTGATAGCTTTACTAAGGTTTCAAAGACCATCAGTTAAGTTAACCTGATATTTTATAATGAAAATAGGTTAGAAAACAGATTGCAATACATTGAAGAAGTTTTCGTCAAGGCAAACAGGCTCTTTGCATATTTCAGACTCAGAAAAATATTTTAAAAAGTTTAATGGGCTTGAATGACTTGAATTCCCAGTGATGAGCTAATTGTGCAACTCGACTGTACACTAACTTTTTGGCTGATGGTGTTTCTCTGATAGAGTTGGAGGCAAGCATTCTGCAGAATACAAATTAGTGATCCCAGCTGCAGTCTTTTTTTGAAGGATACACTTGATGCACTGAGAAATGTTTGCAAGACAGTACCTACAAAATGATGTTCTTATGATCATTTTACTAATAGTTTGTACTGTCTAGTGTTTCCTATGAGTCTCGATCGACACCTCTCGAGAATGGTCATGGTCTAGTGCACGAGAATCGAGAATTTCTCGAGAAATCTAGGACACTGTCCTGCCATTGGCACAATGATAAAACAAGAGAGATTCAAATGCATTTGTCGCCTGAGATTTTGTGACTGTTTTATGTTATTGGGTCAGCGAAATTGGCCAGTAGCATTTTCTGGCATCCACAAGTACATGCAATCAACATTTGAAACATTTTATTCCATGCATGTCGAATCGTCGATGGAACACAGTGATGTTTTGATTGAAGAGGGCATTGGAAATGCTGTAGAATTGTGCGGCGTCAAGATTTTTTCACTAATGAATTATTTTCTCTCTTATAGATAAGTAAACGAAACTCAAGTGGTTACAGAATGCACTAGAATGCTCCTTGTGAGGTCACATCCCTATTCTGCAAAGTTATTCTGTATGACCCATAAATATGCAGTTAATGAGGTTATATTCTAAATTTGCAATGGTACAGGGAGAAGACATTTAATGTGTCACACCACCCATAAGCGAGGTCACAAGTGGCCTTATGACACTTTGACAATTCATTTGACAGGGCTTGTTGTTCATTGATTTCCACTAGCAGCTAAATGTGAGTACTCCTCATTTGTCTACTTTAACATGAAGCTCATTTTTTAAATGCAAAAAACACCATTTATTATGCATAACATAATGTATGTAGCACTGAAAGAGCCAAAGCCAAAATAAGGCAACACATTGATCAGCTGTTGTCTAACCTACCACGAGTCTGTGCCTTTCTAATGCCATCTGCAGTATTATATACAGTACAACCCAAAATAAAGTACGATTACCCTAGCAGTAAGGAAGAATCAGCCACTACTTTACCCTTTCACACCTTTTGACTACCTCTGAATCACTTCCTTCTTTTACCTACTTGAAACTACCTTTTAAAATTACATTAAAATCACATTTAAACAACACCAATTTAAACTCAATCACACCCATTGTGTTTTGTTTACTTGATATTTTGCACTTCTGCTAATAACAGTTACATTGATAGCTGTTTAAATAGATTTCTTAATGTGGGCTAAGGTTGTAGAAAGGAGTCAAAGGGATTTGTAAGGAGATTTGGGGTGGAGAGCAGAAAAGAGGGCAAAATAGGTAAACAGAGGACTTCTGACAGAAAATTTTCTTACTTTATTTTGGGTTGTACTGTATAGACAGAGGGAGCATTGTTGCAGAGGCTTCCCTGGTGATACGCCACCAATTTGCAGCAACCATTCAAAGCAGGGAAGGTTCTGATTTAATTTCTGCATAGCATAACTCAATATGTGATATTTGATGGAGGTACCAAGCTGAAAGGAATCCACTGATTGCAATAACTTTGTGGACTATGACAGATGTCACATGTTCCTCATTTCTTTGTCCTCCCTTTACTCGCTCTAAATTGCAAATGAAGTAGTTTCAAGGATCCTTTTTTTCCAAATAAGTATTTTGGACAATAAATTGTAGTTCTCTCCTCTGTACAAGTTTGTGTCATACCACACCCTCAATACATCTCTCTGAATCTTCTGATTTTCTGGCTGTAAAACAAACACAAACATTTATCTATGTATTATACTTAGGCGACAAATGCATTTGAAGGCCATTTAAGAACAGAAAGCAGCCTTTGTGATGTGCTGACGAAGTATCTTTTTATTTGCATCTATCAATCTAAGCATACATTGGCATTACATAGGTCGTAGGCTGTCAGACAACAAATAGTGATATCTGGTCAGAATATTCCGGCACATAAAATGATAATATGATCAGACTTTTGAAAAATTTACAATGGTAATACATCTAAAAAATTATTAAAGGATGTTTAATAGAAGTGCACCTTTATGTATTCTCCACTATTTTTAAATACAAGACAGAAAACAGGAATATTATATCAATCACAGCCTGTGATTCTCGGGCAAACTGACATTACAAAATTGAAAACTTCAATTTCCCTGGAGACACGTTACATAGAACAAGAACATTTTTCTCAGCACAAACTTATATAACTCTATCATTTAATAATCCAAGCCAAATATCAGAACGCTACAACAGGCAAAAAGTATATCATTTTACACAGACTAGTCAAAAGATTAACAATCTCTCTTTCCATTTTGGTAAATAAAAAATCAGATGTGATATTTTGTACTGGTATATGAATTTTCTGATCTGGTATCAGGTATTTGTTGTCTGACAGCCCACGTAATGCCAAAAAACATTAAGATTGAGAAAGCTGATATCCCAAAAAACTTGGTCAGCGATTCATTCTATTGGAAAAATACAAGTAGATATTAAATTTCCTGGAAATTACAACATACATAAATGCATTTCTCATTTTACAACAGCGTATTATGTAAATAATAAAATGGTATGGTTCAGAGACATTTAAAGGTCAAATGACCTTGAATTATATCGTTGCAGTTCCTGATCTCGGATTGGCAACCTTAAATTACTGCACACACAGTGTAGTCCAAGCTAACGGAAGAACAATGAAACGAATGAACATGTGACATCTGTCATATTCAACGAAGTTACAACAATTTGCAGATTCCTTTCAGCTAGGCACCTGCCATCCAACATCACATATTGAGTTATGCTCTACAGATATTGAATTACAAACCCTGCCTGCTTCAAATGGTCTCAGGAATTTGGGAGCATATCACCAGGGATGCCTGTACAACAATGCTCTCTCTGTGGATGACACTAAAGATAGCTTCAGTCACAAATTCATAGTGGTAGCCTGGTAGGTCAGACGAACAGCCAATCTTTAAAGCTTTTAAGTCAGCCAATTCTATAGTGCTAAACATCATGACTAACAACAGTCGGGTGTGAAATCAACCATCTGTAGGAACACAGTATACCTGACCTGAACACTCAGGACATCTTGTCTAGACACTGACCGCAACTCGGTCAGCTATAGTCATGCGGTGGTGTCTGACTGCAGTCTGTAAGAATCTGTTCAGTCTTACTTCACATTTGACCTATGTGGTTTACACCGTGTGATTAATGATCGTTACTCAAGGGGTTCGAAAATATCTTAGCAACCATTTCCAGCATATATACCAAGAGATTATTCAACTAAATGCATCTTCATACGGATTGAGAAAACGAAATATGTGTCCATCTCATCAAACATGAACCCCTCACCATTTTTACTCAGTTTCACTATCTTAAGGAAGGCTAACATGGTCACAGGACTTGATAAACTGACTTTTTTTCCAAGTGATGCATCTGTATGCAGTAATCCCAACGATGGACTGGACACCTGCAGATATCTCATTTCTATTCAGAGGTGACCGCAGAAGACATGGGGGTACATCAGATACATATTGCTGCTGCACCTCTACTGAATACAGTCACAGTGGCACCTGAGTTGATGCATGGGATTGCTAACCACTGGACTCAATCCGTAATAAATACCAAAGAGGGAATCAGTCAGGATGATTGAAATGTAGTGATAGAAGGTTCAGCTTTTTATTTTGCTTATTATAATATGATCTACAGCTTAGTAAGAAATACTGTTTCTTGCATCAAGTAGCTCATGTGATACAGATGAGATAATCAGGCTAGACATTGTACCTGTTCCAAAAATATATTGGATCTGTACTTCTGCAAACTTGTACAAGGCATGAGAAACCACAACTAAAACATCCAGAGAGACTCCTGATTCTTCCACTTTTGCCTGATGTATGCATATTCAATTTCATTATTGCCTTATGAACATTTCATTTGCGATAAGATTTGCACCTCTCTTTCGTAATTGCAGACATCAGCATGTAGGGGGGGGGGGGGGCATCTACCCGCCCCCCTAGAATCTGGCAAAAAAAGGTACATTTCATGTATAAATCTCAAATTTTTCTCGGTTATCTGGGGTCACATGCCTCCGAAACAGTCTCTGCCCCCTCTAGGATTTAGCCTAGCTTACGGCACTGGACATAATTATGCAAAACAAGATCTCAGCTGATGCTCTTACATATTTGTGTTAGTGCTTCGTCAAGTTCAAGACCGAGCCATACTATACACGTGTTGCACAAAATATTCTTTTTAATAAGTTTACTTCCAGGTCATCTCCTGTATGATTTATTTCCTTTTTTGCTTTTTAGATATCCCGAATGTTATAAACTAACATTGGCAAATATTACAAAGATTGAAATTAATGAGGCTTTCAAACTGCCAATCTAGAAATGATGAAATGTTCTCTCATCAGTCTCATGGCTATAATTGAAAAGGATTCACCCTCATCAATACATCAGACCAATTTGTTTTTCAGGTACATGAAAAGCCTTTCAGACTGACTCGGAGTTTATCTATCAATCTATTCATCCATCCATCAGTTATATGGTATACTTGTGAAAAGTCTATAAATTCCAAATGGACAAGTTTTCAACTTGTAATTAATTCCAATATGTGTGACAAATATTGTTGGAACCTAGAAATCTGCATGCTGATGCTGACAACCCAGTTTAAAGAGAATTGGAATTCAATGAAGTGGATTTGAATATGTGATTTCCCCTTTGTGAGTTTGCCAATTTGGGGAGGAACAGAAAAACGAGTAGGCCTTTTGCATGTTGACATGATTTATTTTGCATTCTACGCTGTGCCCAAATATTTATTCACCTTCAATCAGTTTATAATTTGGCTGTGATTAGATGTGTTAAAAAGATGAAATTGCATTTAGTGGATCTATTAAGTCCCTGTGTACTACTAAAACATATGTTGAAATCCTTTAGTACTGCAGAACGGACAATGCACATTATGGAATTCCAAAGCATTCCAATGTGCACGATGGAATCGGCACAGTTTTGTATTCTCTGCTTTGTATTTGAACTCCAGGAATTGTTTCAAGTTTCACAGAAGGACATCCAGGCCTTATTTGAAGAATGAAAGACAAAATTTTGATAATTTCAAGCTTGTCACTAAGGGGGCCACCATTTAATCTTAAGGGGGGGGGGACTTGGAGTTTTTTTTTAATAAATAATTTCTTGCTCAGTTTTGGTGAAATAATTAAATTCTTCTTGAGCAGTCTTGAAATAAATCATTTATGGAGGTATATCTTAATAAGTGGTGCTTCAGTTGGGAATTATTATTTGGGACTTTGCGTGCTTGAAATAAATAATTTTGGCCGGCGTTACCTTGAAATAAATAATTTCCCGCCGAGGAAAACTCCAAGCCCCCCTAATTATTAAATGGTGGCCCCCTAATGCTTGGAGTCCATTCAAATAGGTATGTTCCATGTTCCATTAATACTGGGTTTTTTTACATATCATTGTCATGTGGACTAAGAACAAACACTTTTAGTAAAAAATTAAAATATGTGTTACAATATCTTTCAATCTGGAGAAATGACTTTCTCAGTTGGAGCTAGTAGATTTTTTGGAAATTTTCACTAATTGATGACAGATTAATGTATAGCTATGGCAATACTTTTCATCTCCTTGAAAATAATGTTATATTGATAAGCATGAATCCTCCTGCCGTTTTTATGTTGCTGTTGCAATAATGATAAATTTTTGATATCATGTTGCATTACATTTATTTTTCTATAAAGTTTATCAACATTCAATTGTCCGAATTACATAGATTAGATTAGAATTTTATCAAGGCGTGCAACCAGTCCATAAGGGGCTTAAATACTTCTGAAAATAGTACATACAAGCAACACACATTGAGAACAAGTATAGATAAAAATGAGGAATGTTACTGTTAATACATCAAATTTAAACTTAAGATCAACATAAACATAGGCAATAGTACGTTAACCAACTGTTTTACTAAGTCACAGACATACGTTAACGAATGTCTTTTCTCGTATGTAAAGACAGCACCACAAATCAAAATGATAGAACAGAGGCTGACTTCTGTTTGTTTCTATCATGCTTCAGACACTGAACTTAGCAGAAATCTGGGCTTTGTTGGGATTTCATGCCATGATTACTTCGCATACATCTGAAAAAAAGTACCAGGAAAGTAAACAGGCTGATTTGAAAAATTTGTTGTCACAAAGCAGAATGAAATTTGATGGATATTCAAGGATTTCCTTCAGTGATATCATCATAAAAGCATAATAACAAATCAATTCAATTATCCCATACTATCATATCTTATCATTGTGCATCTTTATCAATCAGAAAGTACCATGACAGATGGAAGATGAAGCTATACATCAACCAAGGTTCCAATGTAATGGCATGCAGCTTGGAATGCAGCAGCAATATGTATCTGATGTACTTTGGGCTCCCATATCGTAGGCACGGAATCCTCTGAATAGAAATGAGATATCTGCAGGTGTCCAGTCCGTTGTTGAGATTACTGCATACAAATGCATCACTGGGGATAAAAAGATGAGCTGACCTAGTTGCCTACTCTATGTTAGTCTGCGAGAGAAGACAAATGATATTCCCTGGATGGCAGGATATTGCTTGAAGAAATTTTTGTTGACATCATCATAAGATTGAAAGAATTAAGGATTCAACACAGGGTTATTTTATACTGGGTTCTTCTCCAGGCCTTGGGTTCAGCGGTGAAAGCATCTTCAGTAGGCGATTATGTAGCAGTATACCAATCAATGAGGGTGAGGCAAGTTTTGGGTGTTTGGTTGAGATGCCACAGGGATCCGGTGCCTTTCCACTTTTGAGTCCTTTGACATAGTCTGCTATATCTCTGCTATATCTTTGGAGGTGACTGGAGGCAAGGTCGGTCCAAGAGCGAAGCAGATGCATCATATGTAGGTTGCGACTGTGCTCCTCATCATAGGTGTCACTTGGAGTCGGCGTGGCCAGATGCTGGGAAGTAGTTGGCCCATGATTCTTGCTCAGTACTGTTCATCATATTTAGGTCATAGGAATAAACACATGCTTTAAAATCAAAGTCACCATGAATGTTTACTTACATGTAGGTCGCACATTGTGAGGTGAATTTAAGTATATCACGGTCATGACATATCCTGCTTATCTCTGCTGCAGGTTGTGTAACATAGCAATAATACATCACAATTCAATTATCCTCGACTGTCTCATAATCATTTTTATTTATTAATCAGCAGGTTTCGTGACAGGAGGGAGACAAAGCTATACATCAACAACGGTGCCAATGTAACAATATGCAGTCGAGGCAGCAATATGTATCAGACTGGTGTACTTGGGTCTCCCATATCATCTGTTAGATGCTCAGAATAGAAATGAGATATCTGCAGGTGTCCAGTTCATCATTGGGATAGCTGCATAAATGTGATACTTGGGTCTAAAAGTTAAAGGTGAGCTGACCAAGTTCTTTGGCTATGTTTGTCTCAGAGGAAGCTGAGTGATTTGCTGAGGCCTTGGTTATACTTCATTAATTTTTTCTGGTATGGATAAGACTCAATGTAAAAATTATTTAACTGGAATCGTTGTATACAAGTATGTTTTGCTGATAAATGTAAATGTAACAGATTCTTTTCTTTGATATGCTTATTTTATTACTTGGTCGCAAGATTACTCACTTCCATCTACAAGAGCCTTATGAATATAGTAAATACTATATACAATTTGTGCATCATGTTTTTTCACAGGGAAATCAAACATCATGATAATTGCTATTTCGAGATGCTCATGACTGGATCCAAGGCCTACTGCCGAGGCTTGAGATTAAGAAATTTTCTGTTTGTCCTTGACAACAATGTCTTTTGTGTCTTTTGTTGTTGGTATTCAGACTTGCTAATGGAAGGTGTATTTGATGTGATTACTCTTCAAACAACAGAAGAAAAAACACAGAACATGATTGCTGCCTGACATGTTGCAGTCAAGGGCAGTGAGGTGATTACCCCATTTAATCCATTACTTAATAATATTATCATTAGCATGTGAGTGAATCTGTATAGTTGTACTCATGGTTACCATGTTACAAACATGCCTCTGATTCAGTCGCATAGCTCATTCTTGATGATATCAATGAAACAGCTATAACAATAGTTCTGAAAATTTAAAAAAATTAGTATCACCTCTGTGTGGAGTTGTCATTTCTCCGAAATTGTGTTTGTGAAAGTGAGAGGGCAGAATATAAAATTATGTTGATCAGAACTTAAATCATGCAAGGTTTTGTTTCCATAAGGTAATGTCACACCTCCACAATCCACGTGCATAGAGAAGGTTTTGAATGACCAAAGCATGTTGGAAAGTGAACTCTCTCTGTCTGGAATCGGGCAAAAACCTCTCATTGTCAAAATATGTTTGAAATTTCAACCATCTAATTGTTTTCCTTTGAAAGAAAAACCGGCTATGAGAAATAGAATATCATTGTGTTTGCTGAATGGTTGCAATCACCTATTCAAAAGCAGGGAAGGTAAAAAGGTTCAGTTGAAAAATTCTTGTATTATTTGATTTGTTCTTTGTTAGGATACACAGATCTAAATTTAATTTAACTCATATTATGTTTCTTTTAACACAATTGTCTTGTGGAAGAGGCAAGAGCATGAGATATTCCACTGGAAATGTTAATTGAAATTAAGACTTTACACCCCCCTCCCAATCAGCTTCAATCTGGTACAACCAATCCAATTAACCAATCCATTTGCAATGCATACAGTCTACTAGTGTCTTCCAGGTGCAAATGATTGCAGAAAAACAGATTAATGGATGTTTAGAAACCTCAAAGTCTCACAACCACATTGCTGAATATGCAAATCAAGAATATTGCAAGCATATAGTAGCTTGATTTTCACAAACCAGAATTATTTTGTCATGAGTCCCATAAGCCTTCTTCGCGTTCTGCAAACTTCTGCAAACTTCTTGTTAACTTCTTCAAGAACGTCATCAGCTCAAATCAAGTTAGTGCGGCTGCCAAGACCATGAACCTGTCTGATTGATTATTGACATTGTAAAATTTATGCAATTAAGATTTTCCTGCAATGAACCTGTCAGTGATAAATTTAAGGGATCACCCAGGTTTGGTACCTTTCGATCATGTAAATGTCATCAGGAAGTTCAGATAACATGCAATTAAGTTGCGCGTATTGACGTCCTACGCCCTTCTTTAGTAATGGTCAAATAATACTATTGAACCAGATCTTACAAATAATCACATCATCTAAAAGGACATGTTTAATTTCATCAGTGAGGGTGTTCAGAAATAATAATATTAAAAAAACTGTTTCTTATTTCAGGATGTGAACACTATAAATCTACATTTTTGGCACCAACAAATTTTTCTAAAGTACCAATTAATAAAAGACGAAAAAGTTTATTACACTTGAATGAAATTGTTAATGCTGTGGAACTAAAGTTTTAAAAATGTTTCTGAAAAAATCACAGAATAGATTGTAATACTATGAATAATATTTGTGATTAGTCATTAGCCCTGGACAACCGGGCTACTTATATAATTAGTCATTGAGGTGCTTCATAGTCCAGAGAAAATAAACGTCTTGCAGGCCTTGAATGACTGGAATTCCACACCAAATGAAGCATTCTTATGATAGCTTTACTAAGGTAATGTTGATATTTTTCTAATAAAAATAGGTTAGAAAACAGATTGCAGTGCATTGACGAAGCTTTCGTCAAGGCAAACAGGCTCTTTGCATATTTCAGAAAAAAAAAGTTTAATGGGCTTGAATGACTTGAATTCCCAGTGATGAGCTAATTGTGCAACTCGACTGTACACTAACTTTTTGGCTGATGGTGTTTCTCTGATAGAGTTGGAGGCAAGCGTTCTGCAGAATACAAATTAGTGATCCCAGCTGCAGTCTTTTTTTGAAGGATACACTTGATGCACTGAGAAATGTTTGCAAGACAGTATCTACAAAATGATGTTCTTATGATCATTTTACTAATGATTTTGTACATCATCACTCTGTTGCTACAACAGCCAGGACTGTAGATATGGGCCAGACTTGACGACTGTCAGTGCTGACAATGACAATATTATATAATATGAAAAAAGCTTTTGTCATAAAAGAATTAAGTTTTTCAGATGACACCCTTGTTCCTCCCTTCTGTGAATAGGGAAACTGATGAAGCATGTATTTTTTTTAATCGTTCGGCACATTCCATTTTTTAAACTATTTTATGAATAAATAATTTGCAAATAATGCGCCATATTTTTATTGCAATCTGACTCTTGGGTTAGTTATTTGGCTGATTCATGAGCTCACTTGTGAATTGAGACAGAACTGACTCTTGCATATTGCGGTCGAGCACCACAGAGTGACCAGAGCTGACCGAGATGTGGTAAGGGTCATGACAAGTTGTCCTTAGTGTTCAGGTCAGGTACTGCTTGCCTGCAGATGGCTAATATCACAGCAGACTGTTGTTAGTCTTGATGTAAAGTGTTGTATTCAAAATTACTTGTTGAATCAAAATATCATTTAGATTTTGTGACTGTTTTATGTTATTGGGTCAGCGAAATTGGCCAAAAGCATTTTCTGGCATCCACAAGTACATGCAATCAACATTTGAAACACGTTATTCCATGCATGTCGAATCTTCGATGGAACACAGTGATGTTTTGATTGAAGAGGGCATTGGAAATGCTGTAGAATTGTTGTGCGGCGTCAAGATTTTCACTAATGAATTATTTTCTCTCTTATAGTGCTTACAGAAAAGCACTAGAATGTTCCTTGTGAGGTCACATCCCTATTCTGCAATGTTATTCTGTATGACACATAAATACGCAGTTAATGAGGTAATATTCTAAACTTGCAATGCTACCGGGAGAAGTCATTTAATGTGTCACACCACTCATAAGCGAGGTCACAAGTTGCCTTATGACAATTTGACACTTCATTTCAATGCATTTGATAACGCTTGTGGTGAGGTGATTGATGTCCACTAGCAGCTAAATGTGAGTACTCCTCATTTGTCTACTGTAACATGAAGCTCATTTTGAAAATGCATAAAACCACCATTAATTATGCATAACATAATGTGTATGTAGCACTGAAAGAGCCAAAGCCAAAATAAGGCAACACATTGATCAGCTGTTGTCTTACCTACCACTAGTCTGTGCCTTTCTAATGCCATCTGCAGTATTATATAGGCAGAGAGAGCATTGTTGCAGAGGCTTCCCCGGTGATACGCCACCAATTTGCAGCAACCATTCAAAGCAGGGAAGGTTCTGATTTAATTTCTGCATAGCATAACTCAATATGTGATATTTGATGGAGGTACCAAGCTGAAAGGAATCCACTGATTGCAATAACTTTGTGGACTATGACAGATGTCACATGTTCCTCATTTCTTTGTCCTCCCTTTACTCGCTCTAAATTGCAAATGAAGTAGTTTCAAGGATCCTTTTTTCCAAACTGGTATTTTGGACAATAAATTGTAGTTCTCTCCTCTGTACAAGTTTGTGTCATACCACACCCTCAATACATCTCTCTGAATCTTCTGATTTTCTGGCTGTAAAATAAACACAAACATTTATCTACACTCTTGATCAAAATGCTGGAATAATTTGGATTTTGAAGATGTTGGGATTTCAAAGTTCTAAAATTGGTGATTGAATGTGTGGAATTGCAAAGATTTTCTCCTCAGACATTAGATTTATGTATAAATGATATTATAAACCATTTTTAGTTGCCGAAAATTATTTGAAAATTTTCTTGGGGTGACCCGGAAAAATTGATCATTTTTAGTGTAAAATCATCAAAATTCGCATCATGGCTGAACAACATAGACACAAAATTTCAACATATACAAAACATGCCTTTTTAATCTTGATGTGTTCAACCAAAAAACATAACAATATCATATTGAATGCCACATGCATTGACGTCAGCCTTCACCTGACTTGACATGGATACGCCAACCTGTTTTTTGCTTCTTTTTGACCGATATGACCATTCTTCAGTGAAAGTAATTTTCACATGCGTTGGATCAGTTGTCTGAACCTCCTTCTTGCATGCAGAATGGTCAAAGAAGTTCCTTTAGTGTTATTTAGGTTCGTATCAGGTGAAGTTGCCAATAATGGCAAATTCTCAATTTTCTAAATTTTCAAGGTTTAGAAGGGTTTGTGGTGCCCTACAAGCTTGAGCATTGCCATAAATGAATAAAATGTTTCAACTGAAGTGTTCTCTACACTGAGGTATCATTTTTTTCTTCCAACAAGTGTACACTGTTGACAGAAATGCTGGAATATTTTGAGAATTTTTCAAGTAAATTCCATCTCAGTCAATATATTCTGGTACATGTTTCACGGAGCTTATGGAGAGACTTTTGTGTTATGGGAAGATGGCCAGATACTGTCCGAATACTGCCTCATGGCTACAAGAGCTCAGATTGGCGGTTCAGTGCTAGTTTTGAGTGTCACCCATCATGACGGAATTTTGTGTCAGGTAGTGTGGAATAGAAACGTCCCGGCAGTCTACTATCTACGTTTGTTGGAAGAAGAAATGGTACCTCGGTATAGAGAACACTTCAGTTGAAACATTTCATTAATTCAAAACAATGCTGAAGGCTTTAGGGCACCACAAATCCTCCAAAACCTTGAAAATTCAGAGAATTGAGAAATTGCCGTTATTGGCAACATCATCCTATATGAACTTAAATAACATTATAGGGACATCTTTGACCATTCTGCATGCAAGAATAAGGTTCACTCAACTGATCTGACTCATGAGAAAATGACTTTCACTAAAGAACGTTCATATCGGTCAAAAAGAAGCAAAAAACATGTTGGTGGATCCATGTAAAGTCAAGTGAAGGCTGAGGTCAATGCATGTGGCATTCAATATGATATTGTTATGTTTTTTGGTTGTACACATCAAGATTAAGAAGGCATGTTTTGCATATGTTGAAATTTTGTGTCTATGTTGTTCAGCCATGATGCGATTTTTGATGATTTTTTTTACTAAAAATGATCAATTTTTCCGAGTCACCCCAAGAAAATTTTCAAATAATTTTCGGCAACTAAAAATGGTTTATAATATCATTTATACATAAAATCTAATGTCTGAGGACAAAATCTTTGCAATTCCACACATTCAATCACCAATTTTAGAACTTTGAAATCCCAACATCTTTAAAATCCAAATTATTCCAGCATTTTGATCAAGAGTGTATGTATTAGACTAAAGTGACAAATGCATTTGATAGCCATTTAAGAACAGAAAGCAGCCTTAGTGATGTGCTGACGAAGTATCTTTTTATTTGCATAGATCTATCAATCTAAGCATACATTGGCATTACATAGGTCGTAGGCTGTCAGACAACAAATAGTGATATCTGGTCAGAATATTCCGGCACATAAAATGATAATATGATCAGACTTTTGAAAAATTTACAATGGTAATACATCTAAAAAATTATTAAAGGATGTTTAATAGAAGTGCACCTTTATGTATTCTCCGCTATTTTTAAAAACAAGACAGAAAACAGGAATATTATATCAATCACAGCCTGAGATTCTTGGGCAAACTGACATTACAAAATTGAAAACTTCAATTTCCCTGGAGATGTGTTACATAGAACAAGAACATTTGTCTCAGTACAAACTTATATAAGTGAACTCTATCATTTAATAATCCAAGCCAAATATCAGAAAGCTACAACAGGCAAAAAGTATTAAATTTGATAACCGTATTATAAATGATCCTAAACATATAGCCGAAAATTTCAACAATTACTTTAGTAACATTGGCCCTGTCTTAGCATCTAAAATTCAGTGTCGGGGACACCTATCATATAAAGACTTCCTTGTAGACAAACCCAGTACAACGTTTACTTTTACACCTGTTTCTGAAGACACAATATTAAAAATTATTCACAAAATGAAACCCAAAACTAGCACAGGCATTGATGGTATATCCATGAAACTTTTAAAATCTATAGCAGACTCAATTATCAAGCCGCTAACTATAATCATCAACCAGTCTCTTAAATCTGGTGTTTTTCCAAATAACCTAAAAATTGCAAAGGTAATACCATTACACAAAAAAGATGACAATACCCTACCTAATAACTACCGCCCTATTTCACTTTTATCACCATTCTCTAAAATCTTTGAAAAAGTTATCTTTAATCAGATTTATTCCTATTTTCACAACCACAAGCTTTTTTATTCCAGCCAGTATGGATTCCTAAAAAACCATTCTACAGAATTTGCATGCCTTGAACTTTTAGACCGTATTACTTATGCAATAGAAAATCATTCAATACCAATAAATATCTTTCTTGACTTATCTAAAGCTTTTGATACATTAGACCATAATATTCTCCTCAATAAACTGGCTTTCTATGGAATATCTGGAAAATCATTAAACCTTTTGAAATCGTATATTTCCGATAGACAACAAATAACAGAATATGATGGACAGCTATCTGGATCTGCCTTAATAACAACTGGGGTCCCTCAAGGCTCTGTGCTTGGTCCACTCTTATTTATTATATACCTAAACGATATACCCTTTGCTTGTCAAAAATTGATGTTAGTGCTATATGCAGATGACTCAACTATTTTTACAACCTTTGAAACGCTAATTCAAGGCAATGAGAACATTGAGACAGTTTTAAATGCTGAATTATTCAAGTTATGCAACTGGTTCAAATGTAACAAGCTGTCATTAAATGCTAGTAAAACTAAAGCCATGGTGTTCCATATGATTAATAAAAGAATAAATCTACCTAACATTGTTATTGAAAATACTCCAGTTGAAATCTGTGACAGGTTCGATTTCTTGGGTATCACCTTAGATAAACATCTTAAATGGTGTTACCATATTGAAAAAATATCACATAAAATATCCAAAGTAGTTGGCATTTTGAATAGGTTAAAAAGTTTCTTACCTCCTGATATTCTTCTAACTATTTATCAATCCCTAATCTCCCCACATTTATATTATGGAGTGTTGGCTTGGGGTCACAAAGCAGAAAGAAGTTTTAAGCTGCAGAAAAAAGCTGTACGTATAATCACTCATAGTAAATATAATGCCCACACAGATCCAATCTTTAATAAGCTTAGTATTTTAAAAATACAGGATGTTCTCAAATTGCAACAATTAAAGTTTTATTTTAAGTTAAAAAATGGCTGCCTTCCAGCCTATTTCAGTACTTATAATCTTGTGCATCACTCCGATGTTCATTCATATGAAACCAGAGGCAGAGAAATGTTAATGACCCCCATGCTACAATATGAATTTTCTAAACATTGTTTGAGAAATAGTTTACCATCTTTAATAAATCAGACTCCGAATAATATTTTAAGCAAAATAAATACACATAGCTTACATGGTTTTGCCCTCTATATAAAAAAACAACTAGTTAATCAATATGAGACAACCTGCAACATTCCATTTTGTTATATCTGCAGTTGATCCTTGGGTATCCATAGGTCATCATATCTGCCCAGCGTCTCTTTCCTAATTTCCTGCTAATATTTTATTTTATCTCTCCGTAATAATGATTATTTACTCTAATTTCATATGGTAATATTTTAATACATGAAAGACAAGTCAAAAATAGATTTCATTTCACAGCATTTTGATTGTTTTAGAAATGTATAAATTATATTAGTGTATTATTTATCTATATCATGATATATTATCTTTGGTGGCCCCTGTGGTAGCGGCTATTTACTAGCCTCAACTTGAGTCTCCTGACGTCTATACCTATTGTGTTTATGTAATTACTGTATGTTATGTCAAACTTATAGTCGAATAAAGTTGTCTGTCTGTCTGTCTGTCTGTCTGTCTAGCTGTCTGTCTGTCTGTCTGTCTGTCTGTCTATATCATTTTACACAGACTAGTCAAAAGATTAACAATCTCTCTTTCCATTTTGGTAAATAAAAAATCAGATGTGATATTTTGTACTGGTGTATGAATTTTCTGATCTGGTATCAGGTATTTGTTGTCTGACAGCCCACGTAATGCCAAACAACATTAAGATTGAGAAAGCTGATATCCAAAAAGAAACTTGGTCAGCAATTCATTCTATGGGAAAAATACAAGTAGATATTAAATTCCTGGAAAGTACAACATACATAAATGCATTTCTCATTTTACAACAGCGTATTATGTAAATAATAAAATGGTATGGTTCAGAGACATTTAAAGGTCAAATGACCTTGAATTATGTCATTGCAGTTCCTGATCTCGGATAGGCAACCTTAAATTACTGCACACACAGTGTAGTCCAAGCTGACGGAAGAACAATGAAACGAATGAACATGTGACATCTGTCATATTCAACAAAGTTACAACAATTTGCAGATTCCTTTCAGCTAGGCACCTGCCATCCAACATCACATATTGAGTTATGCTCTGCAGATATTGAATTACAAACCCTCCCTGCTTTGAATGGTCTCAGGAAATTGGGAGCTTATTACCAGCGATGCCTGTACAACAATGCTCTCTCTGTGGCTGACACTAAATATAGCTTCAGTCACACATTCATAGTGGTAGCCTGATAGGTCAGATAATTCTGAGACGAACAGCTGATTTTTAAAGCTTTTAAGTCTGCCAATTCTATAGTGCTAAACATCATGACCAACAACAGTCGGGTCTGAAATCAACCATCTGTAGGAACACAGTGCCTGACCTGAACACTCAGGACATCTTGTCTAGACACTGACCGCAACTTGATCAGCTTTTGTCAATTCATGCAGTGCATTGCAGTGGTACGGTGGCCTGTTAGGGTCACTTGTTTTTTAATTTTTTTGCGTTATTTCGCAAAAAGTTTTGGTTATTTCGCAAAAGTGTTGGTTATTTCGCAAAAGTTTGCATTATTTCACAAAATTTTTTGGTTATTTCGCAAAAAGTTTTGGTTATTTCACAAAAAGTTTTGGTTATTTCACAAAAAGTTTTGGTTATTTCGCAAAAGTTTTGCATTATTTCGCAAAAGTTTTGCATTATTTCACAAAAAGTTTTGGTTATTTCGCAAAAAGTTTTGGTTATTTCGCAAAAAGTTTTGGTTATTTCGCAAAAGTTTGCATTATTTCACAAAATTTTTTGGTTATTTCGCAAAAAGTTTTGGTTATTTCGCAAAAGTTTGCATTATTTCACAAAAGTTTGCATTATTTCACAAAATGTTTTGGTTATTTCGCTAAAAGTTTTGGTTATTTCACAAAAAGTTTTGGTTATTTCACAAAAGTTTTGGTTATTTCGCAAAAAGTTTTGGTTATTTCGCAAAAGTTTGCATTATTTCACAAAATGTTTTGGTTATTTCGCAAAAAGTTTTGGTTATTTTGCAAAAAGTTTTGGTTATTTCACAAAAAGTTTTGGTTATTTCACAAAACTTTTGCATTATTTTGCAAAAAGTTTTGGTTATTTCGCAAAAAGTTTTGCAATATTTCACAAAACCTTTCCCAAACATCTTTTGTGTTTTGCAGCCCAACAGACTAGGGGAAGCTTGGGAGAGTTGGGCCACTTTTTACATTCTTGCACCTCCTGCTAACGGTAATGATTACATAAACATGCTTAATGCATGTATTGTATCTTGGAATATTTCAGAAAAATATCTGTAGGTTTGCATTGATATTTGCCCAAGAACATATGAGCTACAACCCTATGAAAATTGGAAAAAAAATGGCTCAACTCTCCCCATCAAGTGGGAGACTTGGGCCAATCAGGAAGGAGACTTGGGCCATTGCAATATATCAGGTTCGGTAAAACTGTACTTGAGGCCATAATATTTTTAACCTGTACTGTGATGGTCATAGAAGTCATTAATCCTGAATTGAGGCCCCTTGCAACTCTAGTTTGGTGTCAGACTCAAGCCTCGGCCTGATGGCCCAACTCTCCCCATCTAGATTTCCTGATATCTAATTTTATTAGACCATGAATAACTATTAAGGCCTAAAAATATTCAATCTCTGTTGAAAATTGCTCTAGACAAGTTCTTCTGTCTTAATAAAAATAAATCTGGGTAAATGCAACACATGTAGGGAGAGCATTGGCACTGTCCCAACTCTCCCCCATTCGACCATTTTTCTGTAAATCCCAATTATGACAAAACCAGTTGTCTGATAATTTTCCAAAATATGTTAATACCAACTGAATAGTCAAGCCTACAAAGCATGCCATAGAAAATTTTCTCAGTCCTTGTTGTCTGACAGAAAATTAGAAACTCGTAACATGGCTCAGTTTTTCCTTTTTTCATCCAAATTTGAATTTTCTTCTCTCTAAAGATGGTGACAAGCAAATTAGCCAGAAATGTTACATCCATTGAAAGATTTTTATTTTTATAATATTTTGGTGGCTGCAGCATTCTCAAAAAATTTTTAGTTTCCTCAAAAATCAGGGTGGCCCAACCCTCCCTGCGGCCCAACTCTCCCAAGCTTCCCCTACTGTAACAGTTTCATTATAATTTAGGCAAAAAGAAGATTTTAAAAAATTCCCACTAGCATGACTGCCCCCCCCCCCTTCAAAGACCACTTGCCCCCTCTGGAAGTTTAATGGCTGTACTTATCATATTTATCTATCAATCTATCTACCAATATAATCTATCAATCTATCAATCTATCAATCGATCTATCAATCTATCAATCTATCAATCTATCTATCTATCTATCTATCTATCTATCTACCTGTCTGTCTAGATCTAGGGGTTGTCCATGTCTTTACATGATACATTTTTGTAGGCCTGCTGGTTGGGGTGATGTCCCATGCATCATAACAGGAATATCATCACATATGAAAATTGCACTTTGTGAGTCAAAATGCATGTCAATGATGTGTCATGATCAATTAAAAGAGCCCTCACATGGAGTAAATGTGCAACATGCTGGGCACTCCCACTCTCTCTACCACCTCATCAGTCAATCCTCCTGAGTGCTCGGAAATGTTACAGGAGGCAACGAACCCATAGATCTCCTAATATAACTGGAAGACACTGCATGAATAATTATGTTTGCAAGATGCAAACACCATTCACAGAGATTACCTAAATTTGGAAAAGCAACCAGGTCCCGTGCTAAAAGTATGAATATGACACATCATCACTTTCATCAGCTATTATGACTCATTAGGTGCAAATACCACAGTGAAATGGTGCTCACTTTTTTTACCCTAAATTATAATGAAACTGTTATAATAGATAGTCTATTGGGCTGCAAAACACAAAAGATGTTTGAGAAAAGTTTTGTGAAATATTGCAAAACTTTTTGTGAAATAACCAAAACTTTTTGCGAAATAATGCAAAAGTTTTGTGAAATAACCAAAACTTTTTGCGAAATAACCAAAACTGTTTGCGAAATAACCAAAACATTTTGTAAAATAATGCAAAACTTTTGCGAAATAATCAAAACTTTTTGTGAAATAATGCAAAACTTTTGCGAAATAATGCAAAACTTTTGCGAAATAATGCAAAATTTTGCGAAATAACCAAAACTTTTTGCGAAATAACCAAAACTTTTTGTGAAATAACCAAAACTTTTTGTGAAATAATGCAAAACTTTTGCAAAATAACCAAAACTTTTTGTGAAATAATGCAAAACTTTTGCGAAATAATGCAAAACTTTTGCAAAATAATGCAAAATTTTGCGAAATAACCAAAACTTTTTGCGAAATAACCAAAACTTTTTGCGAAATAACCAAAACTTTTTGTGAAATAACCAAAACTTTTTGTGAAATAATGCAAAAATTTTGCAAAATAACCAAAACTTTTTGTGAAATAATGCAAAACTTTTGCGAAATAATGCAAAACGTTTGCGAAATAATGCAAAATTTTGCGAAATAACCAAAACTTTTTGCGAAATAACCAAAACTTTTTGCGAAATAACCAAAACTTTTTGCGAAATAACGCAAAAAAAGTTAGAAAACAAGTGGCACTAACAGGCCACCGTACAGTGGTGTCTGGCTGCAATCTGTAAGCATCTGTCCCGTCTTAATTCACATGTGACCTTATGAATCACTAGCCAAATAACTAACATGAGAGAGAGACACACAGAGGCAATCTCAAGAAAAATTGTTTAAATTATCAAATTGAAACATTTGAGTAAAAAGAAATTGTTGCCAGCAGTGCTGTGGAAGTACAGGTTTGAATTCTTTCTGGTTTTTTTGGCATGAATTGCTTTATCCAACAATGCCAAGTTGTCAGTGAAAGACTTCACGTTGTTATTGGAGAAATATAAAAGTTCAAGCTTCTCATATCAAATGGCAAAGAAGCAGTGAACTAAGGCGGGACAGGCCAAGCTAATGATTTATATTATGTACAAATACATCAATTACTTTTAAATTTTACCAATCTTCTATGCAACAGTGTAACTGTATATCATCCTTCTTTCATCATCGATCTGTCACATTTATTTGGGGAAAGCCTGAATATCCCATGCAGTCTGTTGGTAAATTTTGCCACAATATTTCAGCTATCAAATTAATGATTTTTTGCCATTCCATATATATAGGTTTTCGATATTGATCTATCCATAGAAGTGACTGATCTGACTAATCTATTGATGCCAGTATCATTAGGATGAAAATTTCAATTTAAGTTTGTTTCATGGTTTTCATTATGTTACATTCCCCCACTCAGCTGTAATTCACACTTTGAATCAGTTTTTCCTATTGGCAAATTTCAGTTCAGTTCAGTTGTGTGCCTGCCTGGGTCAGCCAGGTTGCTCTACCCCATTGGGGGAGCTGCACTCGATTTTGTCCATTATTTTCTCCAGCTTCCTGGCTGTGATTTTTAGTTTTCCTGGGTCCTCCTCGAATATGTCCTGTTTCGTTATTTTTCCCAGTTGTTGTCTGTCTATTTCCGTGCAGCTCTCCGGGACATGTTCTTGTGTTTTCTCATTCTCTTGGCACATCCTGCATTTCGTGTCCTGGAACATTTTCTTATAGTTGCATTTCATTTTTAGCATTCTTGTTCTTGCCTTGAATATTAGACCGGCTTCCATCCTTGTATACTGGTTCATGTTTTCCGCTCTTTTCCCCGGTTTAAGGTTCCTTTTGTTGTCCAGGTAGAACTTGGTCCTTATTTTTGGTAGAACCTAAGTGTGATCTAAAAAAGTTGTTTTTAAAATAGTCAATCACTGTTTGTCTGGCATGCAGGAATGTTTGAAGTCATTGTTGGTAATATATAATCCAGTTTGGCCCATATCTGTAGTCAGGCTTACAATAAGCACAGAGAGATCTGTATGAAACATTAGTAAAGCTATGGTAGTGTGTAAGGAGTATTTCTGAGAAGCAAATATTACTTGTCACTCTTTTGGAAACTTGAAATGAGAAGACTAATATACTTCCAAAATCCCAAGATTACAAGCAAGCACTCACATTTATATAAAACATTGACTCAATGTTAGAAAAACTAATAAAAGCAAAATAAGCTTTTTAAATGTATTTTTTATGTTAGAGTGCTTGCTTGGTTATTTGTATTCTGTGAAACGTTCTATCTCCTCTCGGAAAACACAATTAGCCATAACTTAGTGCAAGTTCCACTTGGCAATACTGGCTCAGCACCAGGAATTTTAGTCACAAAAGAATATTACAAGTTTATTTTCTCTGAACTATGAAAACCTGACATTTTTCGCAGAAAGTGTCATTCCTAGCATTACAATATGTTTTGGAAGTTGCGCAGAAACATCTCAAAAACTTTAATTAAATGGTCTTAATTTCACACAAGCCTATTAGACTTTTCAGTCTTTTGCTTTATTGCAAAAAGGTAAGTCAATGCTGCCAAAAAAGCAGATTTACAGTGTTCACGTCCCTTTAATCGAAATTTGATCCAGGTTAGTTAATATTTGGCAGTGGTTTATTTCTTTCTTTGACCATTGCTAGGGAAGACATCATGCAACTTAAGTGCATGCTTACTGGTCATCCTCACTGATTATATTAAACATAGGCTGCGCAGCAGCAAACCTTCAGCGAATAACACCTTTAGAAGATTATAATAATATCATAAAATTGGTGTGTTTACGAAATTGCTTATAGGTATGCAATAGCGGTGGAGTAGTGGCCTTCAATTATCTCTATTTGCCCGCTGCCCTGCCATCTTCCGATCTGCTTGCCAGGATTTGTAAAATCAGGAAAAGGCCTCATTAGAGTAATTTACGCATATCATGGTATAGTTTCATGCATGTATAAAAGTATAGGTTATGAGGTGTCGGTTGAAAACCAAAAAATGGAATGCTGTTATAATTTTCTGAAGTTTTTCCAATGATTCATAAAGTGTTACACGCACCAAAAAGCACTGCTACATTGCATAGGTGATTTTTCTCTTCTTCTTCTTAGTGTATACTCGATCAACATCAAGACTTGATGGCTGTGTCGAGGAGTGTGAGTGCGCATGCGGCTATTAGATTAAAATCCGTGAGTGCAAGTAATGATTTTAAAAACTTGAGTTTAAAAACAGAGGTTAACTGCACCTCTTAAATATTAAATATTTTATAAAATTGCATTACTGTATATGCAATTGTGGACAAGTTTTGACTCCGACATAAAAAAAATTATTTTAAATATTTTTTCTCAATATTACAGTATAGAATAGCCATCTGTCAAACCATGAAAAGGCATAAATAGACCATATAAGCCACATGTGTACCAAACTTCATCTATGTATATGGAATAGTGACCGGATGTTGGGCCAGAAACAAAACTTAAATTTTTATTATTTTCTTTAATATTTCAAAAAATATATAATATTTTCCATTAGACCTTTCAAAAGGCACAACTGGACCATATTGACCATATGTGTACCAAACTTTATCCATGTTCAAGAAATAGTGACCGAATCTTAGCCCAAATAACAAAAAAACATGTTTTAATATTTTTTCTCATTTTTTCAAAAAGTATAGAATATCTGTCAATGAGACCATCAAAAGGCACAACTAGACCATACAGGCTAGATGTGTAGCAAATTTCATTCACATACATTCAATAGAGGCCGAGTGCTGGGCCGGAAACGATCTATCCGCCCGCCGCCCGACCGCCCGCCCGACCGCCCGCCCGCCCGCCCGGCCGGCCGCCCGGCGGACGGACAGCATTTTTACCCAAGTGATTACAATACCTTCTTCGAACTTCGTTCGCTGAAGGTAAAAATGTGCATTGTGCAGGCGTACACAAAATCAAAGGTAACCATCAGTGACCTGTTAAAGTTATCTCTGACAGGTTCATTGGAGGAAAATCTTTATTGCATCAATTCCACAATGTCAATTACCAATTAGGCAGGTTCATGGTCTTGGCAGCCGCACTGAATTGATTTGAGTTGACGTTGTTTTTGAAGTCAGGAGTAGGAAACAAGAAGTTTGCAGAAGCTTTCAAACAGCCAACAAATCATGACAAAACAATTCTGGTTTGTAAAGATCATACTTCTATTCTTGAATTATTCTGTCATTTGTGTAATTATTTGCTCCTGGAAGACACTGTATGAACTTCAAATTTGAGATGTTTATAGTGGATTGCAAATGGATTAATTAATTGGATTGGTTGTACCAGATTGACGCTGATTGGGAGGGAGGATACCAAGTCTTAATTGCAATTAGCATTTCAAATGGAATATCTCATGCCCTTGCTTCTTCTACAAGTCAATCATGTTAAACGTCACAGGACATGGGTTAAACCAGATCTGTTTATCCAAACAAAGAACAAATATAGTTGGTAAATCGAATAGTAAAAGCATATTCCAACTGAACATTTACCTTCCCTGCCTTTGAATAGGCAATTGCAATCATTCAACAAACACTATATATGATATCCTATTTGTAATAGCTGGTTTTCTTTTAAAGGAAAACAATTAAATGGTTGAAATTTGAAACATGTTTTGACAATGAGAGGTTTTTGCCAGATTCCAGACAGAGAGGGTTCACTTTACAACATGATTTGGTGATTCAAATCTTCTCTATGCACGTGGATTGTGGAGGTGTGGCATTGTCATATGAAATCCATAACTTTGCATTTTTGAAATTATTATTGACATAACGTCTTTGTATCAATTATCTATGTGTTTTGGTGGACTGAAACCTATAATTTGTGAGCTATTGGCAAAAATAGCCATTTCCGCATGAAATTTCAATGTTAAACTCCTATCTATCTTTGGGACTCTTGAGGCTCACTTGAGCAACATCTAAAACACCTTCAAATGAGCTGAAATTTTACATGGGAGTCAGAGAGGGGCTATAGAACACATTTAGAGGTTAGCCCCAATGAATGTCAGACTTTGACTTTTTTTGGGACACCCTACTGACAGTATTTACAATTGATATAGCTGTTTCGTTGATATCATCCAAGAATGAGTAATGCAACTCAAGCAAAGGAGTGCTTGTAACATGGTAACTATATGAGTGAACTGTACGGATTCACTCATATGCTTCAACATTATTGAGCAATGGGGTAATCACCTCACTGCCCTTGACTTTAACATGTCAAGCAGCAATCATGTTCTGTGTTTTTTTTTCTATTGTTTGAGGAGTAATCACATCAAATACACCTTCCATTAGCAAGTCTGAATACCAACAAAAGAGATAAAAGACATTGTTGTCAAGGACAAACAGAAAATTTCTTAATCTCAAGCCTCGGCAGTAGGCCTTGGATCCAGTCATGAGCATCTCAAAATCGCAATAATCATGATGTTTGATTTCACTCTGAAAAAAACATGATGCATAAATTGCATACATTATTTACTAAGTTCATAAGGCTCTTCTAGTTGATTTACATTTATCAGCAAAACATACTTGCATATACAAAAATTCCTGTTAACAATTTTTTGCATCAAGTTCTATCCATATCAGAAAAAAGGTAATGAAGTATTACCATGTCACCCCAGGGCAAATTACTCAGCTTCCTCTGAGACAAACATGGCCAAGCGACTTCGTCGGCTCACCTTTTCGTCCCAAGTGATGCATTTGTATGCAGTAATCCCAATGATGGACTGGACACCTGCAGATATCTCATTTCTATTCACAGGACCAAGCAGATGATATGGGAGCCCCTAGTACATCAGATACATATTGCTGCCACACCTCGACTGCATACCATTACATTGGCACCTTTGTTGATGTATAGCTTTGTCTCCCTCTTGTCACGAAACCTGCTGATTAATAAAGAAAAATGATTATGAGATAGTCGAGGATAATTGAATTGTGATGTATTATTGCTATGTTACAACACAACCTGCAGCAGAAATAGGCTGGGTATGTCATTGATATGCTAAAATTCACCTCATGATTGGCAACCTTAGAAAACATTCATGTCGACTTCGATTTTATAACATGTGTTTATTCATATGACCTAAATGTGATGAACAGGGTGTCTTCTACATGTTTGAGCAATTCATTTTCACCCAAGGTCCTTCTTGAATATGCGTACAAAATTTTAATTTGCTTCATGAACATCTAATATGGCAATTTGCCTGTGTACCTTCCTCCACTTTATGCTCAGAGGCAATGGCGTGTAAACCCCAACCAACAAGAAAAAACCTTCTGCATGTTAGCCCAGGGCTTTCTGTTTTAAACATTTCCTTTTTGTTTTGTTTGGAATATGAGAAATGTGATTACAATATAATATTTCAGGAAAAAAGTGTAGAGCAACACTGGAATAAAAAAAATACTGATGTCGCAAAAACTTCAACTTTTGTATAAATATATACCTTGTTTGGGCCATATGAAGTGAAAAATGATTCATCCTCATTACATAAAGCAATTCAGTTCCCTTTTCCAAGGACATGAAAATTATTTAATCTATTTATCTATCTGTTTATTGATAGACTGACTGATAGATAGGATAGACAGATAAACAGACAGACAGGTAGATAGTCAACTCAATATTGGTCATATGATATTTGCATGTCCATCATTTGATGTCCCATCCCAAGGGTCCGCTAGTGTTTATTTTATCATCTACTGAATTTATTTTAGTCTTTTTACTTTTGGGGTCGGGAGGGGGGTTGCCCCCAACCCCCTCTCAAAAATTTGAGCGCGATAAAACATTGGTACCGATGCATAACTTCTTGCAATGAATTTGGATTGTATCTCACTGAGTTGCATCTAAATTCAGGCTTTCCTTCTTAGGCCGACATGAAAAGTGAATAGGGTACAAAAAGAACACCAGCACGATCCAGCAGCACTGAGTCAGGTAACCATCAAATTTTTGCCCTGAAATAGAACATGGCACTACTGAAGTGACAGCTTGATTACATGCCCTTTTTATTCCCTTTTTTCAAAAAAGGCAGAGACATATTATATTATATCAATCTCAGCCTTCAATTTCTCTGAAGACTTGTTACTTAGAATAAAAACATTTGAAGAACTCTATCATTTCATAATCCAAGCCAAATTTTCCAAAGCTACAACTGCAAAAAATATGTCTTTTCACACAGACTAGTCAGAAGATTGAATTGATAATCTCTCCTTCCATTTTGGTAAATAAAAATATCAGATGTGATATTTTGTACTGGTATATGAATTTGTTGTCTGACAGCCTACGTAATGCCAAACAACATTAAGATTGGGAAAGATGATATCCAAAAAGAAACTTGGTCAGCGATTCTTTTGCTCACTCAATGACATGTTATGGGGAAAATGACATGTAGATATTAAATTTCCAAGAAATTACAATGTACAAAAATGCATTTTTCATGCTACAACAACATATTACATAATAAAATGGTACAGTTCAGAGACATTTAAAAGTCACTTGACCTCAAATTATGTCATTGCAGTTCCTCATCCAGGATTGGCAACCTTAGATTACAGCACACACGATGTAGTCCAAGCTGACAGAAGAACAATGAAACGAATGAACATGTGACATCTGTCATATTCTATGAAATTACAGCAATTTGCAGATTCCTTGCAGCCAGATACCTGCCTTCCAACATCACATTTTGAGCTAAGCTCCACAGAAATTGAATCACACACTCTCCCTGCCTGAATGGTCTCAGGAATTTGGGAGCATATCACCAGGGATGCCTGTGCAACAATGCTCTCTCTGTGGATGATACTGGAGATGGCTTCACAGTCACAGATTCATTGTTGTAGCCTGGTAGGTCAGACAAACAGCTGACGTGCCCTTTGATTTCACATTTCTGCAAGTGAGAGCAGAAAGCAAAAACTACTCATGTTTTCTATTTCCTGGAAGATTTCATTTATAGTATTAATAATCAAAAGAGTCAATAAGGCTAGTATGCAGAATTGATTTAATAACAATCTTTAAAGCTTGTAAATCCGCTGATTCTATTTTAAATTCACTTGCAGGTACATCAGTGTATTACTTTATTTGTAAACAAAACAAGACTTTTTATGGCGAAAAACTGTTTGTTCACATTTTTGAAGCTGAAAATGTATTGTCATTGGCAGGGCAATCTATTTGCCATCTGTACATAATTTTCCTCCAGGCTTTAATGCCACTTTATTAATCTATAATTAGAAAGAAACCGATCGAACCAATCCATATGGCAATATTAAAATGACATGTCAATTATGGCTTCGTGCTCTTTAATTTGGTTACATTTCGGCACTCAGCTGTTATTCATGCTTTTGAATCAGTTCTTCTATTGACAAAAAGAATTAACCATAGTGTCATCTAAAAGTGTATTTTTTCGACAAAGTAACTTTTGTCCGGAATGAAGTGGATTAATCAGGATTATTCAAAGCCATTGCTGGCCGCAGTCCGATTTTGCTCTTTTTTGCGCAAATCGTAGCAACCCTTGCATGGAACACCAAATATTTTCACATCGCTTTATCATACAATACCAGGTTGACAGTGACAGATTTCATGTTATTAGGAGAAATATTCACACTTAGACTTTCTAATAACAAAAATGGTAAAAAAACTGGAACTTATGAGTGATACTACTGATTAATAATTTGTTACATTACAAGCTTAGTAAAATTAATCCATTGGATTTGCATTTACCAATATCCTACATAGGATAAACCTAACAGTAACAATACAAAAAATATGGTGTAGCAATATTTCTGCTAACAAATTCATAGTTTTTGACATTCTATAGAAGGGTTCCTCTATTGATCTATCCATAGAAATTTCTGATCTGATGCCAGTATCATATGATGGAAATATCAATTTTAGTTTCATGCTTTTCATTCTATTACATTCCAGCGCTCAGCTGTAATTCACACCTTTCAATCAATTTTCAATGGGTAAAACCTAAGTGACAGTACTCGTAGTTTGTAAAATAGCTAATCAATGTTTGCCTTGCATGCAGATTGCAGAAAGGTTCAAAGCCATTGTTGGTGGTAATACAGTTTGGCCAATGTTTATAATCCAGGCTATGTAGGGGAGACTGGGGTAAGTTGTGCCACCCACTGTTTGGGTGAAATGAAGAACTGGGTAAAGAAGGCAATTCCTACCCGTACAGTACAACCATCTTAAAATGGCTCAACATAGTGATCCATAGCGATCCAGAGTGGTCCGGATAAAGAGTGATCCATAGTGATCTGAGATGATATAACTCTATCTGTAGTGATCTACTAATCCACTTTTAGTGAAAATCAATCATGTCAATTATTTAGACTTATAAGTCAAAGAACAGGTAAAATCCATCTAACAATTGAACATATTGATTAAGGAAACATTTCCAGAACTTATTTGGTACAGAAAATAACATTTATTAACATTAATTTTGATTAATAGATACAGATCACATCAGATCACTCCAGATCGATCACTAAATATCAATCAAGATCGCCATGGATCACTACAGATCGATAGATAAGTGTTGATCCAAACTGACGAGCCATTTTATGATGGTTGTACTGTACATACCCACTTGGTCAACATAATGAGACACCAAGAAAAAAACTACCAAATATAATGGTATGAAAAGCTACACTAATAAATTCAATTTTGTTGCTGAAAACTTGAAGTGCCGAGGACTGACATTCTGGTTTCTCAGTCATTTGGTATTTGTAATAAGATGATGTCCCTCTGGTAGGACGGAGTTAAGAGGTATATCTAGACATTTCTGTTGTTAGATTTCATTTTGCATTGTTTGTTTATTTTTGACAATCAGTTTCATCCAGAAAATCAATTTGGGGTAAGTTGTGCCGTTTTGATTGGGGTGAGTTGTGCCAATGGCATGACATAGGAATTAATATTTTATTCATCTTTTTTTGTCTTAATTTTACGCAAGGCCTAAAAATGTTGTGAAATAACTTACATTGAAAGGAACACGTGTTAAAAGAGTTATAACACCCTCTAAACAATAAATAATTCTGGTTTTTTCAGCCTTTTTAATTTGTGTATAAAATGGCTAATAAATGCCTGATTAGTCTCATGTAACATGTCAGTCATACGTTAAAAACGTGATCCAAATTATCTATCTGAAGAAACAGGTAAAATACAAGAGTTATTTGGAATAAATAAGGCGGCACAACTTACCCCGTCACGCGGCACAACTTAACCCGGCACCGGGGCAAGTTGTGCCACTTGACCTACTTTTTTCGATTCTGGCCAACATATTATATTTTGAAGTCTGATTTTCAGATTGCATGATCAAGCTAGGGTTTTTCGGAAAATTAGCCTGACGCAAAAAACTTACCCCGGTCTCCCCTAAGCACAAAGTGATCAATATGAGACATCAATAAATCTATCATATTTTTTTAAGTAACATTATTATATGGGTTTTTTTTTTAAAGTTAGAGGTTTTTGCCAGATTCCAGTCAACAGAGTTCATTTTATGCTTTGGTCATTCAAAACATCCTCTATGAATGTTGATTGTGGAGGTGTGACACTGCCATATGGAAAACATAACTTCGCATGATTGAAATTATCATTAATTTTTTTAGATGCCCTCTTGCATTCACAAACAGAATTTTGGGGAATAAAAACTCTGTACAGTATAGAGGTGCATTTAGCTGTTTTATTGACATCATCAATGTGACTCATTCAGATGAGTAATTATAACATTTGAGTACAGCTGTTTGTGGATATATGGATTCGCTCGCAATTTCACATGCTAATAATATTATCACTATATTTTAAGCAATGAGTTAATCACCTCACCACCCTTGACTGTAACATGTCAAGCAGCAATCTGTGTTTTTTCTTCTGTTTGAGGAGTAATTACATCAAATACATCTTCCATTAGCAAGTCTGAATACAAACAACAAAACAAACTAAAAGACATTGTTGTCAAGGACAGAAAATTTCTTAATATCAAGCCTCAGCAGTAGGCCTTGGATCCAGTAGTGAGCATCTTAAAATAACAATAATCAGAATCAAATTTGAAGACAAAAATGTTTTTAAGTATTACCACGTACCCTGGACAACGTGAAAGCAGATATATGCCACACAACAATACAGTACAATATCACTCAGCTTCTATCTAAGACAAACGTAGCCAAGCAACTTGGTCAGCTCATCTTTTTATCCCAAGTGATGCATTTGTATGCAGTAATCTCAATGATGGACCTGCTGATTAATAAAGAAAAATGATTATGAGATAGTCGAGGATAATTGAATTGTGATGTATTATTGCTATGTCACAATGCAACCTGTGGCAGAAATAAGCAGGATATGTCGTCAGTATGATAAGCTAAAATTCACCTCATAATCGGCAACCTTAGAAAACATTCAAGGTGAAATTGATTTCAAAACCTGTGTATTGTTTATTCCTAAATGTGATGAAGAAAGTGTCTTCTTCATGTGTGAACAATTCATTTTCAGCCAAGGTCCTTCTTGAATATGCATACAAAATTTATATTTGCCTCATGAAGATCATCATGGCGAGAACCGGAGAACTTTTTACTTCTGCGGGGCAGCTTAAGATGATTTCTATGAGAAAATTGGCTAACTCGGCAGCACACAACGATTATATAATTAATTCAAAAGGGATTAGAGCCATAGAACAGCGTTGCAAGATCATAAATCGGTGGGGCAAGATCATAGCGGTGTTCCCCCCATTCCTAGGAACCCGCCAATTCACAAAAAATTGTTGGCAGGATGTCACAAATTATCAAAAAGCCATCCAAATTCCCAAGAAATCCTAGCCCGCCGACGTCTGAAGTTGTCCATAACAAGCCATGAGACTGAAGCATAATATGGCAATTTTGTACCTTCCTCCACTTTTTTGCATTTATGCTGAGAGGAGACGTGTAAGCCCCAACAAACTGTATTCTTCACTTCTCTATTGCATGGAGAGCACCAGTAAGAAAAATCCTAAAGCATGTCAGCCCCTTTCTGTTAACAATTTCCTTGTTGTTTTTCTTGGAATTTAAGAAATTTATTACAATATAATATTAAGAAAAAAGTGTGGAGCAACACCAGAGTCAAAAAATATACTGCATGATATTGCAAAAACTTCAACTTTTTGTGTAAATATATATCTTGTTTGGGCCATATGAATTGATAAATGATTTACCCTCATTACATATATCAATTCATTGACCCTTTACAAGAACATGAAAAGCCTTTCACAAGCTTTACATTTCTCCATTAGTTTTCATTGAAATGCTGCCAGCCTTATCCCTGCATGGTACCAAAACCAAACAAAGAACATTTTAACAGGCAAAAAATAATCTTTATCCATTTTGGTAAATAAAAACATTGGAACCAATTCTGATGTGATATTATGTACTAGTATACAAATTCTCTGATCTGATATCAGCTATTTGTTGTCTGACAGCCCACGTAATGCCAAACAGCATTAAGATTGAGAAAGATGATATCCAACAAGAAACTTATCCAACAAGAAACTTGGTCAGCGATTCTTTTGCTCTATCAATGACAAGCTTGGATTTTTTCTTTCATTTTAGTGGAAAAAAGATGATATTTAATTTCCTGGAAATGACAATGTTCATAAATGCAGTTTTCATGTTACATCAACATATTACATAATAAAATTGTGCCGTCCAGAGACATTTAAAGGTCATATGTCCTTGCCTTAAAACATTGCAGTTCCTCCTCCTGGATAGGCAACCTTAAACTACTGCACACACAATGTAGTCCAAGCTGAAGGAAGAACAGTGAAAACAATGAACATGTGACTTCTGTCATATTCAACGAAGTTACGACAATTTGCAGATTACTTTCAGCTGGATACCTGCCATCCAACATCACATATTGAGTTTCGGTCTACAGAAATTAAATCACAAACCCTGCCTGCTTCGAACGGTCTCAGGAAACTGGGAGCGTATCACCAGGGAATGCCTTTGCAACAATGCTCTCTCTGCAGATAACACAGGAGATGGCTTCACAGTCACAGATTCATGGCATTCGGCTGTCATTCATGCCAGCGAATCAGTTGTTCTATTGACTAAAAGATTGAACTGCAGTGTCATCTTAGTTGTTTTTGTTTTCAATCGCAAAGTATTCTTTGAGTTTTGATTGAATGTAGTTGCTTTATCAACATTATATAAACAAGCTGCTTCTGCCTTGAGGTAGAACTCTCTCATGCCTAATTATTTCATATCAGACTCAGACTCAGACTCAGACATATTTATTTTCAATAGAGAATAAGTTATGAAAAAGATAAATAAACTATTGATATGTTATACAGTATTTTTTTTTTTTGACAATTCTCTATTGAGGGTGACCCCTTTAAGGCTAGTAGGCCGCTATCAAGGGGCCACCCATATCTGTGGATTTTGTTTGTATTTTATTTTCCATATATATAATAGGAAAATTGTCAATTATATACAAATAATTTAACACATGTACAATGTCGAGTAATAAAAACAGGATGCTTTCTTTTGAATGCTTCCAGTAGATAGAATGCTTAGACATGAATTCAAATGCTGCAATGCATTAATAAAACATCAGACCACATAGATCTAGTAAACAGATACACTCTAAATAATTTCAGACAAAATTGGTTTTTTAGATTCAAAATGGTTTTTTGAAAAACCAAATTTCAATGCAAAAAACCAACATGGATTTTGTTAAAAATCCATGTTGGTTTTGCATTGAAATTTGGTTTTTCAAAAAACCATTTTGAATCTAAAAAACCAATTTTGTCCCGACATTTTTTAGAGTGTATAATGACATAATATGCACATTGGTACATAATTGGCGGATCCCACGAATTTTTGAGAGGGACAGAGTAGTATGATTTTTCAGTACATACTTGTGTGGGAAGGATCGCTAAGTGATCGCAATTTGCTCTCGCTTACCACTCTATTATTGTTGTTTCTTAATTTAGCAAATAATATCAATATTTACTAGTGAAAGAAATGTTATTACAGGAATTCCAAAATGGAATTAGGCAAAACAGTCAAAAGTGCTTCCAAGGCACAGCAATTATTCAAACCAATTAAGATACACCTGAAAAGAGTAGTATTACAGAAGTTGTATTATAGTTAATCATTTTACATAAATTCATTGCTTATTGTTATCCCAAGATATTCAACTTTTTTAGTTAATGAATTTACAAACCAATAATTGGCAAAATATGTCTATCAGACATCTGCTCTTAGATTCATGAACAATTGAACATATTACTCTTATAAAGCATTACTCTTAAAAAGTATATATATAATGTACGTTATTATACACCGTTGCTCATAAATATGGAATACTTCAACATTCTCCATTGAAATTGACAACTTCCGCAACTTCTGCTGGAGCACATGATGGTCTGATTCAATAGCAATTACTTCCAATGACCACTAAAAGGAAGAACATTCTGTCGTTTAAAACACATACTGCAGCATTAACCCCAGGAAAAGTTACAGCAGCACGAAATATGGAAATTCAGGGGGTTTTTTCGGGTGAGGTGCATTCAACCAAAAATTAAAAATTCTTGCAAAAAATGTAATTGAGACTTTAAAAGAGTGATCAGAGAAGATGACTTGACCTTTACAATGGTCCTTATATTCACACTCTGAAATTTACTTTTATTTGGCATTTGTTTTCCAAAAAAGTATTCCATATTTATGAGCAGGAGTGTATTCTTGATAATTACTTCTATGCTTTAAATGTGCTTCTAGATAAAGAATTGAATCCAATTATATTACCAAGGCAACAATGCATGCAGAACCATATCCAGCTGACAGAGCAATCTTGGACGGACCAAAAAGCATCCGGATACCGATCTTGGGCAGCCAGTTTCACCGCACATAAATGCATTCTGATTCATTGCATGTACATTGTATAAACACAGTAAACAAAGGTATATATGTAGAAATTTCAAACCTTTCTACTTTGAACAAAAGGGTGAAAAAGGACGTTCATATTAAGTGAATCCTTGGGCAATGTTCAATTAATATCATGCTTTGCATGTTGTCAAGATGTCACATCAGGTCATTTCTACTTTGGCCAATTTGCCAAAATTCCACCTCGCATGTTTATTTCCCTTGAATTAAAAATCTGATTTGCATTGTGCAACAAAAGCATAATTCTTTTATCCTCAGAAATGATAAAGATTCATTTAATGGTACATAAATGGGAATGTTAAATGTTAAAGGAACATGTCCCATTGGCAACTGCAATTTCTAAAGATTCAGTGTGAGGATTATTGCACAGAATTTAACTTTTTCCTGGATTAATTTGTCACTGAATCTGGTAACTGTGCAAAAATAAAGTTACAGTGCCCAGTGCACTGGCACAGTTCAAAATGATGCCCTATGTTTTAGCCTGTAGGTACACGTAATCGTACACGACTTACCACCAAAGATGCAAAATTACTTTTTCAGGCAATACAATTCTAACAAATAAAATGGAAATGGGACATATTGCCAACCTGGGGGGGGGGGGCTTCATACTATATGTCTGTCTACACCTATGCTCGGCTCCTCAAGGGGTCATTTTCCCTAGCTAAGGGTCCTAAAATGAGGTCTGAAATTCCCTAGACCTTGCCCATCATTTCTAGAATCCAAAATTTGGCAATAAAATCCCTTTCGGAAGGCCATATACGGCAATAAAAAAGATATCAATTTGTAGAAATTATTGAAATAATTAATTTAAATGAACTTATGGAAAATTTATGCTTCTTCGAGTTCGAGGGTGAATTTTCCCTAGTTAAGAGTCCTCTTTTTGGGTTCACGGCACTCCTTTACTGGGTCTGGGTGCGAGACGCTCAGCTGAGCACCCCCGTAATTTTTTGCGATGAGAACCCCCCCCCCAGGATTGCCAAGGCCAATGAAACATGTTCTTGGAAGGCCTCAACCAGCAGACAGAGCAAGGTGGAACCGGAAGTGGCTTAAAAACACACAAAAACATAAATGCATAAAAGCATCCGGACATCTGATCTTGATCTGCCCTTTCCTTGCATAATATGCATATGCATTGTCATGGAACTGAGAGATATATGCATTTGTTTTAAAAACACAGTCAAATAAAAGAACACTAAGTTTCAGATAGCAAAAAAAAACATACATGAAAAAATCCTTAGAACAACAAAGTAAAAAGGAAAATCTGCCGGAGCTTGACATAAAGACTGAATTTATCCAGTTATGGTTCAATTAGTCTTATGTTTGCCATGTTTTCAAGATGTGTACAACTTAATGCCACTTCCAGTTTGGCCAATTCTCAAACAAATCTTCCAGGCTTGTTTCTCTTACATGCAGATTGAAATCTGATTTGCATTCTGCAACAGAAGCAAATTTGTATCAATCCAATCTGCAGATGTGATTAATTTAATTGCACATAAATGGGAACTGTTAAATGTCAAAGGGCAATGTGTCATTGACAGCATATGCAATCTCATGATTTAGTTTGAGAGTTAATTGAATTTATTCATAGGATCTTATTTGACTGAATCGCAAATTACACTCTAAAACATTTCAGACAAAATTGGTTTTTTAGATTCAAAATGGTTTTTTGAAAAACCAAATTTCAATGCAAAAAACCAACATGGATTTTTTTTAAAATCCATGTTGGTTTTGCATTGTACGAGATTCTGCAGTGTCTATCCACCTTGCCATATATATTTTTTGCCTTAAATCTGATTGGTTTATGATCACTAATAACGTCCCAAACATAGTAAATTGAACGCAGTTAGCATCTCTATGCATTGCATTCACACAGTCAGGGCTGGATGACCAGAATCGCATGGTAATGAAATCACCTGTAAAACATCCAGAAAACGGATCGTGCATGGGCAGCAAGTTCACTCTAAAAAATGTCAGGACAAAATTGGTTTTTTAGATTCAAAATAGTTTTTTGAAAAATCAAATTTCAATGCAAAACCAACATGGATTTTTTTAAAAATTAATGTTGGTTTGAATCTAAAAAACCGATTTTGTCGGAAATTTTTTAGAGTGTTCTCTGCATATGCAATCTCATGGACCACGACATCTCGTTATTATGCATCTGTGCAAATAGTCAACAAAAAAGGACCAAACTTCAGGCCATGGATTTGCAGTTGGAAGTAGCAAACAAGTAGTTAAATATCAGTCAAACAGGACCCAAATGCCATGTATGGTGACAAAATTTAATTTTTTATCCGAAAAAGATTATTCCTTTGAATTCAAACATGTTCTGTGTTGTGCAACATAGATTCATTTCTCTCACATTTCAATTGATTGTACTGTTAAATACATGTAGGCTATCTCTGAGACCTAATTGATAATTAAATGCATAACAATAACAATACAATGACAATATAACAATAATCTTTATTTAAAGTCATGACAAATATTTTAACAATAAAATTAGCATTGTGCTAAATGTAAAAAAAAGATGTAAACAGATAAAAAACTATAAAAACAGAAACAATATTTACAAAATATACAGTTAAAACCTTCTAAAAAAGCATACAATATTTAAAATTCATACCATCCTATGGATATTGCAAAAATTAAAATCCTTAACAGCTTTCTTAAATGTAGATACATCAGTGGATTCTCTCATTTCATTTGGTAAACAATTCCATTACTTAGAGCCCAGATAGGAAAACGACTGATAACCATACTTAAAAGTTTTAAATTTCTTTTGTTTTACGCTTTTGAATCCTCGACAGTCATAGTGATGATCTTGAATATCAAATAATGAACATAAATAAACTGGAGCTAGACCATTCACACACTTGTATACCTCAACAGCAAGGTTATACATAAGTTGAACAGAAAGTGATAACTGTTTGCTTCTTACAAGGAGCTCTTCGTAGCTTGATATATAGTCACAGTAAACAAAACATAATGCTCGACATTGCAACTTCTCTAATTTTCTTAAGTTACTTTTGCTACACATCATCCATACTACTGGGCAATAATTAAAGGTACTTTTAATGAAGGTCGTACACATGACTTCTTTTACTTTTGTATCTAACTGATTAGACATTCTCATGACAACATTTATCTGACGACTGGCTTTTGTACAAATAGATTTTATATGCTCATCAAAGCTTAATTTTGAATCAATATTCATGCCAAGTAATTTCACATTGGCAACACATTTCAAAACATTTCCTTTGATTGTAAAGTTTACTGGAGCATCATGCTTACTTCCAAAGACAATAGCTTGATATTTATCAGGATTCGCTTTCATTCCATTATTCTCAAACCAGTCAGTTACAATATTTGCACAATTTTCAAGTATTGTAGTTAAGTCATCTGAGCTTTGAGCACAATATGATATTGTTGTATCATCAGCATAGTTATAGACATTATATTTATTTGTAAAGTAAAAAATATCATTGAGGAAAATATTAAAGAGTGTCGGCCCAAGTATGGAGCCCTGTGGGACGCCCTTTACCATTTCACACCACTCACTTCGGACATTTTGAATTTTAGTCCTGAAGTTTCGATTTGACAGATAACTCTTAATCAACATAACATCATCATTGTGAAAACCATAGGCACTCAGTTTGGCCAATAATAACCTATGTGGCACAACATCAAAGGCTTTACTCAAGTCAGTTAATATAGCAGCAGCATATTTACTATCATCAAGTGCTGACTTCCAGTCTTCAACAGCCTTGATTAACATAGCCTGTGTATTATGATTGTTTCGAAAAGCTGATAAATTTCCAGCAACATTCTTGTAAAAGTGATTACCAATTTGCATATTTATCACCTTTTCAAAAATTTTTGACATGCATGGCAGTATGCTAACAGGTCGGTAATTCTTTTTATTTAATGCGTCATCTTTTTTAAATACAGGGGAAAGTTCTGCATATTTACACCCAACTGGGAACTTGTGGGTGGATAATGAGTGATTTATAAGTGATGTCATAGATGGTGCAATGTCATTGCTTATCAGCTTCAGAATTTTACTGGGTAAATTATCGTATCCTGTAGACTTTTTTGGATTTACTTGATTCAGTAACTTCTGCACTTGTGATTCACTTACAGGTGAAAGAGTGAATCTCCATTCTGGAGTCTGCTTTGACATAATTTTCAGAACACTTGGGTGATTTGCATAACATCCAATGACATCACTTAAGTCCATTTAAGTCATATTCTCATCTGAACCAATATCACAAATAGCTTTTTCAAAGAAATTATTAAATATGGCAACAAGCCTTTTGTTGTCAGTTACAACAGTATCATCTTCACATAGCATAATATCATTGTTCAGTACACATTTATCAGTGAAAAAAGGACGGACAGTATCCCAAAAGCTTCTATTCTGGGTTCTTTCTTTACACCTCTCTTTAAAATAGTTTCCAAGTGATATTCTGTTTAAATTTACAAAGGCATTTCTAGCTTTTCTATAATTTTCCAATGACTCAGGATCTCTATATTTCCTGAATTTATTTTGCATCACACGCTTTTTATACATTGCTTTTCTCAAGAGACCATTCATGTGTGGGGCATTTGGTCTCTTTAGATGCTTTTTCTTAAGGGGAGCATGCTCATCAATTACATTCATAATGAGCTTATTATAACACCAATATTTATCATCAGCATCATCAAAAATATCTAGTACTTGATATGGGATATATGAGATATCATGTTTGAATGTTTTTTCGTCAAAGTGTTTATAGCTTCTATAAGTGACCACTTTTGGTCTAAACCTTACATTCTGTAATTTTGTACAGGCAACAATGAAGTTATGACAATCACTTAATCCACAGTTAAAGTTATGATGCTACATTCTCACGGCGGCTACCGGAGAACTATTCAAATCGGCGTCGAAGTATTTCCTGGTAATTTGGATGAATTTGGGTGATCCGCCGTCGACTTTTCACATCCCCCCAGGGGAAGTTTTTGTTCCCCTTAGGGGTTCCTAGAAATGGAAAAACTGCGCCGTGGATGTCAAAAATGATTCAACAGGTACAAACTTTTTTTTCATGACGGCGGAACAGAGCCCAAAATTTTATTGATTTTTTGATGTCCGGCGTGGATTTTTTCAGTGAGAACGTCTCAAAAACATCTCCGGCGGGATATTAGGACATCCCCTGCCCCTGAGGGGACCTCTCCTGCCCCCGCAGGGACCTTTCCTGCCCCCGCGGGGACCTTTCCTGCCCCTGGGGGGACATTTGAAGCCTCGCCGGCAGTTTTTGACATCCCGCCGCGGTGAAATAGGTTCCCTGAGGGGCAGTTATAGGTTCCCTGAGGGGTACTTTTTATATCTCGGGGCGATATAAAAGTATCCCTCAGGAGGAGGAAATTCCTTTCCCCCGGCGAACTTTTGGGGATGGCGTACAACTTTTCTTCCCTGCAGTGAACAAAAAGAACCCCACCGCGATATGCTTTTAATTAATTATGTAATGGTTTTATAAACATTTTATGTCACCGTGATGGTCATTTTTTTCCTAGAATTCAACTCAAGCTACCCCTCAGTGGTAAAAAAGTTCTCCGTAACGTGCCGTTAGACTGGGGCATGAGTCGTACTAAATCTCTTTGGTTTTTAAACAATGAATAGATCAAGTAATGTGGCCTTCGAACTTTTAAAACAAGTTGGACCTGTAATTATATTTCTCAGACTGTACATCTGTAACATATTATCTAAAGTTGAGAATTTTGAACTCTTTGATAGCATATCTACATTGAAGTCACCAGTTAGAATAATATTTGAAGATTCAGTCATTATCTTATCCAAGAGTGAACTCAAATGATCACAGAAGGTCTTTACATTGGAACTTGGAAGGACGTAATTTGAAAGTAGAAACCACTTTTCTTTTCTTACAGAAAATTCAAGACATAGACTTTGACTTTCATGATCTGCATACTCATATTCACATCTCCGTCGACACGGGATATCACTTCTAATATAAACCATAACACCGCCACTGGTAGCAGAGCGGTCTTGACGAAATACAGAGAAACCATCAACATGGAATTGAGCTTTCGGAAAACTAGCATCCAGTTTACTTTCACATATAGTTAGAATATCTAAAAGATTTTCTACTAGTACATCCCGTAGACACTGAAACTTGTTTCGAATGCTATTAATATTTAAAGTTCCGAAAATCAAATTTTTAGGATGCTCATTTCTTAGTTTTTTCAAATCAGACCATGGTTCATGATTTTCATGCACATTCAAGACAACATTTGAAACGTTTGAAACATCAAGAGGACATTCAAGCACAGAAAGTTCATGATCTGAGTCTTCATAAGAGTCATTAATTGTATGATGGTTTACAGACGAATTTTCAATGAAGGATGACTCGTGAGAATTTCCATCTGATTCATAGTTCAATTCAATATTATAGGCACACTGTTCATTAGACATGCAGAGTTCATAAGAGTCAATACCATAAAACTCATCATTTAAAACGCAATTTAAAACACTGTTTACATGTACAACACTTGAATCTCTTGTGGCGACAGCGGCATTGCCAGTCTCCTAATATACATTATTACCTTTGTACCAGCATTTTTTCTCCTTATGCCTGTACCCATTACAATTTCTGCACTGCACAGGCCTACCATGTCCACATATTTCACTGCTGTGGCCCTTCTCACCGCAGAATCCGCATCCAGGATCGCCTGGTCGCTTAAAGGAGGAGGAGGGACGAGTCAGGGACCGTTGATTAAAGGAGGTTGAAGGACGATTCCAGGACCGTTGAGGCTGAAGAAAGGAGGTTGAAGGACGATTCCAGGAACGTTGAGATTTCATCTGACGATAAACATCTTTGGAATATGATCAAACAGCTATAATTGATAAACTGAAGGACAAGGATAAGTCATCACCTCTTTAAGAGACCGTGGTATGAAGTCCTGGAGGAAAAACACCTGGATGGCACATGGAAATAGTTTGTAATTCTGTATCTTTTCAACAAATCAGATCAGACAAGGTCTGCGCTGACCTATTTCACTGCAATAATGAATAAGCATCAGGAGGTCAGAAAACAGGGTTCATATAGATCTGTCAAAACAGGCTTTTTGCATGGATGTCCAGCTACCAGGCCTGCTTACAGTGCTTAGCGACCCATCTCATAACTGTTTTGGCACTCACTCTTTGGTTGAGAGTGCATTGAATTTCGGCAGCTGTGGATGTGGTGGTCTTGAAACAGTCTTGAAATGGTCAACTAGATTATGATGGATGTTCTGCCCGTCTTGATCATGGGCTGTGACTGCAGGTCTGCCTAGTTTTAGAAGGTCCTTCATTCAGCCTGTTAGACCGAATTCGGTCATGAACTTGCTGATTGCTGGCTGGAAGCCGACCCTCTGACATGCAACCTCATTCTGGAACATGCCAGCCGTCAGCATCCCAACTGCTGGGGATCATTGCTCAATGAAGAGTCTGCCCAATGGCAGTCTGTTGGCGCATCCCCAACTCAGGAAAGATCAGGGGAAAATCATATATTTCAATATGTCAACATCTTAATTTATAGGGACACACACAGTATTGAGTTTATTGATGGGAGAACGATTCCCTAAGGCATGACTTATGCCACCTGTGGGAAAAGGTATACAGTGAAATATAAAAGTAAATTAATAGATATAAACATATTTTTCAATTTATAAAATTTTCAGAAATAACAGAAGTAAAGCTGAATATGAGTTTGTTTAGGACAATTTTTTATAAGTTCTGGTTGATATTTTCATATGAAGATGTTTTCTATCTCACATTTGCAGTTATGAGTGTTCATTGTAGGCCTTTTAATTTTGATATGTTTTTAAAGATATTGAAACTGTTAGTAGTAAGTTTATTCTTTAATTGTCTGGCATATTATCTGCCATGCAGTGTATTGCAAATTCATGGCCATCAAGAGGTAATCTCAAGTTATTTGATTGTCTCTCTGCGTATTTGTATGAATTGTTTGCAGAGAGGTAATGTTTCATTTTATTGAGAAAGAAATACGAGGGCATTGGAGAGTGATAAAGTTTAAATTAAAACTTGTAATCTAGCAGTGTGTCAGACAATCTCCAAATGAATGCAAAAGTGTCTTGCAGATTCAACAAAAGAAACATACACAATGCTACAATACAGCAATATTACCTTCTTTAATTACAAACTTGGACCTCCTTATTGACTTCAATTCAACAATTAAAATGCCATTTGTGCTGACACTTTCAATTTAAGGAACTTTTTTCAAAATATAAACCACACAAACTACAGTGCACTGGATAGTTCTGAAATTAACAATGCATAATAAAGGATCACCTAATTATAATAAAATCTCTCTGGTGTCATCAGAATAAGAAAGCAATCACAAGCCATGTTACTGTTTTCATTCTCACTCAATAAATCACCTGACAGCATTAATTCAAATTCATCCATAGATCTGCAACCTAATTGAACTGACCGAACATTCCTTCTAAGTCCCAGCCAGACACAAAAGAACAACATTCTAAACATAATTAAACCAAGCTTCAATAATATCTCTTCTCCTCTCAGTTAACACTAATCCTGCTCCCCAAAAGTGCCTTCCAAACTCAATTGGTGCAGGTGTTTCCAACAACTCTCCCTTCACAATAGAAGTTTTCCGGGAAATAAAAAAAATCTCTCTTTTCTCTCTTTTCTATTCACAACGATGAAAGCTATCAATCTCCAAATGTAAAAGACATTTCACCAGTTATTCGTTCCTTTGGATATTGCAAAAAGTAACACTAAAGAAGCAAAGGTAAAAGGCAGTTTTTGAATATGACAAACATACAATACAAGCTGCAAAATTGAAATTCCATCATTCGCAGTCAGCCTATACACCAACAAATGTCAAGGCCTTCGCCAGTAAAAACATGGGTCCGAGAGTCGAAGATGAAGGGTTGTAGATCCAAGTGAAGATAGCAGCAACCCGGGAGTGTAAACCCCAGAAAGTCTAAATATAGGGGAGACCGGGATAAGTTGTACCGCGGGGTAAGTTGTGCCGCCCACAGTTGGGGTGAAATGAAGAACTGGGCAAAGAAGGCAATACCACCCATATATACCCACTTAGTCAACATCATTAGGCACCAAGAAAAAAACTGCCAAATATAATGGTATGAAAAGCTACACTCACAAATTCAATTTTGTTGCTGAAAACTTGAAGTGCCGAGGACTGACATTCTTGTTTCTCAGTCATTTGGTATTTGTAATAAAATGATGTCCCTCTGGTAGGATGGAGTTAGGAGGTATTTATAGACATTTGTGTTGTTAGATTTCATTTCGCATTGTTTATTTATTTTTGACAACCAGTTTCATCCAGAAAATCAATTTGGATTTGGGTGAGTTGTGCCAATGGTATGACATAGGAATTAATTTTGTATTCAACTTTTTTTGTCTTCGTTTTACGCAAGGCCTAAACATGTTGTGAAATAACTTACACTGAAAGGAACATGTGTTAGAAGTGTTATACCACCCTCTAAACAACAAATAATTCTAGTTTTTTCAGCATTTTACATTTTTGTATAAAATGGCTCATAATGTTTGATTAGTTTCATGTAACATGTCAGTCATAATTTAAAAACATGATACAAATGATCTATCTGAAGAAACGGGTGAAATACAAGGTTTTTTTGGAATAAATTAAGCGGAACAACTTACCCCGTCACGCGGCACAACTTACCCCGGCACCAGGGTAAGTTGTGCCACTTGACCTACTTTTTTCAAATGCTTACCATGACCTTCCCAATGGTTGGATTGCCCTGAAACTTGGGTCGATACTGGCCAACATATTATATTTGGTGTCTTATTTTCTGATTACGTGATTAAGCTTTGGTTTTTCAGAAAATCAGCAGTTCGAAAAAAATGGCACAACTTACCTCGGTCTCCCCTATTGTTCAGATGTTGTCATATAGTGTTCTGCCCTTGACTGTGGGGGCACTGACTTATTTATTCCTTGTTTGTGAGTTTGTTCAATGGAAGAGAATACTTTGCTCCTGACTTGGCTGGATCTGGCTTAGACTGTCTCACTCATACATAAAACATTTAGAAAAATCTGTGAAGCCCGATTACATGTGTATGCCTTCAATACGGGAACATCACATTTCACAGGGAAAGAGCAACCAATACTTTTACTTTCAACAGAAAATTGAAAGATTGATGCAGATGTTTTATGATAGAAGCAGTAAAAAAAAAAACAATTCTTTCCCTGGGCAGTGCCGCACATATAGGCCTATAGTGGGCAACCGTGCTTCAAAAGTCTTGTATCCATCTGACAATAAATATATGTTTAAGTATGCCCATAAATATATTGCACAGTCCAGAACACAGAACTTAGCAGAAAACTTCGAACCAAACTTCAAAACACAAAAAAGTGAAAAAGGCCATTTCATGATTAACTTATTTCAATTGGACCTTGTCAAGATGTGTGCATCATCAGGTCATTTGCAATTTAATTTTCCTACTTGCATGTTTGTTTCCATTGAATTAAAATCTGATCTGCATTATGCAACAGAAGCACATTTATTTTGTCTCAGGAAATGATAAAGATTCATTTAATCATACATGAAGGTGAATGTTAGGCAAAAGGGCCATTGGTAATGCATAATTTCCTGATTTATCTTGGATAATTATTTCACAGAGAATATTTTTGTGATTGATGTATCATTCAATTTCTTTAAATGTAGTCACTCCAGATTACAGGGACATATTTAACTCATGAAGGGATCAACCTCATTTATTAAGTACATTTCCCAAGGGGGGCACAACGCAAACACAACACTGCTAATTGGTGAAGGGCTCATACGTAGATCTGTTTAACACAATGCTGTGGTTTTTTCTCAATATAGTGAAACATTAGCCACAATTTCGAATACTAACATTTCTACCATACAATTGTATGTGACTTTGTTGCAACGTAGATGTGCCGATTATTGTGCCCATTGGGCTTCTACGCAAGTTTCTGTTGACTATAATTCTAGAAGTAGAAAAAATGCATGCAAATTCATTGCTGTCCAGGTTGATTCAGACTACTGGGGGAAAAGTTTTCCTGTTACCAGACACAACTGGGCAGTCTGGTCATCAACCCCGCCTTTGGATGTGCCAACACAGTGTGCCACAACATATGTAAATCTGGTTTCATCACTATTGTGAAGGACAAGCACAGCACTGTCATCAGTTATTACCAGTCTGAGACCAGACTGCTTCCTCCCCTCCCCCATTTGAACAAAAAGCACCACATCATAAGGTTCCATCACTTTGGGGTTCCTAACACAGATAGGAAGTCCAATGAGAAGAAGAAGAAGCTCCCTCAGAGTATTGTGCGAACTGTGCAAGCAGTCTGATTGATTTTAGCAAGAATTAGAATCAGGGTTGGGCACGAGTACAACCAAATGTACTCGAGTACGAGCACGAGTACTTGCCACAGCTACGAGTACGAGTACGAGTACGAGTACAGCCTATTGTAAATGTACTTGAGTACGAGTACGAGTACTTTCAAATGTACTCGAGTACGAGTACGAGTACATTCATGCATTGTTGAACCTTATTTGTGTAATATTTAAAGAAAAACACGACATATTAACAAATATTAATTCAGCTGAATAGGAGAATATTAATGGGGACTACCTTTAAGCAGGGTGCCCATCCAATAGGCCTACCGCATAAAACATTATAGGAATATAGGAATTTTTCACGGTAAAATATAGGAGGATTTTACCAACTTTAATAGAACAATATAGGAATTATTCGGCAGCAAAACTATCAGTTAATCATGGAATCGCTGCAACATAAGCTGAAAACTTCAAGTCTCGGACAAAAATGTGCATTAAACTTCATATATCAGGAGGAAAAAATGGTGAACTTCGCATTGCAGACACTAACGTGTATATGTGCAAAATATCTCGAAACATAAGAAGCATAGGAATCTTTTCAAAATACAGGAAATTATGGGAGGCCCGCAAAATATAGGCATTATAGTAAATATAGGAGCAGTGGGCACCCTGTTTAAGATGCCCCTTCATTATTTAAGTTTTTGAAGCTGGTGAGTAGTTGGTTTGGGATCCAGAGAAATAAAGCATTAAATTAGATATGTTTATAGGCCAACGTGAACACTGCACATCTTTTTGACTAAAATGACAAACCAAACTTTAGCAATATTTGACTAATTAGCTAAGTAAATTGATTAACTATTAACAAATCTGACTAATTGAGACCAATGGCTAAACGATCTGATCAACAAAAGTTCAGTGTTTTTTCTCTGAGATATTTTAGAAGGAAAAGGTTTGAATAGCTCGGGGCAATTGCTCACTATAATTTAGAAACAAATGGATAAAAAAATTTGTCATATTTGTTTGGAATATAAATTGTGTAGCGCTTCTGAAAAACATTAAACAGGAACTTTTACATCATTGTGATGTACTGCAGTCATGCAATTAGATGTGAATACTACTCTCTGATTCGTTGAGATGAAATTAAATCTGATGAATGCAGCTTTTATCAGCTCTAATTGTTCTAAAATAATCATTTTAGGACCACAAAAAGCCAAATGTCAAGGGCTATCTGTGAGTCTTACTTTAATTACAATATCTTCCCTTAAAGCCGAAAATTCGTTGAAAGGCATATACATATGCATGAAAGCTTGGAAAATCAAACCTATTGAAAATTAAATACATTTAAAATTCATTAAAAGTAAAGAAATGGGTATTTCGTTCAGAAAACAACATTATTCGTCAGATAAAAATATATAACATGTTATTCACACAGTTTGGCGAATGATAGTTGGGTGGAAAATAAAATAAAGTGCTCATTATTGTTTGATTTCCATCAAGCGCCAATTTACCCAAAAAATCTGAAAACGGAAATGGCCTTAGTGATGGATTAAATAGGACTACAGACATCATTTTAAAACATAGGTATATTATTTAGAAGTCTTAGAATACCATGGCGAAGAAAATAATACTGTATCTTCAAGAGTAAGGTCAGTGTTAGCCTGTGAATTATGATGTTTTGATTTGCGCCAAAAGGTGTGAAAATTGTAAATGGCGACTGTGTGATGTGTATTCTGTAGACTGGAAGACTTTTAAAATTGTGAAAATTTTGGTTTCTCACTCAATCAGCATAAATACTTTGAAAATTACTAGTCCAAATCTTAATAATATTTCTGACAGATAAGTGTTAACATTCATACGAAAAAAATAAAGAACAACTCTTTGAAATGATTTGTCATGGAAGATATATTATATATGAACACAAATGAAGAGTAGGCCTATTAATATAGACATACAAAAAATTTATTTAAATTAGGTATTTAAAACATATGATAACATTAGTTTTAAAAAAACTAGTATAGCCGAAATTTCAACAAAGTAATTAAATAAAACAATTAAAATTAAGGTAAAATCAATAAGAGTACAAAACAATTAACAAAAAAATATATTGAGTGGGATTTCATGACTTTCTTTTGTAAGTTGTTCTTAATACATGTACATGGGTAAAGATAAATTTGACTTCTTTGTAAGGATGGCTTAGAAACAGCTAGAAAGTATCAAAGGTCTGACCTATCTGTTCAAATAATGACCTTTCTTTTCTTAATTTATTTGCTTTTGTGTTCAATTTTGCTCTTTTGAAGCTTCAATTGTACTCGTGATGTACTCACTACGAGTACGAGTACTTTGGCAATGTACTCGAGTACGAGTACGAGTACTGTACTCATGATTTGGCACGAGTACTGAGTACATGCGAGTACTTTGAAAAATGTACTCGAGTACACGAGTACACGAGTACATGTGTACTCGTGCCCAACCCTGATTAAAATCTTAATGGGGCAGATAGAAAGTGATAATAAAGAATGACTTAATTACAACACACTCTGTATATCCCTACCTTCAAAATGCCAATTTATTGTGGGAACAGTCCACTCTGAGGTGTAGAAGTTGGGACTATTTGCCTGGGTGTAACAATAAAAACCCTCAGTGGCAGTTAATGTTTGAATCCTAGCAGATTATAGGCGTCGCCACTTGTGGCATGTTTGACAAGGGTTACTCTGCACAGCCTTTATTCAAAACCCTTCCTGCTATTTATGTGAAGGAATTATAAATACTGGGCTCATATCAAATTGAGAATTTCATGGTGATAAACCATTTCTATCAGCTACCTCAGTTGTAAAACATTATCGGACCTCTCTGATGTTGGATGAAAATTGAAAATTTCCCACACGTTAGTCATAATGATTGATTTGAGGAATCGATGTATCCTGTCAAGACAGTGTACTAGCTGACCATGAAATTTTCATATGTCTGGCTTTTACTGCCTCATTAAGTCCTCATGGACAATTGTGTAGTAATTTTCCTCAGTGATATGCCGGTCTACTTGCTTTTCCAATTAGACTGTCCCTCCACTGATAGTGGAGGCTTAATATGCAGAGGGACAGGTACAGTATGAGTAATTACCATGTACATGAGCTGTCTGTCAGACCAATCAACGTGTGTCTCGGCCATCTTAATTTTGTTTCTCTTGTTTGAGCTGCTAAGGGCATGGTTGATGACAAGCCACCAAAGCAATGCGTATTAAAGGAAAAATGGGTTGACTTTATTTCTACAGAGCACAACTCAGCATGTCACACTGAATGGCAGGTATCCACCTTAAAGGACTCCACAAATTGTCATAACCTCATAAAGATGCCCAGTGGCTTATATATGACTACTACTGACAAGAAAGAAATCCTGACATTGACAAGTCTTCACAAGGACATCATGGCATGCAATGTTTGTCATGCAATGTTTCTCCATTGGAATGTGTGTCTTTGTGATGAAGCATAAGGAAGACAATTCCCATTTGAATATATCAGCAAACAGATAATCAAGAGATCAAATGCCAATATTGACAACTTAACCATTAGGCCATTAAGCTACTTACACAACTTATAACAACAAAATGTTTCAACTTGAGCACATGCAAAGCAACTCGATGAAATTTAAATGTTTTAGCTGAAACTTGCATTCATTTAGGACATCCATATTATTTATGCGCCCACAAAAAAATCAATTTTTTTTTTTTGTTCGTGAGAAATTAAGACTTTCTCCATGTTTCAACAAAACTCACATGTATGCCACATTGTATGCCATATGTGCTTGAGACATTCAACTTACGTAACTTTTTTCTCCGTCATAAAAATGACACAACAAACATTAAACTCACTATGATTATATAAAATGTTGCTGTTTCAACAGGCTACCGAATTTTTATTTGCAATGCAACTGTTTTCATTGTTAACTGATAAATCACCAGATAGTATTTTATTGAGCCATGATTGGTGAAGCTGCAAATTCATTGAATAAACTGAACATTGAATGAACTGAACAAGCAATCTAAGTCCCAGCCAGACACAAAAGAGAAACTTGCTTAACATAATTAAACCCAGCTTGATTAATATCCCTTCTCCCCAGAGTTAACACTAATCCTGCGTCTTTCAAACTCAATTGGCGCAGGTGTTCCCAACAACTCTCCGTTCACAAGAGCAGTTTTCCTGGAAATGAAAAGACAATCTCTCTTTTCTATCTACAATGCTGAAATGTATCAATCTCCAAACATTTTTAAAAAGCTCCACAAATTGCAAAAAAAAAAATCAATGCCAAGGCCTAGTACCAACATAAACAATGTATTAAATTTACTTCTTAGAAACATAATTACTAGGAAAATAGTTGTCTAATTTTAGTTATTGATATCAAGAACGAAACGTAATCTAACATAACATTATAATTGGAATAAATGCCCTAACAGTTATTCAAGAATGCATTAGTTAAAAAGAGGCAGCATTACATTTTCCATTATCCTATTGCTATCAGACATCATGGCTGAGTGAACCAAAATCACCAGACACAGAATTTGCTGTTCTGTCAATGCCAACAGATGCCATGCAATATCGTTCAATCAGATTCAATACTTTTATTGTGGCATTTCACATAATGAAGACTTGTCTGTGACACAAAGACCTTTTACAAGAGCGCTTTGTTCTTTTGTTCTCAAATGCTACAGCACAGTATAAAGACCATTCACTTGTCCCAATATACATGCTGGATGTGTACAACCAGTATATGTGGGGTAAGAATTAGCATTGCATCAAGCTCCAAAGGTATCTGAAATCCTGTACCACTTGAGGGGCCACATCATCTGCTGGCTTATGATTATAAAGCTAAACATTTTTATGAATTAATATATTTTTGTTGTACATTTATATGTTGATACACAAAAGGAGTCATGACACAACATAGTATACGACTATACGTCCTTGACAGACATAATAGTTATATATTCAGATTCTACAGCAGTGTTTATAAATTTAATATCAAGTTTATTATGATTTTATTAAAGTACTATATAACAGATGTGGGGAAGTCTCTTTGTGATACTCAGTGCAAACAGCCAAAAAATCTTTGCAAGTGACATGTTGCTGAATGAAGTATTATTAATTGGCTGATTGTGTCAAACTTGAAGGAAGTTGCCATTTAGTGCAAAGAAGGTTGATGGGCTGACAAAGAGATGTGAAGTCTTCTTGGACGTGCTTTGCTTTCTGACTTGTACGAATGGGATGGGGCTTGAGTAGTTCCTTCCAGTAATCCATTGATCCTGCTTTCTGGCAGATGACAGATCTTTGTGTGGCATGACCCGCTACATTCCTAACTTGCAGAATGATGATGAAAGATTAGATAAAAATCGTTACATGCACATGTTGTCTGCTCATAAATATACCTACGAGCAGTTGCTGCTCCATGGCTCAAGCAGTAGGTACACGGGTTTCAGTGGCGGTTGGGCCTTGATGCAATAGTTCAACTGCCACAACCATTCTGGATGTACCCTCTGGAACAAGTGAACATTCTTTATACTGTGCTGTTGTATTTGAGAAAAGACTCAAGCACTCAGGACTGTAAAAGGTTGTCTTAGTGTCACGGACAGGTCTGCATGATGTGAAATGCAGAGAGATTAATTGCTTGAAGGATATTGGTATCTGTTGGCATTGAAAGAACAGCAACTTCTGTGTCTGGTGATCTTTGTTCACTCAGCCGTGATGTCTGATAGCAATAGGAAATGGCAAATGCAATAATGTCTCTCTTTCACATCTGTATTGTTGTGTTTTGTGATTTTTATCCTGTTCCCATTCTCCAATTAAAGCCTTTATCTGTCTATTGGAAGGGCAGTGCAGACTGCTGCATCTTGAACTGTTTGTAACTTTCAGATTGCTCAAACAGATTTTTTAATAATCTCAGTATTTTAGATTTCATGTTGGGGCATTTACTCCTATTAAAACGTTGTCTTAGATTACACTCTTTCTTAACAACAATAACTGAAATTTGAAAGTAATTTTTCAGGTATATGCTTTTGCAAGAAACAAATTGGATATGTTGCTATTATTGGTCATAGGTCTTGATAAGACTTGGCATATATAGACTAGCTGTGAATAATGGTGTTTCAATTTGTCTCTTTGTCACATTAAAAATTGCCTTTTGCTTTTGCTTGTTATAGTTGTAGGTGGCTTTTTTGCGATCTCAAAAGGGATGGGTAATATAACAAACAGAATGTTCTTTACAATTGAAGATTGATAGTTTTCATCGCCATGAATAGGAAAGAGAGATTGTCTTTTCATTTTCACGAAAAATGCTCTTATGAAGGGAGAGTTGTTGGGAATACCTGCACCAATTGAGTCTGAAAGACGCTTTTGGGGGGCAGGATTAGTGTTAACTGAGAGGAGAAGGGATATTAATCAAGCTGGGTTTAATTATGTTAAGAATGTTGTTCTTTTGTGTCTGGCTGGGACTTAGAAGGAATGTTCGGTCAGTTCAATTAGGTTGCAGATCTATTGATGAATGTGAATTAATGCTGTCAGGTGATTTATTGACTGAGAATGAAAACTCTTGGTCTGCATAGCATTGCAAATACAAATGCCACAAGATTCTGGTTTGAGCCATCAGGAGACACTTGGACAGATTTGTTAAATCAAAAGAAATTTTTATGTTAATGAAATAATTATAGTTGTGGAGTTGTTTCCTTTAGAGCTACAAGGTTCACTGGAAGTCAACAATTAAATTACAAAGCTGTTTAAGAGCACCAAGAATTGTAAGTGTCAAGCAGAAATGGCATGTGAATTGTGCTGAATAAAAGCGGTAAGGGAGTAAAAATGTATTATTTAAGCTGAATCTTGGTGTTTGCTTTTGCATGGCACAATGTGTCTTCTTATGAGTCTTCAAGTTATTTTGCTGTCACTTGGTGATTGTCTAAAGATGCATCCCTGAAAATGAAAATGTTGTCATATGAAGACATGTGAATTTCATCCAATTGCAATGTAATGTTATTAAGTTGAAATCTTTTTGAAGTCACATAGTTGGAAAAAGGGGTTTAAGCCAGACATTGATCACTAAAATGACTTCATCACCCTCAAAAACAATGCTGTTTGTTTGCTGTGTTATGTGAGGCAGCAAATGTAAAATGCCTCTTTTTCACTTCAGCCTTGTTGTGTTTCCTTATTTTTATTCTGCAATTAAAGCCTTTTTATGCTTGTGTACGGGATGACCAGTTCAGACTGAAACAAATTCAGCAGATCTTTCTGATGGAACAAATGCATCTCAAATAACTGTCTGGGTCATTACTCCAATAAATACATTACGCATCATTCTTAATATCAATAATTAAAATGAAGTGAATTATGTAAGAATGAAATTTGAAATGTGTTGTTTTATTGGTGTTAGGCCTTGGCATTGGCCTGGCACATAACTGTGAATGATGGTTTTTCCATTTGTGTTCTACATCATCACTTTGTGAGATTTGAAACTCCTTTTCATTTTGGGTTGTAATATTTTTTGCACTTGCTAAAGGGATGAGTATCACAGAGATTGATAGCTTTCATCGCCGTGAATAGAAAAGAGAGATTGTCCTAGCGTTTCCAGGAAAACTTCTCTTGTGAAGGGAGAGTTGTTGGAAACACCTGCGCCAATTGAGTTTGGAGACGCTTTTGGGAAGCAGGATTAGTGTTAACTGAGAGGAAAAGGGATATTAATCAAGCTGGGTTTAATTATTTCTCCTCTGTCTGGTTGGCCCTTTGATTGCTTGTTCGGTCAGTTCAATTAAATTGCAGCTCCATTGATGACAGTTGAATTAACACTTCGTGGTGATTTATAGACTGGGAAACAAAACGTATTGAACATGTATCATTGCAAACTGCTCTGCAACACATTGGTTTGTGTGCACAGTGGAAACAGCAGGTATAAACCCCACTTGGTCCAGATCCATCTAGGTTATCAATATGATGATTGGTATGATTGTTGTTCAGTATACCGAACATAGTTGGGCACATTTACCTTGAAAGTTCACTATATTAAGTCATACTATGTTTCATTATCATTATAATAATGTCAAAGAAGTCTGGAATAAGCCATCAGGATGGCTAGATCTGCAAAATCAAGGCAATTTTGTTTCATAAAGATTCTTAGTAACGGAATTGTTGACTTGCGTTTTGCAGATTGGCAGTCCAATGCATTGGGAGATAATACTGAACTTAGAGAGCATTTGTGAGAATGACCACTTCTTTTCAAGCAGACAGTTTAACAGCCTAATTGCTAGTAGTGAAGCTTATATACTGGTACTTGGTCTCCAAATTAAATGTATGTTTCCAGAATCTTGATTTATTGTTGTTGGCCGTAGTTACATTCTGTAGCAACTAGATAAATTTGTACCAAAGCATAACAAGATTGCATATGTACATTTGTAACAGAGAACTGCCTGCTGAAGATCCATTATGCATATATTAAAAAATTTTTAGACCTGTCTCATTCATAAACTGTTTTCAGACTGCCTTGTGAGTTAGCTTGAGTAGGATAGAAAGCAGCACCAGCTAGATAAGGCAAATCATGAGATTGTCAGGGTAGCTGGCAGCTACCCTGACAATCTCATGATTTGCCTTATCTTTGTAAATTAATTTATTATTTAGAAAGAAAAATCTGCAAAGTGACTGAATGTGCAATTTGGTTTCTGTTTGAAGATCCTGTTGTTCTTAACTGTACGAAATTGTCCGCTGACTAGGTTAATATTTAAGCTTTTGCAATAGCAATATTGCCTAGTGTTAAAAAAATCTAAAAATCAAGATTTATAGTCGTTGCATTTCCGTGAAATTTAGCGAAGATGCTTCAGGTTGTAGCCTATTTTTCTTTTGCAGTGAATGGCATGGTTTCCTCAAAGTTCAAGCCTTCAAAGTAAAGCAAATCATCCAAGATCACACAATCATTTAGTTATACTAGAGAGAAATTAAACCCCTGTACTTCACACAGTCTTTACAAATTGATGGACTAATTTCAGTATGCTTGGGAGCAAAAGCAGCCTAGAACCAGATTTAAGTTACCATGTGCCCTAGAATTAAAATACATTATGTTTCCTTGAATCATCATTATGTGAACATAGGATTCCCTTGAAGGTTTTAATAGACCTTATAATGTGCCTCTCACTTCCGATTTTAATGTGTCACTGCATAAGATTTGAAAATGGACTTGACTTTATCTGTACAAGCACCTGCACAAGCGCACAAGGCCCGATAATACACCAGATGGTGGACTGGGCTTCACAGGAAGAAGAAGAAGAAGGGTCAGGAACAGTGTGGAGCATAGCAAAATTTTGGCAGAGGATCAGACATATATATATTTGATTGATATTATCAACAGTTTCCAGGATATGCTTGGTTTGATGGCTGTAACTACCTGCTTCATGACTCAATCATGAGCCTGATGAAACCCAAATTTACATACCTGGTAGCACATTGAGTTTACATATCCTGTTGGCTGGCTCGCTGGCCAGACCTGTTCTGTCAGTTGCTGTCTTGCAACAAGCAAACTTTCTTCCAAGCAGCCTTGATCAGTCTGGTCAGGCCAGTGATTCAGTGTGATTGTGCTCCACGAGGATGAATAGCAAGAATGAACCAGCAAACACCCTGGGCCACATCATTTGCTGGCCTATGATTTTGAAGCTATACATTTTTAAGAATTAATAGTTTTGTTGTACATGTTTACGACTATATACATAGTCGTAGATACACAAAAGGAGTCATGACTCAATAGTATACAGTCCTTGACAGACACAATAGTTATAGATTCAGATTCTACAGCAGTGTTTACTGTATATGTATGTATGTATGTAGTTTATTGTCCAAAGGACCAATTTACAAAAAGGTACAGTCTTGAAATGACATGAATGAGGCATTTTAAAATTACAAATTAGGTGACAGTAAACATAATGTGTATGATAATTTGTGGAAAAAGAATGTTCACATAGACAGGTCGGTAAATAGTTAGTACTATACAACACATGAAACGTACGGTAATACATGTACTAATACAAGAATATTAGAATGTCACTAAAAATTTACTATATATATATTTTAATATGAGTGCAAATGTTTAGTGTGACACCTCTGATTATCACTTATAAGAGTTTAACACATCAATGCAGAAATTAGCCAATTGGTGAACGTCATTGCTTGCATCAGTTCACACATAGGTCTGGGAATTAAGACCTTATACATTTAATATCAAGTGTATTATGATTTTATTGAAGTACTACAGATCTGGGGAAGTCTCTTTGTAATACTCAGTGCAAACAGCTAAAAACCTTTGCAAGTGACATGTTGCTGAATGAAGTATTATAAATTGGCTGCTTGTGTCAAACTTGAAAGAAGCTGCCATTTAGTGCAAGGAAAGGTTGAGGGGAGACAAAGAGATGTGAAGTCTCCTTGGACGTGCTTTGCTTTTCGATTTGTACGAATGGGACGAGGCTGAGGCTTGAGCAGTTCCTTCCAGTAATCCATTGATCCTGCTTTCTGGCAGATGACAGATCTTTGTGTGGCATGACCCGCTACATTCCTAACTTGCAGAATGATGATGAAAGATTAGATGAAAATCGTTACATGCACATGCTGTCTGCTCATAAATATACTTACGAGCAATTTCTGCTTCCATGCCCAGGGTGTTTGCCTGCTTTTTCTTGTATTCATTCTCATGAAGCACAATCACTGGCCTGACCAGACTGATTCAGGGTATACTCAGAAGAAAGTTTGCTTGTAGCCAGACCGCAATTGATGGAACAGGTCTGGCTAGCGAGCCAGCCAACAGGATATGCAAACTCAATCTTCTACCATGCAGGTATGTAAATGTGGGTTTCATCAGGCTCACAATTGAGTCATGAAGCACATAGCTACAACCGTCATCCAATCATCATATGTATGTCTTGGACAGTGGTGACAACTTGTTTTTAGTACTCTTGTTCAGCTCCAGAGAATACAATGTATGATACCATGAGCAGTCTTTGTGGGAGGGCAAGCGATATTCACCTAAATTCCATGATCCAGATTTTATAAAATTTCGAATGGTATATCCTGGAAATTGTTGATAATATCAATCAATAATATATATCTGATCCTCTGCCCAAATTTTTAGCCTCTTTTGCTCAAATTTTTAGTTTTCACAAAATTTCCCCCACCACTCCATTATGCTTCTGTTCCAGACTGTACCTGTCCCTGCCAGCCTGCAAAAATATAATCCTAGGCCTATCTATAGTCACCTATCTATGTTCGTATACACCTGTCCCTTGATCTATCAATCTATCTATCCATCTGTCTGTCTATCTATGTATCGAGTCAGAATATCTATGTTGTGTCCTATATCTTCTGTCCTATATCTGTGTATCTTTTGTTCTTCCTTCCTGCTCTCCTTCCTTTCTTCCTGCCTTTCTTCCTTCCTTTCTGCTTTCCTTCCTTTCATTCTTCCTTCCTCCTTCCTTTCTTCCTCCCTCCTTCCTTTCTTCCTCCCTCTCTTCCTTTGCCTTTCTTCCTGCCTTCTCCTTCCTTCCTTTCTTCCCTTCCTTCCTGCCTTCTCCTTCCTTCCTTTCTTCCCTTCCTTCCTTTCTTCTCCTTTCTTCCTTTCTTCACCTTCCTTCCTTTCTTCTCCTTTGTTTCTTCTCCTTCCTTTCTTGTCCTTCCTTCTTTCTTTTCTTTCTTTCCTTCTTTCTTTCCTTTCTTTCCTTTAATAAATCTGTGAACACTCGCTCCATATGATGGCACTGCTATCTATGTAGAAAAGCATGGTAGAAGTAAAATTCAGTAGTTGCATAAGAGTGTGGTATTGGGAATTATATCTGCATCTTGCCAATATTGACATGGCCATAACTCAAAATCTAGATGTTCTGATTTCAGATTTGGAATCAGCATGCTCGAATTAGGTTTATAGAGGTATTTCTCCTAAGGTAGCATTCGGATTTTTTTTTATGACTAGTTTTTTCAATGAAATCACCAAAAAGACACTGAGACCAGCAAAATCGAAAAGAGCTTTTAATGGACCACAAGTAAAGATACTGCAAAAAATCAGATTAATACAATGCATAGTTTTAACAGGATCCTGTGCACAGAGTCACAACCTGACTCGTCACATAAGGCCTGCTGGCAGTCCTAAATATTGTATTTCAATTCTAGGGAGCATACAATAACTTAAATGTTGGGATCATTTTAGGGCTCCAGGCAAGAAGTAGTCTGGTTTCAGACTGCTTATGCTCCCAAGCATACTAAAAATTAATGAATAATGCCATCAATTTGCAAGGACTGTTTGAAGGACAGTGATTCAATTTCTGTATAGGGTTACTAAATGTTTGTAAGATCTTGGATGATTTGAGGAGACCATCCATTCATTGCAAAGAAAAATACAACCTTGAGCATCTCCACTCTAATTCACCGAAATGTAATAACTGCAAATTTTAATTTTTAAATTTTTTTCACACTAGGTAATATGGCAATTGCAAAAGCCTAAACACTAACCTAGCCAGCAGTTCAGATGAGATCTTTAAACAAAAACTAAATTACACATTCTGTCACTTTCTAGTTGCAGATTTTTCCTTCTAAATAATAAAACAATTTACCAAGATTAAGCAAATTATGAGATTGTCAGGGTAGCCACTTTCTATCCTATACTCAAGCTAACTAAGAGGGCAGTCTGAAAACAGTTTAAGAATGAGACAGGTTTGAAAATATGTGTATAACGGATCTTGAGCAGTCAGTTCCCTACTGCATATGCAATCTCATGGTCCGAGAGATCTGGTTATGCATCTGTACAAATAGACCAAACTTCAGACCATGCATTTTCAGTTGGAAGAACACAAGAACACATTTAAAACAAGGAAGCAGCACACTTTAGACTGCATAGTTCCACCACAAAGAAGCCATAAGTCTCAGCTACTATATACCTGTTATCACAAATTGCCAGACACAATCATTCAGTTTGAGCAGACGCCATTCTAAAATATTTGTTTATGTATTAAACAATATATAGCCCCCCTCCCTCCTAGGGATATCCAAAGGATTTCCTCTTAAACAACCAAACTGCATGGTATGTCAACACATAGTGTCAGATTGGATGTTGGTAGTTGGTACCACTGGATATAAATTTAAGGACCTTTCAAATTTGATGAAACAGATCTAGCCTAGCAAACATCTTGGTGTGCTGACTCAGATATACATCACAAGATATATGTAAATGTGTATTTTGTAAAGCACAAACTACAATGGGATAGCACACTCTAAAAAATGTCGGGACAAAATTGGTTTAAAAAAATCCATGTTGGTTTTTTGCATTGAAATTTGGTTTTTCAAAAAACCATTTTGAATCTAAAAAACCAATTTTGTCTGAAATTTTTTAGAGTGCATATCAGCTGTCTGTCAAACCAATCATCTGTCGTGTGGTACATAGGCAAAAGACACCATCAGGATGTTGCTACTCTTGTTGAGAGAGAGCATTGTTGTAGAGGCATTCTAGGTGATATTCCACCCATTTGCAAAGACTGTTCAAGAGAGGCTAATTTATACATGACTCAATTCAATATGTGAGGTTGGATGGCAGGCATGATGCATCCATCTAAAAAGAATCTTCAAATTGCCATAACATCATAAACATGTCCTATGGTTCGAGTGAGAGACAATCTTGACATTGACAAGTCTTCATGTAAACATTACAGTACAAATTTCTAAAAGTGGCTCGTCGTTTAAAATCTAGCCTTAGCCTTCTATCCATAGCCATTCCAAGCTAAACTAAGCTACACTTACCCATAGCTATCCAAAGCTATCCACAATTATTATTGTTTGAACAAGGTAAAGAGATTCCTGTGTACATACAAAAGGATAGAAATGGATAGTAATGGATAGATATGGATAAGACTAGTAATAAATAGCTACAGACAGCTAAGTTGAGCCATATTTAGAAATTTGTACTGTACTGCAACTACTGCATGTAATGTTTGTCACGCAATAAATCTCCATTGGAATGTTTATCTAGTTGCTACAGAATGTAACTATGGCTAACAAAAATAAATCAAGATTCTTGAAACATACATTTAATTCAGAGGCCAAGTGCCAGTATTTTTAGCGATTAGGCTGATAAACTGTTTGCTTAATTGAAAAGAAGTGGTCATTCTCAGAAATACTCTCTAAGTTCAATATTATATGCCAATCTGCAAAAATGCAGTCAACAATTCCGAAATTAAGAATCTTTATATATAACAAAATTGCCTTGATTGTGCAGATCTAGCCATCCTGATGGCTTATTCCAGACTTCTTTGACATTATTATAATGATAATGAAACATAGTATGACTTAATATAGTGAACTTTCAAAGTAAATGTGCCCAACAATGCTCAGTATACTGAACAACAATCATACCAATCATCATAGTGATAGATCTGGACTAAGTGGGGTTTATACCTGTGTCCACTGTTCACACAAACCACTGTGTTGCAGAGCAGTTTGCAATGCTATGTTACGGTACGTTTTGTTTCCCAAGAGTATTAATTCAACTTTCATCAATGGAGCTGCAATTTAATTGAACTGACCGAACAAGCAATCAAAGGCCCAGCCAGACAGAGGAGAAATAATTAAACCCAGCTTGATTAATATCCCTACTCCGCTCAGTTAACACTTATCCTGCTCCCCAAAAGCGCCTTCCAAACTCAAATGGCACAGGTGTTTCCAACAACTCCCCCTTCACAAGAGAAGTTTTCCTGGAAACGTAAGGACAATCTCTCTTTTCTATTCACACCAATGAAAGCTTTCAATCTCCAATTGTAAAAAATATTCTGTCAGTTACTCATCCCTTTGTCAAGTTCAAGAAAATATTACAAGTACAAATGAAAAGGGGTTCACATCTCCCAAAGTGATGATGCAGGATACAAAATTAAACATCATCATAAACAGCTAAGACCAGTAAAGTCAACATATACAATTTAATTCTTACTGAAGGAAATTCCTGTAAATTGTACACACAGATTGGCAAGACAGTTATTTGAGAATGCATGTTCAATCAGAAAGATCAGCTTAATTGTAGCAGTCCATACTAGCCATGCCATAAACACACATAATCGTAGGTATATTTATGGGCAGACAACATGTGCATGTAACGATTTTCATCTAATCTTTCATCATCATTCTGCAAGTAAGGAATGCAGTTGGTCATGCCACACAAAGATCTGTCATCTGCTGAGAGCAGATCAATGGATTACGGCTCAAGCCTCAGAGTCTCATCCCGTTTGTACAAATCAGAAAGCAAAGCACGTCCAAGAAGACTTCACATCCCTTTGTATGCCCATCAACCTTCCTTGCTCTAAAAGGCAACTTCCGTCTAGTTTGACACAATCAGCCAATTAATAATACTTCATTCAGAAACATATCACTTGCAAAGTTTTTTAGCTGTTTGCACTGATTATTACAAAGAGACTTCCCCAGATCTGTACATCTATAGTACTTTAATAAAATCATAATAAACTTGATATGAAATGTATAAACATTGATGTAGAATCTGATCTATAACTGTTGTGTCTGTCAAGGACTGTATACTATTGAGTCATGACTCCTTTTGTGTACATATCTACAACTATGTATAGTCGTAAACATGTACAACAAAACTATTAATTCATTAAAATGTATAGCTTCATAATCATAAGCCAGCAGATGACGTGGCCTAGGATGTTTGCCTGTTCTTTCTTGCTATTCATCCTCATGGAGCACAATCACTGACCTGACCAAACTGATCAAGGCTGCTTGGAAGAAAGTTTGCTTGTTGCAAGACAGCAACTGACAGAACAGGTCTGGTCAGCCAGCCAGCCAACAGGATATGTAAACTCAATATGCTACAAGGTATTTAAATGTGGGTTTCATCATGCAGGCTCATGATTGAGTCATGAAGTACGTAGGTAGTTACAGCCATCAAACAGCCATCAAACCAGTCATCTGATTATACATAGGCGTACGGGACGGTTGTCTCGCGGGGGGGTCTGTGACTATTTTGCCCTGAAATTTTAACATGGCGTGAATGTGACCAGGGTAGTGGATCTGCCCTGATATTGACGATTTAATTTAACACAAAAGTACTGCACTTGGAGATTTGTAAATTTTCATGAATATACCTGATGGCAACTACTAGAAGTGTTGAAACGTTCATCTTGATACTTTAAGAGGAAGTTCTATTTTTTACCTTTTTGTGTGCGTTTTTAAGTGTGAGCAGTTTAGATAGATCTTGACTAATTATAAGTGGGGTTTATACCTGTGCACACAAACCACTGTGTTGCAGAGCAGTTTGCAATGGTATGTTACAGTACGTTTTGTTTCTCAGTCTATAAATCGCCACAGAGTATTAATTCAACTGTCATCAATGGAGCTGCAATTTAATTGAACTGACCGAAAAAGCAATCAAAGGGCCAGCCAGACAGAGGAGAAATAATTAAACCCAGCTAATATCCCTCCTCCCCTCAGTTAATACTAATCCTGCTCCCCAAAAGTGCTTTCCAAACACAATTGGTGCAGGTGTTTCAAACAACTCTTCCTTCACAAGAGAAATTTTCCTGGAAATACAAAGAATATCTCTATTTTCTATTCACAGCAATGAAAGCTAACAATCTCTGTCAGATACTCATCCCTTTAGCAAGTGCAAAAAATGCTACAACCAAAAATGAAAAGGAGTTTTAAATCACGAAGTGCTGATGTAGGCAACAACCATCATTCACAGTTATGTGCCAGGCCAAGGCCTAAGACCAGTAAAAAACACATCCAATTTCATTCTTACATAATTCACTTCCCGGAAAAACTTTTCATTTTAATTATTGATATTAAGAATGATGCGTAATCTAAGACCGTGTATTTATTGGAGTAATGACCCAGACAGTTATTTGAGAATGCATTTGTTCCATCAGAAAGATCTGCTGAATTTGTTTCAGTCTGAACTGGTCGTCCCGTACACAAGCAAAAAAGGCTTTAATTGCAGAATAAAAATAAGGAAACACAACAAGGCTGAAGTGAAAAAGAGGTATTTTACATTTGCTGCCTCACATTACACAGCAAACCAACAGCATTGTTTTTGAGGGTGATGAAGTCATTTTAGTGATCAATGTCTGGCCTAGACCCCTTTTGCCAACTATGTGACTTCATTTCAGCTTGAGAACATTACATCGTAATTGGATGAAATTCACATGTCATCATATGACAACATTTTCATTTTCAGGGATGCATCTTTAGACAATCACCAAGTGACAGCAAAATAACTAGAAGACTCATAAGAAGACACATTGTGCCATGCAAAAACAAACACCAAGATTCAGCTTAAATAATACATTTTTACTCCTTTTTACTCCACTTTTAGTTTTATTCAACAAAATTCACATGCCATTTCTGCATGACACTTACAATTCTTGGTACCCATAAACTGCTTTGTAATTTAATTGTTAACTTCCAGTACACTGTGTAGCTGTGAAGTCAAAAGCAAATAAAATAGCTTTTGATTTACGGCCTTCCACTTTGATATAGACACAATGAGGAACAGTTCACTGTGAAAAATGAATTTCTTCACTAATGATAGCTGATTAAGTGTCATCTTCTCTGCTTCGACATGGGAAACAGAGGCTGTTTGATTAATAGAAGGCCATTTGACTTGTCAAAACTGATTTCAGTGTGAAAATCAGATACATAACCCTTTCATTTGGCTGTCACCAACAAGCGGGATTAGTCTCCTTAATCAAATTAACATTTAAAGTATTGGGTATAATCATGACAAATCATCAGTATGATGATTCACTAAGTGCCATTTTCACAGCGCAACAGTCCACTCTTTTTCCTTATCAAAGTGGAAGGCTGTAAGAAATCTTTCCATCCAGATGGCTCAAACCAGAATCTTGTGTCATTTGTATTTGCAATGCCATGTTGACCAAGAGTTTTAATTCTCAGTCGATAAATCACCTGACAGCATTAATTCAAATTCATCAATAGATCTCCAACCTAATTGAACTGACCGAACATTCCGTCTAACCTAAGTGAAGTGACCGAACATTCCTTCTAAGTCCCAGCCAGACACAAAAGAACAACATTCTTAACATGATTAAACCCAGCTTGATTAATATCCCTTCTCCTCTCAGTTAACACTAATCCTGCGCCCCAAAAGCGTCTTCCAAACTCAATTGGTGCAGGTGTTCCCAACAACTCTCCCTTCATAAGAGAAGTTTTCCTGGAAATGAAAAGACAATCTCTCTTTTCAATTCACAGCGATGAAAGCTATCAATCTCCAAATGTAAAGAACATTCTGTTTGTTACCCATCCCTTTTGAGATTTTAAAAAAAGCAGCCTATAACCATAACAAGCAAAAGCAAAAGGCAGTTTTTTTTAATGCGACAAAGAGACAATACAAGCTGCAAAATTGAAACACCACCATTGACAGCTAGCCTACACTGAGCGCCATTAAAAAAGCAACATCGCAAAATGGCCACAAAATTGTACTTCCACTCAAAATATCACTATGAAATTTTGCACACACTTAGCTGTTGCCATCAGGTATGTTCACAAAAATTTACAGATTTCTGAGAGCAAAACTCTTGTGTCAAATTAAATCGTCGTGGCTATTGTTGAAAATGCAAGTCACAAAATTTCAAGATCCTGTGATCATTAATTTCAATAACTTTGTTATTCTTTTCACATATTGTTTGATTAGTCAGGATAGTTTACAATTTTAGTTGCTTGATGGGGTGGAAAAAAGTGATATTTGACCCAACCACAATTAAAGATGATGAAATTAAATTTTTTTTAGTGTCAATGCTGGCCTGCCCCCTACAGGAGCTTTTTGTTAAAATCTTCAAAAAAGATGTTTTATTAAGATTTTTTCGAGTTTTGTTATGGAATGATTGTCTGTGTCCTTGTTTCTATCCCGGGTATGAATAACAACTCCATTGTTCAGTAGTTTGGGTTCATATGCTTCATTTCCAGATACTCAAGCCTATATTTTGAGTTTTTCATTCAAATCTGCTTTATCCTCAATATTTTTTTTTAAACATTCGTGGAACTGCTTTTTCAAGTCTTGTGCATGTCATGGGAAAATTTCATAAGATTATTCAATCCAACAAGCCACAAAACCAATATTTCCATTGCCTCATTTTTCAGTGAAGCACTGTCTGTGAATTGATGTTTCAGACAGACCTCACTAAAATGAGTAGTGTGTGGTGAAAAGTCAACCGTTTTTCACGATTTTTTCCACAATTGCTCTTAAGGTCATACTTGAGGTCTATGCCGAATTTGATAATTATTGAGCAACAAGAACTTATAAAATTTTGTTATTTATCGATGTTGAGTTTTTAATGGCGCTCAGTGTATATACACGTATGCCAAGTCTTGTCAAGGCCTGCGACCAATAAAAACAACATATCTAATTTCTTGCAAAAGCAATTACCCGAAAAATTACTTTCAAATTTCAGTTATTGATATCAAGAAAGAGCATAATATAGGACAACATTTTAATAGGAGTAAATGCCCCAACATGAAATCTGAAATACTGAGATTATTCAAAAATCTGTTTGAGCAATCTGAAAGTTACAGTTCAAGTTGCAGCAGTCTGAACTGGCCTTCCAATAGACAGATAAAAGGCTTTAATTGGAGAATGGGAACAGGATAAAAAACACAAAACACAACAATACAGATGTGAAAGAGAGACATTATTGCATTTGCCATTTCCTATTGCTATCAGACATCATGGCTGAGTGAACAAAGATCACCAGACACAGAAGTTGCTATTCTGTCAATGCCAACAGATACCAATATCCTTCAAGCAATTAATCTCTCTGCATTTCACATCATGCAGACCTGTCTGTGACACAAAGACAACCTTTTACAGTCCTGAGTGCTTGTGTTTTTTCTCAAATACAACAAGTGGGTACAAAACCATTCACTTGTCCCAATGGGTACATCTAGAAAGACTGTGGCCGAATAACCGGTTGCATCACGGCCTAAGGGTCGACAAAACCCCGTACAGTTTGTGGGGCATGGAAGCAGAAGTTGCTCGTAGGTATATTTATGAGCAGACAACATGTGCATGTAACGATTTTCATCTAATCTTTCATCATCATTCTGCAAGTTAGGAATGTAGCGGGTCATGCCACACAAAGATCTGTCATCTGCCAGAAAGCAGGATCAATGGATTACTGGAAGGAACTGCTCAAGCCTCAGCATCGTCCCATTCGTACAAATCGAAAAGCAAAGCACGTCCAAGGAGACTTCACATCTCTTTGTCTCCCCTCAACCTTTCCTTGCACTAAATGGCAGCTTCTTTCAAGTTTGACACAAGCAGCCAATTTATAATACTTCATTCACTGATGTGTCACTTTCAAACTGTTTGAACTGTTTGCACCGAGCGTCATAAAGTGACTTTCCCAGAGGCTACATCTTTATTTCTAAGACATAAACTCACAACGTTACTTTTTCAAACAATCCCATCTATCTGACTAAGCATGTTGTTTGACTTGCTCTCCAATCCAATCAATCAACCAACCCTTGTGAGTGGCCAGAACTGGCCTATGAGGTCTGCTTCTTCCATGGGTAGAGAGAGACTAGGCAAGCCTATGTATATTGTACACATTAGGCTCACTTTACGTGCCAAACCACTTATAGAAATGTGTATGATACACAACATGACGTGGCAATGACACTTTATTTAAATAAGAATAAAAGACAAGTGACGCATGTGAAATAGAAATAAGTTTGAATGTATTGAGTGACTTCAGATGATTGCTCAAATGTCCATCTTGTTTCATACATCATCATCATCATTCTTACATTCAAACTAAACTTTAGCTGACATGACCTGAGCATTGTGCACTGCTAACGTCTCTCACAGCCATCCGAATCACTGGAACTATCCACCTATCCCTCTTTTTATATACTATCCTTCTTATGAGGGCAAACAACCTCCTGACTACTCTTTTATTCACAATTTTAACTTCACCTCTGTCTAAAATCCAGGATTGCATGAATCTGTCATGACAAGTCACGAAAAATTTTTACAAAACTTCTTCTCCTGCTTCCAATTTTCCAAGTACAGCACTAATACTTTGTACACCTCTAAACCGCTATCAAAGCCATATTATTTCACCAAATTCACATGCTTATATGCAAGTTTATTTTTATTTCATTTTCTACCAAAATAAACAAACCTATATCTGCCCTCTGGTGGAAATGCAAAACACTCACAATTATCTGTCATGACAAGTCATGCACAAGTTCAGAAAACTTCTTCTCCTCCTTTAATTCTTCCAAGTAGACTTCAGTACCAACACATTTATAACCATCAAACAACTGTCATGGCAGCAGTGCCGCAGCACTATCAATTATGATCAAACCACTACTGAATTATGCTTCCTTTTTCAATGTCACGCTTCACATGCTTCATAACTTTATAACTCATCACTGTCTCATTGCTATTGCACTCCCACATGTGTCAATTGTATAATTATTCTTCAACAATATCTGTGGTCTTACAAACTTTCACACCGCTGTCATTTCAAAATGAACCATTCTATAAACCCTTTCAAATATTCCTCTTTTAACACCACTCCTTACCATCCTTATTCAAATGCCAACTGAATCACAACATTATATAAACCCCTACTCATCAACCATACGCCTACCTTAATTCTACTCTTTTGCATAATTGTTACATTACAAATACATCCATTTCTGTAATGCTTCTTACCAATGGGTATTTCTAGTACATTACATTCATATCATACACTGAAAGAAATATTAACATGAATGACACATCGTCAAAATTCCAATTATCTTTCCAATCTCAAAATTTTATTTCAAATTTTCTTTATCACAAGATGATATGTTACATGTACACATTTGAGTCAGATCCATAGAGGCAATGCAAACACTGCATTTCAATTGTTCGCAAAGGAAACATATCAATAGACACCCTGAGTTTTCTCATTCCATTTTTCCTTCAGTGTACACACAAGTATCGCCAACCTCTGTGTGCGTACTATATTTCATTTGACATCTGTTGATTTCACACCAATGAAAACAGCTACTTCTTTGAACCATATAGCACAGAGAGTATTACAAAGTGCCATGAAAGAAATATACAGAATTCACAAGATCTTTCAACTATTACTTTCTTCAATAGCAAAAAATGTAGTATTCTTTGCCTATTAATAAATTTCTGGAAGCAATATTCCATTCACTATCACAATTTCTGTCAACATTATTCTCAATACAAGGTATTACTAAAATTGGAACATTCACAAAACTCAGGCCCTATCTTGCCATGTGGCCAGTGACCAAGGCTCATAAGAACAAAAAGACTTCAAAAAGATTTAGACTTCTGAAGATTCTGCTTTTAAAAAAATAACACATTTTTACTTCCTTACTGCTTTGATTCAACACAATCCACACACCATTTCTGCTTGACACTTTCAATAATTATTGGATGCTCAAAAACAGCTTTGCAATTCACTTGTTAATTTCATCTACACTGTGTAGCTTTGAAGTTAACAACTCCACAACTATAATCATATCATTAAAAGAAAATTGCTTTTGGTTTAACAGATCTCTCCATCCAGTTGGCTCAAACCAGAATCTTGTGGCATTTGTATTTTCAATGCTATGCAAACGTCCAGGAGTTTTCACTCTCAGTCAATAAATCACCTGACAGCATTAATTTGAATTCATCAATAGATCTGCAACCTAATTGAACTGACTGAACATTCCTTCTAAGTCCCAGCCAGACACAAAAGAACAACATTCTTAACATGATTAAACCCAGCTTGATTAATATCCCTTCTCCTCTCAGTTAATACTAATCCTGCGCCCCAAAAGCGTCTTTCAAACTCAAATGGTGCAGGTGTTCCCAACAACTCTCCCTTCATAAGAGCAGTTTTCCTGGAAATGAAAAGACAATCTCTTTTTTCAATTCACAGCGATGAAAACTATCAATCTCCAATTGTAAAGAACATTCTGTTTGTTACCCATCCCTTTTAGAGATTGCAAAAATGCAGCCTATAGCTAAAACAAGCAAAAGTAAAAGGCAGTTTTTAATGTTACAAAGAGACAATACAAGCTGCATAATTGAAACACCACCATTGACAGCTAGCCTATATACACATATGCCAAGTCTTGTAGATGGATGGGGACAAAACCTGTCGGTGTCAAGGCCTACGACCAATAAAAACAACATATCCAATTTATTTCTTGCAAAAGCAATTACCTGAAAATTACTTTCAAATTTTAGTTATTGATATCAAGAAAGAGCATAATATAGGACAACATATTAAAAGGAATAAATGCCCGAAAATGAAACCTGAAAAACTGAGAGTTACTCAAGAATCTGTTTGAAGCAATCTGAAAGTTACAGTGCACCAAAAAAGTTATGGAAAAAAAGCGGTGGCCCCAGTTTTTGTCTCTAATTTTGACTAAGGCATTTCCAGTGATAATTATTGATGTTCTATCCTTGCTATACACTTCTCCTCAACAGGTCCAGCCAATAATTTTATGGTTTTATGCTATGATATGAATATGCCAGTGAATCTTGGTGGTTGCATCATTTTTTGCCTTCAAAAAAGTTATGGGAATTTTTCATGAAGCAGTCAAATACTGAAATGTAAGTATGAATTATTGCTTTGTGGTTGTCATGTTAGTTTCTAGAAGTAGCGAGTTGACTCTGGGGCCTTTTTTGATGGAGATCCGAGGCTAAATTTTCAAAAAATATGTATTTTTAATGATATATAGAGTATGTTATTTCAAACAATTCTCAAATTAATATTTAATCATGGAAATCTGTTGACACAGCATTTATTTCAAAATTTACTGGTAGGGGCTTCTGTTTTCATTTAGTAAAATACATCATTTTAAGCCAGGACAGATGCTAATTCAATGTTTATGTCCACAGATGTGCTGATGTTGAAATTCAGCATCAGGAATTTTCAGCAATTTGGTGTTATTTGTGGTGAAACTTCATTAAAATGTTACTAATGTAAGTGAAAAAGTTGTACAGGTAGTTTGAATGACAGAAATCACAGCACCTACCACTTTATACGCTGTCTGAATTATTTGCACTTCCGTACTGCAAAAGTGGTCAAATGCTTCCATTGCGTTTTTCCATATCTGTGGTCATATCATGCACAAATCACAAATCACAAGTTCACAAGGTTCAAAGATGAATTTCACTGACCATCCATCAAATTGTATCAATTGGATACAGAAAAATTAACTTTAGCTTTTATAGCATCTTGATTGTTTGTCCCACATTCCACTAGTTTGCAACAGATACCTCAATCATTCATTTGTACTTCCTTATCCTTTTGGAAACATTTTAAACATTATATAAAGGCCCCGAGACATGATGACAACCAATTAAGAAGCTATACCAAGCAAAATAAGGTAAGTAAAGATCATTCATAGTGCCTATATTATGACGTTAGCTATTATCTTGCTTCAAGATGTTCATCATTCAGGGGACTGCTCATCTTCCCTTTCAGAGACAACTCATACATGCTCAATGAGTATATAGGTGACATATTTCAGCAATACCAGAGCATTGAGTAGGCAAGAGGATATATTTTGAAGAGCACACTTAATTTAAATACTATCTTATTTCATAATCATTAAAATCCATTAAAAATGACCGGAAACCATTGTTATTAATATCTTTCAAGGTTAAACTATGTCCAATTTGACCAATATAATGTAAAAACATATTACTGAAGTCATTTGTATAAGAGACATCATCTTTAAGTTGTTATTTCTGAAGAAATTAAATTTTTCCCATAACTTTTTTGAGGTCGAAAATTGGAGTTGCAACCAATAATCACCTGGCATACCAGTTTTGCAGATTAAAACAAAAAAGTAACCAGGTAGATCTGTTCATGAGATGTCTATTGAAAGGGTAGTAGTGCAATAATTGCCTTTGGAAATTAATTATTGGGAAATTAGGGGCAACAACAGACCCATTCCAATTTTTCCCATAACTTTTTTGGTGCACTGTACAAACAGTTGTAGCAGTCGATCAGAACTGGCCTTCCAATAGACACATAAAAGGCTTTAATTGAAGAATGGGAACAGCATAAAAAACTCAAAACACAACAATACAGATGTGAAAGAGAGACATTATTGCATTTGCCATTTCCTATTGCTATCAGACATCATGGCTGAGTGAACAAAGATCACCAGACACAGAATTTGCTGTTCTTTCAATGCCAACAGATACCAATATCCTTCAAGCAATTAATCTCTTTGCATTTCACATCATGCAGACCTGTCATTGACACCTTTTGCAGTCCAGAGTGCTTACGAGTTTTTTTTCAAATACAACAGCACGGTATAAAGACCATTCACTTGTCCCAATGGGTACAACTAGAAAGACTGTGGCCGAATAACCGGTTGCATCACGGCCTAAGGGTTGATGAAACCCCGTACAGTTTGTGGGGCATGGAAGCAGAAGTTGCTCGTAGGTATATTTATGAGCAGACAACATGTGCATGTAACGATTTTCATCTAATCTTTCATCATCATTCTGCAAGTTAGGAATGTAGCGGGTCATGCCACACAAAGATCTGTCATCTGCCAGAAAGCAGGATCAATGGATTACTGGAAGGAAGTGCTCATGCCTCAGCATCGTCCCATTCGTACAAATCGAAAAGCAAAGCACGTCCAAGGAGACTTCACATCTCTTTGTCTCCCCTCAACCTTTCCTTGCACTAAATGGCAGCTTCTTTCAAGTTTGACACAAGCAGCCGATTTATAATACTTCATTCACTGATGTGTCACTTTCAAACTGTTTGAACTGTTTGCACCGAGCGTCATAAAGTGACTTTCCCAGAGGCTACATCTTTATTTCTAAGACATAAACTCACAACGTTACTTTTTCAAACAATCCCATCTATCTGACTAAGCATGTTGTTTGACTTGCTCTCCAATCCAATCAATCAACCAACCCTTGTGAGTGGCCAGAACTGGCCTATGAGGTCTTCACTTTCCATGGGCAGAGAGATTGGGCAAGCTTTTGTACACATTAGGCTACACTTTACGTGCCAAACAACTTATAAAAATGTGTATGATACACAACATAATGCGGCAATGACACTTTATTTAAATAGAAATAAAAGACAAATGACACATGTGAAATAGAATTAAGTTTGAATGTATTGAGTGACTTCAGATGACTGCTCAGTTGTTCATCTTCTTACATACGTACATTACATTCATATCATACACTGAAGGAAAAATTAACATGAATGACATATTATCTTGAAATTCCAATTACCTTTCCAATCTCAATTTTATTTCAAAGTTTCTTTTATATCACAAAATGTTCTGTTACATGTACACATTTGAGTCAGATCCATAGAGGCAATGCAAACACTGCATTTCAATTGTCCACAGAGGAAACATATCAATATACACCCTGAGTTTTCTCATTCCATTTTTCCTTCAGTCTACAAACAAGTATCGCCAACCTCTGTGTGCGTACTATATTTCATTTGACATCTGTTGATTTCACACCAATGAAAACAGCTACTTCTTTGAACCATATAGCACAGAGAGTATTACAAAGTGCCATGAAAGAAATATACAGAATTCACAAGATCTTTCAACTATTACTTTCAATACTGTAGCAAAAACTGCAGTATTCTTTGCCTATTAATAAAATTCTGTAAGCAATTTTCCATTCACTATCACAATTTCTGTCAACATTATTCCCAACATACAAGGTATTACTAAAATTGGAACATTCACCAAACTCCTCCCAGGAAACTTACTGAAGTGCAACCTAATTGAACTGACCGAACATTCCTTCTAAGTCCCAGCCAGACACAAAAGAACAACATTCTTAACATAATTAAACCCAGCTTGATTAATATCCCTTCTCCTCTCAGTTAACACTAATCCTGCTCCCCAAAAGCGTCTTTCAAACTCAATTGGTGCAGGTGTTCCCAACAACTCTCCCTTCATAAGAGCAGTTTTCCTGGAAATGAAAAGACAATCTCTCTTTCCTATTCATGGCGATGAAAACTATCAATCTCCAATTGTAAAGAACATTCTGTTTGTAACCCATCCCTTTTAGAGATTGCAAAAATGCAGCCTATAGCTAAAACAAGCAAAAGTAAAAGGCAGTTTTTAATGTTACAAAGAGACAATACAAGCTGCATAATTGAAACACCACCATTGACAGCTAGCCTATATACACATATGCCAAGTCTTGTAGATGGATGGGGACAAAACCTGTCGGTTGTCAAGGCCTACGACCAATAATATCCTATTTATTTCTTGCAAAAGCAATCACCTGAAAATTACTTTCAAATTTTAGTGATTGATGTCAAAAAGAGCATAATATAGGACAACATATTAAAAGGAATAAATGCCCGAAAATGAAACCTGAAAAACTGAGAGTTACTCAAGAATCTGTTTGAAGCAATCTGAAAGTTACAAACAGTTGTAGCGGTCAGAACTGGCATTCCAAAAGACATAAAAGGCTTTAATTGGAGAATGGGAACAGCATAAAAAACTCAAAACACAACAATACAGATGTGAAAGAGAGACGTTATTGCATTTGCCATTTCCTATTGCTATCAGACATCATGGCTGAGTGAACAAAGATCACCAGACACAGAAGTTGCTGTTCCGTCAATGCCAACAGATACCAATATCCTTCAAGCAATTAATCTCTCTGCATTTCACATCATGCAGACCTGTCATTGACACAAAGACAACCTTTTGCAGTCCTGAGTGCTTGTGTTTTTTCTCAAATACAACAACTCGGTATAAAGACCATTCACTTGTCCCAATGGGTACATCTAGAAAGACTGTGGCCGAATAACCGGTTGCATCAAGACCTAAGGGCCAATAAAACCCCATACAGTTTGTGGGGCATGGAAGCAGAAGTTGCTCGTAGGTATATTTATGAGCAGACAACATGTGCATGTAACGATTTTCATCTAATCTTTCATCATCATTCTGCAAGTTAGGAACGTAGCGGGTCATGCCACACAAAGATCTGTCATCTGCCAGAAAGCAGGATCAATGGATTACTGGAAGGAACTGCTCAAGCCTCAGCCTCGTCCCATTCGTACAAATCAAAAAGCAAAGCACGTCCAAGGAGACTTCACATCTCTTTGTCTCCCCTCAACCTTTCCTTGCACTAAATGGCAGCTTCTTTCAAGTTTGACACAAGCAGCCGATTTATAATGCTTCATTCACTGATGTGTCACTTCTAAACTGTTTGAACTGTTTGTACCAAGCATCATACAGTGACTTTCCCAGGGGCGACATCTTTATGTCTACGATATAAAGTCACAATGTTACTTTTTCAGATAATCCCATATATCTGACTAAGCACAGTAAGCATGTTGTTCTCCCTCCAACCCCATCAATCAACCAACCCTTGTGAGTGGCCAGAACTGACCTATGAGGTCTTCACCTTCCATGGGCAGAGAGATTGGGCAAGCCTTTGTATACATTAGGCTAGTCCGACAAAGGCTAACTCAAAACGAAGTTAACTCAAAAAGGCCCCATTTAAGCATGTAACTCCCAAAAGGAGCCTCCATTTGGGACTTCAGGGAGTTATGGGATTTACGGGAGTTAGCAGGAGATAACGGGAGTTAGCAGGAGTAAGTGGGAGTTAGTGGGAGTTAGCAGGAGTTAGTGGGAAGTATGGGAGTTAGTGGGAGTTATGGGAGTTACTGGGAGTTACAGGAGATAGTGGGAGTTAGCGGGAGTTAGTGGAGTTAGCAGGAGTTAGCGGGAGGTAGTGGGAGTTAGCAGGAGTTACGGGAGTTAGTGGGAGTTAGCAGGAGTTAGCGGGAGTTAGTGGGAGTTAGCAGGAGTTAGCGGGAGTTAGTGGGAGTTATGGGAGTTAGTGGGAGTTGGCGGGAGTTATGGGAGTTAGTGGGAGTTGTGGGAGTTAGCAGGAGTTAGCGGGAGTTAGTGGGAGCTACGGGAGTTAGCAGGAGTTACGGGAGTTAGCAGGAGTTAGCGGGAGTTAGTGGGACATAGCGGGAGTTGCAGGACGTCAAGGAGTTCCGGGAGTTACATGCTTAAATGGGGCCTTCAAAACTAGCGGCTGCTTGAATTCCGACAGCATTTTTCAGTCTAACATTAGGTTACACTTCACGTGCCAAACCACTTATAGAAATGTGTATGATACACAACATAACGCGGCAATGACACTTTATTTAAATAAAAATAAAAGACAAGTGACGCATATGAAATAGAAATAAGTTTGAATGTATTGAGTGACTTCAGTCTTCAGATGAATGCTCAAATGGCCATCTTCTTACATACATACATTACATTCATATCATACACTGAAGGAAAAATTAACTTGAATGACATACGATCTTGAAATTCCAATTATTTTCCAATCTCAATTTTATTTCAAATTTTCTTTATCACAAAATGATGTGTTACATGTACACATTTTAGTCGGATCCATAGCCACAATGCAAACACTGCATTTCAATTGTGCACAGAGGAAACATATCAATACACACCCCGAGTTTTCTCATTCCATTTTTCCTTTAGTGTACAAACAAGTATCGCCAACCTCTGTGTGCGTACTATATTTCATTTGACATCTGTTGGTTTCACACCAATGGCAACAGTTACTTCTTTGAACCATATAGCACAGAGAGTATTACAAAGCACCATGGAAGAAATATACAGAATTCACAATATCTTTCAACTTTTACTTTCTTCAATGGCAAAAACTGTAGGATTCTTTGCCTATTAATAAAATTCTGTAAGCAATATTCCATTCACAATTTCTGTCAACATTATTGCCAACATACAATGTATTACTAAAATTGGAACATTCACCAAACTCAGACTTATATTTCTATTTGGTCGCCATTTTGGAATCTCTAGATGGGGTGGCATGTTGATGGTCCCTCTTCTGACGGTAGCCCAGGTATAAAAGATACTCCGGGAGGCCATGGAGGAACAACCCTGTGATAAATTGTTTGCAATCAAGAAAACGTATGTGATTCCACGAATGCACAGTGATGTTTACAATCATGGGGAAACCCAACCAGTTGATAATCTATTTGGTCAGATGAGACCAGGTGGGCACAAGGGAAATACATCACTCGGATTTTCATTCAGTCACATTGAGTATTAAGCTAAAACTCCTAACAATTTCAATACAAATGTACCAACTATATCAATCAACAATAATCTATAGACTGAGTAAAATGTGTAGTTGTTATATCAAATCCACAGGCCTACATGCATGGAGTTAAACTTCGTCAATACTAAAATATAATCTCTCTGTTTGGAAGGATACAATATACATGTAACAATTATGCGGCAATATCAGCCTCGAATCCAGTATCACTGCCATAGTAAATATCTACTCTTACAATTGAATTTAATGAAAGTACAACTTAGCCTCATCTGATCCACAAACTTCCTTATTAAGCTTTAAGAAAGGACTAATCTTTTATTCCTGCCCCTTGACAATGCTTGTCAAAAATGACCCCCAGATGAGACAATTATTGATCATAGAAATCAACTGACCAGATTTAAAACATGGATCATAAACAGTAAATATAAACAGTAGCATGCAATCAATTTGATAACATATATTCCCCTCTGATATATCAATATAATCTGTAATAAAATTTAAAATAAATTAACAGTACCTAAAACAATCCAATACTTTAATAATCTGTTGCTGAGCAGATAAGCACTAAGTCAAGATGCTAAATATAAAGAATTATTCACAAACTGAATTTAAATTTTAAAGTTTTTCTTATATCATCAACCATCATCCATTTAACTATTAAGAATTAAAAGAGACAGACTGCCGAAAAACACCCTAATGATATGAAACACAACTGTTAGATCTTTGTACACAGTATTTAGCAATGTAAACCTAATTAAAGTGAAAGTAAAACCATGTATAACATCATTAAACCCTTTGTTAGACAACATTGAATGAAACGAAAGCATATCATGTCTCTGTAATGCCTATACAGAAATGTAAATGAGGCAAAAATAAATAAACTGGATCAACAAAATTTGCAAACCTGCATTAAATACAAATCACAGCCTAAAAGCTTCCTTGCTAGAATACAACCAGCGCTGCCTCCAACAACAGTTGAGGTAAATAGAAGAACTTTGTCACGAAATTAAGTAAACTCTCAGTAAATATATTTTATATATAGATACAGTATGTGTACAAAGTATGCATCAGCGTATGAAATTATGTTACATCAGCCTAAGCAATGAATAATAAGTACACAAACTTATAAGTTATAACTTCCACTAAATAATAATGTTCTTGCAAACTATAGCTGCATGTATCTTACCTTAAACTCTTAATCCAAGTACATGTCTTCAATGTGACATTCACTTGTTATCTTCAAGACAGTTTCTCTCTACATGTATATATGTAGTCAGAGTATTTTTAAGTTACTCTTAAGTTATATTTACAATGAACAAACACAGATCAGAAAATGTAAAAAGCGACTTAATGTAAAGAACGGATCTCCTAACTCAGACTTAACATGCTTAAGTGAGATGATAATGAAAAGATGCAATGTAAGAAGGACATGAAATAAAAGCACATTAAAACACAAAGCCATGAAGAATAATAAAATTCCATAATGCCACAAAGTTCTAAAAGCATGTTCCAAGCAAGTTCCAAGCATGTTCTTGGTTGTTATGGCTTCTTAGCATGTACCCCAGATCGTTTAACTTTGTAGTGTCCTTGAGTAGGAACACCGTAAAAAGAGGCCACACACTTTTACATGGTTCTTGCAATGATGGAACACTTTTGAAGGCGGTGGAACGCTTAGAAAAGTGGAGGGGCTAAGGACTTAGTAAGGAGCCCAGGGCATCTTGTCTGCTGAAATTTCAAGGGCAAAAGGAGGCCGGCATTTAGTTTTGTATTTTCTGTCCAACATAAGGGAGGAAAAATCCAGTAAATGGCCTCAATCTCGCTCCTTCAGTATCTGCCACCTCTGAACACTTTACAAAGACTCTCAAAACTGCTACTTATTGCCAAACGATCATGTAACTGAATCTGTATGTATGTTCTGTCAGATTTGAAAAAAAAAAACATCTAATCCAATCTAATCTCAGTTCCCTTTTACGAAGATTTTTGTTTCTTCGACAAATCAGTGAGGGCATCAAGGACAGCCCAAGGAGTATGGTGTCGAATCATTTCTGCTGACAGGAAGATCTCCCCAAACAGGTCACTCTTGCCATCTGTGAAGTAAGCCTCGTAAGACCTGGACGTCTTGAACCAGCTGAAATAAAAGACGAGCACAAATTCAACAGTGTCATCATTGACTCATCAAGCAACTGTCAAATACAACAGCTCTGTCAATTTGATATCACTTTAATTCCTCACTTAATTGGCCCATCACGAGGTAATTTTGCAATTAAATCAGGCATTTTACATTGCATAACTTGAGCAATTAGCAAATTGTCCATAACACACATTATCTGATTACGCTGCCAATTCAAGAACCTGTCTTTCTCCTCTACAGGTCTGATTGCCATCCATGTTAATTTACAGTAAATTCACAGTGAATTATTCTGGAAATAGGGAACAGAACTATGATTTAAACAAATTATCTCATCAAATTTCAACAAGAGCAATAGACTTATTATAGTCCCAGATTAGGAAACAGGCAAAACGTGCATGCCAACCTAATCTCTGCTGTGAATGACCTGCAGATGCACATTAAGAAATGTAATCCTTGTTTTACATAAAAAATCGATTTCATAATGTCATCATTATATTATAAAATAGGCCTGGTCCACCTGATGCATCAATTGGCGGACTGAATAGCTCCATATGACAAAATAATCAAAATCAGATCAGTTCTACATAATATCTAAGAAGAGCAAGAAATAGTCATTTGAAAAGACCTTATAGCTAAGAAAAGATCATTTATCATCTGATTATTGAGAACAAATTATTTTTAAGATACTAGGTGAAAATATTTCAAACTAAACTTTCACCAGCAAAACATAACCTTCCACTTTTGGCACAAGTTCATAATTATAATAATTATGAAACTCCCAAGTCTATTAAAAAGCAATCACATCATAAATCAGTGCAAAATCGCAAGGTAAGAGTTTTAGAACACAAAAATATTGATTAAAATTATGCAGTACCTTTTTGTAGTAGTTTCATGGAGATACATGACCACCCCGGGCAGGAAGAGATGCGCCAACTTCTGGCGCTCCTCAACAGTGCTATCGATGGCCGCCTGCATTTTTATCTGCAAGCAAGAAGAGATCAACTGACTCAAAGATGACTTTATGTCGCTGTTAAAGCAATTCATACTGGCTGAACACCTGAGTCCAACAGCAGCAAGATCATTACGCTCCACAAAGTAATCTAATCGCAACAATGAAAAATGATCCCAAAGATCGCTTAATTCCACACATATCTCCACTTCTATTGCCATGACAACCATTTCCATATGGATTTACCATACATGCGCAATATATATCATATTATCGTTATGTTCATTACGATCCCCAAATGCCATTGCAATCTCAATCGCGTTCCCATTTGTGTTCTCATTCATTCGAGTTCTCATTCTCAATAGCATGCAATTACAACACCACAAATCATAAGAAGCTGGTTAATATTCCATAGCTCAAATGGCAATATATCTAATTAAAATCTAATTAAATTGGCAAAAATAAATGAAAACAAGAAAATGAACTCATAAGATGAGATGAAGCCTATCATAGCACCGCAGCTCCAGAGAAAAATCCTGAGGAGCTTAATGATTATGAACGAATCTAATCAAATGTAGAGATTGTTGTCTACAGTTACAGAAATAACTCGCATGTTGGGAGAGACAGTGTATTTCATAGAGGGGTAAATTAATGAATATGCAAAATATTGCGAAAAAGACGTTCTAAAAATAGCTCCATTATAACACAGAACACACATTAACACAACAATCAAACAAAGATGTGTTTCTTACGATGAGCTTCCCACATGAAAGAATTGAGGAAACTTAAGGAAAGCCTTTCCGAAAGGAAAAGAATCGAGGAAAGAAAACTAGGAATAGAAAAAGAAAACACTCCAGAAAACTCGAGGAAAAAACAGAATTGTCATGAATGAGAAAGAGAAAGAGGGGAAAGAAAAAGCAAAAAAAGCAAGGAGGGTGAAAAAAGTAAGGAGTTTTGATTACTTGGAATTTTTCCACGGCATTTTCGGCCTCTCTGTCGGATTCCCAGGAGGGCCCGTGTTCATTCTGTGTCACAGGTTGTTTAAATCCAATCATGTCGTTGATTGCCCGCCTCAGCCAATTGTTCATCACAGTAGCCTGCAGAAACATTTTCCTTCCTCAACCAATCTCATAAATAACTCCCCATTTCCAATTAGGCGTGGGACGCCATTGGTACAATGCATTAAATCAAGTCAGATGAACACATAGCATACGATTACTCGAATTAGATGTCAATTACATTTCTGATTAAAGCTGACACAAATCTGAACAGCATTGTTACGGAAACAGCTATACTGCTATTGCCTACACATATGTAATATGTAAAAATTTCATTATGTTGATGCAAGATACAATGTCCTGGCATAGATAGTTAATGCACAAAACAACGCCAGACAGAATTGCACAGCACTTGTATTGATTTGATACTTGTCTCTTTAAAAACTACGGCAGTCGGTTGGCAAATGGTATTAGCATATCATTTGCATATCATTCTTGGGAGCTCAGTGTCTGGCAGACAAAAAATGTATAACCTATTCAAGCAGACACGAGGGGACAATCTTTGACATATACCAACATCATTCAAAATGCTACATAATACCATATGCAGCAGCACACCTACATAATAAGTGTGTGATATGACAATATTTTTATGCAGAAATCTTGCTTGTAAACACGTGCCATTACACATTTCTTAATGCTGTTTTCTGCCTGAGCGAACAGTCTGGGAATATAACAGAATAGAGAAATCTACAGGGCAAAATCATCCAAGTCTGCTCTGAAGGGAGAAATATGATTTGGCTTCAAACATTTCATTAATTAGATAAAAATGTGCCTCACACACCTTGGGAACATCACAGTCCTTTATGATTTGGAAAAGTCTTTGCTTGAAGCCCAACAAACTCTGGAGGCCGAGATGAGAAACCACATCATCGCCCAGCACCACAGAACACACAAATTGCTCACTGTATTCGGCCGCGATGTTGCTGAAACAAACATCATCATCTATTTATTGACCTGCTGCCTTGTTCCCACAAATTAATTAGCAAGCCACGGCCCACGAGGTCCATACCCCAGCCTTACAATATCAATGAATATCATACGCCGCAATAACTGCTATTTCTGTGCTATTTCTAATACCCAAGAACAATACAGCTCATTTTTACCATTTGATACCCAATTGTTTCCATACCCTTTGTGCGTCACAAGCACAAAATGTCATTACAGTGACCCATTCAACTAATACATGCAGCTCATCAAGGGCCAAGTTCTTTCCTGCTGAATCAGCAGCTAAGTTTGATTGAGCAGAGAAATGCATCGCAACTAAACACCAGGGGCAGTTCGGATAAGTACTCACTTCATTAGACCTCCTGGTGGTGAATAAGCAAAGCAAATGATGTCCTGGTATCGCTTGGATTCTCTGAGCATCATTGTGAGGATAGCGGCCACCCCTGCTCCAAGACTGTGCCCAACCACGACTACTTTATACTCCTGAACAAAAAGAAATGAGAAATAAGTTTTTATTAAAATATTACACTTTTGCAAGACGTTCAATCATATTATTTCTGCATTTATATCAACAGCACTCAGAAGTTACGATGAACCCTAATCCATCATACTAGTCATACCAGGGCTTCAGGTGACATCCTAACCATACGAATTGTAAAATTCAATCTTAAAACTTGCCATATACACCTACATGACTGAAGTCAGTCTGTTTAAGTTTCCCAAAAGAAAGATTAATTCAAAGATGGAGCTTGAAATATTCAGAAATGTCCTGGCGATGATATTTTTAAATTTTGAGAATGCCGCACATTCACAAATGGGAATATATATGTCAAATACAATTAATTTTGCAGAATGAAAAGTATGGCACATGAGTTAATACACAAAATCTGACCTTAGCTTTTTCTTCACCCAATGCCAATTCCAACTCATTGTAGGCTTGGTCAAGCAATGGCTTTTCATCCTTGAATTCAAAATCATCATGGTCCTTAAGTTCACTGCTGCATTCTTCCAAGATTTCTTTCACGTGTTCAGGACCCACAAGACGTTGCAGAATGTAGTAGGCAGTGTGCATCATCCCTTTGTGGGCTGTGGCATCCGCCACTGATCTGATCGGCATGTGGCCACTCTCAAATGCCACTAAATCTACGAGGATGTCCTGTAATGGAGAATAACGTGTATAATAACTGTACATATAATAATGGGGGATGCATGGACAGAGGATCTCAAACAGTGGAAAGTGAAGCTTTCAACAGGCTTAGTTAAGATGACAACCTTTAGCTGTTGTCATCGAAGTTATAATTCTGTCTCATCTTCACAATCCCTATAAATGATTTGGCAAGTTGCCAACTTGTTACTGCGAAAGTAATACAAAGTATTGACAACAGATCATTTTGCTATGGCGCTGAAAACGCCTTTGCATTAAGATAATACGTTTTTGGTTGCTGAGGAAACTTTGCAGAGGAAAGTCTCACAATGAAACTAACTTTATATGGACTTCAAAAATCCTCAAGCATTAACATACCCCAGTCTCTCCTACTTATATCAAACATTTGAAGGGGGCTTTAGAACTTAGGGGGGCAGCTTCCCCCTCCACTGTCCCTGCCCCATCCCCATCCCCCGTTACTTATATAATCTAAGCCTCTGGTTTTTCATCATTAAAATGTATATAATGAAAGTAAAATTATATATTTCAAACTGTGTGGGAGGCACTCAAGAAATATCACAAAAGCAATAAAGGATTTCACAGCAATTAGTCTAATTAAATGATTCGCAATAAGTAATGATTGTAGTGGGCTAGTGAGTTTAAAAAATTTACATAAGCACCAAAGAAATGGACATTATCAAAGGCTTTTTCAGTATTTCAAAATGATGGATGGATGATTGGGGCTTTACGTCCTGTATTTATGTACTTGGTAGGCCAATTAGGACAGGAGGAGGCCACGGCAATGAGGCAAAGGATGATTGAAACAGCCATCCTACATTGGCCCAGGTGACCCGACAAGAGCCGGATTCCAACCCTGGACTCAGCGATTGGCAGTCCAGCACGCTACCACTAGACCAACCCTCCCCCTAATTTTCAAAAGGAAAGATTACGCATACCTCCAATGATAAAGTCCCTCGAATTGAAACAACCACAGATTTTTCTACATGGTCCAGGGCAACGTAAAATGGTATTTCAAATAGCTGAAAAATATAAACATTGTGAAATATTCCATTACTTTAATCCAGGGCAGAGAAGGAAAACAGGTGACATTTCGGAATAATAAAAAGAGGTCTGCAAATATCAAATTTAAACTGTTAATATAAGTTTAAAAGTGACATATATATATTTCAAGTTGTAAAAGTTACATATTGTATATTTTTTACTTTCAGTGTTATTTAAGAAGTCACTGATTCATATCTGCCACATATAAACTTTGTGGAGGCGAATAATCTCCGAGAAGAAGTCTACTAGAAGACAAAAAAACAAGGACTCATGATTTTGATAAATATGATATTGTTTTCAAGTTTTGCTTCTTCGGTTTTTTTTATTGTATTGAAATAACAGAAAGCTAAAGCACAAAATAAACATGACTAATACAAACGATTCTTCATCAAGCAGGCTCGTAGCCAGGGGGGGTGCGATGGGTGCGAACGCACCCCCCCACGGCCGAAAATAGTCCCAAAAGGTCCACTTTTTAGGTCCAAATGGTCCCAGAATCAGGAGGATATACCTGACCTCATGTCAAGTAATCCAAATTGCAATTCAGTGTGTTTGATTTGCCCAGTAGGTCATAGACTTCACAGCCTTTCTGAATTGCAATTCACACCTATGGATGAAATTCCCCACTCCTAATTGCAATTTATCCCTTTTGGTCAATGCAAGGTATTGTGTTAACTAAATTACAATTGATAAGCATGCTCATTTTTTGCTATGATTACTTTCAATAGATTTACAGGTGAAATCTTGCCAGAGTTGTGTACTAATGTGTAGGGCTAAACTAGTGAAGTGTAGGCCTACACATGTTGGACCACCTACGTCAAGGCCCTATTTCTCATACAGGGTAATACCTGAGAGGTGAATTATTTGACAAATATACATCATGTACATGGGGCATAAAATGCAAAAATTAAGTTTTGACCACTGGTCCGATTTAAGGCACATGGAATTTGTAATGGACCACCTTTTTCCTGATATTGGACCAGTGATCCAATATTGGGACTACTGACTGACTGACTGACTTACTGACTTATAGTTGTGCTGGTATACCCCGGATCAGCCGGGGCAGCTCAACCATCATCTTTTGTTGAGGGAGCTGCACTATTATTATTTGGTGACCGCCGTATGAATATGAGATGAGGAGGCTGGGAGTCTGGAACATGCCCTATCAATTCAGGGATGCCCAGGGTCTTTTAATTGCGCCCCAGCATAGAATACTGAATACACCCCACCTGCTTTTGATGTCCCATCCATGAGCTCGGACTAAAGTGAGTTCCCAGGGTGAGATTTGAACCCACGCCCTAAAAGCCAGTGGACAAGCATTCTTGACCATTAGGCCACAGGGGAACTGGTAGAGAGGGAGAAGGTAGAGAGGAGGTTGACACAACTGACACAACTTTCACACAAGAGGGAAGAGGCAGAGAGTGAAAGCATAGAGGGATTCAAGTCCAATGCAAAGATATGTAGTTCTAATGTCTTTAAAATTGTCACGATGTCACCTGTATACATGTTGGCTTTATACCACTCCCAGATGCCTGTCTGTTGGCTTGGGATTAAATCGCTGACCAAAGAAAGTGCTTGTTACACTCTGGAACTATTTGGCACTTACATGTATATTGGACTTAAACTCAGAGAGGGAGGCAAGAGCAATTACAGTCTGTCACTTTGATATAGAAAAGAGTGAACTGTTGCACTGTGAAAATGGCACTTCGTGTGTCATCATGTTGATGATTTGTCATGATACTTTAATGTTAATTTGATTTAAGGAGACTTTCCCGCTTGTTGATGACAGCCAAACGAAAGGATTATGCATCTGATTTTCACTCTAAAATCAGTTATGACAAGTCAAATGGCCTTCTCTTGATCATGACTAATCAAACAGCTTCTATGTTTCCCATGTTGAAAGTAGAGAAGATGACACTTCATCGGCTATCATGAGTCACAAAGTGCATTTTTCAAAGTGAACTGGTCCTAATTTTTTCTATATCAAAGTGACAGACTGTAAAGGAGACACGAGTAACATCATGTTTTAGTAAGGAGACAAGAGCTGCAAAGAGTTTGAATGGTAGAAAGCAGGGACAGATGAGGCAGAGAGGGAGAAAGCATAGAGAAAAGAGGCAGAAAGACAGTGAAGGCAAAAGCAACCCAAGAAGCCAAGAACCACACTGTAGGAAGGAGACAAGAGCTGGGAATCAGTCAGAATGGGTGATATCAGAGAGGAAAGAGGAGAGGGAGAAAGCATAGAGGGAAGAGGCTGAGAGAGGAGACAAGAGAAATCCGAAAAGAGATGTGTATACACCTTAGAAAGGAGAAGGGAATTGGGGAGGAGTCAGAATTGGAGATAAAAATAGAGGGAGGAGACCGAGATGGACTAAGTAGAGAAGTAGGTGGCAGAGACTCAGAGATGGACTAGGCAGAGAAGGAGGAGGCAGAGAGGGAGAAGCCATAAAGTGAAGAGGCAGTGCGAGGAGAGAAGAGGGAGAAGACAAGCGCAATCCAAGAAGCCAATATAATAGCTACACTGCAAAAAAGAGACACAAGCTGGGGGAGAAAATGGGAGAAAGCGGAGAGGGAGGAGTTAGAGATAGAGGAACCATAGTGGAAAGAGGCAGATTTATAAGGCAGAAGAGGTTTAGCAGGTTAGAGCAATCCAAGGAGCAAAGAACTATACATTGTCGGAAGGATACACGAGCCGGAGCATGACAGTAAACGCCGATAAGCTAGTGCAGAGTGCGAAGAGGTGACATGGCACCTAGAGCATGTAGAGGAGGCAGAAGCTGGAAAGGAGGTACAGAGACAGAACATGCTATATGTTGGTCCCGGATCATGTCTTGCATTTTATGGTGGCATTAGTACTCCACATTCTTCAGGATTCTTCTCCAACCATCTGGGTGCCATTGGCTTGCTACATGTACATTTGGGTGTCCCAAGACCCAATGCCTCAATGTGCCTCCTTCCCAATAACTTATTAGTTACGGCCTTCATAATGTTAGGACATATTTTAATGATTCTGCACATTTTATTTGATTATTTCTGAATCCATGCATAACAGTAGACCTCATTTTGTGGCTCGAAAATAATAAGTCCCATTGAGGGATTTCTTGTGTGAATTAGTGCAAATGAAGTTTGGCCCAAGGATAAAATCGATCAACCTTTCCATGATTAGAAAGGCTCAGAATGCACCATTGTCATTACTTTCTCCAAAATTTTCCAGGGGGGGCATGCCCCCAGAGTCCCAGACCCCCCTAGCTTGGCTTCGCACCTTCGGTGCTCGCGAAGAAGAGTCCACTTTTCCTCTAAAAGCACCCCCCCACAAAAATTGCTGGCTACAGGCCTGTCAAGTTCATTCAAATAATACAGTAAAATTATTTTAATTAATTAATCATTTACCATTCAAATTAATAATTGTTTAAGTGGAACTATTGTTAAAATGCAGCTAGTTTGGTTAGATATAATTGGTTTTTAATTCCATTGTTATGCAAAAATGAAATGAAATATCAGCTCACCCGATTATGGAAAGTGACATAGACCAAGTCATCATTCCTCAGCTGCGTGACCATTTTGATGACAGTCGTGTTGGCAAGAAGTGAGTTGTCATCGACAATATTTTTTGGAAGTTTTCTTGGAAGATACCTTGGAGATATATAAATAATTAATAAGGATTCATCACAAATCTTTGCATGTACACCATACTTTACCAATTAGGAACAAACCCGATAGAGTAAAATTAGCCAATGAGACAATGAGCGGAGCCGTTTATTAATCAAGCTGACCCGAGTAATTTGCAAAATATATTCAATTAGCGGCTATTAAAAGTGGTACCACTGTGCACCATGGCAGAACAGATTATTAGCACAGAAAAAAAAAGACCGTTTTGATTTTAGATAACTTTCCATTATGGAAGATCAGCTGTTGCTGCAGGTCTATCAAAAAAGCTTTCGAATGACAATAATAACATCCTTTCAAAAATTCATCACTGTCACAGTAATAATGTCCCTCGAATTGGAGATACAGCTACATTGTAGTGCTTATAATATTTGACATAAACATGCATTTGAGCAAAATTAAAGTGGTATTATTTACATAAAGATCTCTCTCTTAAAATTAAAGTATGTGTGTTTATAAAAGTTCTATCAGGGGATTCGGTTTTTCATGCAATTCTCCTTTTTTTAACACTTTATATTATAACTACACAACATGACAGCTAAACATATTTTACCATGTTTACTACACGCAATTATGTTAGTCATTAATAAGAAATGCCCTATTTAAAATCTAGGGAAAAATTTAATTGAAGATAAAAAAAACAGAAGGGGAAAAAATAAGATTCCCTGTTGTCTGTTATAAAATACAACAAATACTAAACACTGAAATTTCAAATGATGAATTTTGCAATATCTAATAAATCAAATTTCAAAAAATTATATTAACAGTTATTGAAAGAGCTCAGAGACACAGGTATTGTTAGTTTTCTTCATTAATTGATAATAATTATCAAATTTCTTGAACATTAATGGCAATAAATCTTGAAATACAACAGGGGAAACATGCTGAAACCAAAGCCACAATACTTATCACCAGGTCTAATACAGGTACATACCATCTGGGTGATGAATGAACAAACAACAGAATTTCAATTTGGTCATTTCCAACTTTCCAAATCAAAAAACACAATTTTTCCATTAAAAGCAAATTAATAAATATAAATTATAAATTTCAGTTTGTAGGTTAAAATGGTTTTTCTCGAACATACAAGAGTAATCATTCTGTCATTCCGTGATCAAACAGTAATTGAACAAAAAATTTTAAATGGCTTTATTTTATTAAGAATTCACACATTGCAGGATTGTTTTGGGATAAGATTTACTCAGGCATCTACAATCAGTCTATGAATTAAAGAGGTGTTCATCAGTTAATTTCAGTGAATAAGGATGCAGTTACAAATGAGATTCTTGCTATTCTTTCCCACCTACCTGCTTCTGGCTAAGACGCTGACAAGTCCGAAAGATGCGGAAGGTGCTCGAAAGATGTACATGGGCCACCCGTAACTGCCTGCAGCAAACTTCATGTAATGACAGGCTAGATTGGTGGTCATCCAAGGTTGGGGACTGACTTCTTGACTCATCTGTGACCTCAATGCCCTTTTCTCAATGTCAGCTTGCCTGTAATTTTGCTCATCCTCCAGTATGACAAGAGACACTATGACGTCACTTGGGACCACGTCTACTTCTTCCTGAAATTCCAAATTTGCAAGTTCTGAAAGATTTTTAGGGAAATTCATAATAGACTGTATTCAACAAGAGTGTTGACCATCCATGAGGTATCACTAATTACCCATTATGCACTTGTGCCATATATCGAACAGTATGAAAATACACAGAAGATTTTGTATTATATAAATCAAGCAAAAAAATGTTCATCCTTGCAAACTCTCTTACTTGAATATTGAAAATATATCTTTATTTCAGGCAATGTATCTTCGGGAAAATATATTTTGATAATGACACTGACAAATGCAATTCTGCAGTTTACCATAAAACGGGGTAAAGTTGGCAATTCGGGGTAAAGTTGGCATGCTATTTTAACCCACTTAATGGCAGAAATGCCAACTTTTCCTCACTGACACAAATGGCAACTTTGCCAAAGATACCAGTGTCAGTGAGAAAAGTTGGCATTTCTTCCGTTAAGTGGGTCAAAATAGCATGCCAACTTTACCCCAGATGGCCAACTTTACCCCGGATTGCCAACTTTACCCCATTTTACGGTAACAGTTATCTATTTATCAACTAGAAAGGCAATAAATGAAATTTTACCTTGAACATTATTGAAACCATCTGCGAAAGTTCCTTCAGCACAGGATGATCTTCGAGACCGATGAATCTGCATATCGTATGAAACCTGAAGAAAACAAAACAACCATAGAATCAATTTATTAACAACAACAATGCATACAAGTCATGCAATAATTGGTGTAGAAATTTAATACAATATATAAGTCAGAAAATTTCAAAGATAATGGTCAGCTTACCCATCAGACCAAGTCTTAGCAGTGGCAGACAAGGCCGAGTCTGAAGTGACCATGTCTGGATTAGTTGGAACATGTTTCTTGGGCTGCAGTATCAGAAATAGCATCAAAAACCCAGCAGCCATAGTTCCGTAGGACGTCTTGACAGCAGATCTCAACAGATCAACAACAGGTTGCTCACAGCCAGGAAAATCTCCGTAAAACACAACTCTGAAGAAAATGTACACAGCAGCTTACTTCAAAATGGCAAAGGACTCATCCCATGTGCCATGTCAAATCAACCAATGTTCCTGCAGCACGTGTCTGTCTTTGATTGCATTCAAATTTTCCATGATTAGCAAATGATATGAGAAGGTAAGGCACACAAAATTATGGAACCTAATCGAGAAAAATTTGGGCGGTATCATCTTTCAAAATTATAAAAATTTGATTTATATGAAAAATGTTTCAGATAAGGCGAAAATTTCATAATTTGTTCAGGAATTTGCTGGTCCCAAAAGAAACAATCTGAATTTTTCACCAGCAACTAATAACACCTTATAAAGAGTTCTTTAAAGGTAGTAAGTCCGCCGATTCTAGATATAAAATTAAACTTGCATTTATAGATCATAAACTGATAGATTTTAAGTATAGTATGCACTTCCAATCAACAGAGTTGCGTGTTTTCCATAATTAAGTGAGTTTAATTAATTGTAAGGCCTTAAATTACTAAAGGAGAGCCCTGCATTGCTTTATTTGTAAACAATGCAGGACTTTTTCACGGCATGAAAAACTATTTGTTTACAGTTTTCAAAGGAAATAAACTTCATATACTGCCATTAAAATAGCAATAAGGTAAATTTTTCAACTGGAATGTGTTAAATATGACTGAAATCTATCCATAGACAGTCAATTAAATATGCGGACATATTACCTTTAAATAATTTATCAGCTTTCATGTACTCAAGCCACAAAAAAGTTATAAATCAATTTGACACATACCTTGTAGCCACTCCTGTATAAAACAATCCAGCAATGTCAAAAATAAGTTTGGAAAAGAGCAGACGTCCCATGTTGCGCCTCGGCCACCAGTTAATCATGGTCCCTTTCAGACTGACTCGCATCATACTCAACAGGACGACCAGATTTGCTCCTTGCAACAGGACACCTCCAATGAATAAGTTCTGAAGTGGTCCCCCTCCATTACACAGCATCAAGGAACGATTCCGATAAAATGAGTACGAGTGAATTGAGATCCTGAAATGACAAGTCAAAGAAACATGCACTATACTACTGTACACAGGGTTCAATATTAACTAGAGTCCCCGAGTGCACAGCTCCAACACTTTTGCATGGACTCTCAGTTTTAAGAGATGGATGTCCAGAATTTATGCACTGGGTAGACTAGTTAGGACAGGAGGAGGACACAGCAATGAGGCGAAGGATAATTGAAACAGCTGTCCAACATAGGCCCCGGTGACCAGGCAAGAGCTGGATTTGAACCCAGGACACAGCGATTGGCAGCTCAGCACGCAACCACCAGACCAACCCTCCCCCTTTCAGTTTTAAGTGAAAATCATTCATAATGTTAATAAAAGATACAGAAGTTTGGTCCATGAATCAAAAAACATTTTGTATATCATTGCATCATCGTATCAAAAACATGTTCATTAAACAGGGAAAGACACAAATTTGAACACAATATTTACTTTTAAAACTGATGGTAAGCTGTACGTCATTTCATTACAACTATCTTCAATTTTTCATATTTATAAATCTGCATGTAAATCAAGAATTAATCCTTTCACAGTGAAGGCATTTCACACACAATCTTGAGAAATGTCAGTGTGATAAGAAAAAATAGCATGCAATGCATGCATAGGGTCCTTGGTTTATTCCATGATGTGTACCACATTAATTTTCTATTGAGTTATGTATAAAAAAGGGGAAGATTAAATAACATGTTAAAACTGCATTTTCTTCTGCTATTTATATCTTTACAAACATTTTATTGTTTATTTATTGAACATGAATCCCCACTAAACTTCAAACACTTTGACATAAAATTCATATGAAAATATTTATCAAAACTAAATAAGACACAATTAGGATGATACTATAAGAAAGTTGCTTAGTTTTGTCTTTATTTATCCAATGAACCTGCATGCAACTGTGGTAATATGGTATGCTGTCACTATGCATAAGAGGGCAGCACAGTCAAATATTCAGAACCAGTTTTTGTGAGGAGTTGACAGCTATCAGAAGAAATATGTTGAATGAAAGGCAATAAAAGCTCTGAGAAGCACAATGTTGTAGCCAGGGAAGCAGAAATACCACTTTAATCACAAGGCCACATCAGTTTTGGTTTTCATTTTGTCTGTGAAATGTTTTTGTGTGTACACCAGCTTTGCCTGTTGACAGGAAATGAATCTGACGACAATGGTCTTGGAATGAATTCCAAGGACCCAAAAAGGATAGGTAAAAGAATAAATTTAATTTCCACACCATTATATTATTTAAACATTTGGAGTAGAAAGAAATCACCAACCATGCCACAGACGCAATCGAGTGGATGGCTGCAGGAAGGATGACATCGTCACTTCCGATGTTCCAGTAGTGTCCGAATGCTTTCAGACTTGGCATCCTGACTAGAATTAGTTCATAACGATAAAGATGAGAATTTGGTCAATGATCTGGTGTTTCTGAAGTTACTTCATGATGTTAAATCTGAAATATGAAAGTGTAAAATTAAGAAATTATCAAAATAAAGTTGCAAGTGTTTCAAGAAATGTTAAGTTACAACAGCTCTTACATAAACTAATGAATCAAAAGTACATATCACATCAGCTGACAACATAACCATTAAGTAAATAGTTCTCACATCACAGCTGGTAAAATAATCTGCTAAAATTATTAAAGAGGAATTGAACTGTAAGTATTGAGCTAAGCCAGTACTGAGCACTTCATAACTGAGTACGTCAAAATAAAAATTTCTACATGAACTTGTGCATGTGTTGCACATACATATGGGTTGCATTATAACTTGTATAGTAGTTAATGTATACTCAATATGTAACATCTCATAGGTGATCCCTTTCATTTATATCAATTTCATGCGACCCCGAACAGCTTAGTCTATTTATACAATGGACACTGGACAGCCCAGATATATCTCTAGAGTATGAATTTATTTGCATGTGCTATAAACTTATCCACAAGGGATTCTTCAGCACAAATTCATTCACAATACTGGACAATAGACGTAGTTCATTAAATTTCTTGTTTTAAAATTTAATAGAGATCTTTCGTGGCTTTCCTGTACACAGTTGCCAGCATAGTTTCATAACTGTTTACCAAATACGGAGCATAAAATAAAGGATGATGGCATAATTATACAAATAAACATTGTATTCTGTTGGTCTATAATAATTATTTAACAAAGTTTATATAAAATAACTCGCGCAAGGCACTTTAAAGGGCATTCTGCACATCATCTTACAACTGATCTGAAGTCCTGGTTATCTTGTTTAAGTGTTATGTCGTTACTGCATAACAGGGCATAAAAAGGTAGCAACACATTGATGAAGCATACAGCCATGTTTAGTCCTAATTGCTGACCTCTTGTTGTTTTGACAAATTCTCAGTGAGATATTGGGTTGGGGAAGCCCCTCAATGACATCACAGAATTCCCTCTTTCCAGTTTTTCTAGGATGCTTTTCCTGGGTCTCTAAAATTGTATTTAAACAATGCGTATGTTCCTGTATAGTTGATCAACACAATCATAGGCAAAATAAACCTCGTGTGCAAAGTTTAAATGAAATTGGTGCAGTATTTTGTCTCAAAATTGGTCCACAAGATCCCTGGAGATGGACAGTAACAATACGGCAGAATGCCCTAATAATAAAAACCATAAAAAACTTCAAAGAAGACAGAACAATTTAAATCTATTCCATTCATGAATCCATTGTCTGCTTACAGATTAGTATTGACACCATACCAATAGGTATGTATACTATTATTTGTATAATTATGCCATCATCCTTTATTTGGTAAACAGTTATGAAACTATGCTGGCAACTGTGTTCAGGAAAGCCACAAAAGATTTCTATCAAAATATTAAAACATCAAGGTTTCTTTTCAGTCTTGTAACTTACCCGTCTCTATCATATAATCATATAAATAATATATCACTTCAAATAATCATTGATGTAGTGACTCAATCATATGCAGCTGTCCAGGTTATCTATTAACTATAACTTGACTTCTCATCATCAACATCTATTAACTTTTTCAAAATTAAACATTCAATTTCAATCAAACTAAAAAGTTAAAATTTTCATGAGTAATGAGTCAATGAACAAACATAATATTTCAACGTGGCCAACACAGTCAGGCTATCAAGGCGCAATGGGCAACATAATTTGTGTATCTGATACTATACATTAGCATGATAAGGATTTCATCTTGGGTATCACTTTCAGTGAAACCTTCAGCTCCCAACTTGAATTCCAATACACATGACATCAGACATTATGAATTGAAGCCAAGAAGTTACAGCTGAAAATAACCATGACAACTCACATAACTTTCTATCAAAGTCTGCGTCTCATTCTGATTTATGAGTAGTTCACGACTTTACAGCTGAGCATCTCCTTCACCTAGTTACAACCCTGCAATCAATGAAATTCATTCAATTCACCTCTCTGTCACTGCAACCTTCTTCAATGTTTTGATGCGAGTTGTTCAATGAAATACACAGACGGCAGCACTATATTTACACAAATTCGATAGATGACGCCACTTTCAGTATTCTAAATATAGATAGCCTTGTGGTTGGAGCTCTCAGTTTTCCCAATTCATCTTTGGCACCTGACGTCGTGGGTTCGAACCCCGACGGTGCTAGAAGTATTAATGGAGATCTATGAGTTGACACGGCTGACAACAGGCAGCTGATTGCTCTGCTTCAAATCTGTCAAACTAATCAAAGTTCCTTCATATATTACCATTGAACTAGATAATAACATAGTTCAATGTGTTATTGGCAGTGCCGGATTTCCCAATAGGCCGAGTAGGCCAGCAGCCTCGGGCCCACTGCCTTTGCGGGGGCCCACTGCATCCAAATTCATGCGTACGCGCGGCGCATATGTCGCGTATACATTGCACTTGCACAGAAATTGAACATAGTTGCAGTCAGTGGCCCCCAGTAGAAACACATGGAGAGGGCCCTCCAAAGTCAGTGGGCCCCCAAAGTCGGTGGGCCCCCAAAGTCGATGGGCCCCCCCAAAGTCGAAGGGCCCCCAAAGTCATTGGGCCCCCAAAGTCGGTGGGCCCCCAAAGTCGGTGGGCCCCCAAAGTCATTGTGCCCCTAAGCGGCAAAACCAGTGGGCCCTTTTAAATGATATTTGGTGTGTAAAAGAAACGCTAGATGAACGAGGCCCCTCCTGAGTTAGTGGGCCCTCCAAAGCAGCAAAACCAGTGGGCCCTTGTAGGCACAAGCTTAGTGCGTACAAGAAATGCTAGATGAAGGGGGCCCCTCCTGAGTCAGTGGGCTCTCCAAAGTCATCAGGGCCCCCCCTCCCAAAGTGGCAAAACTAGTTGGCCCTTGTAGACACATGTTATGTGCGTAACATAAATGCAAGATGGAGGGGCCCCTCCTGAGTCAGTGGGCCCTCCAAAGTCACCGGGCCCATCAAAGTGGCAAAACTAGTGGGCCCTTGTAGACAAAAGCTTTCAACGTCAACTAAACTTGTGCAAAACGGAGGGTTCCTCTTGAGTCAGTAGGCCCTCCAAAGTCATCGGGCCCCCATAAGAGGCAAAACTAGTAGGCCCTTGTAGACAAAGGCTTTGAAAGTCAAATAAACTTGTGCAAAAGGCAGGGTCCCTCTTGAGTCAGTGGGCCCTCCAAAGTGGCAAAACCAGAAGACCCTTGTAGATCAGACTCCATGAGTCCCTATTTTTCCGATGACACGAAGTGTCAGAGGGACTCCAGATATTGGATTGTCCAAAAATGGTTACTGTTTGGTTACATAACATTTAATTGTTACTGGTTATTTTCCAAATATCTTAACTGACTGGTTACATAACTTTTCATAAACAGTAGTTATTTTTTTGGGTTTTATGTCCTAAAACATCTTGTGTAATTAATTACAAATACTTGTTATGTCACTTTGTTTGGTTTCTCCTATTGTCACATAACAACTTGCAGTTGTGGCTGAGAACTTACAATTATAAACAATTACATTGTTATCCAATAATTTAAAAATTCCCACACTTTAAAAAAAACAATTTTGTTTGAAGTTCATTCTGCCATATCATACTCATTGGCATGCTGCTGGTGCTCATTTGCATGGCCAATATCCGGAGACTGCAGTGCAATGCTTGCACTGCCTTACACATAAAGCAGTCTCATGGAGACTGCTTGTAGATGCTAGATGGAGGGGGCCCTCCAAATCAGTGCCCGGCACTGTGAGCCCTTGAAAGTCAGAGGGCCCTATAGGTCTGGAAACAAAGGTCTGGGCCAGCGCCATCTTTGCTTGGGTGAAATAACAGAATCTTTAGAGCCTGGTTTTGGGGTGATTTGTGGCTTTGAAAAATCTAAAAAAAATACTGGCATCTACCTTTTATCTTTAGAAAACACACTGGATTCTTGAAATATTTTTATGAGGCCGATTTATGGAGAAATGACAGGAAATATAACATGTAAACAAAACTTCGGACATCAACCTCGAGTGGTTCGGACGCACTTTTAGTATTAAGGCCTCCAGAGCGTGCTGCATCATTGAAGCAGCAATTGCTCAAGGAAAGGTTGGATCAACTTGGATGGATACTGAGCTCTGCTCTGCTGATCTAAGGGCCCTACTAAGTAGGATTTACATCCCTGTAGCAAACTGTGAGGGTGAGAGATCATTTTCTACCCTCACAAGAGTGAAAAGTCACTTGAGATCGACAATTCGCCTGGAAAAATTATATTCACTTTCTTTGCCAGCTGGCAATTAAATCTGCCCTGTTGCTTGACATCGACAAATATATTTGACAAATGTTCAATGGAAAAAAAAACAGAAAGAAACTTCTTTAAATCAATGGTATCCAGGTAAATGTTACTTTCCCTACACATGCTACAGGCTTCTATGTCAAGTACTCCATGTGTTTTTTTTCTGCTCTGCAATACATGGTGCATGCAATGTTTTATTCTGTCGTAGACTTCTATATAATCATACTGAGAAAATTGTTCTGAGTCTTCTGACATTTGACCTATTGATTTATTTTTTGCTTCATACTAAGAACATTGATGTTAAATTTGACTTATTACGCTCATGAATGCATTGTTCTAACTTAAACTTTTATAATTAGATAATCATACGGAGACAAATAGTTTCATACTGAGAACATTATTGTGTCAGGCATTAATCAACTGATTACTTTTTACTCAACAATGGCGAATCTATCTTTAATTTTCATGATCTTACAGATACATTATTCAACCTTGTAAGTTTCAACCCAAAAATTCACTTGATGGTTAACATCTTCAAATTCTGGATGTGTTACAATAATTTCAAGCAATTTTAACTATTAAGTTATATGGTCTGTGAAATAATGGATACGTCAGGTCTCTGCGCGAAGCGCAGAGACCAGAGGTCTTAATATGGTAGGAGCTGTACTCACACATTGATATACTAGGCAAATCTTGGGGATGGGGCAAGCTGTGAAAAAGTGGCACCGTGATTATGACGTCATAGTCAGGTCTCTTAGCGAAAAAAATGTGACAAACTGGACAAAGCTCTGAAATTTGGCATACAAGCTCGGTTTTTGATGCCTAAGCTTCAAAAAATTTTTTCCCGTGAAAGTCATTTTAAAAGCGTTTCCATGGCAACAAGTTACTGTTCAATTGCAAGTCAAGAAAAAAAATTCATTTTATCGAAGTAGACAGGCCACTTCAGATAAGGGGCTGTTTTTAAGCATAGTGGTACCTGATTTAAACATCTGTCAAAATGTATGTCTATCTGAAGTTTTCCACAATTACTGTTGCTATGACAACCAAACAAAAACCAAAAAGCACACAAAATATTGTACTTCCTTACATAACAAAAGCTGTCAGATTAAATTTTATCACTGATACAAGTTAATTTATACGCCTGTTTATTGCCACAACACAGGCCTTCAATTCTTGTCTTAGCTTCAACTGATTCTTTCAGGGTAATATTGCCAAAATTCTGTTACCTTGATAACAAGCCGCACTGTTACTGACCATAATGAAAAACATGTATCTCATCATATCAAGAATATGGTTTCAGTTACAGGGCTTAATATTTGTATTGTTATACCTGAGCAAATCATTGATCAGAAGCTGTATTTAATTTTTACTCCGTTTTTGTTGCCATGGCAACCAAGCAACTAGCCAAAATACAACAATATATTTAGTCAAGGAGACAGTCCTATTGATCCTGTACAAGAGGTGTGACATTGGATATGATCACAGTTTTATTGCATATTATGATGGATGGGGTACCCCAGAACAAGAATCAGGCGCGTGCCACTCCGGCACCCTTGGGCATTCCATTCTAGCGGCCATTTTCCAAAATGGCTGCCGGAATCCTATTTTTGACCATATATCCTCATATAATTGTCATAGGACCATGATTTTTGGGTCTAAACCTAGGTTTTCAGGTATAAGGAATTCAATGAAAGTGGTTTTGATGATGCCAGTTCAATATTCTGGCGGCCATTTTGCAAAATGGCCGCCAAAACCATATTTTAGGCCATATCTCCAGATATAATTGTCATAGGATCATGATATTTTGGTGTAAACCTAGGTTTTCTGGAATGGGGAATTCAATGAAAGTTGTTTTGATTACATCAAGGGCAATAGTTGTCCTTTAACCCTCTCCTTAATGCAAGATGGCTGCCATCGAAACTCAAATGTGGCATTTTGTCTTGCAACATTCTCTGCTATGTAGTAAAATTCTGTCACTTTCGTTTCTTTTAGTGGACCAGCCGATATATCATTCTTTACTGTTAGAGGCATTTCTTGTTAATGGAAGGTACCTATGCCAATTAGATAGTTTTTTGAACGAAAATCCAAAACTAACGGGATGCTAGATGAAGGCTTACACCAAGAGCTTGTTGTCAGCCTTCATTTAGCTTCTTGGTTCCCTTTTCACTACAACTTGTCGACTCACCAAAAGCTAAATCAATGTCGCCATCATTATTGAAAATGTCCTTGGAAACTCAAAATCCTGCGATGTATTTTCAGTTCCACTTATCCTTATCACTAGCGAACTTTTAACAATCAAAATGGATGTGGTTGGATAGCCCTTGATTTGAGCTTTCATTTGACACCTTTGTTTCCTTGTTACTACAGCTGTCAAATCTTGCAAGAGCTAAATAGATATTGCTGTCATTGTCAAAAATCTCCTCAGAAAACAAAATCCTCCCCTATATTTTCAATTCCACCTATCCTAATCACCAAATAAATCATTCCTAAGCAATCAAAATGGATGTGGTTGCACCCCATAGATACGAATGAGATCCTCCGGAGCAATTTTGATCCTTATGGAGCAGTAACAGATCCTCCGGAGCAATCTCCACATGCAGGAGTGTCAGTATGCCAAACAATTGGACTTTTCCAAACCTTTTATAACATTTTTGCCATATAGGACTCTACCACCTGTTGGATTAACTTCTTAGGGTCAGATTTGAATCAGGTACTGTACTGATATTTCCAATAATTACTTCACAATAAGCTCCCCCAGTTTTCAAGTTTGAGTGAATGTTCATGGAGTTGGTCATTTTGTATGTATTTTTCTCAGTTCAGAACACATTCAAGGACAAGTAGGGTTACAGAAGACTTATTCTACAATATTTAGACTTTGATTGCTTGCAGACTTTATTCAACTCTTGTTAAAATCATATTTTGTAGCATAATAAGACCAAAATTGTTTTTAGTGTGCTGAATATAATCCTACCAGAGAAGGTGAAACGATCCTATACAGCTATCCTCCATTAGCAAGTGCATCAGATTCAATTTTTTGGTGACTCAAAATGGGCTAGTAATCTGATAAATCAATGTAAATGATAAAATATCAGTTTGGTAGTCAACTGCTGACCAGGTTACTTGGGTTTTAAAGCTTGTAATTGGCTGCCCAGAAGCAGCAAACATGTGTCAGCCGCTCTGATAGGATCCGTTTCATGATTTTCTCCATTCAAAACAAAAGCTCATAGGATCGTTTCAATCCATGCTTACAGCAATTTAGCTGTTATTTGAATTTTGAAGGTCCACAATATTATTCAGTTTGCCAAGACAATTTCTGAATACATTTTCAGTTATCCTGACTCTTAAGAAATGCCTGGAATGAACTTTTACTCTTATAAAAGCTGCATTTTAGTCATGAACACGACTCTTCTAACTATTTGCTCCTTTCACTTGCCCAATTGGGGGGTCTTAGCATATCTAAACTACTGCACACATCAGTCTGATTGCTTGTGTATGAGTTAATAACAACATGCTTCAGCAGATGAACATGTTTACACAGCTTTGTTTCTTGGATTTATTTAAAAATTCAGGATTGTTTCTATCCGGAGCACACCAAATTGGTCCATAGGATCGTTATTCCCCTGGGAGGATCGTTACTTGCCCCATGAGGATCAAAATCGTTCCGGAGGACCTCATTCGTATCTATGGGGTGTGGTTGGATAGCCATTGATATCAGCTTTCATTTGGCTTCTTGGTTTTCTTGTTACTACAACTGTTAAATTGCAAAAAGCTAAATGAATGTTGCTAGGTGAAACAAAGGTGTCAAATAAAAGCTGAAATCAAGGGCTATCCAACCATATCCATTTTGATTGTCAGGAGTGAGTTATCTAGTGATAAGGATAAGTGGAACTGAAAATAAATGGCAGGATTTTGAGTTTTCAAGGACATTTTCGATAGTGACGGCAACATTAATTTAGCTTTTGGAGGGTTGACAAGTTGTAGTGAAAAGGAAACCAAGAAGCTAGATAAAAGCTGACATCATGCTCTTGGTGTCAGCCTTCATCTAGCACCTTAATTATTTGTTGATATTTCTTGAGATAGCTAAACTGAAATAAGCTGGTAATTTCTAGGAATTGTTTTTCTGCTGTCAACTTCAATTTAAAATGGCCCTTTGCAGAAACCCCATCGGACATTTATACTCCGGTTAATATTGAATTTTTGTTTGGCATAGGTACCTTCCATCAACAAGAAATGCCTCTAACAGTAAAGAATGATATATTGGCTGGTCCCCTAAAAGAAACTAAAGTGACCGAATTTAACTACATAGCGGAGAATGTTGCAAGACGAAATGCCACATTTGAGTTTCGATGGCAGCCATCTTGCATTAAGGAGAGGGTTAAAGGACAACTATTGCCTTGATGTCATCAAAACAACTTTCATTGAATTCCCCATTCCAGAAAACCTAGGTCTAGACCCAAATATTATGGTCCTATGACAATTATTTCAGGAGATATGGCTAAAAATATGGTTTTGGCGGCCATTTTGCAAAATGGCCACCAGAATATTGAACTGGCATCATCAAAACCACTTTCTTTGAATTCCTTATACCTGAAAACCTAGGTTTAGACCGAAAAATCATGGTCCTATGACAATTACATGCGGATATATGGTCAAAAATAGGATTCCGGCAGCCATTTTGGAAAATGGCCGCTAGAATGGAATGCCCAAGGGTGCCGGAGTGGCACGCACCTGATTCTTGTTCTGGGTACCCCATCCATTATAATATGCAATAAAACTGTAATCATACCCTATGCCACACCTGCCCTCTGTGACTCCCTGACTAATTGTAATTCCCGATCAAAGAAAAGCAGTACAAGTACAATTTCTCCTGATTTAATGTTGAAATTTTGAAATAGTAAAAAAAAAACATAGTGCTCACCTTTGGGATATGTCATATTGTGCATAAATTTGACAATTGTACCACAAGTTCACAATACTACACATGCACAGGGACCATGTGCAGTCCTATATATGTGCCAATTTTCATCTAAATCGACAAGAAAGTCTTTGAGATATTCAAGTTTTTGTGTGGGAAAACTTACCTTTGAAGACCTGTTAGTTATGTTGGCCCATCTTTATGGAAACAAGTGGTTGTCCAGGTAACAACATTTGAGGATCCATTCTCAAAATTTCTCAGGCCCCTGTCTAGCTGTCCGTCCATTTATCTTCTCATCTTTCCATAGGCGTACGGCGCGCATGATTTTTAGGGGGGCGAGCGACATTTGCCCGAATTTCAAGAGCTTGATTTGAGACCATTTCAGATAAAATAGCCTGGAAATCATTCATTTTCAATAAATTTTACTTAATCATCTGCCCAAATTTTTTAGCCCTTTTGCCCGAATCTTACTGTTTCTCTAACTTTTGGGGGGGCGATCGCGATCGCCCCCCTGCCCCCCTCCGATACGCCTATGCATCTTTCTGTCTGTCAACAAGATTGAGGAAAAGCTGCTGCATGGTTTCTCATGAAACCTAGCAGCATTTTTCAAGTCTATCTGATAATCTGATTAGATTTTGGTGGAGATCCGTGCAGCGCAAATAGTGCTTTATTCTGCACCAAAATTGTCTGGCCAATCATGTAGTAGGAGATTGATCAGCACATGACACGCCAATAAAATTATATTGGTGTCTTAAAAGTATTATTGGCTAGTCATTGGAGAGTGATGTTGGCGTGCCCCTATGCTCTTAGCAGCAACCATGCACTTAATTGCCTATTATTTAATGGCAGGCCTGGGGTGAGAGGAAACCTAACTTCTTGAAATGTCAATCTACCACTGCTCAAAAAAATTACAGGAACACATCTTTCAGGCCATTTTTCTGAAACTGGGAAATCTGTAGCTAAATGACTTAAACACGCTTCTATGTATGTTCATTTGACTAACCAATTCAGTTTTCACAGCAACATTGGTCAGGAATTGCCTTGTCAGTAGCAATTGTCCTGCGCGACCAACTATATTAAGAACATTTGAGATGCAGAAAGTGTTTTTTTGCTCCTCCAATTGCCACACAACGCCGTACATCAATATTGGAGTTCAACAGGGAGCCCCTGTTTTAGCAGTTGTGTCTGCAGTGACCTCTGTTGTCTTTTGGTGCAAGCAGGTCTCATTTTTGACATTTGGGCATTATGTCTGTGTCAGAAGAAACCCATGGTGATGTTTTTGTGAGTGTAACATTTTCAAACATGAAGACTTTTGGGAGCTTTCTTGATGGTCACAGATGCTTTGTCAATGGAGGGGTACACGGAGTGTATGGAGTGCATACAGGACAAATGAATGGCATAATGTGCATCAATGGGCTTGTGGAAATCACACTGAAGCCTAATTATGGGTCAGTGGAAGGAAAATTTCTGCTCATGCATGAAAATGCACATCTGTAACCTGCTTGGGTGACCACGGCTCATCTTAAATTGGAAGGTATTGCAGTGATGGTCTGTCCAGAAAGGTCATCAGACCTCCAGGGCCGGATTACTAAATAGGCTGAAAAAGCTGCAGCTTAGGGCACCATGCTAGCAGGGGGCACCATGAGCCCTCAAAAATAAAACAACATTATAATGACTGAAATAAAACATTTTTTAAAAAAGCCCCCACCCCTCAGGTTGCCCCCTCCTCAGGGTGCCCCCACTCCTCAGGGTGACTGAATTAAAATATTTTTAAAAAAGCCCTCACCCCTCAGGGTGCCCCCCGTCAGGGTGCCCCCCATCCTCAGGGTGCCCCCACTCCTCAGGGTGCCCATCTGTCAGGGGGACCCATCCCTCAGGGGGCCTTATTCGAGAGCCCTCCAAAAAAATGTCATTATTTAAAATGACAGAAATAAAACATGAAAAAATTGCTCCCAGGCCCCTAACCTCAGGGGCCCCACTCATCAGGGGGGGGGGCACACATCAGGGGGGCCCCAACCCTCCGGGTGCCCCCACCCCTGAGCTCTCCAAAACAAATTCATTAAAATGACTGATATAAAAAATTGCCCCACCCCTCAAGGTGCCCCCAACCTCGAGAATGTAAAATTTGTAAATTAAAAATATATCTCTATGTGGTAAAGTATGGCTACAGACTACCGTACAGTTGCCAATGGGAAAAAACCGCCCTGATCCTGAGGCCCCGGCAGCTCAAGTTGAGCGCCTGTGAAAATCAGGTCTCATCTGGAAATTTGAAATGTAGCCTGGGCGGGGTTGGGGGGGGGGGCGCACCAACTCGGCCGGCAGCTTAGGGCACCAGAAAGGGTTAATCCGGCCCATAGAACATGTGTAGGACATCCTTTACAGTGTGTTTCCTGGCAGCCACCGCCTCCATGAACCATACGGGAACATGAACAAGAAAACATTTAAGAGTTGCCCAGGATCCCCCAATTGACCACCCGCAGGTTCATCAAAAGCATTGCAATTTCATTCAAACAGTGTGTTCATGCTCATCTTCGCCTAACACAGTATTGGGAAACATTTGGTTGCAACAGAGAGTGAATTTAATAAAATTTTGAATTTGGTCATATCATGTTTTCACAACAGTTTTGGGGGTCACCAAAGTTTCAGTGTCCCTGTACAGAGAATTGTCATTCAATTCATCCAGCTGTGATTTGATGAACCCTTCAAAATGATAAAGAAGATCAACTTTGCATTGAAATTCCATTGCATCTTTCCAAGTTCTTAAAATTTTACTTGAAAGAGCTGTTCCTTTAATTTTTTGAGCAGTGTATCATTTTATAAATGTGACCATTGTAAATACTGGGAAATTTTTTTTAAAAATTCATATGAAACAAGTGGAATCAGCTCTCTCATTTACTAAAATAAAAAAACATGCATATGTCTGAAATTTTTGTTGCAGAATATAACAAATAGTGGCTGTTGAGTCAACCAATATTGAGTTTTATTGGCCTCAGCATGGCCTCGACCAATATTATTGCTTCAGCCAATAAAACTCAATATTGGTCTCTCAACATCCACTATCTGTATGATATATATGCCTCATGTATGGTTGTTTCCACTCCTTCATATATAACTGTCTCACTGGGTCTATTTCTTTGAAAGGAAAACACAGATATCTATTGCAATAAAGAAGAGCACATATTCACTGCCCAAAATTCTATATTTTGTCAATAACCAATAACTACAGATGAATTAAAAGTGAGAGGTCTGATGTTCAAGGTTCATTTCTAAGTATATCAGTTAAATGCCTACTCACAAGTCTCAGAAAGGCATACGAGGGGCGTTCAGAAAGTTCGAGGCTTTTTTTCATATGGATACTTATTTTCAATGTAGAACTATGAATTTTTCACAGGATAAAATTCAGCATATTTGGAATGGATTTCCAAAATTTTGGACAATTTGGACATTTTTAAGTCATTCTGTGGTTGCCATGGAAACTGAAAGTTCAGCTTCTTGGGGCAGGTAACACTGAAACCAAGAATGCCAAGAAATTGTGACTGTGAGAGACTTCTCTCTGTCACTTGTATTAGTGAGATTGACAATATTTGACACAAGAAATGTGGGATTAGCTTCTAAATATGCTTTCAAGCACACCAAATGTGTGTATTCTTACACTGGACCCATGTAGGAAAGCACTTCTGCATGCCAGATTTGGCAAGGGAAATTCAGGAGGCAAAGGTGTGTTTCCCTGACTACATAAGGACTTGTGAAAGCATGGATTCACTAGTATGAACAAGAGACCAAAATGGACAGCATTATCCATCCTAGCTATTCCTGTGACATGATGCTTTACATAAGTCCTGGTTTTCCCTTACTTTAGTCCATGGGGGCTATAGTTTCAGGCACTGGAAGACAAAAGGCTTTGGATGACCGAAATTCTTTCACAGAACTTTGTTTGGAGGACTTCAAGGAACACTTACTTCAATGGGTCAGGTGTATGAATCAATGCTTTTGGTGAGCTTGGGAGTATTTTTTAAGGCTAATATTATATTTCTTGTGTCAAATATTGTCAATCTCACTAATGCAAGTGATAGAGAGAGGTCTCTCACCGCCAAAATTCATTGGCTTTAGTGGTTTCAGTATCATCTGCCCCAAGAAGCTGAACTTTCAGTTTCCGTGGCAACCACAGAATGACTTAAAAATGTTGAAATTGTCCAAAATTTTGGAAATCCATTCCAAATATGCTGAATTTTATCCTGTGAAAAATTCATATTTCTAGATTGAAAATAAGTGTCCATATAAAAAAAAGCCTCGAACTTTCTGAACGCCCCTCGTATTAGTTAAATTAGTCATATCGGTGAGTAGGTCTGTACAGATGATAGTGAATTATTCAAGTCATTTTGCAATTGAAATATTCTACTGAACAAACAAGGGAAAGAGTTGGTTAATTGCAATCATTCCATGCTTGCCAAGGCTACATGTGATTTGCTTCATGATAAGTAATTGCAATCAGAATACATCTCTGAAATTACTCTCAATCTCAGCAGAAATGTTTAATTGCAACTCATATTAGAGTGTTCCACTCAATTGCAATAAATAGAACTGTTTTGAGCAGTTTGACAGTCATGCTCTCTGAACTGATTACCTAGAGAATTCTGCAGCTTGACTATTAAGGAGAAGGAAGCCACCATCCCATCATACCTCTCCTGACTTTGTGATAATCAGTTTCATTTGTTCTCTCATCTAAAACAACATGGATCCAGTCACTTGTCTTGTTGCACAAATCCGCCATGCTGACCTTTGCTTCAAGAAAGCCAGCCACCAGGTGGCTCTCCTCAACAACAAGATTGCCAACACCAGGTGTCACTATGACAGATCTCGCAGAGACAACAGAAAGGCATTTGCTCGCAAGAGGTCCTTGCATTTGACCACATATGAAGGTGTTCGCCAGATGTACTTTGAATACGCAGCTCAAAGATGCCAGGAAATCCAGATGTTGTGTGATGCATTATGGGAAGTTGCTGGTCTGGAATACGAAGATGTGGTTCAAGATGACAGCCAAGAAGTCGACTTGTGAAGAGGTCAAGAAACGACAGAAATGAAAACTAGAAGATACGTTGTGAATTAATCTATCAAGAAGATATTCACACTTCCAAAAAACCAATGGTCCTTGTAAGGACCACCAAATCCTCCCAAGAGAGTAAACCATGTACACATCTTATGTTTGACATCCATTCCAACTTCGGTACTCAATGGCCAATGGTAGATCATATCAGAAATATCAATGTTATGACAAGCCTGGTATCAATGATGCAGGCAATATTGGCACTGTTATAACCATTACAATGAGACATATGTGATTCTAAGGCAAAGTACTTAGAGGCATATTTACATTGTTCTTCCGAGAGCAACTGAGCAATCTTCAGTAATGCAATTGCTGCTACTTGCTTGTTTTATGTAAAAAAAAAGTTCTTTGCGTGTTACAATTGGTTTTGAAGAAAATAAATCTAATTCAATCTAACTGTCATATTCCATGGAGGTGAGAAGAGTTGATAGAAAGACAAGACTTCCAATTATTCAAATATGATATTAATAATTGTATTTTTGCATTCAGGGAGGGTAATAATGTTCAAACATTGGATAATTGAATAAATTTGAAATGATACACTATCAGGGAAATAAAAAGCAATGGAGTATTCTGAAAAACTCTTAGTTAAATTTAAACTAGGTGAAATTGTGGGAGATACAGGCAACAAAAGGAATACTACAATTTTTCAATATATTTTTAATAGAGCCAAATCTGTAAAACCAAAGTAGGCCTTCCTAAAACATAAAAAGAAAAAAGGCACAAGACTAATTTACACTTGTCATGGTGCAGTTTCAAGCATTTAGGAAGAACACTCTGGAGAGCTATCGGCCGAAAACTGAAAAATATTGTACTTTTATATTCTTTTCTCAATGTTTCAAAAAATATTGAATACCTATCAAACAGCTGGACCATATCTGTCTTATATGTTCACCAAATTTAATTCATATAATATAATAGTGGTAGAGTCTTTGTTCGCATCTAGCTAGGCGGAACAAGGGAGGGGGCAATTGGGAGGTGCCCCCCCCCCCTTTCATCTGGAAAACCCTTCATACTGCCTTTTGGGGGAAAACTTAGTTCTAGAGACTCCAATGTTATAAATATTGCTCCGCCCCTCCCTTTCAAAATAATCCTTAGTAGACCCTCAGCTCAGAAAAGAAAAAAAAGTTTGGCTATTCTTCTCAATAATTTAAAAATAGTTAGAATACCTATCAATCACACCACCAAAATGCAAGAGTATTGATCTAATAGTGGCTGAGTCTTTGTCCAGATGCAAAATGATTGAAAAGAATTCTCAGTGTTTCAAAAACAATTAAATACTTAACAGTCAAACCATCAAAAATATAACATGCCATAATGGCTGAGCCTTGGCCTGGAAACAATAGGAAAACTAACTTGTAGTATTGGTTTCAAGTAACTTAACAGTTTACACTGATGTAAATTATCATCCATTTTGAAAGTCTGGGAATATTTCATAATGGTAAAGAAAAAATATGATTTATTGGCCACTTTTAGTAAAACATGTTCAAAAGCCAAAATTACAATCAATGCAAATTGGTTTAAATATATTTAACATCAAGTCTGTCACAACTCAATGCCTATACTAGAGACTGGAAATAAATAAGTTGGTTTGTATGATCGTTTGAAGCATTCTTACTGCATTTTGTTTAGTTTTTTGTAGACTTTTGTGCCAAGTTGGTGTTTATCACTTTTGTTTGTCACACCATAGTCTAACACTTTCCACCATAAACAATTATTAAACATTGACAATTATCTTTAACAAAATTTTGAGTTAAAATCGTGTTGGAAATCTTTGTTGACCAACTGAAATCACTTAACGTGTGGTATGGTTGGTACTCTACTCCCCTCAGGCTCAATTAACTTTGCAAATTCCCAATTTGCTATGGCAAAGTAGTCCAGAACATCCAAAGTGATCACATTTCATGTAAAGTAAAGTATGGAGCAGCAGGGCCCTAATATTGTCTGCATCATTGATGCAAAGCTTGCATCATACCATTGAGGTTTCCAATGGAATCTAAGTACTTGGCGTTCTGGCAAGGCCATTGAATTCCTCAGCTGGACTGGGTGTCAAACATAAGATGTGTACATGGTTTACTCTCTTGGGAGGATTTGGTGGTCCTTACAAGGACCATTGGTTTTTTGGAAGTGTGAATATTTTCTTGATAGATTAATTCACAACATAGCTTCTAGTTTTCATTTCTGTCATTTCTTGACCTCTTCACAAGTCGACTTCTTGGCTGTCATCTTGAACCACATCTTTGTATTCCAGACCAGCAACTTCCCACAATGCATCACACAACATCTGGATTTCTTGGCATCTTTGAGCTGCATATTCAAAGTACATCTGGCGAACACCTTCATATGTGGTCAAATGCAAGGACCTCTTGCGGGCAAATGCCTTTCTGTTGTCTCTGCGAGATCTGTCATAGTGACACCTGGTGTTGGAAATCTTGTTGTTGAGGAGAGCCACCTGGTGGCTGGCTTTCTTGAAGCGAAGGTCAGCATGGCGGATTTGAGCAACAAGACAAGTGACTGGATCCATGTTGTTTCAGGTGAGAGAACAAATGAAGCTTATTATCACAAAGTCAGTAACAATTGTATGATGGGATGGTGGCTTCCTTTTCCTTTATAGTCAAGCTGCAGAATTCTCTAGAGAATCAGTTCCAATTGCATGTGTGTCAAACTGCTCAAAACAGTTCTGTTGATTGCAATTGAGTGGAATACTCTGGTATGAGTTGCAATTAAACAGTTCTGTTGAGATTGAGAGTAATTTCAGAGATTGAATTCTGATTGCAATTACCTATCATGAGACAAATCAGGCATTGCCTTGGCATGCATGGAATGATTGCAATTAGCCAACTCCTCCTCTTGCCTGTTCAGTAAAACATTTCAATTATAAATTGACCAGAAGAACTTGCTATCAGCTATATATATAGAGCTACTCACAAATATGATTAATTTAACTTACAAGCCTATCACTAAGACTTTTGTGTGGGCATCTGGCCACTATACTTTTAGAGGCACCTTGAACATTAGCCTTGTCACTTTAGATTGATCTGCAATTCATCATCATCATCATCATCAAAGTACTGCCACAACATCAAAACTGATGACTCATGTGGAGGCGCTATGCGTTTGTTAGTAGAAAAGAAAAAGGTGAACAGTAGAAAGGAGGTGTTATGTACAGAAATTTACAGAGAAGTAGATATTGACATGAGTTTAGGTTATTATGGTATGCTTGGCCAGCGCTGTCTTGAACTGGTCCACTGATGCAGTATCCATAACGTAGGCTGGCAGGGCGTTCCATTGTATGATGGTGCGTGGATAGAAGGAATACTTGTGATAGTTTGTGGTGGTCGATACTTGTTGGAACGTGAAGCTATGATTTTGACGAGTGGGCATGACGATGGGTGTGAGATAACGATTGCTGTCGACTGCGATGATGTTGTGGGTTGCCTTGTACATAATGATGATTCGCATCTTTGCTCTTCGCTCCTGGAGGGTTTCCCATTCCAGTTGTTGGAGCATGCTGCCGACGCTGGAAGTCTGATGGTAACGTCTGAGTACGAATCTGGCTGATCTCCTCTGCACCTTCTCTATTTTCTTCACTTGCTCCTGTGTGTGTGGATCCCAGACTGCAGCACAATATTCCAGTTGTGGTCTCACTAGTGTTTTGTAGGCCATTTCTCTTGTTTCTTCAGGGGCATTCCGCAGATTACGCCGCAAGAAGCCTAGGGTCTTGTTAGCCTTCTTTGTGATCTTGTCTATGTGGTCCTTCCATTCTAGTTTCGAGGCGATGTTGACTCCCAGATATTTTGTCTGGTCGACGGTCTTGAGCCGGTGGCCTCTCAGATGATAGGATGTCTCATGCGGACGACGTTTTCTGGAGATGATGATATGTTCACATTTATCTGGGTGAAATTTCATCCCCCATAGATCTTCCCACTCACTCAGACTATCAAGGTCCTCTTGCAGGATTGCTACGTCCTGCTGTCCAGTGATCTTCCGGTAGACGACTAGGTCATCTGCAAATAGTTTGCAGGGGCTTCTGATGGTATCTGGGAGGTCATTTATGAAGACCAAGAAGAGGACAGGGCCCAGCACAGTTCCCTGTGGTACCCCGGAGACAACCTTACAGTAGTCCGATGCTTCTCCATCCAGCAGTACACGTTGAGATCTTTTGTCAAGGAAGGAGCTGAGCCAGGAGAGGACAGTTCCTTCGATCCCGTAGAAGTTTACCTTCTTCAAAAGGCGACGGTGGGGCACTCGGTCAAAGGCCTTAGAGAAGTCCATCACGTTGGCATCGTATTGTTGTCCGGCTGCTAGACCATGGAGCAGTTCTTGAGTGAAATTTAGAAGCTGGGACTCGCATGATCTCTTGGTTCTGAACCCATGTTGGCAGTCTGACAAGAGGTTGTTGCTCTCAAGATGGCCCATGATGTTGCTGGCAACGATATGCTCTAATATCTTCGATGTGATGGCTGTAAGGGAGACTGGGCGGTAGTTGGCGGGGTCGTATTTTTCGCCTTTCTTGAAAACTGGTGTTACATCTGCAGATCTCCATTGCATTGGGACATGTCCTTCATTCAGCGATTTCTGGAAGAGGGCTGCATACAGTGGAGCCAACTCTTGGTGGACTTCTCTCAGGAACCTGGGATGAAGCTTGTCGGGACCTGCGGCCTTATTCGGGTTAAGGCCAGCGAGGAGCTTTTGGACTCCTTTCACGGTGATCTCAGGTGTTGGCATCCGTGGGTTAGTTGAGGGGCCGAGATCGGGAATTGATGAGGCGTCCTCTTCAGTAAACACAGACGCGTATTGTCTGTTAAGGATGTTTGATTTTCCTTTGGCATCTGATACAAGAACTCCGTCTTGCTTCAACGGCGCAGTTCCAGAGGCATCTTTCTTGAGGGATTTCACATAACCCCAGAACTTCTTTGTTGATTGTCTGCTTTGTGGAGCGTATTCGTCCTCTTGTGGTTGGAAGATGGAGCTGGCATAGGTGTCTTTTGCGTGCCTCCATGCCTTCTGTGCTTCTGTCTTCAATGTGTGGAAATCTAGCTCGTCTTGGAAGTGTTTGGACTTCACCCATTTCCTGTACGCAGCATTTCTTCTTTGGAAGAGCTGTTTCAGGTCCTGGTTCCACCATGGTGGGTCTTTGAAGCCCTTTATATTCTTGGTTGGAATGGAAGCGTCGATGATTTCTTGGAGTCCTGTTTCTATCTTGTTCCACATTTGTTGTGTTGAAAGGCTAGTTGAATCGTTAAGTATCATTTCTGATAGTTTGATGACTTCTGACTTGATGTGCGGCCAGTCTGCTTTCTGGTATTTCAGGACCCTGCGTGGCGGTTGGCGGCTTAGTTTGGGCTTGACGTGGATGTCCATGTAGACGGTGTTGTGGTCTGCTTGGGCGCTCAGAGGTGGCATTGTCTGGGCGTTATTCACGAGGGTGGGGTTGTTTGTGAGGATGAGGTCAAGGAGGTTTTCGCCTCGTGTCGGCTCTTGGATGATTTGTTCAAGTCCGTTGTCATTGGCAATCTCGATTAGGGAGTTGCAGAGTGCTGGCATCTGAGCTCGTGGTCTTGTCGATAGGGTGGACCAGTCTATACCTGGGAGGTTGAAATCACCACCAATGATGAGTGTGCCTTCAGTGGTTCGGGAGATACTATTGACTATACGGCCAAACTCCTCAAGGCAATCAGGCTCTGCTCTGGGCGGTCGGTAGAATGCTCCGATGGTAATACTGGGGCCTTTTTCTTCCTTTACTTGTACCCATACTGCTTCGATGTTTGATGAGTATTCGTCTAGGGAGCAGCTAATCAGTCGGCTTGAGACAAGGATGAACACTCCTCCTCCGTCTTGGTCGACTCTGTCTCTCCGATATACATTGTAGTCTGGTGGGAAGATTTCGGGGCTGCCGATGTCAGGCTTGAGCCATGATTCTGTGGCGATCACGATATCGGGTTGCACAGAGAGCAGCAAAGTTTCAAGTTCTGTCTTTTTATTACAAATGGATTGACAGTTCATCAGAACGAGTTTCCGTTGATGGCGGTTGTCTCGCTGTTTCTGGAGTCTGCTCTGTTTGGCCTGGTGGAGTGGGCCTCTCTCTCTTGATGGTGTGGACGTGTCTTGGGGATCTCCGATACTATTTGGTGTCTTGATGGGAGTTGTTGAAGAGCTGGAGTGGGCGCGGCTTGATCTTGTGATCTCAGGTGTGTTGACGGGGCCTGGATCATAGGGATCGGATCCGGTGTCCGCCCGCCAGTCCGAGGGCCCGCGAGTCCGAGGGTCCGCGAGTCCGAAGGCCCGTCATTCCGAGGGCCCGCCAGTCCGAATTTTTGGTGCCCTGAGGGCATTGTGGTGCCCTCAGGGCATTGTAATGTCCTGAGGGCATACCCTGTTCATGGTGCCCTGAGGGCATCACTATGAGGGCCCACTACTGGAGAAGTAGCAAGGCCCTGCATTCCGAGGGCCCGCCAGTCCGAAATGCCCTCAGGGCATTGCCATGGTGCCCTGAGGGCACTATAAGTTTAAGAAGCTTTCAGGGCTTTATGAAGATTCCAGACTGAGTTACCTGAGGGCTACTGAGGTACCTGATTGCTATTGAATTGCCTGATTACCAAATTGCCTGATCACCACAATGCCTAATTGCCATTGAATTGCCTGATTGCCATATTGAATTGCCACAGTTGTAATGCAGTGTCAGATTGGAGTGCCTATATCTGATTGCTATTGAAAATGTTGAAGTGTCAGATTAGAGTTGAGCTCTTTCTTATTCTATGAGTGCAATCATATCATATAGGCCTATAGGGTAAGTTTCTTTGAGTCGGACACTAAGGCCACACATAATTGATCTTTAGCTTCTCGGATTCGTCTCAAGGCACTTTTTCTAGGGTCGGTCGGTAGGACAAAAAAAAAAGTGGAAAAAAAAAAATTTATAATGTCAAAAAAAAAAATTTTTTTTTTCCATCGGCAGGAAGTCTACTGTGTCGGCGGGTCCGCGAAGCTAAGAATCAATTATATGTGGCCTAAGAGAGGGTAACCTTGAGTCGGACACTTTTATTAGGACTGCACTGGCTAATTGAGAGCTTTTTGTGTAAATTTGTCTTGTTTAAGTTATTTGCTTGCCTTTGGTATTGAACTGACTTCAGTTTCTGTGTCATTCAGTCAGAAGTAGGCTTAACCAATTTTGTGCTCTATATATGGGCCTTTTTATCTGGAGGGAAGGACCTAAAGAAACTGTAGCATTGATGTCATGTTTTTAGAACACAGCTGTCCCACTCAAGGATATTTTTTATTATTTCAGAAATTTAACCACTAATTTACTTCCTGCGTTGTGCAAGTTGTCAATTTTCTGTTAGATTTAGTGAAAACTTTTAATTGAGGCCTTGGTTGATCATAAATAACTCATAGGCCAAGCAAGATATATCACATTTTTGAATGTGCAGAATATAAGTCATTATAAGTGTCAGACTGGAACTTACCCTATATGCGATATATAATTTTAAAAGACTATTCACTTCCTCTCACCGGAGTTGCCAATTGTTTATATAAAATCCAATCATATAATGACAAATACAGAATTTTCATTTGTAGACTAAGACAACTGTACCAAAGATTAATCACTGTTATTCTCGCTATTCGCCCTTTACTAAACTACCAACTGTCACTGCTCGGAATTTCATATTCATTTATATTTATTTATTTTATTTAACCCCAATATTGGGGAAAACAAAGAAATACAACATAAAACCAATGGTAAAACAATGATGCAATTTGGCACCAAATATTAACTCAATAGCAGATAAAAGCATCTTTATCACCCTATATTTGTGTGTCCCAACCATAACAGTTGAAACCACTAGGTAAACTCTCAGCAAGTACTTCCCTCGTGAATGCTTTGGAAAGCTATATTCTCTGACTTAGGCCTACTTTCCTTTACCCATACACAGTTCATTGCACTTTAATTTTTTCAGTTACTCTGAAAACGTTTCATACAGCAATGTGAAGATGAAAGTGTCCCAACCATAACGTTTTTGTCCAAACCATAATACCTCACATAAATGGCTATTCTGACAGGGTTAGTGCAGTTTTGAAAGGTCTGTTAACTTTCTAATAACAAGACAAGATAAGAAGAACTAGCCAAACAGATTTTAGGAATATTTCAATTAGATATCATGAGATCACATGCTGTCAAAAAAGTCATCTCTAGAGATGTGAAAATTTGCAGGGAGGGATGGTTTGACCATAAATCAATATTTCTGTTCAGTTATTCTATTCACGTCTTTGTAGAATTGGTAAATTCAACTATTCAACTTGAATATATCAATTATTTCAATTAAATATGTTGTAGTGGTAGTAGTAGTCATAGTTCTCTAAAACTATGCCACATTGTTGACAAGAATAACAGTCTTATGTTCAAATCTAGCCTAATTTCAGTCGCCTACTTACAATGCTTCATTTAATTTTTCTTTTGTATTCCTTCTATCGGGATCAATGAGATATATTTCGCTTTATAACATAGAATTTTATGGTACGAAGTACTTGTCACAACATTGTGAAGCAACGTTCAAAATAATTATGATGTTGGCAAGTGACATTGCGGCAACATTTTCATAAGGTTGTAAAGCAATGTCGAAGATACGATGTTAGAATATGAGGTCGTTGCAACGGTGTAAAAAAAAATCTCAACATCCTGTTCACACTATGGCAACATCATTTCTGCCATACATTCTATGTGACAAACAGACAAGTCCTCCACCAATCAGCGATCAGCAATGTTGTGTTCACATTGTGTGCCCCTCAGGTTGGAACAATAAAGTTGGCTCAGGAATAAAAGAGTATACTGGGTAACATGAGGGTGCTCCAAAGAAGACAAGTGTGCCCCAAGTTAGAAAAAATAGCCATAGAATAGAATAGAATAGAATAGTTTATTGACCATTATAAAATAATATTTACATCGACATACAAAAATTGTCAGCATTAATCATGGTAGGCTGACGCCAATACTGACGTATTTGCCTTTACCAAAAGAGTCTTAAATACATTAAACATAATCATTTGCATATTGGAAAAATCCAAAAGAAAAGAAAAAAAGAACATATAAGTATATAGCTACATATAGTGAGAAAAGAGAGAGAAAAAAAAAACCAGAACAATAATATATTATTTACAAGTAAATAAACACATGTTGATAAAATCCTAGTATTACAGATTAATTAATCCTATTGCTGCCCAGGACATTATGCATACAGAGTAACCTTTATTTCAATGATGTGAAACACTGACCTTTGTATTACAATATATCCACATTCCACAATTACTTGATATATGTTATATCTATACACGTACAATAGAGTATGCTACATCAGAGATAAGTAATACCATACTATTAATACTTCCCATGAGGAACAACAAAGTGCCCTGCGGAACAACAAAGTGCCCTGCGGAACAACAAAGTGCCCTGACGAACAACAAAGTGCCCTGAGGAACAACAAAGTGCCCTGAGGAACACCAAAGTGCCCTGAGGAACAACAGAGTGCTCCGAGGAACAACAGAGTGCCGTGAGGAACAACAAAGTGCCCCGAGGAACAACAGAGTGCTCCGAGGAACAACAGAGTGCCCTGAGGAACAACAAAGTGCTCCTCAGGTTGGAACAATAAAGTTGGCTCAGGAATAAAAGAGTATACTGGGTAACATGAGGGTGCTCCAAAGAAGACAAGTGTGCCCCAAGTTAGAAAAAATAGCCATGAGGAACAACAAAGTGCCCTGCGGAACAACAACGTGTCCAGAGGAACAACAACGTGTCCAGAGGAACAACAACGTGTCCAGAGGAACAACAACGTGTCCAGAGGAAGGCTACAGCAGCCTGCTTAAGTTGCGAGCGTGAGCAAGCAGGCTACAACATTTCACTGCTGGTGTTCTATTTCACGTCCTCGCAAACCTGCCTTTTTGAAGCAGCCAAGTGAAATTCTGCTGAGCGCGGACCTGAAAAGCAGCAGCGCGGACTTTAGGGGCAGCAGTTCTACTGACCTAGATCCCAATTCGATACCCATTTCGAATTGAATTTCATCAGTCTGTGCTTCGCTCGCTCGCCTGCTAAAGCAGACTGGCTTGTCAGTCAAGTCCAGAGGAACAATGACGTGTCCAGAGGAACAAAAACGTGTCCAGAGGAACAAAAACGTGTCCAGAGGAACAGCAATGTGTCCAGAGGAAGAAAAAAGTGTCCAGAGGAACAAAAACGTGTCCAGAGGAACGACAACATGTCCAGAGGAACAAAAACGTGTCCAGAGGAACAACAACGTGTCCAGAGGAACAAAAACGTGTCCAGAGGAACAAAAAAGTGCCCTGAGGAACAAAAAAGTGCCCTGAGGAACAAAAAATTGCCCTGAGGAACAAAAAATTGCCCTGAAGAACAACAAAGTACCCCGGGGAACAACAAAGTACCCTCTGGAACAACAAAGTGCCCTAAGCGCTAAGGAACAACAGAGTGTCCAGAGGAACAATAAACTGTCCACAGGAACAACAGAGTGTTCAGAGGAACAACAAACTGTCCAGAGGAACAACAAACTGTCCAGAGGAACAGCAAACTGTCCAGAAGAACAGCAAACTGTCCAGAGGAACGACAATGTGTCTAGAGGAACAACAACATGTCCTGTACCAAAAAGTGCCTCGAGGAACAAAAAGTGCCCTGAAGAACAACAAAGTGCCCTGAGGAACAATAAAGTGCCCTGAGGAACAACAAAGTGCCCTGAGGAACAACAAAGTGCCCTGAGGAACAACAAAGTGCCCTAAGGAACAACAAAGTGCCCTGAGGCACAACAAAGTGCTCTGAGGAACAACAAAGTGCCCCTCAGGTTGGAACAATAAAGTTGGCTCTGGAATGAAAGAGTATACTGGGTAACATGAGTGCTCCAAAGAACACAAGTGTGCCCAAGTTAGAAAAATAGCCTCAGGGCACATTGTTGTTCCTCGGGGTACCTTGTTGTTCCTCAGGGCACTTTTTTGTTCTTCAGGGCACTTTTTTGTTCTTCAGGGCATTTTTTTGTTCTTCAGGGCAAATTTTTGTTCTTCAGGGCAATTTTTGGTTGATCAAGGCAATTTTTGGTTGATCAAGGCAATTTTTGGTTGATCAAGGCAATTTTTGTCGATCTAGTACAAGTAGTGCCCTGAGGAATTAAAGAGTGCCCCAAGGAACCATCAGAGGAGCAGAACAGTTGTAACCGTAAACATCCTGAACTAAGGCAAAAAGGTGCTGTCAACCTGTTCAGAATACAAACAATGCAGATTTTAATAGCCTCCTGTTTGGTTTCCCATGCTTTTGGGTTTGGGGAATCCAAATATCACATTCATTTTGGTCTAGAGTGAAGGGAAACCCTGCCTCAAGAGCCCTCAATATTTGTTGTCCATTTCAAAGGAAGTCGCAGGCCCATTTTTCTATGATTTTATGTTACATTTTGTCTGGTTACTTGATAGCAAATCATCACAGAGAGCCTTCAAAATAGTGCCAAATGAAAGGAAATGAATTTTCCTAGCAGATAGATAGATATGTGATTTGTCATCAAAATGTTGCAAAGGAAATGAAAATTTATTAAATATTTCATTTTTCAAAGAAATTGGTAAAAAAAGCCTGAATTTCATACGGTTTCAGATGGGTTTTCACATATAACTCCATATAAAATTGCTTCTGGATTCAACTTATGGCACCATATGGCAGATTTTAAGTATTATGTAGGATCAGTATCATGCTTTTAAAATTGTGCATGCTTATTAATCTCTAATTACTCATTAATGATGCAGTCACTGCAGAAAAAGTACTGAAAATGCTATGCACATCGTCAGTAAGATTCATATGAATGTACAAGCTTTAAATTATAATTAATTCTGACAATAATGAATTTATAGTTACCAGTTGCAATCATACATTGAGTGTATACCCTCATGCTCATGAATTGTCAAAAATTCCAGCCATTCAGTTCTGCCACAAGAAGCAGAACCTTTGTTCCAAAGGATTTGTTGTAATATTTTGGCAGAATATATTGTAACTTTTTATGCCACATCATTCACAACTTTCAGTGACTTCAAACTAATTCACGTCAATCTGGTTTACCAGATCTTCCCATCAGGCATCATATTTGTTTAGCAAGTAGATACATACAATGTATGCACATGGTCCAACATGCAATGCGGGAAACAGCCTGAAAGAACCAACACTTGAGGTTAAATCATTGACAGAGGAATGATTAGTCTTCATTCCAGAGCTCTTTGCTTCTCGATGCTTTACAGTTTTTAAAATAGCAATCTCAAGCCTCATGGCTGTAGTAACTTTGTCATCTGTCTAGTGTTTTGAGTACATTGTTCCAGAATATCATGAGAGCAAGCCACTTGCATGGAACTGCAGAATGCACATGCGTCCAGCCTCCGAACAGGATTCATGCCCTTGTGTTTTATACTACTTCAAGGATCAGTTGGAACCAAACTCACAGAGCTGTTAGATCTTGGAACATCAGCTTATATTGCTACCATAATATTGTGGGTTGAACTGTTAGTTTGGCTTGATTTTCTCCATCTGTTGCTGTTTGGCAGGGCCAAAAAGTTTTCCAGGCCGATAATTCAAAGATTGCTTGTATAAATCCAGGGGTAGGTGGATTCCTGAGAAGGAAAATGAAACATTTGTAACTTTGAGCCAGAATCATGCACCGCTGCAGCCCAAGAGCTAACAAAGAGAAGTACCATAAGAGCCTCCAACTGGTGTCCAAATAAGCAAGCCTTAAGCTACTATTTAAGTCTTTGTATTGGCAGTAACCTCTATGCTGTGATTATGTCCATGTTAATGATGATAGAATAAGTGAAGCTTGATGCCATTTGTCTTGACGTCCAATAAGTGAAGAAGAACATGAAATATATCAAACAGATCCTGGGCATGCTTAAGCTATCCTGTAAAGAACCAACATGCACCTGCAGTGAGTAGGATGACAGCTCTTGAACCTGAAGACCAGTATCAAAGAGTTAACATTAACTAAAGATTTCTTGACCCTGACAGACGTTTTCTGTTCTGAGAATCAGTTGTCAGTACAGACTCGGACACACTTCATTCTCCTATATTAAAATTGGATACAAACATGTGCAGATATATGCAAACAATATCAGAAGTCACACTGAAGTCACAAGTTGCCTTCGTTTTGTCATTTTAGGTCATTTTGGTTGAAATTTATGGCCTTTCTCGATATCCCAAATTATGGAATTTTATAAAAAGTTGTCATAGCCCAGTTATCTTCCAGGTTTATGAAATTTATTCATATTTAAGAGTTTCCACAGTTGTAACAAGATCATAACAGTAGTTTTAGACCACAAAAAGACAGTTTAAAAATAACATGCAAGCACTTTAACAGCTGCTTGCAGATAGACTTAGTATCTATCTATCTATCTATCTATCTATATATATATACATCTATATACACATCTATATATACATCTATCTATCTACATGTATACCCCCCCTCCCTATATCGAATCTATAAACGCTGGTTGTGACTGCTGCTGTTGGTGCTGGATTCACTGCAGAGCAGGCTCTGGTCATTTGAAATTCGCGCCAAAAACGAACATTTTAATTTCGTAAATAAAAAGTTAAATGTCTCAGAAGTTTACCAAAAGTTGATGGAAGCAAGATAAAATTATATTGAGACTGTATACTACGTTTCAAACGGATAGGTGAAATAGTGCGACCTCCAATATGGTCAGAAGGTTACCGAAAATGCCTCCTGTAATACAGGCTGCAAGCAGCTGTAAAAATTGGACTTAGAGCACTAAAAAATACAAATTTTGGATAATTTCGGGTCATGATGAAATATGAACATAGACGGTATCTTCTCTAGTGCAAATTATTTTATTTGAGCCTTATCAGCATTGTTTTGACCGAAAACTAGCCAAAACGTGTATTTTTGTCCAATTTTCAACAGCCGTTTTCTGGTCTGTTCAAAACTACTGGTAAAATCATATCAAACCAGAGGAAATGTGTACAAAATGACAAAAAGTCATTTATATGGAAGAAAATTGTGCTTTTACAGCTTTTCATATATAGAAAATAATAAAATAGGATATCGAGAAAATTATATAAATTTATACCAAAATGATTTTAAACCATGAAACAAGGACACCTTATGGCCTCCTCAATATGAATTTCCATGTTGTTTGATTTAAGTATAAAATACAAATTGTGTTGAAGATGAAGTATTTTTGAAGGAAATCTCACCTTTTCTGGTGTATTCAAACTTTTGGAGGATAGTGTATACTATAGATAGTCAAATTGACAGACAGATATAGATAGATAGACAGATAGACAGATAGACAGATAGACAGATAGACAGATAGATAGATAGATAGATAGATAGACAGATAATCCTCTGAGGGCATCACCCATTTCCCCTGAGGGCATCTCGGAGTGGCGGGCCCTCGGACTTGCGGGCCTTTGGGGACGATCGTAAGGGGTGCCCTCAGGGCACCTGAGACTCAGGGTGCCCTCAGGGCACCTTGGACTGGCGGGCCTTCGGACTGGCGGGCCCTCGGAGTAGCGGGCCCTCGGACTCATATCGGATCCTTCACTTGCCAGGATGCTGTAGATGTTGTCATCACTGGTCACTAAGGGTGGACTAAAAGGATGGTACGAGAAGTTAGGTTTGACACAAGTTGATCTAGGGCAAAACCATAAAACATCAGATCCGTCATTTTCTAAATCATTAAAAGTCTTTGATGTCATACCTAGGCAATCCTTGTGCAGCCAGTTGTTACACGAGTCACAACAGAGGGCTTTACAGTCCCATGTGACAGGGCGATCGCATCTTGGACACAGGAATTCAGTGCTGTCAGTTGATGGCGCCGTCATGGCGTCCATGTTGTCATGGGCGATAATACGTGTACCGGTGGAAAAAGACGTCTTGATTCTGTATATTTATTGGTTATCACAAACATTGTATTTAGGGCAGGGAGTTATACTAAGTATGTACTCTCTTTAATTTCAGTATATATCTGTGTTTTCCTTTAAGAAATAGACCCAGTGAGACAGTAAAATTTCAGTTCAATTCAACTGCAATCTCCACTTAAACTCTAGATTTGAATTAGTTATGGACAATCTGCTACCAACGCTAAATTGCAATCAGTGAATGTGGCTTCACTGAAAAACTCTCTCTTTGACAACTCCATTTTGAGAACCTTTCCATGGACTGAATTGCAATCCAACAAAGAAATGCTATTTCAGGTGACAGATATATCAGATCAATGACTTGATGTTTTAAAGATCAGTTACTTGCCACTTTTTGTGTGAGTAAATTCCTGCTGTATAAAAGAGTGGGAAGCTACCATCACATCATATACCATTACACTCTAAAAAATTTCAGACAAAATTGGTTTTTTAGATTCAAAATGGTTTTTTGAAAAACCAAATTTCAATGCAAAAAACCAACATGGATTTTTTTAAAAATCCATGTTGGTTTTGCATTGAAATTTGGTTTTTCAAAAAACCATTTTGAATCTAAAAAACCGATTTTGTCCCGACATTTTTTAGAGTGTACTGACTTTGTGACAATCAGTTTCATTTTATTCTCTCACTTAAAACAACATGGATCCGGTCATGTGCCATAATTGCAATTTCAGATTTTCAAATATTAGAACAGGCCTGGATGCTCTTCCTGTCAAGAGCCCAAGGTCAAAAACCTCTTGAGATTCATGCACCAGTAGCACTTGCTGCTTCTTGTCAGCCAGGATATAGTGCTACTTATCATAGTAAGCAGCAGGTTGAATTCTAATGATAAAGTATAATGCTGAAGTGAACAAGAGAAAACATATGTTGCGTAGCAGCAAACCTTTAGCCAAAAACTTTATTTATAACACCTCCATGGAGGTGAGCGGAGTTGATAGATAGACAAGATTGCTTCCAGCATGTATCATTACAGTGGCTGAGCCTTGGCCCAGCTGCCCAGAAACGATAGTCCTGAAAACTAACTTGTAATACAGATATTTTCATGTAACTTTATACACTGAAGTAATCCGACGTTCATTTTGCGAGTCCGAAAAGTTTCATAAAGTAAAAATGTGAAATGGTTGGATAAGGCCATATTAGTGCATCATGTACTAAAAGCAAGTCACAATGAATGCAAATCGGTCCAAAAACATTTAACATCAAGTCTGTCACAACTCAATGCCTAGGGAGTAGGAATAAAATGAAGCTGGTTTTGTTTGGTCATTAAATTTTGAAGCATTCTTACTTTTTCTGGGAGTTTTTGATAGGCTTTTGTGTGCCAAGTTGATGTTTTTTTATCACATTTGTTTGTCACACCATTTACCACTATAAAATATGACAATTATCCTGATTGTGACAAATTTTAAGTTAAAATCTTGCTGGACATCTTTGTTGACCATCAGAAATCACTTAACATTTGGTATGATCGGTACTCTACTCCCTTCAAGCTCATTTAACTTGGCAAATTCCAAATTTGACATGGTGTAACGAAAGCTTGTCTGGATCTGTGACAATTCTTGAAAATTAAATTCAGCAAGCTAACCTCAGTAGTTAAAAAGTTATGACAAATTGAAAAGCTGTTAGTTTTTACTGTTGCTGAGTTTATCATATATATTTGCATGAACTTGATTCAGAAGCCAATGTGCTATGGAGTTGTCATGTTGACTACCCTGTGTTTAGAGTGCATGTTATTTCAGTGACCAGTCTGTTTGGGGATGTCTGTCTCCACCCCTTGTATGTCAATGAATGGAACAGTTGAACTTAAAAAAATATGGCTCATAAATGCACACACATGTATTGCAACATTCACAATGCACACTGCATATGTGTGTAAATATCACTGTACGCATACCATGCAGTTGTGACACCAACTTCACCTGTTCTCATTGCATTAGCTAATTCTCACAAATACTTAGTAATTTGATCACCAAAAGAGGGATCACAATTGAGAGGATTACAATGGTGGAACAGTTTGGAATACAATCTGTGTGAATTGAAAAGGAGGGTAACCCAATAGCCCATGGCTATTGATTTGATGTATGTTCTGTGGAGTCTACATTTATAGTATGGGAGATTGGTTGTTCAATTATAGATGGAGGTGGTAAAGCTATAGCCCCGGGGGGGGTACTCACTCTATAAGGGTATATATAGAGGCGCCGCTGGATGGTAATGGTTTTTTGGCCTTCTTGGATTAAAATGGTTTTGGTTTTTTGACAATTCTGATTAATTTGGTTCTGGTTTTCACAACCCCAACATGTTTGGTACCGTTAGAATCGTCTTTAAAAGAGGATTAAAATGGTTTAAAAACCATGAAGATTAAATTGGTTTGCAAAAAATTTTAGAGAAGGATTAAAATGGTTTGTGGTTTTGGCGCAGTTTCCGGATTAAAATGGTTCTGGTTTTCAAAATTGCCGTGGCGCATCCGTATGCAAAAGTCCGCGAAGTACCCCCCCCCCCCCCCCGGGGCTATAGCCATTGCTTGTGAATCATTGCCCCATCAATCTAAGCATCCTGGGGCTGCTGATGCTGCTGCTGCTGCAATTGCCCCCACCCTCTACTGAATATTCTATGAGGGCCATAGACATGGGACAGAGAGCCTTGTCCAGTCATATACACAACCCAGGCCACAGTATACACAGGGGGTGAGTGAGTGCATGGGTCTGCCAATGATACCATGCTTGTGCTTTAGGATGGTAGTTATGCTAGTGGATTAAGGAGGTGGATTGGCCTGAAGAAGGTGGAAGGATGTAGGCCTGTATGAAATGAGGCAGTTTCAGGAGCCCAGCCCTGACAGCAGCGTCACTGCAGCAGCAACATAGCCGGAGACATCAACATTAAAAGCAAGCAGCAGTGAGAATGTTGCCATCAAGGAAAAGCAGCAGCACTGCCATCAACTGCAGCAGCAGCAACAGCCTGAGCAGCATCTTCATCATGGCACAGATCCAGCCCAGGAAGATGCAGTTCCATTGGGACAACAACCATTTAAGGTAATCAATGAAACATAAGCTTTCCTCAAAGATTTTATGATCTGTATTGAGTATTTGGGAGGCAGCTAGCTGAGTCCAAGGTGTCTCCTATAGCTGTGTACAGGTGCAGCAGAATCAATAAGCAAACATGCTTACCTCCAGGCTGGCTGCAGTCCCCACTACATGCCCATGCACTATCGCAGTATGGGGTAGGGATGCTGAGTAATACCATGTCAATTTAACACGATTATCTGCATGAAGCTGCAGCCAGATGTGCAGTGGGATGCATGGTTAGCAATCAATTTAATTTTACTTTATCAACTCCACTGAAAATGCTTTACCAGTATTGCCAGTGGACTGAGACTGTTCACAGCTGCTACTGGTATTGACATTACGAAAAGGGAATTTAAACTAGTTTCACTATTTCAGACAATGTTGCACGTGCATAAGTCCAAGTCAACCATGTGATACAAGTTCATACAACACATGAATTTCAAGACTTTGTCATTCACTATGGATGTTATATGGATGTACTGTTGTTTGTTGCAGGACCAGCTCCATGGATTACTGCAAGGATGAAGCCAGTGTAGAAGGACTAAGCTCAGAAAGGCATGCTGCTCTGTTCTCTAGCACATCAGCCAAGGCAGACTACAAATCACTGCCATCGACCTGTCTTCACACAGGCTAATGAATGGACCAGCAAACTGACTGGCCTGCCTCAAGCATGTGTAGAACAAAGCAGAAAGATGGAGAACAGCCACCAATGCACCAGCATCATGCCACCTTCTCCTTAAGCCATTCTTTAACCTGAGACATTGCCTTGATCTGATTAACTGCTGCAGTTTATGCCTCTACCAAAGGCCACCAGGATGAAGCTGCCATTCAAGTTCATGTTGGCAATGCTCATTATTGCCCTTGGCTGGTTCTTGATCATGTTTGTCTATCTGGATGACCTGACAGACAACAAACCTTCAAGGGGTCACCCAAGAGGCAGCCTCTTCAAGAGCCTCCAAGACGGACAGAATGACGGACACCGCAATTGGCGACTTCACAATCAGGTCCAAGACCGGTTCAAATTTTTTATAAAAAATGATTACAATGTCAAGGAGGAGGGTGCAGATTATATAGATGACAATGATGTGGTCAAATATGTGTTCAGTGATACCAATGAGGGAAACGAGAAGTATATCGCAGCTCCAAAGTACAATCGCATTTTTGTAAATCATGCCGAACGAGTCATTCACAGAGTTCACACGAAGAGATTATCATCCGCAGAAGTCAACAGGAGAATAAAAGTAAACCATGGAGTATTCAATGGGACCAGGTGGAAGGGGGAGAGTGAGATTGTAGCTATTATCAAAAATGGTGAAACAATGCGAAGGACTAACCGTACCATGAAACTGATACAAACTATAACAGTGCCAAATACGATGGGCCAGGGGAAGAAGAAGCCAATCAACTTGGAAGGGCTGAATTCAGACATTTCCAATATGGCGATGCAACAGTCTTATTCAGGGAAGAGAGGCTCTGTCTCCAATGTGAGAGTGGGCAGACGTTTTGATAAGCAGATTTTCTGGGAAAGACAGCTGGGCAAGGTTGCTTCAATGGACCAGAATAATGTTAGACAGCAGCCCAGACCACCTGATGAAGGATTCAGTCTAGATAGACAAGGTATTTTACGTGAGATTAGCAAGAAGGCCCAGGAGATTGAGAAACAGTATATGAACAAAACTGATGTGAAAAACAGTGTGCCAATTAAAGAGATTCATGGCCCAATGGGCCATAGAGGTGGGCCATTTGTGGCTGATTCCAAAGGGTCAGTATTACCTGCTCCTATCTTGCCTAATAATGACAGTAATGGCTCAAATAAAGTATTAGTGAGTGATTTAGTTCAAAGACATAAATCAGCTGTTTCAGACTCAGGAAACACTAGGCATTACGAAGCAAGGGCCTCTTTGGTCCGGCCGAGGATCAACACCGACAAACAGCGACAAGGGGTCATTTCCGAATTCAAGAAGGTATCTCGGAAACCTGTGCAAATGGTGCAGAGGACGGCACTCGAGAAGCTGTCTATAGATCGGAGACGTGACCTCAAGGACAGTCAAGACCGACACTCGTTTAACGTGTCTGCAAGTGATGCCCTTCCGCTGAACCGCCATGTGCCGGACACTCGCCCTGAAGCGTAAGTCTTTTCGGTTATTGATTTCCATGACTCTATGACTTTTCGCTTGGTTGAAGAACATGAATGAGTGTAATGGTCTGCATGTTATGAGAAATATAGTTCTGCAATAGTCATGGCAAAGTTGTTGGTCTAGGCATTTTTGTCTCCTTTAGAAGCAGCTATACACCATGTAAGATGAAAAGCTATAAAAAGATCAAGCCAGAAAGTTATCTTGGTAGATTCAATTAAACCAAGTTTATCAATTTGAAGTGATCGATTTTATTTGATCTCTCCTTGGATAAATAATACTCATCAGCTGCATAAATTAGCTAAATTGATGTGGATATCGACTATATTAGGTGTTGGTAGAATAAATTAGAAACTTTGATCATGGCGATTGGTAGTGTCCAGCTGCTGTGGGCTGTACGATCAATTAATTCACATACAGAGGGGTTGCCTAAAGATCCTTTATGCCTTGAAAATATGTGCCACAGGAAGAACAAATTGGCTGATAGAACTATAAATAGACTAAGAATCGTCATACTATTCAAATCTTTGAATTTTAGATTCTTTGTTGCATTTTACTCCCACTGGTTGGTCTATATTTAGATACTCTACCATCAGGCCAATATAGTCCTTTCTTTTATGAAATGTACTGTTGACAATCTGGAGACTTAAACGTGAAACCCCACAGGTCTAAGGCATATGCATACAAGCTCAAGGATCAATTAGAGATACAAATTCTATGAACTGCATTTGGAAGAAACCTTATACCTACACAACTGGCTTAGCCATTGCAGTCTGCCTCTTCAAGCTTCCTGCTGCAGAAATCGATATTGGAGCAGTTTTATGTCAGCTCAGAATCAAGGTGACCTGTTTAAGACCTCGTGTAGCAAACTTCCACAATCATCAGAATCATGCATGGTGTGATAAACTGAGATCTAATCATACATTACAGTCACTTTGATAAAGAAAAAATTAAAGTCTGTTGAGATTTGAGACCGACTTTGTTCACAGTTCACTGTGAAAAATGCGCTTTGTGACTCATGATAGCTGATGAAGTGTCATCTTCTCTACTTTCAACATGGGAAACATAGAGGAAGTTTGATTAGTCATGATCAAGAGAAGGCTATTTGAATTGTCATAACTGATTTTGGATTGAAAATCAGACGTATAATCCTTTTGTTTGGCAACAAGCGGGATAAGTCTCCTTAAATAAAATTAACATTGAAAGTATTGGGTATGATCATGACAAATCATCAGTATGATGACACACGAAGTGCCATTTTCACAATGCAACGGTACACTCTTTTTCAGTATCAAAGTGACAGGCTGTAACGCCTTTTTTCAGATGCCTCAATGTAGCCTACAATGTGACAAGTCTACCCACAGCCAGCATCATCATCAGTTTCCACAATGAGGCATGGTCCACTTTACTGAGAACTGTACACAGTGTCTTAAACAGAACTCCCATGGAACTGCTTCAAGAGGTCATCTTGGTGGATGACAACAGCACTTATGGTAGGTAAAAACTGAGTTTTGAGGGGTTATATCCATGGCAAAAATAAACAAATTCACTACCATGTTGTCAGTGCAGTCAAATTTTGCTGGAAATGTACCTATTACCAGTGACCAATTAATAATATGTTATGTTATGTTATGTTAAAAAGTGAGTTTTGAGGGTTGGATCCATGGCAAAAATAAACAAAGGATGCAATTACATCCAGCAAGTTGATAAATGTACATTATATGAGTTCATAAACTTAAGCCATATGCATACCATACCTCCCAGGGCACACACTTTGCAATAAGGCACTCTTTATTGCACGAAGAGCAGGGCATGATTGAAAATCGATCAAATGACAGGTGCAAAGAATGCCCTCCAGAAGTGAGATATGAAACCCCAACCAAAACCGTGGTATTCACTCAATAATTCAATTTTCAGTGTCATCTTTCTATTCCAACTAAAGCTTTTTGATTCTTAAATTCAAAATATTGCAATTTTGGGCAGTTTTTATCAGGCTTTGCCTTGCATGGAATATTGATTGATACCACTTAAAATTGTTCCTATATACAAGGCATATGTTTCTGAATTAGAAAAAGCTCTGCATTCTGTAGTGTATATAGATGTACAACTGACACAAACAAAAACAAAGCTGTAAATTACAACATTTTGATGATTTTCTGTCGAAAAACCATGTTTATAAATTAACTTTTAGAACATCATACTCAATTCTATTGCTTTTCTCTCTCCATATTTTCAGATTACCTGGGCAGAGACCTGGAGAGAGAACTGAAGTACACACCAAAAGTTCAAATCCTCAGAACAAAAACAAGGCTTGGTTTAGCCAGGGCGAGGACAAATGGTGAGTGTGTTCTGTGTTGAGATTTTATTGGTAAATTGATTTATTGGATTTTCATATTTGCTATTTAATGGCTTCAAAAAGAATGAAAAAGGATTTAAGCAAATGAGGAAGAACTTTGTGGATAAGCTTGTTGTTTGTCATTTGAACCAACATAGCCACATTGGCAAGAGTGAATATAGACTTCCAAGAATAACACAAGAAATAATTCATACAATATTTAACCCAGTTTTCAGATATTGAAATATTTTAAGTGAATTAATCAATGATCCATTGTATGCTTTCGTGGTTCTATTTCTGTCTTGTGCATTATATTTCAATTTATGCATTTAATTTAGTTGAATATTATCCTGTATAGTGATATTTTAAAGATGAAATATGTTTGGATCCTGAACTGTGTCACTCACCATAAGCTGAACACACCCACCTGCTTCTAAATGTATTTGTTTGGAAATATTTGCAAAATGTGATAATCATAACTCCTGTTTATTATTGTTTTAATCAATTAATTTTCAGGCATGAAGCAGGCCATTGGGGAGGTGTTGGTATTTTTAGACTCTCACTGTGAAGTGAATCACCACTGGCTGGAGCCCATGTTGGCTTCTATCATCAATAATAGAAACAAAGTGAGTGGAAAATATGATTTTCCTTGTCAAGAATCCAGAAAATGTGTGAAGTGGACCAGTGTTGACAAGGGCTATTTTTTAATGTATTATCAATATTTACTATATTTTCTTCCCTCAAAATGCAAGACACACTTTGTTGTCCAATCCAAATCTGGTTTGCTTGTGAATTAAAGAAAATAAGAATGCTTTTATTTACAAACAACTTAAATCAAAGCAGACCAAAATACATTTCCATCATTTCCCTATCGCTTTCTATTAGTTTTTATTTTCGAAGGATCTTTTTCTATAACAAGAAAAAACATTGTTGTGAGCTGTGTGCATGCTTCAAAATTGCCATACCTATATTTATTTGCCAAGCTGTACAATAAAGTCAATATGTCATGCACAAAATTTGACATTGCCTCATTATTATTCAGACCATCAGTGCCTGTAGCCTTTATCAAAATTGTTATCCTGCAGGAAGGATATTAAAAAAAAACAAACATTGGGCCTATATTTGGTTCCAACAATGCATGCTTTACTTTGCTGGTGTTATTGAAAAGATTATTGAATAAAATGATCATCATTATCAACTGACCAATTACCTGATCAATTTCAATTATCTTTTGACAGGTGGTGAGTCCACTGGCTGACATAATTGACCACAACAGTTTTGTGTACACCCCTGGCCCTGACAACCTGAGAGGAGCCTTCAACTGGAGACTGCAGTTCATTTGGGAGCATGTGCCGGAAGCGGAAAGGCACAGGGGGAGGGCTGGGCTGCCCATAAGGTAATGAACCAAGCCCCTTCCTTCCTCAACAACAAACTTATGGACCATAAAGGCACGGTTGATTAGTTATTAGGGTGCTAAAGGTCCAATGTCAGCCACACAGAATGGTAGAATTTATGTTAATAACAGGATTTTACCTTGTATAGACAAAACCTTCAAAAAGATGCATGCTCTGCAGGCCTACTTGGAAGTTCAAGTCAGAACCAAGGATGTAGAACATAAATTTATGACCTTCAGTCCTTCACATCAGTTTCGCTTCGGCAAACAACCAACATCTTGTTTATAAACCGCTTTTTCTCCAAATAAATGTATTTTGAAACAGAGAATTCACTCTTAGGCCCTATATATATTTAATTAGTTATGCAGCCACTTTTTGTGGGAATTAGAGCCCTTTCAACTAAATATATCATTTTGATATCTTGTCTTTAATCTTGTTGATTTATGAATATGTATGTTTCATCTTCCAGGACCCCTGCCATTGGTGGAGGCATGTTTGCAGTGGATAAGCATTACTTCTTCAGCATTGGAGGCTTTGACCAGGGCATGGATATATGGGGCAGTGAAAACCTGGAGCTGTCATTCAGGGTAATTATAGCTTGATTTCAAAATAGACTTGTTAACATCTGCCTCTCTCAATATGCACCAATCAATAGCCATCAATAAGATTGTTCAGATGGTAATTAAATTACACCTGGTACCCTAGTCATGTGGGAAATCAATAAATTAAACATCAACTCTGCTTTTCTCAAACAGTTTTTTGACCTTGTGTACAGATTTGAAATAATCCTGCCCATGGCCAATATCGTCAGTGCAAAAAATTGTTTAATTAAAAAATTGTTTAAATGCAAATGTAAATGAAGGATTTTTTATTGTCCATTACACCGACAAAGTCGGTCTCAAATCTCAACAGACTTTACAATTACAACCTTGGAGGCCTGTTTAAGCATGAGCCTTTCTCAACTCCCCGAAGAGTATAGATCTACAGCCTGGCAGCTGTTTCCAGTGCACACAATGCCTATAAGTCACTCTAAAATCGCCATCACTGCCTATAGCCAAGTACCCATTTACACCTGGGTGAAGTGAAGCAAAGAGTTATGGAGGATCTGCTCAGTTCCTGTCATGGTTGGGAGTTGAACCTGCAACATCTCAGTTACCAGGCCGGGATCTTATTCACGAAGCCATGGCACCACTGTAACTTTTCTGTTTTTGAATGTTTATTATTACATTCACAAGGAAATGCAGTTTTTACTTAAGAAATGCTTTCAAACCTTTTTGGAAATGAGAACCATTCATATTGAAACTCCATATTCATCATAACATTTTAGTCTCCCAGCTTGTGGTATACATGTTTTGTGCACTCTAACAATTAAGATGTATAAAATAAATACACATTTCATCGATTTTGAAGTGTTGAGCATTCTGACAATCATACTGATATGCATGGCCATACAATTTATGACAAATGTGTGTATATTCATGATTTTATCCATCCCTCACATCTATCAGTTTATTGACAAATCCACATGTTCTTTCAAATGCTCATTGATTATTTGACATTCATGGATCGATGTACACAGCTGCATTGAGATCTCTCCTTGAAATGATGTGAACATATTTCACCAACATGCTCAACAATGCATTCAGCATTCATGTTATGAAAATGTATGATTTATGCCTCTAATTAGGTCATTACTGATATCATTTATCTTTCACCATTTATCTTCACTGGATGAAATCACTCTATGTGGTGATGTAGCCTATGTGTCATAATATACATTTAAATTGTACATTGGATGATGATCAATGATGGCTCTTTTCCTGACAAAACAGCAAAAAAAAAAAAGACTCAAAGAGGCCTGTATGAGGTTTGCAGGCAGATTCATTCATCATTTCCAAGTTTTGTGATATCAGCAGTTACTTGCCTCTTCTGGTACAGGTAAAATATATTCTAGGTATTGAAGTGCAAACAGGAAGGAATATTTTACATCACAATGAGAAAACCATCTCTTAAATTACAGTATGTCACTTTGTTATATAGAAAAAATGAGGACCTGTTCACTGTGAAAAATGCACTTTGTGACTCATGACAGCCGATGAAGTGTCATCTTCTCTACTTTCAACATGGGAAACATTGAGGCTGTTTGATTAGTCATGATCAAGAAAAGGCCATTTGATTGTCATAACTGATTTTAGAGTGAAAATCAGATGCATAATCCTTTCGTTTGGCTGTCACCGACAAGCGGGATAAGTCTCCTTAAATCAAATTAACATTGAAAGTATTATGTATGATCATGACAAATCATCAGCATGATGACACACGAAGTGCCATTTTCACAGTGCAACAGTCCACTCTTTTTCTATATCAAAGTGACAGACTGTAAACCAATAAGCCGCAGAGCTATACTTGCATGCTGCATCTATATCTTTAAAATTTTAAAATGTTCTATCTGCACATGTACCAAATCATAATTTGCTTCTCCTTGTCTCTGCTGTTGGGCCACTGTATTATATGTAATAAGCTTGAGATACTCTTTGGATCGTACAATTGGTTTCATATGGCCAGAATGACATCTCCTGTAATTAAACTTCAATCTGAGGCACGTTTCCTGAGTCAGAACATTTTTCACCTGCATTTTGCTGCAGATGTGCAAACCCATGCTGAAAATCCCACAACCCAACTGCTTCTTGGCACGCCATTGTCTTGCAGCTTGTTCATCTAACAAAGAGGAGCCCATGTGAGGATCTCTCCATCATTTAGTCCTTGTAAATAATTGATGCCAATGAGCAGATGGATCATGCAAGCTCCATCAAACTATTAACTTTTCATTCTTCAGTCTGATGGGTTCCTATGCAGTGCTAGTTCCTATGCTGGAGTCAGTTGGACAAGCGAAACATTCCTCATTGTATTTATGCTTATAATGTCCCAGACAACAGGGAACTAATATAGATGTTCATGAGCAACAGAGCTATAAGCTGGAAGTCATTAGTATGGAACAGCAAATTGGTTGTATCTGGTAATAAGGAGTTGTATTCTTCTCAATGTGTAGCTACTAGTAGTATCTAGGAGTTCCTCCGTGGCCTAATGGTTAAGAGTGCTTGTTTGCACAACCACTGGCTCTTAGGGCGTGGGTTCGAATCCCACCCCGGAACTCAATTTAGTCCGAGCCCATGGGACATTAAATGGAGACGGGTTGTATCCAGTGTTCTATGCTGGGGCAACTGAAAGACCCTGGGCATCCCTGAATTAATAGGGTATGTACCAGACTCACAGTCTTCTCATCTCATCATCATACGGCGATCGCCTGCCTCGATATAGCCCACTAAGGTGCTGCTGAGGCATAAAACACAAACAAACAAACAAACAAACTAGTAGTATCTATGACAGTTACATGCATAAGTCACGAGCGGAAGTACCAGTCATTGATAGACATGGTAAATCAGGGCTTGCTAATCAATTTAATTCATCCATATACTAGCATATGACAAGTCCAAGAAATGCCCTGGCCATGTGTGTTTTGATATATTTGTCACAGATTCTATCAAATTTGACAGTTGATTATGAAAAGCATTTTCTCAAAATTCACAGTTATTGTTGGGTGTTCTTAGTTCTATAAGTTGCAGATTCTTATGTATTTTCATCTGATGTCTAACTGCTAAAAGCACAAATAGTAACAAACAATGTAAAACAGTTTGTGATCACTGCTATGGTTGTATTCTGCTTGGAATTTGTCATGTGACTTTGGAATAGCCTGCCACTAGTTTTGTATTTCTTCAAAATATGCAAATACTATTAAAAAAAAATACTTTGCATGCCAGAACATTATCAAAATAGGTGAGATGTACAAGGCCAACCATTGCATTTGCACCATATCTGTGTGTTATTTGGAAAATGGTTCTGCTCCTGCATCACCAAATTCGAATTGTAAATGCTTGTATTCACTTTGTATTGTCTATACGGTATTATTGGTATTCATGTGCGTGGTGTAAGTATACATCATTTTATTGAAGTTGCACATCTCCAGTCCAGGGAAGTTTTGTAATTGATCATACATAAAGTATTTCAAACTGAGGCACTGAAGGTTTTGTGTCAGCAATGGCATTGAGGAATTGAACAAATCCTGCAAAACTCTTTGCTCCACTCCACCCAGTTGTAAATGGGTGCTTGGCTTTAGGCAATGATGGCAACTGTAGCATGATTTAGCACTGTGGTGCCGACGTGGGAGAAATGGCTGCCTGGTTGTATACCCCCTATGCAGGAAGTTGAGAAAGGCTCTTGCTTGAACAGACCTGTCAAAGGTGTAAAATTATTTTCTGAGATAGATTGTCTTCATACTGGTAATGGACCATATAAAAATCAAACATTTACATTTACAGCAAAGGCCATTCAGATCTGTCATATCACTCCATTAATAGCTGATATGTACATGTGTAGGTTATTCACCACGGTATAGGGAATATGTGACTTATCAACCGAGGGCTTTAGCCCAAGGTGTGATAAACACATGTTCCTGACCCCATGCGTATGGCAAGCTTGTACCATGAGACAAACACTCAAACAGGTAAACATGGGACAACAAGTTGAAAACTAGAATATGAGAATTATCACAATGAAATACCGGCTCGTGATTGGCCGACAGAGATGTCAAATGTCATAAACATACATATATATATCTTTTTTACTCAATTTAATCTAAAAGTTGATAACTTTGCAGGTTTGGCAGTGTGGGGGCAGTATGGAGATACTTCCCTGCTCCCGAGTAGGTCACGTGTTCCGTCCCATAATCCCCTATGGCTTTCCTGGGGGCCCTCGGCAGGTCCTGCACCGGAACTCCATGAGGGTAGCAGAGGTCTGGATGGACTCCTACAAGGCCCTTTATTATGCAGTACAGGTCAGTAGTGTCAGAATTATAGTAGAATAGGGTCACATGCCTTATTTAGGGACAATGAATAAAAAATATAAGTCAGAAGTGAAAAAAATACCATGATGAAGTTGGAAATCAGATAAAGTCACAACTTCCTTCCTCTATGTTGTGGAACAATCTGACTTATTTTCACTTGAATGCCTAAACACTCACATGCATTTGCACTCCCAAACTCACTCTTTGTAGACCCAACAAAAAAAACAACTTTTTTATTACCATAATTTTTTAATCTTTTTTTTTCTCAATAAATTATTTGGAAATATGAAATCAAAGTAAGAGCATGGCAGTGAGGGGAATGATGGGTGAAGGTGGAACTGGAGTGCATGCACTCTAAAAAATGCCGGGACAAAATTGGTTTTTTTAGATTCAAAATGGTTTTTTGAAAAACCAAATTTCAATGCAAAACCAACATGGATTTTTAAAAAAATCCATGTTGGTTTTTTGCATTGAAATTTGGTTTTTCAAAAAACCATTTTGAATCTAAAAAACCAATTTTGTTTGAAATTTTTTAGAGTGTGGGACATTGGAAGTGTGTGCATCTTCCTGAGTGTAGGGGATTTAGGAAAATTGACTGGGTTTTCTATAAGAAGTTTTATATTGGAAATTATTTTTCAAAAATTTGGTCCAAGTGAACCAGCCAGAACCTTTAATAATATGTTTAAGTGCATTCTGACAACAGTTGGTCGTCAAGATGATTCGGATTGCTGAATGTTCCAATCATCAAAATATTCTATAGGAGAGCCTTGGGCTGTTGCCAAATCAATCAATATCTATTGTATGTGATATGCATCAAAGTGGTTATGTAATGATATTTCACCTGTTAACATCTTGTGCTGCTAAATGCCTGCTTTTTGCATAAATATGCAATAAAATCAATGAACTACTGAAAATGATATGCTTGCTTTTATTGCTACCTGTCTCAATTTTCTTGGCCTTATGTCGCGTTCTTCATTTTAACTGGTACAGATGGTTTACCTGAAAGATGTCTTTTGGTTAGTACGCATGTACACAAATTAAACTGTTACAGATGATTTCATATTTGTAGACTTTTCTCAAATAACAAAATATTTAGAAGTATTTCTGGTCTGACATCAGAAAATCCTGCCAGGTGATTGGTCAAGTTGCCCATTGCATGTCACTTTTTTCAGCTTGCTTCAAGCAAGTGATGTTTGCTGGAAAAATTATGTCATAATTTTGACCAATAGTATACAGCAAAGGCCAACTTGGTATTGTGGCAGTTGTTCACACACATCAAACTGCAATCCACATGAACTCTTTCACTTCTTCATGAACAGTTGTATTTCACACTCCTGTGTACAACTGTTGATTGTTTCAATTGATATTAAATCAGTTTCAAGCTGACTCTGAATGGCTTCACATCTACTTATACTAAATGATCATGCACCAATTTTTCACACATGTTTCAAGTGTGGAACTTATTACTCACAACATGTTTAGGGGGGGTGGGGTATAAAATTTTAATAAAAGAAAAGGGGACATACTAAAAATCCACATGGAATGTTTGAGAGGTACAAATAAGCATGAAACCAAAGGGGGTATACATTTTTGATAGAAAGTTCCAACAAAACTCCCCAGAATCATAAATTCTGTATGGTCCCTCAGGACAGGATGGTAGCCCAGTAATGTGGTCATCATTCATAAGAAATCACAGTGGGAATCCGATCAAGGTCCCCACGATTGGCAGCCCATTGTCCTGCTGCCTGAGCTGAGCCCCTCTTCTGAGAAAATGTTACATTCACAATTATACATGTTTATTTTCTGTATAAACAGTCATTGCATGGATCACCTGATCCTAATCGTCTGAATGCACAACATTGGACTTGCAGAATGTATGTACTGAAAATATGTGAAACACAAACTGAAACTCTCACTTGAAACTGCTAAAGTCAGTCCCTGTTAGGAGATCAATGGCTTAAAATGTCATGGTCACCCATGTAAAACGCTATGTCACTTTTCAGGAGAGAGTGGTGTCATACCTTCTCTCAACCAATGAAAATCGAAAGAAAAATGATGTATTTTCTGCTTCAAATGTCTACAAATATGAAATCATCTGTAAAACCAACATGCAGTGAAATTTTGAAATTAATTTTGTTATACTTACTGTTTCTTTGTGTGCAGCCCTTCCCACCAGACCCGGAAGTTCTGGGGTCCATAGAACCCAGGCGTGAACTCAGACGAAGATTGAAATGTCACAACTTCCGGTGGTACTTGGATCATGTGTTCCCAGAGATGGACGTACCTCCAAGAAATGCCCTCTACTTTGGACAGGTAGCTGTTTTAAGAAAGATGTCTTTTGATTTGCTGGGCTACAAGCATTATTCTTTATAGGCCTAAGTGTTGGAGACAATGGCCGTGTGAAAAGAAATGTTTGATAGTTCTTTGTTCTTTACATCTCAAAGAAATGTTTGAAATGTTTGAACCGATATGTTACAATCTTGAAAAAAATAACAACAGTATCATGTAGTTCATTTAGTTCTCAACAAAGGCTTGGTGTGCCTATATGTTGTGGTACTGTAGTGGCATGCATGTGTGTCTATAAATAGCACACTACCCTGCAGCTCAAACTTGTTACCAACACTCTAAAAAATGTTGGGACAAAATTGGTTTTTTAGATTCAAAATAGTTTTTTGAAAAATACCACATGACTGATGTTATAGTGTTTTTTAAAAATCCATGTTTGTTTTTTGCATTGAAATTTGGTTTTTCAAAAAACCATTTTGAATCTAAAAAACCAGTTTTGTCCCGACATTTTCTAGAGTGAACACCTTGGACTTAATTGGCAACTGGTTTCAATCTTTGGCTGATCCGTCTAAGATGTTTGAGTTAGCAAAACATGACCTCAGCTGCAACAAAGATTATTGCATAATACCACAAGCTCAAATCAAGACAATATTTAATAAACACTATAACATCAGTCATGTGGTATTTTTGGTTTTCTTCACAAATTGCAGCTTCAAAACAGCCAAAGTGGATGGTGTTTAACTTTTCCTCCCGGAAGAGGGACGAATGAATTTATTGGGAATACCTGTGTGGAACACAAACCTTTCCAGGTAAAGAAACTTGACATTTCGACTTGTATAAACTAATTAACTACTTCATGTATAGTGCTAGGTAGAACAAAAAATATTTGTAAAACATCTCTTTGCCATAAACCCATAATCTGGAAATGTTTTTGGTACGTTCCTTACAGGTGATTTCATTAGTACGCGATTCTAAGATTCTAGACATACCAAATACATAGCATTTTTGCTTAATCTGATTGGTTTAGGAACAACAGAACGTCACACAGCCAATATAGCAAACGTAGCAAGTGCACATATAGCATTGATCTATCATAGGCAACTGTGATTGACCAGAATCGCGTGGTAATGAAAACACCTGTAAAGACTTGAAGTACTGAAGTTTCAGCAACCCGACATTTTCAGACTGACAATTTCATAAATTTTCAATTATGTTCTTCTTTAAGGTGTTCACATTAACAGGACTTGGGGAGCTTAGACACAGGAACATGTGTGTGAATGCAATAAAAGACAGTTTAACAATTTTCTTAACCAAGTGTGGGAGCAATTTCACCTCCTGGAAGTACACCAAGGTAAATTTTGAATTTCATTTATTGGCCATTCTCAAATTTCGGGACAACGGGTATTGGAATAATGTCCTGTAACAGAGAGGACAATGTGGTAACGGAGTGGAATTTTGATGTAAAACACCAACTGTACGAACAGCAACAAAAGGAAAAACAATAAAAGATTGATGTAACTATTATTTTCATTTTTCAGAAGTAATTCATCTCGTATCAGTAGATTTTTTGGTCCAAATGTCGATTTCTTGCTCATGATCTGGTAACGGAGTGGACTGTAACGGAGTGGAACGATTTTTTGATTTTTGCTCAATACTGCTTTTTATTTTGGAGATTAGATAAAATAATTACAGACTATTAAAAGCTGTCACCCTCAGCAATATACATGAAATCACTCTTTAAAACTATCATTGGTAAGCTTGGAAACGAAGGAAACGGAGTGGACATTTTAGTGAGACCAAAAACATTTTCTATGAATATTATGTCTTAATTTAATGAATACATGTTTTATGAAGTCGCAAGGCAGTGGTACTATGGCGCACATGCATCTGATGATATTCAGTGAAAATAGGTCATGATAAACAATAACGAACCGAGCTATGGCAAGTAACGGAGTGGACAAAAAAATTGACATAAATTAGTGACACGTCTATTGTATCAATTTAATCAATGAAATTATACCCAAAAAAAAATGAATATGAACTAGATATAAATTCAAGTCTATATTCTCATGAATAGTGCAAAGAAACTTTGAAAAATAACGGTACATTAGGAGGAAAATGAACACTTGATTTTGTCAGGTCCAGTGACAGGGAAAAACCATTGATTTTGGTCGAATTACTGGTAATAATGCACAAAAAAAAGGTCTAATTTTTGTTCCAAATGCAGTGGTTCTAAATAGAAATATGAATAACAGATGTAGAGTGATGCTTCAGATATTAATCACATTCAAATTAATGTCAGGGAACCAGAGTGACGCAAATTGTCCCGAAATTTGAGAATGACCCTTATGAGCCTGAGCGATACTTTTACTGTATCTTCTGTCGATATGTTTCTGTTATTTTATCAGTGTTATGTCAAATTTCTAGTAAACCCTTAATATTTCGATATAAAAATTAACGTATTTAGAATAATTCTTGAGATTTATCTTCAGTCCATTTTTACAAATTGCAACAAAGCATAAATATTTACATGAATGTAGATTCTCGATTCATTATAATGATGAATTTACCTTCAGGAGAATTTTTTATAAATTGTCAGAATTTCCAACAATTTCGCATCGTTTACCAATTCTCCTGAAGATAAATTCATCACATTTATATTTTCATTAGTTTTTATTGTGTTCAAAGAATCCCTATTGAGATTCGAATTTGGTTTTGTGAAGATTTGGTATTCCTGGGAAATAAATACTATATTACTGTTTAAATTAATTTTACATGTAATTTACAATTTGCCATTACAGGACAACCATCTCCTCCTAATTTCCCCAGAGCAGTCCACCATTGATGGAAACATGTGTTTAGACTTGGACCATGTCCATGCCAACAAAGTCATCTTGTCAAAATGTGATATTAACAGACTCACTCAAATATGGAAGTTCACTTACCACTTCAACTTAGAGAGATTACGAGGATTCACTGCCATTTCTCAAAGAAGGAAAAGTCGAAAAATGAAAGTTGTTTTGTAATAAATGTTAATATTGGAAATTGTTGTATTAATTTGATCCATTTGTTAAAAAGGCAAATTTAATTGTGCCATATACACTGTTCGTTTTGCAATCAATGTGTGTCAAATGTGCTGTTATTGCTGATTAGCTGTAAAATAAATGAAAATAGAATTTATCTAGCCTCGTTTGATCTCATGCATGGTTTTGACACATTTCCTATCATTTTGATGAGCTTAGAGTTGTTTTATCAACAAATCAGAAAATACGTTGACAAAAGAGGTAATTTAAATACTATTAGTAGACAAACTCTATCTTTAAAAAGTTTGAAAATAAGTGGTAGATGTGTTTTTGTGTCCGAGAGCAGGGCCTTTGGCCCTTTGTCATCATCAATGGCATTGTCATGCCAAAGTTGGTGTGGATCCTAAAGCATTTCACTGATGCAAGAACCACCCTAAGTTATGATGGTGTCCGCCCGCCAGTCCGAGGGCCCGCCAGTCCGAGGGTCGGCGATTCCGAAGGCCCGTCATTCCGAGGGCCCGCCAGTCCGAACTTTTAATGCCCTGAGGGCATCGTGGTGCTCTGAGAGCATCGTTAATGTCCTTAGGGCATACCCTGTTCATGGTGCCCTGAGGGCATCACTATGAGGGCCCACCACTCCGAATGTTAGGGTCCCATCTTGATGAGTGGCAAGACCCTGCATTCCGAGGGCCCGCCAGTCCGAAATGCCCTCAGGGCTTGCCAAGGTGCCCTTAGGGCACTATAAGTTTTAGAAGCTTTCAGGACTTTATGAAGGTCCAGACTAATGAGTTACCTGATTACTACTGAGTTACCTGATTGCTATTGAATTGCCTGATTGCTATTGAATTGCCCGATTGCTATTGAATTACCAATCACATTCACAGTGTCAGATTGGAGTTCTATCTGATTGCTATTGAACAAGTTGAAGTGTCAGATTAGAGTTAGACTCTTTCTTATTCTCCATTTGCAATATATATTAAGACTCACTTCCTATTTTACTCTATGGTAAATACCAGTCTGCATATCGTGTTGCCCATAGCACAGAGACTGCATTGTTACGTATACACAATGATATTATGCTTGCGCTTGATAAGAGACATGAAGTCATTCTTGTTTTGTTAGATTTGTCGGCCGCGTTCGACACAATCGACCACAATGTACTTCTTGACAGACTGAAAATTCGCTACGGCTTTGACGGTCTAGCTTTGGACTGGGTTCGTTCATTTATGTGCGGAAGGTCACAACAGGTGGTCATTGGTGAGTCGATGGTGTCGGACCGGCGGACACTTGTTTATGGGGTCCCCCAGGGGTCCATTTTAGGACCTATGTTGTTTTCGTTGTATGCTGCACCACTTGAAGAAGTAATTGCTCGGCACAACTGTAAAACAGTCATTTTTGCTGATGATACGCAGTTATATATTTGTTGTGAAACTCCTGATTCTGTGGTAAGAATTGAAAATTGTATTCAAGATATTAGAACTTGGATGGCTGCAAATTTTTTAGCCCTTAATGATGCTAAGACCGAGATAGTCTGCTTTACTTCAAGGTTTAAGAGGTCTCCTCCTGATTGCGATGTTATTCATGTAGGTGAATCTGTGATTCAAAAGTCTTCTGTTGTTAGAAATTTAGGAGTGATGTTCGATGTAAATGCAACTATGTCACAGCAGGTAGCAAACATCTGTAAAGCTGCTTCCTATTCCCTTTGGAGGGTAGGAAAGATTAGAAACTTATTAGATCGTAAAATGACAGAGAAATTGGTTCACGCTTTTATTACCTCACGTCTCGATTGTTGTAATAGCATACTTATTGGCATTCAGGATTACCAACTTCGTAAATTACAGGCCATTCAAAATGCAGCGGCTCGATTAGTTTTCAGCATTAGGAAGAGAGATCGCCTGCATATCAGTCCTATTCTGGAGCAACTTCATTGGTTGCCAGTAAGAGCTAGAATTAACTTTAAAATTGTTTGTATTATTTTCAAATGTGTTCACTGGTCAGTGGCTCCTTTTTATCTGAAGGAGTTAATAAACATCAAGTCCTCAGGGCGAGGTAACCTCAGGAGTAGTGACGCCATCACACTTGTTCGACCAACAACAAGAACTTTGAAAAATTACGGTGATCGGGCATTTGCTACAGTAGGCCCTAAACTTTGGAATGAGCTGCCGCCCTATCTTCGGAGAAAAACAGACTTTGTTGATTTTAAAAAAGGTCTCAAGACTCACTATTTTAGTTTATGTTATTGTAAATAATTTTATGTGGTTTATGTTTTTATTTATACATACTGTCATTGTAATTTTGTTGTCAAAGTGCATTGAGATGCGTTATGCCATGTAATGCGCTATACAAGAATAAAGTTATTATTATTATTATATTATTTAATAAGAACATCCCATATGGAAGTTCTTCTTTATATATATATATTGTATGTATTCCTTATTATTGTGAATTCTCCGTAGGGGAATTCATGTTGTTCTTATTATTTTTCTACCGACTTTTGGCCATTTTTAAAATGATGCATTATAACTGACAAACTATAGAATGTGGTGGGAATTACGCATGGAAATTCAAATTACGCACAACATGGGAAATACAGCGATTTTCTATGAAAAACTTCTGCTTCCGGTTTTGAAGAAACTGTTGGTTGGTTTGCCATGAAATTTTTTCTCATATTCTATAAAGAAATGTGCAGTGCAGAAAGGAGCCTAGTGGTAAACGGCTGGATAGATCATGGCTTCCCTCAAAACTGATATTGCGGGTCTCTCAAACCCTCTAAAGATCAGAAAATTCCCTTTAAATAATGTAACATGGGCACCAAAAGTCACCATCTTGAACTTGAGCCTCATTACTTTGATCCTTACAATCGTCTCTGGGGCCTGCATGAAGTCCAGGAGATCTCATGCCAACATTTTTTTATAATATGTAAGACCTGCAGTTACTCCCACTAATACTTCAGAGATGGAGCCTATCAACTCAGAGGATCATATTTTAAACTGAGACGCAGGCTGCTCGAAATCCACAACAAGGTAACAGCAGACCTGTCAGTGTGTCACAGGTTGAAGATCAGACCAATCACATTCACAGATACCCTGTTGATGTCAAGGTTAAGTTTTCAAAAAACATGTAAGCTGTAACTTTGAATTGTACAGGCAATAATACTTGATTGCTTTGAAAAGATGCACACTGGCTGTCTTTCAACCACTTATCTGCTCTAAAAGAACTTTAACCTCAGTGCTGACTCATTTAATGAATTATGACTTTAATATTCAAAATATCTTAATCAAAATAAGTGCATTGTATAGCTCTTGCAGTACTCTATCTAGTCTAAATGACAAGTTATCCCGAAAAGGCATTTTAGAGTCATTTTAAACCTTTTAAAGTTGGATCTATTAAACTTAACTCACCTCCTATCTTTTAACATTGCAGTGACGCCTGAAGTTGCACTCAGTGACCTTTGCTGGCACCGTGCCAAGTATTATAGGACGTTATGTGTTATTACGTAATCTTATCAACTCTTATGTAATTTGGATCTTATTGGATCCTGGCGTAGGGAATTAACAATGAGTCAGCAGTTTCAGTTAATTGTTATCTAATTATTTAAAATGTTGAGCTGATCTAGCCTAAACCAAATTTAATCATTATGTATCTATAGGAAACATTATATATAACTGCACTAGCAGGGTGGTAGCCTGGGCAAAATCCTAGGGGGGGGGGGACAAAGACTGGTCCAGAGGCATGACCGCACCCCGGAAAACGCGAGAAAATTCTAACTTTCTACATTTCGCAAATGATGTGATACATCCACCTGTAAAATTTTGATAGCCTTTTAGAGGTCAGTTGCTCAAATCCACTTTCAAAATCTCTTGCACTTTCATTAGCCTATAGATCTATAGGCCTACAGGGTTATAGGTCAGGGACTGGACAAGAATTGGGATCTCTCCAAATATAATATTAGGCCTATATAAAGTTTGTTCAAATGGAGGTTGGAATTATACCACCTGAAAGTATGCATATTGTTCCTAACTTCCTAACTTGAGGAACAAAGGAAAGAGTGCCCATAGGAGTTGAAAAGTGCCCTTAGGACAATAAAGTGCCCAATAAAGTGCCCAGAGGAAAGCATAAAATGGCCTGAAGTATACAAATAGCTCCAAAAGGAAATAAAAGGCACTGTTTCTTGGGTCATTGGGGTTCCCTGCAGCACTTCAGGGCACTTTTTTGCCTCAGGGCATGATGTCACCGTTCTGCTCCTCAGATAGTTCCTTGGGGCACTCGTTGATTGCTCAGGGCACTATTTGCACCCTCAGGGCACTCCTTTGTTCCTCAAGTTACAAACAAATCCTCAGGGCACTTTTTATTTCCTTTTGGAACCATTTGTATACTTCAGGGCATTTTATGCTTTCCTCTGGGCTTTTTATTGTCCTAAGGGCACTTTTCAACGCCTATGGGCAATCTCTTTCAGGTCATTCTGGTTCCATGCAGCACTTCAGGGCACCTTTTTGCCTCAGGGCATGATGTCACTGTTCTGCTCCTCAGATGGTTCCTCAGGGCACTCATTGATTCCTCAGGGCACTATTTGCACCCTCAGGGCACTCCTTTGTTCCTCAAGTTACTAATAAATCCTCAGGGCACCTTTTATTTCTCTTTGGAACTGTTTGTATACTCCAGGGCATTTTATGCTTTCCTCTGGGCTTTTTATTGTCCTAAGGGCACTTTTCAACTCCTATGGGCAATCTCTTTCAGGTCATTCTGGTTCCATGCAGCACTTCAGGGCACTTTTTTGCCTCAGGGCATGATGTCACTGTTCTGCTCCTCAGATGGTTCCTCAGGGCACTCATTGATTCCTCAGGGCACTATTTGCACCCTCAGGGCACTCCTTTGTTCCTCAAGTTACAAACAAATCCTCAGGGCACTTTTTATTTCCTTTTGGAACCATTTGTATACTTCAGGGCATTTTATGCTTTCCTCTGGGCTTTTTATTGTCCTCAGGGCACTTTTCAACTCCTATGGGCAATCTCTTTCGCGTCATTCTGGTTCCATGCAGCACTTTAGGGCACTTTTTTGCCTCAGGGCATGATGTCACCGTTCTGCTCCTCAGATAGTTCCTTGGGGTACTCATTGATTCCTCAGGGCACTATTTGCACCCTCAGGGCACTCCTCTGTTCCTCAAGTTACTAATAAATCCTCAGGGCACTTTTTATTTCTTTTTTTGCACTTTTATTATACCTCAGGGCATTTTATGAATTCCACTGGGCACTTTATTGTCTTAAGGACATTTTTCATTTTTCCATTCCTCTGGGTAAGGTTGTATTGACGTGCTCTTTGTCAGTGTTCTGTTTCTTGGATGGTCCCTTGGAACACTCTTTGGTTCCTCAGGGTGCTTTTTGTTCATATCTATTAAAAAAGGGGCCAATTAATCCACGCACGAGGAAACCTGATTGGTTAACCGCTGTTACCCCATCATCCAACATGGATGCCAGTGAAACAAGCATGGGATAACTGCACAAACTGTTGCTGGGCAAGTGTCAGTATTTGATTAGTGTTTTATAGTACCAATGCAAATGACCTTTTTGATTCTTTGAGAGCCATAATATAAGCCTTGCATTCATTGAAACACTACATTATCAAGAATTTACCATGCACGGTAATTAAGAATTTACCCATATGTATGTAGCCTCAGGCTAATGTTTTCTATGTTGTTCACATGTGACGAAAAATAAAATTTTGTTATTGTTATTGTTATATTGTTATTGTTATTATTGTTTTTGTAATATTATATATTCTTCTTATTATTGTTTCCAAAAAAGTTACTTTGATTTTCCTTAATATTTTTGTGAGGGTGCCTACACAGTCGTATGGTGCGCGTGATTTTTGGGGGGGCGAGCGACATTTAGTTTCTGTCCATAAATTTTAAAAAGTTAAACTGATTACATAATAATGTAAGCATCCCAGGGCTTCATTTCTTTTTCCTTTTTTTATTGTTCTGCCCAACAGAGTGACTCCAACTGTTGCATCTTTGTGGCACCTATGGCATCAATAATCAGAGCATTTTTTAAGGATTTTCGACTGGGAGACCAACGCAACTTTTGACGTATCAGTACTTGTACATTCATTACTATGTATTTATATTATGATTTGCTTGCCAAAGGATTGTGAACTGTTGAGTTGGCTGCTAATGGAAGAGTTGCACTGATTGCATGCCACAAAAACAATTTGACAATTCTTTTTTTTTAATCGTTAATCAGACGGATACAGCAAAAGTGTATTGTAGAGACCGTGAAGAATATTTTTGACATGAAAAGCAGAAGCCTTGATTTCAAATACATAAAAAAACTGCTAATTAATTAAGACAACCAAATAAGAAATTTATGAAAGTCTCTGAAAAAAGTTGGTCTCCCAGTGATGCCAATTTAGCATTGACTGGGAGACCAAATTTGTCAACTGGGAGACCATTTGGTCTCCCCGTTACTATGTTAAAAAATGCACTGCACATGACCAGTTATACTGAAAGTTTGAAGATTTCTGGGCCAGGAGACCTGGTTAGCCTCTCCTTTACCTAAAATTAACATTTTATCTAAAATAGCCAAAATATTCAAGATTTCCATTATTTATTTAGGTTAATATCCAGCAAAATTAAAAATATTAATGTGCAGTTCAACTTTGTTTTGCCGGCCAGGGACTATTTTTGCTGAAAAAAATTCAATTTGTGGTTAATAGTGTTTCTATTAAAATTTTAATCAAGTTTGCTATTTTGTAACAATCAAATTTTATACGTCAACCTCAGAGACCCCGACAATTGTGACACTGAATATGATCGACAGGTGCATCATTCTACTGTCAGCATGCAGATGTGAAAAGCCAAGCTATACAAGGTATCACAATTGCATAGCTCAATCCGACTGTCTGAATCATGCCAAAGGACCCATCTAGCTATTTGGAAGCATTCTGGATCAGCCAATGTGGTGTTTGAGACAAGGGCGTAAAAAATACATTGAAATGGAATCGCTCCGATACACCAAAATGTGACAAACAAGTTTGACTCCCCAAGGCCAAGAATAGGCAGGCCAAAAATTATGGACGACAGCTGTAATAATAGCGAAATTGTCAACACAACTCAAAAACAGCAGGTTTCGTAAATATTTTTACCAGAAAGCCAAAGTACTCTGACAAAGATGCCCAGAAAGTTGAACTTGTGTGGCATTTTAGGTATTTTAGTCGGATATAGGTCTTAGCTGCTCCAAAATTTCATCATAGAATAATCTGTCATGTTTAGGTGATGAAAAATAAACAAGATAAATCAACTTTTTCCACTTCTGGACTCAAAATAATTGAAATTTTATTAAATAATCTGACGCACCTTGCATACCTCAAATCTGCCAAGTTTGGAGGGATTCTGTTGTGGATTAAAATTTAAAAAATCACACAAAATGAAGTCCTGGGAAGCTTACATTATTATCCAAAGCATTTTAGAGCTTTTATGTTGATTTAATGTAGAGTTATAGAAAAATTAAGATCAGAATCTGTAGGGGTGCCCAAACTTTTGCATACCTAAAATCCAACAAAAAGACCCATATTTTTTTTTAAATTTTAATATTTCCATTGTTTTTTCTGGGTAAAATTGAGTGCATGGGTATCCTTCACTCACACATTCACGTTGGAAAGATTCTGCAAATGTTTTGTTTGAAATTTGAAAAAATGTGACCCCTCTCCAAGGGTGCCCAAACTTTCGCACCCCACTGTATATTGGCGGAATCATTTTATTAAATAAAATGTATGGGTAGCGGTAGGAAAATGACATCCTGTCAAATTTCAGTCCCAATTTTGAAGTATAAAGCAACATTGTATCACGTAGCCTACTTATTTTTGGTTCCAATGACACCTTTTTATGTCATAAAGATGATTATTAAGGGAGTTATTGCCAATTTTGTGAGGAAAGTGTGTCACGCTAATAAAAAGCATCAAAATTAGTTGCACGTTATACAGAAAAAGTGATTTTTTCTGGAGTTTTCACGCTTTTAAATGGCGGAAACAACTTGAAATGAACTCAGAAAACATCCAGGAAGAAAACTAGGGGGGTCCCGAAAATTCCCTCGGGGGGGGGGGAGGGTTTCACTTTCTGGCCTGTAGTCTAAAAAATAATGTGCGAGCTCTTTAAAAGTTGCTTGTAGATAGGATATCTATCTATCTCATATTTGCTTATCTATTTTTTTCTGTAACAGTGTAAGGCTCTATCTATTTATCTATGAGGGGCGTTCATAAAGTACGAGGCTTTTTTTTTTAATGGACACTTATTTTCAACCTCTAGACGTCTAACTATGAATTTTTTCACAAATTAAAATTCAGCATATTTGGAATCGATTTTTAAAATTATAATGGACATTTTCAAGTCATTCTGTGGTTGCCATGGAAACTGAAAATTCAGCTAGGTGGGGTAGGTAACACCAAAACCAAGAAAGCCAAAGAACTTTGGCCTTGAGAGACCTCTCTCTATCACTTAGAATTGTCTTAGTGAGATTGAGACAATTTGACACAAGCAATATAATATTAGCCTTAAAATATTCCCAAGCTCACCAAAAGCACTAATTCATACACCTGATAGACAGATAGACAAATTGATAGTCAGATTGACAGACAGACAGCTAGACAGCTAGACAGCTAGACAGACAGACAGACAGACAGATAGATAGATAGAAAGATACATAATCTTCGAGGGCATCACCCATTTCCCCTGAGGGCATCAGAGGGAGGTGATTCCCTCAGGGCATTTCGGACTGGCGGGCCCTCGGACTTGCGGGCCCTCGGAGACAATCGTACGTGGTGCCCTCAGGGCACCTGAGACTCAGGGTGCCCTCAGGGCACCTCGGACTGGCGGGCCTTCGGACTGGCGGGCCCTCGGACTGGCGGGCCCTCGGACTCATAGGGTGTCACCAGTTATGATAACCAGGGTTTACACTGCTGCCAAAGATGCCCTAGCTTTAATCTTATGTCTCACTGCTCTGAATATTTGCCTTTTATCCTCAAAATTTGTCATTGCTGAGCAGAAGATTTTCTGAGAAGGCTTCAGAGAAGCATCTTCTTCTTCTTCTGTTAGGTCCTTTCTTCCTGAGACAAAGCGTGGTGCACCACAACCTGCCAAATATGTATATTTTTAGCCAAAAATGGATTGACACACATGCGCAGGATCTCAAGAAACCAATCTAAAGATTTGTGCTTCAGCCAATTACTAAAGATAGATCGACAGATCGATAGATAGATAGAATTGTCGTCTTTTAAATTTAAGGGATTATTAAATTGCTCGAGGACATGGTGCATGCATTGCATGCTATTTTTACATTCATGCCATGTGGATGTGCAAGCTAAGATAACTATAAGTTAATACCCAGCCACTAGATGGTGCTTCTGATGTCATTCTTTCCTGTATGCCCTCTTGTGGACCATCCAAATTCTGTAATTGTGACAAACTTAGAACTCATGTTTATCACACTCACAAAAATCAGCATGACAACACGAGAAAAGAAAAATCGAATTACTTTTATTGAAATGAAAACACAACAACATTTTATACAACATTTTTGGGTCTGTACATTAAATTTCACTTCCAAAGCATTTATAAATTCGTTAAGTTACAGTGCAATTTTACAAAATAGATTAACAAACGGTGTCACTTTTACTTCTTGTGATTTTCTTCTTGAATACTCTTTTCATGTTATCTAAAGGAGAACTGCGTTTTTCCAAGCCGGCTAAATTTCTCAAGAATTCTCGCTTAATTTGTCGCAAGAGGTCTTGAATTACGAGGAATACGCCATCTGGATTTTCTGCAACAGAAACCTCATAGGTCGGACATCCGTACCTTCTTCCGATGGCTACCGTTTCTTCTTCTGTGACCTTGCGAACATGTTCAAGGTCAGTCTTAGTGGCCACAAGGACCAAAGGAAGAAATCCTCGGTGGTGATCACCGATTTTCAAATGATGAACTCGAGACATGAAGCGATCCACCGTCTTAAAAGTGGCCCTCTCGACAACTGAGTATAAAACAATGAATCCATCTGCATTCTTTATGTGTTGGTCCAGTCCGTTCTCATCCCCCTGTGGAATAAAACCAAAGAAACATGTAATGAAAATAGAAATTATTTTGTGTACCATATTGTATCCATGATTTCAATGTGTGGCTTAGCCCTCGTAAGATAAATTTAGAATCGACTCAACAACACACGTAAAATTTAACTAATTTCCTCACAGGTGCAAAATTGAAGAATTGAAATATTGTATTTGGGTCAAAATTTGGTAAAGCTGAAATTCTTGTCTCCAGTGTCTTAGAGCAATTCACACGGGCATGAATGTACGTACAAGGTTCATAGTGGTCATTTCTTTTAGAGCAACATATCAACCAAAAATTTGGCATAGGAAATGTATGGCAGATAACTTTTATCCTTTCCAAAAATTGAATGAAAGTGCCCTACCCCCCTGAAAATGGCCTGTCTCCACTAGAATTTTCCTTGACAAAACAGCTCAAATAATTTTCCTTGCTCACCTCATTTGTGGCTCATATTGGACCTTGACCAACACCCTTTCAAATTTCAAAACCAATGACTTGCCTAATATTGTTACCCAATCACAGGGGGCTCTTGTGTCCATGTCTCCAATTTCATGTCATTAACGTCACACCCAGTGATTTTTCTCATAAAATATCAACCGACAAACATTTTTTTATACGACTTTAATTTTGATGACCTTTAGGAACCCTACAAGCTGACTGAATCATCGGCAAGTCCATAAACTGCACGGAATATAGATAATTACACTATTTATAGCAACATGTCAGTTGTCCTACCTAGATTTGTCATTAAGAAACGCTCTCCTTGTTAATTTTGGCGATGTATATTGGGACAAAAATCACTGCAGAACTTTGCTTTGGTGTACACAAGTCTTAATGTGAGCCAAGTTTGACATCATATAATGTATTCACTGGTTCAAGGAAATATTTGTTTAAAATTGTCATTAACGTCACATGTCATTAACGAACATGGTTTTAGTAAAATATGTGTCTTACTATTGGCAGGTTTGGTGTTATCATTCTAAAATCCCAATGGAAGTGACTTTAGTCATTGGCGAAGAAGTTGTCACAAGTATTTTGGATGTCCTGATTTGTTTCCACTGTTACAGCAGTGTACCACTTCAGGTAGTTTCCTGGGAGCAGCATACATAAAGAAACACTACAATTTCTACAATTTTTGCACTTATGATATTTTACTAAACTTGTATGCAACTGCATGCACTAGTATGAGGCTCAGGAGCAATTTTACCGGCCATTGGTGTAATGAGGATCATATTTTATCATTAACGTCACAGATTCACTGATCAAAAATAGCTAATTTTGGGGAGTTTATTGCTTGATTTTAGGCTTCAAAAGTGTTGCATACGATCTTTTTTCGCAGGAATCATTTGGCATGTGTACAATTTAGTTACTAAACAGAGTCTGGTGTTCTGAAATCAAGTTGCGTGAAAGGAAAACTTAATGGAAGGGTAGAAAAAATGTAATTATTTGTCATTTATTTTCATTGTGATTGCCGGCAGGCAGGTAGCAGTACTCTTCTTTTGATATGACTGTTCCGGCTGTACCTCAAGCTCCCTCTGCATTAGTCCAGGTGATACAAATGTGTGAATTCTGAGAAATATTGGGGATTTTTACAGCGTGATGTTAATGACGCCTAAAACCATTACCTCGGTATTTACCTCAACTGCACATAAAAACTGTGTTTCCTGACCCTTGGACATCAAAGTACAATTAAAGGTGATTGTTTTACCTACCAAAATAAATCAAAAGGAGCTCCTTTACACCTGATTTCAAATCAACTTTTTTCCTGAGTGAAATTTCACCGTTTTCAAATTTTGACCCATTTAATTAAATTGTTTAAAATAGGCATGAACTGACATATTTTTTTCTAATCTTAAAAAATTTTGGGATCCTGTCAACTTTTCTCAGCAGGGAAGACTATTACTAAAAACAAAAGTCCTGAGTTGATGAGTTTGGCATCCCAGCAGAAACCAACGAATTAAGACATTTAATTGTACTTGGAGCCAGTGAATTGGAAAATTGCCTTCATATGAATCAAATCAAGTCAGTGTCAAACAGTCAAGTTCACATATCTGCAGGTTAAGAACACCTGAGGTTTTTGAACTCAAGTTACCAGGTGCAGACAAAATAGATTTCTTTTTTCCCAAAACAAAAAGATAAAAAAGTTGATGGCAGGTTTCCCCACCTCTTGACAGTGTGATAAACATAAGCTAACATCCAACATTTTACAGCTTGGAAGGCTATCAAATGATATACACAGTGTGGCAAAAGTGCACTCCCTCGGGTTCCCTGTGGTGTCCATATCATGAAAATGTGTAGCAAATTTTCTTTTAACTACATAGAAAAGGTCTATATGGAAGAAATAAACATTTTATTGAGTGATTCCTTGCAAAATTGAATTCTATGAGGGGGTCTTTTACAATTTAACAAATTAATTATTTGTGCTGATGCTCTTTGTTACTCCACAACCTCTGAATCTTACTTTAACTTTTCTAACAATTCCTACCTTTTAAAATTCAGACTGGTACCATACTGTAAGCTGCTGTACTACATCCCTGTCAGCATGCCTTGGCGGTCCAACATCGGCCCAGCGTCAGTCCGATGTCAGTAGCATCAGACCAGCTTCGGGCCGATGTTGGACCGCCGAGGTACGCTGATAGGGATGTTAATAACAGACCATTTGCTTCCAAAGCATCTATTATCCAGCTTCAACTTTTTATCCACTCAATATAAATCAGCAGAAACAACATTTTAAACAAGACTGATGGTGTAGTACATGAGCTAACATTTATCTGTTATGTCAGAAGTTCGCAGGTTAAGGATCTTGTCATCATAAAGAAATGTGCCAGGCCACCGTGAAAATTAGCCGCATTGGTAAAATTATCAAGATAAATGAAAAGAAGTTCCAGTGAATTCCATACAGGTCATCCTACGTTGCAATGCTCTTTCATGTATTTTTTATCTTAAATAATGGACTCGGAGAAAGAGACCAACAGGTACTACTACTACTGCAATGTGCAATGGTGATCAACCCGGCCAGGATTTGAGGCTGATGAACAGAACACACACCAACTCAAGACTAATGAATATAATTCAAAGAATGTCTTGTGAGAAAAACTTTGAGGCTAAACTTATTGGTTTAAAGCTTCATATTTTATGTACATGTAATATAGGCCATGACATTTCACGTTAACATATATATATATATACAGTGTAGGGGAGACCGGGGTCCGGGGCGGTGGGGCACGTTGGACCATCTTAAATATTTTTTTAATAAAACATGTGCAGTTATCCAAATTCCAATGAAGAGACCTTTGTCCTTTGGTGGTATGCCTTTTGGCCAAAATATTTCATGAGCATTGAAGGAAAAGTGTGAGTTCTATTCAGGTTTCCTGATTTTTGGCATAAAAAGTTACTTTTTCCAAGTCTTGATGGCCAGGTTGTCCTTCTTAAAATATGGAGGATCCATTCCAGTCAAACAAGTCTCATAAATTGAAACTATCACTACTTAAGTAAAGTTCGATATAAGTTTCCCGAGTTCACATTCAACCTTGTTAGCAAGGAATGCACATTTTCATAAGAGGTTGGGATGGGGCAGGTTCGACCACCATGGCCGGGGCACATTGGGCGTTTTTAAACTGGATTGACTGACAAAAAAAATCCGCAAAATGCCAGATGTGTGCTGACCTGTGCTGATAACATGACAAGTATAGGCCTGAAAAGCAGACAACTAGTTAAAATCACAGAATTTGAATAAAGCAAAACACTCATTTTTTCAGAGGGTGAAGATGATTCATTGAAAGGGATAACTCCGAATGGGGTTTCTCAGGTTGAGCAGGTGCTGCAATAATTCTGCCAGTTCTTCTCAATAAATCGTAAAGGGCAGACTTGAACAGATAAATCTAGATAGAATCAGACTGACTGGAGCAATTTATCAAATAACTTGATCCATCTCTAAGTATCTTCAGGCAGGCAAGGTCCTATTCAAAGTTCAAGGTTAAAGAACCTGATATTCAAAAATGTCAGTTGTACACCTGGCACATAACTCAATTTAAATCTCTGTGACATATAATGTGGATGTAATCCGATGTATCCCAGCGTGATAGAAATAACTTTCAATTTCATCAACTGGGTTTATGGGATGTTCATTTTCTTGTATCAAATTGAATGCAAAATCACATTCATGCAGGGAAATTATTTTATAAAAAGTACTGGTACATGTATCTCAAAGTTTCTCTTAAACTTGGCCCACAACTCAATTCAAATCTCTGTGACATATAATGTGGATGTATCCCAGCATGATAGAAATAACTTTCAATTACAATAAAATGGGTTTATGGCAAGTTTATTTTTCTGTCAAATTTAATGCAGAATCATATTCATGCAGAGAAACATCTTCAATAAAAGTGCTGGGATCTCACAGTTTCTCTTACACCTGGCCTATAATTCATATTTAAATCTCTGTGGTATATAATGAGGATGTATATTACCTCAGTGTGACAGAAATAACTTTCATCAACGGGGTTTATGGGATTTTTCTTGTATCAAATTTAATGCAGAATCATATTCATGCAGGAAAGGGGGAAGGTCTTTTATAAATGTACTGGTATCTCTAAGTTTCTCTTACTTTTAACATAATTTCAAGGAAGGGTTCCACTTTGACTCATTCTTTTCAAATTGTGTTTCAATTTCAATATGTTAAGGTTTATCATCCTTGCAATTTTCTCTAAGATGTCCGTCTCTTCTAGACTATAATACATAGATATGACAATGCAGTGCCCCAAAGAAACATCATGTACCATGGAAATTATTTGTGGTTGTCAGCACTTGCAAAAGTGCATACTTTTTAATAATTTATATGCAGGTTATGTAGATTGACAAAAAAGTAAGAAATGACAGATATACAGCAAAGGTGCCAACTTACCATTCCCCATGCAGTATAGGAAGCCCAAATATTAATATGACAGATTGTTGGATTCATATAAAATGTGATAAGATTTTTTGGTTATCAAGGTGTCACTATGTTCCATGCCAGAATATGAATGATAGATGGCGCACAAATTTATTTTATGATCCAATGGCGAACAATTTTTTTTTTAATCCCACGCACAGGTACGAAGGATCACAGATTTAGACAAGCCTAATCAGTGACAACCTGCTTATAATCTGGTTTGCTCACTGAAAACACAGGCAAAAACAATCAACAGCACAATATCATGCCAATATCTAGCAATGATGCTACTTACCAGGTATATTTCTATTTTGCATATATATATATATATGTATATATTATATATAACCATCTTCAACCTGTTTTACCTATCCGTTTTGAGGGCATCGCTCATCACTTATTACTTTGACAATCTATCATTTCCAACAGGGGAGCCCATCTGTTGTTCTGCTGACTGGGATAAAACCAAGCCACTCAGTCTTTTCTTCTTGGTGTATTTAGTGCTTTGGGGTTGATATACATCAGACTCATAAAGAAAAGTATCTCTCTATGTTTTTGATCTCCAAAATTAACCACAGCATGAGTTGCATGACTCAAAGCTTTAAAAAATTAAAAGTGCAAGCAGACAACAAGAAAAAAGAAAAACCTAATCATACTCCCATGAAAGAATCTCTACACCATTGAAAAGCATAGCAAAACCTGGAAAATATGTTGCAACATGTGTAAAACAACCAGAAGAACAGAATGCAGCAATACATAGTAAACAACTATCCCGCACACAAATAAACGACTGAATGAAGTTAATTAAACATGTGCATAAGTTTTCTCTTACAGTTTTTGTATATATAATTATGTGTCTAGAAATGATGTTGAGCATGGATGATGCATTAGCTAATTTCAGGTATAATGTAAAACATATCCCTTATGCCAGTTTCCTCCTTTGGCACAGCCACTTTGAAAAGATACCTCTGTCAGTCAACCACAAGGCTGTATTTCACTGAGCACTGCGATAAATCCAACATCCTTTCTTGTCCACTTATCTCATGTTTGACTGTTTGAGTTTTTGTATCATAGTGTAAGCCGGTTATTCACCATGGGATTGGGAATATGTGTTTATCACACCTCAGGCTAAAGCCCTCGGGTGATAAATCACATATTCCCTCTCCCTTGGTGAATAGCTCATACTTGCCAAAATAATTTATTAATTTCAATTTTTTTATCTTACCGTAATATGGGGTGAATCGGGACACTGGGGTGAATCAGGACAGAACAGGAATGTGTTTTATTTCTTAAACTACAACTACTTCTATTTAACCCAGGTAACATACAGAGTAGCGTATATTGTGGTTGAGTTTTATCATTCTGACTGCAGGCAGTGAGGAGCTGCAGCACTTTAAACTTGGCCCTGCAGAAACTTAATTTTCGACAGGTGATCAAAACTTTGCTCATATCACAAAAAACGTTATTATTAGAGCCACAAAAATAGCAGGAAACTTTTATAACCTATATTTGGCAAATTAAGGGACCAGAAGAGTTGACTAGATGTGGGATTTTGTATATTTGGTCATGGGTTCAGATCCAGGGCAATGACAAAGTATTGGAATCAACAAAAATAACCCTACTCATTTTCATTTGAGTGTACAAGCATGGCTTTTTAAAGAATATTATTGAAATTGTCATCACTGATATTGGATTTAGTTCAGAATTACTTATATATGTCGTAATTAAACAAAAAATAAATATTTTAATACTTTTGTGTCATTTATCATATTTTTAAAAATATGCAAATTTACATGTAATGGAGGTCAGATTTTTCTCAAAAATTTTTTTTGAATGTCAAACATATTTTCCATTGTTAATTCACATGCAGCAATCACCTAAACATGGCAGGAAGTATTATTTTATAGAAATAGAGGACTGTCCCGATTCACCCCCAAAATAAGGGGTGAATTGGGACTGTGGTTTTTCATCAATAAATCATTGAAAATTAAAGACATCTTTTAATGCTCCTAGGGATAGTTGGACCTTAAGTTCGGACATAAATAGGCACCATATTTTGATTTATAAGATGATTTGTGACCATGCTATGACAGAAAAACCCTCAATTCTGTCCCGATTCACCCCATATTACGGTACCGTTTGAAGATCTCAATTTAGGAATTATCATAATACAAATCTAACACAATAACAATAGCTAAAAAACATTCCAGCCTTCATTCCACATCTCTCAACCAACCTAGCTTTGATCAGTTGAAAATATAAATGTACAAGAACTTCTTCAATGCTACCACTTGACTTAAAGTCTCATTGAATGATTAATCCAGCAGTGCAATGTATGATTCAAGATCAGTGACAAGGCAAAGCTACTTCCTCAGCAGGTAAACTCCTTGTATTCTGTTCTCCTGACCTCGGTCTGTGACCTGGAGATGCTCAACATCAGTCCAGCATCAGCAGCCATAAGGCATACCCATCAGCCAAAGACAGCTTGTGCAATGTTACAATCAGACAGAGTTGTTAGGATGATTTATGAGGAGAATTTAAACCAAGACAATTTTGACGACCTTTGACTTGAATTATCATTCCTATAAACTACCTATGTGATATCTCTAGGAATATAACACTGATGGCAAATTGTTAAAAGTATAAGAAATATGCTAATGCACTTCCCAATATAATTTGCTTAAAAATCCATAATCACTTATTTACATCACTTATTTACATCTGGTCATAGTAATAGGAAGTGACAGATATATAGCATCCTTGCCAACTTATATTATTACTACTATACCCCAGTTTGGGTGAGCTGACTGCATTTGAGGTGAATATCAAATTGACAGATTGTTTGATTCAAATAAAATATATACGCTATGATTTTTGCATCCATGGGGAGGTGTGTGTTAAAAGGCATGCCAAGATATGAATGATAATTGAGATGCTGGAAGTTATCATATAATCTAATATTGCAGTTTATGATATTATGCAACAAAACTATATTTTTCAAATAATTTATTTGCTTCTAGAGACATATTAGTACAATGGATTCCCTACTTATTAGGCTAATTACAATTGTTGACAACCTGCTTATCAACTGATTAGTTGACAAACCAATTCAAGGTAAAGGTAAAATTCAATGAAGGAAGGAAAGTCACCATCGCAGTCTACAACACGGACACCAAGTACAAAGCACAGCTACTTCTTGTCTTTAATCAAAACTTAGCACATGCGGCAAAATACCATCAACCTGTTCCTGAAGCGATATCCATTTTGTGGGCATCCCTCATCACTTATTACTTTGACAATCTATCATTTCCAACAGGGGAGCCCATCTGTTGTTCTGCTGAGTTGGATAAAACCAAACCACTCACTCTTTTCACAGAGCATTCAGAGCTCTTGGGGTCAATATACAATATGTCAAGATCAGACTCATAAAGAGAAGTATCCCTGTAGGTTTTTCTCTTGAAAATTAGGCACAGCATGAGCAACATGACTCAGGGCTTTAAAAAACACCACAGAGCATGAGCACAAACCTGCACATCCAAGGAGGAATCTCTACACAATTGTGAAGCATCATAGAATCTGGAAATATGTGGCCACACATGCACCAACAAACAACTAAATGAAGTTCATTAGACCCCCTGTTTCTGTCCTCTGCAGTAGTTTTGTCATCTGGCATTGATGCATCTCAGCAGCTTGGAAAAATTTGAGGTTGCAGCGATGCTGCATAGCTCCGAGGTATACCCCAGTATTTCTGATAAGGCTGATTTTGTTGTTGCATGTCATTGCAACATAATATTTTATCTATAACATAGATCTGTGTATCACATTGATTACTATTTTTTTCTGTCATTTTGTGACAATCACATTAAAACTTCAACAAAAACCCATAGGCTACTATTGGATTACCGCATCTTGAGTTATCATCTGCAGTGCATTCTGAAAGGATTCATTCAAATCTGATGACCTGATTCTGATTGGTTGATTGATGATCCAATTTTGTCTTCTCATTTATATATCTCAAGACAGAGATATCTGTGCAAGAACAAATTTACAATTTTAAAAAATTGACTTGACTCCTTCAGCCCACATTTGTGTGTATAATTCTGTAACAGTCGACTAACTTGGCTTTGAATGGTTTTAGTAGCACACACTGGTCACAATTGATTTTAATACTGCCACTTGACTTGCAAACGCCATTGAATGAATGCCACTGCTTCAACAGGTAACCTTTGTGTCTTTCGTTCTCCTGACCTCTGTCCGTGACCTGGAACCTGTGGCGCTCAACAGTCCAGCCTCAAAATTCAGCAGCCGTACAGGCATACCCATCAGCCCAAGACAGATGGTGCAATGTTACAATAGCAGAGTTGTTCAGATGATGATTTACGAGGAGAATTTCTGCCCGACAAGTTTTGACTACCTTCAACTTGAATTATCATTCCTGAAGCCAACAAACTGCTTAATAAATACTAAGGTAAAGTCTTTGGAATTGTATGAATGCAAACTAAATGGTTTACAGAAAACAGAGTACCTTTCCTTCTGCGTTTTAAATTTATAGATCCTATTCAATTTTCATAATATATAAATTTGGCAACCAAAAATATCTGTTCGGATAGTGAAACATTAACAAGAAGAAGTTATAGATGGTTCAGTACAAGAAAAGTATTCATCCACGTGTCTGAAGAACCTGTCTCTTGCAATCAGGTCAACATGTTTGAATTTCTGTCAGTCACCTTTCTCCTGCACAGGTTACCTGTCAATCCCGCACTCCTTGTGTTTGTCAGTCAATTCACCAAGGGCCAAACAAGACAGCTCATTCCACTTTCAATCTGTCAATGGGCCTGCCTGTCTTGCAAGCAATGGAATTCCAGGTGCATTGCACTGCTGCAGCTGGGTTGCTGAACTTCCTCCAAGATCTTAGCATACTTAGATCATTTGAAATCATTTCATACTAAACTCCCTGGCATTAAGTTCGATTCAATGAACTGGTTTCCTGAATTTCAGCAAAATAATACATGATGATCACAACAAATTGACTTTCCCAATGAGATTCAGAAGGTCCAGGGTTCAATTTCACACCGGTCGGGGAGGTATTTATAGGTGGATATTCATGAGTATAATTTCAATGCTGGTATTTGGATTTGATGTCAAATGTGTGCATCTTGGATGCCGGATAAGAGAATATCCTACACATGGGATATATAATATGTAACAATTTTGTAACATGTTGACCTTCCCTCCAACTATACCAGCCCTATACCCTCTGATTTGTACATGATAGTGATATTACAATGATTCATTATAGAAAGATGTGGGAAAATTGTTGTTGCAAAATATGACCATAATAAATATCTCCAAAATGATTACTATTCTATACTTGTGATGGAAATGGCAAGAAATTGAAGAAAACAACTGCCTTACTAACAATTTATGATTGCAGAAGTTTGGATCCTCACCCCATGCATGGTTGTAAGGCAAACCTTAGAAGGGGGAAGGGGGGGGGGGGGTAACACAAGGGAACTCCTGGCTCTTCTTCTCACAGAACAAACATGAGAACAAAAGCTGTTGGCAGTTGAGAAATGTGACTCCCTAGTGTGACGTCTGTTTGCTGCAGAGGTATAGGAATGCAATGCAGTTTGCAGATTTTTGTTTTCACCAAAACTCGTCACTCAAAGCAAACCAGAATAAACCGGATTACGCACTGTCGGTTTCTCCCCCACATTGCAGAAATGAGAAACCCACATGACAAAATTTGTGCGATGTTCCTGAGAATCTACAATATGATGGCAAAAAGTGACAATGATCTTGTCAGATTCATTGCAGCCAGAGGTGACACAAACATTCAGACAATAATAGGTGACAATTTAAATTATATTCAGAACTATTTTCAGTTGTCTGATGTGAAGTGTTCTGTCAAGTTGAACTCCTGCAGGTGCTCGTCTGAAGATCTGGCCATTGTTCAGGCAATCAAAGACATTAAAGATAATGGACTTACAAAATTTACGATTGTTGAACAACTTGAACTTTTGCATTTATTATGTGAATACTAAATTGTATATATACATTCTGTTTTAAATTGTATTACCAAAATGTCAATTTTTTCAATGTACACCTATCAAGTGTGTGTAATAAATATATATATATTAGATTGGGACAGAAGATGAGAGAAATGAAGAAAGATAGGATGATTAATCTGACTGCAAACAGTGCAAAGATTGCTGAAAAAAACTGGAAGACCAATATAGAAAACACATACCAGAAAGATTTTAAGATCAAATCAGATAATATCAGATAGAAAATACCTGACTGAACAGACAGAAAGGCAAACATGAAGACAGACATACTGACACACAGCAAAAAAACAAGAAAAGCCCCAAGAGAATATAAACTAAACAAGAAGGAACACCAAATGGCAAAATTATGCCCTGGGAAACTCAGAAAAAAAAAACTTCAATTGAGTTTTAACCCAATTACTGATGCTTCTTCTTTTTAAAGGGGCCATGGCCCAATAAGTGCAGCTCCCTGAGGGGTCAAAACAAGCTCCTTGGGGGGTCAGAGCAAAGTATGGAACCCTGAGGGGGTCAACCTTCCACTCAAGATTATCTCATCCACAATCTCCAACTTGAAAGAACCTATAAAAGCAGTAGCCTCCAGCAGCATGCAGTCAATGCAGGAAATGATTTATATAATGAGTTATCTGAGCACTTTGGGATAAAACTACTGCCCTTTTGTAATGCATGGGAACAGAAAGGGTATCATTTCCTATATTCCATTAATACAAGTTTCGTTGTGTCTTAAATTAGAAGAATAGATACGTAATTGTAGAAGGAATCAAGTGATTTGGTTTTTTCTTGTATCTGTTGACAGCATGTTCCTGCAACCCAGTGCACTGATTGTTTACAATGTTTACTACTGCATACCTTCTCTGGCTGCCTGAAGCATGTTTTTCTTTGTATAAGTTGCAAGTACAAATAGCTTTATAATTTACCTGTAGAAAGAAAGTGTAGCAATATGTGTGTAACACATTCATCTGTTATTTGGTGTGATAAACAGTTATGTACCTGATTCTACTTATTGAATCATAGGTGTTACTGCAATATTATCAAAAACAAAGAGAGAATTATTGTTGGGGTGGCCCTGCTAAATATTAATAGATTCATATTCTGTCCACATTTTTGGCAGGGGTGAGCCGTACATCAAAATGTGAAACACAAGTAATAATAATATTGACAATATTAATATAAATATAGAAGCTGACTTCATGCATAACAAAAAGAAGGCCCTTTCTTCAGCACCTGGATGTGAGTTAACGGGGCAACATAAACAATAAGAAGAACCTTGCATTTCCTTGATAAGAAAAAAGGGACATGTCAAGCATCTAGCCTGTCTGCATTACCTTGGGATTCTGTTCTAGTACAGGACACAGCCAATGAATGCTACTGAGACTCTATAGTCCATACTGAAAATCAGATTTCTGTTAACCTCACTTATGTCACAACAGTATACTGCCTCCCTTAAAATATAATTACATGACAGTAATCGTATCATTATTGTTCGATCTACACACCATCCGACAGAATTTCAACAAAATTCATATCAAATATGAATTGTATTTCATGGCTGATAAATTGGCTATCCTTCGAAATTCTACAGTATATATATGTTGATTGTGGAAGTCAAATTTACAGCTACATTTTACAGCTAAACTTTTTCCTTGGCTTACTTTCATTTATTCTGACATACATAAGAATTACCTTGGTAAATGTTCTCTTCAAAGAAACACATGTCCACTAAATCATAAAGAGAAGTATCCCTGTAGGTTTTTCCCTTGAAAATTAGGCACAGCATGAGAAACATGACTCAGGGCTTTAAAAAAACACAATGTTCAGAGCATGAGCACAAACCTATTCAACCAAGGAAGAATCTCTACACAATTGAGAAGCATCATAGAATCTGGAAATATGTGGCACACATGCACCAACAAACAACAAAATGAAGTTCATTAGACCCCCTGTTTCTGTCCTCTGCAGTAGTTTTGTCATCTGGCATTGATGCATCTCAGCAGCTTGGAAAAGCTGAGGTTGCAGCGATGCTGCATAGCTCCCAGGTATACCCCAGTATTTCTGATAACGCTGATTTTGTTGTTACATGTCATTGCAACATAATATTTTATCTATAACATCTGTGTATCACATCGATTACTATGTTTTTCTGTCATTTTGTGACAATCACATTAAAACTTCAACAAAAACCCATAGGCTACTATTGGATTACCGCATCTTGAGTTATCATCTGCAGTGCATTCTGAAAGGATTCATTCAAATCTGATGACCTGATTCTGATTGATTGATTGGTTGATTGATGATCCAATTTTGTCTTCTCTTTTATATATCTCAAGACAGAGATATCTGTACAAGAACAAATTTACAATTTAAAAAAATTGACTTACTCCTTCAGGCACATTTGTGTGTATAATGCTGTAAGTCGACTAACTTGGCTTTGAATGGTTTTAGTAGCACATACTGGTCACAATTGATTTTAATACTGCTGCTTGACTTGCAAATGCCATTGAATGAATGCCACTGCTTCAACAGGTAACCTTTGTGTCTTTCGTTCTCCTGACCTCTGTCCGTGACCTGGAACCTGGGATGCTCAACAGTCCAGCCTCAAAACTCAGCAGCCATACAGGTATACCCATCAGCCCAAGACAGATGGTGCAATGTTACAATAGCAGAATTGTTAAGACAATGATTTACGAGGTATATTTCTGCCTGACAAGTTTTGACTACCTTCAACTTGAATTATCATTCCTGAAGCCAACAAACTGCTTAATAAATACTAAGGCAAGGTTTTTGGAATTGTATGGATGCAAACTAAATGGTTAACAGAAAACAAAGTGCTCACTTTTCTTAGAACTGAGTTTAAAAGATTTCTATATCCTGTTCTACTTCTTCACTTTTCATGGTATATAAATTTGGCAATAAAAAATTAACTGTTAAAATAGTGAAACATTAAAAAGAAGTTGTACAATGGATAGATGGTTCAACATAATAAAAGTATTCATCCAGACGTCTGAAGAATCAGCCTGTCTCTTGCAATCAGGTCAACATGTTTGAATTTCTGTCAGTCACCTTTCTCCTGCACAGGTTACCTGTCAATCCCTCACTGCCTGTGTTTGTCAGTCAATTCACCAAGGGCCAAACAAGACAGCTCATTCCCCTTTCAATCTGTCAATGGGTCTGCCTGTCTTGCAAGCAATGGAATTCGCAATTCCAGGTGCATTGCACTGCTGGAGCTGGGTTGCTGAACTTCCTCCCAGATCTTAGCATACTCAGATCATTACCGGTCAGGGAACTGTTTATTTGTGGATATTCAGGAGTAAAATTTCAATCCTGGTGTATGGATTTGATGTCAAACGCTTGCAAATGCTTGGATGCCAGATAAGTGAAGACCATAAACATGGGATATATAATATGTAACAATTTTGTAACATGTTGTTCTTCCCAGACCCTCCATCATAAAGTACTGGCCTTAGGTCAAGTTAGGATGCTGCATTATCTGTACAGGTCCTATACTCCCTGATTTGTACACGAAACATTCATTCATTACAGAAAGATGTGGGAAAATGTTTGGTGCAAAATATTACCATAAAAAAGTCCATAATAAATTTCTCCAAGATGATTACTATTCTATACTTGTGATGGAAATGGCAAGAAATTGAGGAAAACAACAGCCTTTATAACAATTTATGATTACTAGTGGAAGTTTGTATCCTCACCCCAAGCGTGGTTGTTAAGCAAACGTTAGAAGGGGAAGGGGGGGGGGGGTAACACAAGGGAACTCCTGGCTCACCTTCTCACAGAACAAACATGAGAACAAAAGCTGTTGGCAGTTGAGAAATGTGACTCCCTAGTGTGACGTCTGTTTGCTGCAGAGGTATAGGAATGCAATGCAGTTTGCAGATTTTTGTTTTCACCAAAACTCGTCACTCAAAGCAAACCAGAATAAATCAGATTAGATTGGAATAAAAGATGAGAGAAATGAGGAAAGATAGGATGATTAATCTGACTGCAAACAGTGCAAAGATTGCTGAAAAAAAAAACTGGAAGACCAATGTAGATTTTAAGATCAAATCAGATAATATCAGATAGAAAATACCTGACTGAATAGACAGAAAGGCAGACATGAAGACAGACATACTGACACACAGCAAAAAAACAAGAAAAGCCCCAAGAGAATATAAACTAAACAAGAAGGAACACCAAATGGCAATACTACTACTAGGGCTATGCCCGGGGAAACTCAGAAAAAACTTCAATTGAGTTTTAACCCAATTACTGATGCTTCTCCTTTTTAAAGGGGCCATGGCCCAATATTTGCAGCTCCCTGAGGGGTCAAAACAAGCTCCTTGGGGGGTCAGAGCAAAGTATGGAACCCTGAGGGGGTCAGCCTTCCACTCAAGATTATCTCATCCACAATCTCCAACTTGAAAGAACCTATAAAAGCAGTAGCCTCCAGCAGCATGAAGGCAATGCAGGAAATGATTTATCTAATGAGTTATCTGCTTAGGGATAAAACTACTGCCCTTTTGTAATGCATGGGAGCAGAAAGGGTATCATTTCCTATATTCCATTAATATTTCCATTGTCTTAAATTAGAAGCATGAATAGATATGTAATTGTGGGTGGAATCAAGAAAGATTAAGCTTTTTCTTGTATCTGTTGACAGCATGTTCCTGCAACCCAGTGCACTGATTGTTTATCCCAATGTTTACAATGTTTACTACAGCATACTTATCGGCTGCCTGAGGCATGTTTTTCTTCGTATAAGTTGCAAGTACAAATAGCTTTATAATTTACCTGTAGAAAGAAAGTGTAGCAATATGTGTGTAACAATTCATCTGTTATTTGGTGTGATAAACAGTTATGTACCTGATTCTACTTATTGAATCATAAGCTATTATAGGTGTTACTGCAATATTATTAAAAACAATGAGAGAATTTTTGTTGGGGTGGCCCTGCTAAATATTAATAGATTCATATTCTGTCCACATTTTTGGCAGGGTTGTGCCGCATATCAAAATGTGAAACACAAGTAATAATAATATTGACTATATTAATATAAATATAGAAGCTGACATCATGCATAACAAAAAGAAGGCCCTTTCTTCAGCACCTGGATGTGAGTTAACGGGGCAACATAAACAATAAGAAGAACCTTGCATTTCCTTGATAAGAAAAAAGGGACATGTCAAGCATCTAGCCTGTCTGCATTACCTTGGGATTCTGTTCTAGTACAGGACACAGCCAATGAATGCTACTGAGACTCTATAGTCCATACTGAAAATCAGATTTCTGTTAACCTCACTTATGTCACAACAGTATACTGCCTCCCTTAAAATATAATTACATGACAGTAATTGTATCATTATTGTTTGATCTACACACCATCCGACAGAATTTCAACAAAATTCATATCAAATATGAATTGTATTTCACGGCTAATAAATTGGCTATCCTTCGAAAATTCTACAGTATATATATGTTGATTGTGGACGTCAAATTTACAGCTACATTTTACAGCTAAACTTTTTCCTTGGCTTACTTTCATTTATTCTGACATACATAAGAATTACCTTGGTAAATTTTCTCTTCAAAGAAACACATGTCCACTAAATCATAAAGACAAGTATCCCTGTAGGTTTTTCCCTTGAAAATTAGGCACAGCAAGAGCAACATGACTCAGGGCTTTAAAAAAACACAATGTTCAGAGCATGAGCACAAACCTATTCAACCAAGGAAGAATCTCTACGCCATTGAGAAGCATCATAGAATCTGGAAATATGTGGTCACACATGCACCAACAAACAAACAAAATGAAGTTCATTAGACCCCCTGTTTCTGTCCTCTGCAGTAGTTTTGTCATCTGGCATTGATGCATCTCAGCAGCTTGGAAAAGCTGAGGTTGCAGCGATGCTGCATAGCTCCCAGGTATACCCCAGTATTTCTGATTAGGCTGATTTTGTTGTTGCATGTCATTGCAACATAATATTTTATCTATAACATCTGTGTATCACATTGATTACTATTTTTTTCTGTCATTTTGTGACAATCACATTAAAACTTCAACAAAAACCCATAGGCTACTATTGGATTACCTCATCTTGAGTTGTCATCTGCAGTGCATTCTGAAAGGATTCATTCAAATCTGACGACTCGATTCTGATTGATTGGTTGATTGATGATCAAATTGTGTCTACTCATTTATGTATATCTCAAGATAGAGATATCTGTAAAAGAACAAATTCACAATTTTAAAAAATTGACTTACTCCTTCAGGCAAATTTTTGTGTATAATGCTGTGACAGTCGACTAACTTGGCTTTGAATGGTTTTAGTAGCACCTACGGGTCACAACTGATTTCAATACTACCACTTGACTTGCAAATACCATTGAATGAATGCCACTGCTTCAACAGGTAACCTTTGTGTCTTTCGTTCTCCTGACCTCTGTCCGTGACCTGGAACCTGTGATGCTCAACAGTCCAGCCTCAAAACTCAGCAGCCATACAGGTATACCCATCAGCCCAAGACAGATGGTGCAATGTTACAATAGCAGAGTTGTTAAGACGATGATTTATGAGGAGAATTTCTGCCCGACAAGTTTTGACTACCTTCAACTTGAATTATCATTCCTGAAGCCAACAAACTGCTTAATAAATACTAAGGTAAAGTTTTTTGGAATTGTATGAATGCAAACTAAACGGTTAACAGAAAACAAAGTGCTCACTTTTCTTAGAACTGAGTTTAAAAGATTTCTATATCCTGTTCTACTTCTTCACTTTTCATGGTATATAAATTTGGCAATAAAAAATTAACTGTTAAAATAGTGAAACATTAAAAAGAAGTTGTACAATTTACAGACGGTTCAACATAATAAAAGTATTCATCCACATTTCTGAAGAATCAGCCTATCTCTTGCAATCAGGTCAACATGTTTGAATTTCTGTCAGTCACCTTTCTCCTGCACAGGTTACCTGTCAATCCCTTACTGCCTGTGTTTGTCAGTCAATTCACCAAGGGCCAAACAAGACAGCTCATTCCACTTTCAATCTGTCAATGGGCCTGCCTGTCTTGCAAGCAATGGAATTCCAGGTGCATTGCACTGCTGGAGCTGGGTTGCTGAACTTCCTCCAAGATCTTAGCATACTTAGATCATTACCGGTCAGGGAACTGTTTATTTGTGGATATTCAGGAGTAAAATTTCAATCTTGGAATATGGATTTGATGTCAAACGCTTGCAAATGCTTGGATGCCAGATAAGTGAAGACCATAAACATGGGATATATAATATGTAACAATTTTGTAACATGTTGTTCTTCCCAGACCCTCCATCATAAAGTACTGGCCTTAGGTCAAGTTAGGATGCTGCATTATCTGTACAGGTCCTATACTCCCTGATTTGTACACGAAACATTCATTCATTACAGAAAGATGTGGGAAAATGTTTGGTGCAAAATATTACCATAAAAAAGTCCATGGATAATGAATTTCTCCAAGATGATTACTATTCTATACTTGAGATGGAAATGGCAAAAAATTGAAGAAAACAACAGCCTTTATAACAATTTATGATTACTAGTGGAAGTTTGTATCCTCACACCAAGCGTGGTTGTTAAGCAAACCTTAGAAGGGGAAGGGGGGGGGGGTAACACAAGGGAACTCCTGGCTCACCTTCTCACAGAACAAACATGAGAACAAAAGCTGTTGGCAGTTGAGAAATGTGACTCCCTAGTGTGACGTCTGTTTGCTGCAGTGCTATAGGAATGCAATGCAGTTTGAGTGACTAGTAGCAAAGCAAACCAGAATATCTGAATAAATCAGATTAGATTGGGATAAAAGATGAGAGAAATGAGGAAAGATAGGATGATTAATCTGACTGCAAACAGTGCAAAGATTGCTGAAAAAAAAACAAAAAAAACTGGAAGACCAATATAGATTTTAAGATCAAATCAGATAATATCAGATAGAAAATACCTGACTGAATAGACAGAAAGGCAGACATGAAGACAGACATACTGACACACAGCAAAAAAACAAGAAAAGCCCCAAGAGAATATAAACTAAACAAGAAGGAACACCAAATGGCAATACTACTACTAGGGCTATGCCCGGGGAAACTCAGAAAAAACTTCAATTGAGTTTTAACCCAATTACTGATGCTTCTCCTTTTTAAAGGGGCCATGGCCCAATATTTGCAGCTCCCTGAGGGTCCAAAACAAGCTCCTTGGGGGGTCAGAGCAAAGTATGGAGCCCTGAGGGGGTCAGCCTTCCACTCGAGATTATCTCATCCACAATCTCCAACTTGAAAGAACCTATAAAAGCAGTAGCCTCCAGCAGCATGCAGGCAATGCAGGAAATGATTTATCTAATGAGTTATCTGCTTAGGGATAAAACTACTGCCCTTTTGTAATGCATGGGAGCAGAAAGGGTATCATTTCCTATATTCCATTAATACTTCCATTGTGTCTTAAATTAGAAGAATAGATACGTAATTGTAGAAGGAATCAAGTGATTCAGTTTTTTCTTGTATCTGTTGACAGCATGTTCCTGCAACCCAGTGCACTGATTGTTTATCCCAATGTTTACAATGTTTACTACAGCATACTTTCTTTGGCTGCCTGAAGCATGTTTTTCTTTGTATAAGTTGCAAGTACAAATAGCTTTATAATTTACCTGTAGAAAGAAAGTGTAGCAATATGTGTGTAACACATTCATCTGTTATTTGGTGTGATAAACAGTTATGTACCTGATTCTACCTATTGAATCATAGGTGTTACTGCAATATTATTAAAAACAAAGAGAGAATTATTGTTGGGGTGGCCCTGTTAAATATTAATAGATTCATATTCTGTCCAAATTTTTGGCAGGGGTGAGCCGTACATCAAAATGTGAAACACAAGTAATAATAATATTGACAATATTAATATAAATATAGAAGCTGACTTCATGCATAACAAAAAGAAGGCCCTTTCTTCAGCACCTAGATGTGAGTTAACGGGGCAACATAAACAATAAGAAGAACCTTGCATTTCCTTGATAAGAAAAAAGGGACATGTCAAGCATCTAGCCTGTCTGCATTACCTTGGGATTCTCTTCTAGTACAGAGCACAGCCAATGAATGCTACTGAGAGCCCATACTGAAAACACAATTCCTGTTAAACTCACTTAACACAACGGTATACTTCCTCCCTTGAAATACAATTACATGACAGTAATTGTATCGTTATTGTTCGATCCACACACTATCCGACAGAATTGCAAAAAATTCATATCATATATGATTTGCATTTCATGGCTAATAAATATGTTATCCTTCGAAATTCTACAGTATACATATGTTGATTGTGGAAGTCAAATTTACAGCTACATTTTACAGCTAAACTTTCTTCCTTGCCTTACTTTTATTTATTCTGACATACATAAGAATTACCTTGGTAAATGTTCTCTTCAAAGAAACACATGTACACAATATCTACATTTACTTAGCTACTACAACTGCAGCCTTCAAGCTATATCTTCTCAAACATTTATTTTTGTTTCTTTCAACTTGTAGGCTCAAAAAATCGGGCAAAGTTAGAGACATATTGATACACTGGATTCCCTAATTATTAGATTAATTACAATTGTTGACAACCTGCTTATCAACTGATTAGTTGACAAACCAATTCAAGGTAAAGGTACAATTCAATGAAGGAAGGAAAGTCACCATCGCAGTCTACTGTACGGACACCAAGTACAAAGCACAGCTACTTCTTGTCTTTAATCAAAACTTAGCACATGCGGCAAAATACCATCAACCTGTTTCTGAAGCGATATCCATTTTGTGGGCATCCCTCATCACTTATTACTTTGACAATCTATCATTTCCAACAGCTTTAAAAAACACCACTACGTATGAATACAAACCAACACAACCAAGAAAGAATCTCCACACAATTGAGAAGCATCCTAGAGTCTGGAAATATGTGGCCACACATGTACCAACAAACAACAAAATGAAGTTCATTAGACGCCCTGTTTTTTTCTTTTGCAGTAGTTTCGTCATCTGGCATTGATATGGATCAGGAGCTCGAACAAGCTTAGGCTATTGTCATTTTATATAGCTCAGAGGTATACCCCAGCATTTCTGATGAGCTGGTTTTGTACTTTGTTATTACAACATAAAATATATACATAAATCTATAATATCTATGTATCACATGGATAACTTATTTATTTGTCACTTTTTCTCAATTACACACATATATATATATACAACTGGAACAAAACCTTAAACTATTGCATCAAATTACCAAGCATTGATTACTGTAATCATTTGCAATAAATTTTGAAAATATTCACTCTAAATAGTATCCCCAATGAGCTGATTCAGACTGACTGATTGATTGACCCAATTTACAAAAAAAGGGCTTTGCCTACTATTTATGTTTAATGTCGTACCATTCAACTAACATGGCTTTAATCTATTTTAATAATACTACAATTTATCATTAATAAGACCACTTGACTTGCAAATGTCATTGAATGAATGCCACTGCCTCAGCAAGTAACCTTTGTGTCTTTCGTTCTCCTGACCTCTGTCCGTGACCTGGAACCTGTGGTGCTCAACAGTCCAGCCTCAAAACTCAGCAGCCATACAGGCATACCCATCAGCCCAAGACAGATGGTGCAATGTTACAATAGCAGAGTTGTTAAGATGATGATTTACGAGGTATATTTCTGCCCGACAAGTTTTGACTACCTTCAACTTGAATTATCATTCCTGAAGCCAACAAACTGCTTAATAAATACTAAGGTAAAGTCTTTGGAATTGTATGAATGCAAACTAAATGGTTAACAGAAAACAAAGTACCTTCCTTCTGAGTTTAAAAGATTTCTATATCCTGTTGTACTTCTTCACTTTTCATAATTAAAAAATGGTAATCAAAAATGTCTGGATTATTAACAAGAAGTTATAAAGATGGTTCAACACAATAAAAGTATTCATCCAGTTGTCTGAAGAATCAGCCTGTCTCCTACAATCAGGTCAACATGTTTGAATTTCTGTCAGTCACCTTTCTCCTGCACAGGTTACCTGTCAATCCCTCACTGAGTTTAAAAGATTTATAGATCCTATTCAATTTTCATAATATATAAATTTGGCAACCAAAAATATCTGTTCGGATAGTGAAACATTAACAAGAAGAAGTTATAGATGGTTCAGTACAAGAAAAGTATTCATCCAGGTGTCTGAAGAACCAGCCTGTCTCTTGCCATCAGGTCAACATGTTTGAATTTCTGTCAGTCACCTTTCTCCTGCACAGGTTACCTGTCAATCCCTCACTCCCTGTGTTTGTCAGTCAATTCACCAAGGGCCAAACAAGACAGCTCATTCCACTTTCAATCTGTCAATGGGCCTGCCTGTCTTGCAAGCAATGGAATTCCAGGTGCATTGCACTGCTGGAGCTGGGTTGCTGAACTTCCTCCAAGATCTTAGCATACTTAGATCATTTGAAATCATTTCATACTAAACTCCCTGGCATCAAGTTAGATTCAATGAACTGCTTCCTGAATTTCAGCAAAATGATACACAACAAATTGACTTCCGCCCCCCCCCTTTTGATTCAGAAGGTCCAGGGACCAGGGTTCAATCCCCAACCAGTCGGGGAACTATTTATTTGTGGATATTCATGAGTAAAATTTCAATCCTGGTATTTGGATTTGATGTCAAACGCTTGCACCTTGGATGCCAGATAAGTGAAGACCCTAAACATTGGATATATAATATGTAACAATTTTGTAACATGTTGTACTTCCCAGACCCTCCATCATAAAGTACTGGCCTTAGGTCAAGTTAGGATGCTGCATTATCTGTACAGGTCCTATACTCCCTGATTTGTACACGAAACATTCATTCATTACAGAAAGATGTGGGAAAATGTTTGGTGCAAAATATCACCATAAAAAAGGTAACATGTTAGATGAACTGTGAAAGCTTTATGACACATAATTGATAGGAACTGTAGGAAACTGGACAATGGACCAGTGCCAAATTGGAAAACAATGAGACAGAAAACACCAAACACATAGATAATGAAACAGTTTTAAACAACACAATTGTGACACAGCAAACACAACAATCATCAATTTCTCCAAGATGATTACTATTCTATACTTGTGATGGAAATGGCAAGAAATTGAAGAAAACAACAGGCTTGCTAACAATTTATGATTACAAGTAGAGGTTTGGATCCTCACCCCAAGCATGGTTGTAAGGCAAACCTTAGAAGGGAAGGGGGGGGGTTAACACAAGGGAACTCCTGGCTCTTCTTCTCACAGAACAAACATGAGAACAAAAGCTGTTGGCAGTTGAGAAATGTGACTCCCTAGTGTGACGTCTGTTTGCTGCAGTGGTATAGGAATGCAATGCAGTTTGCAGATTTTTGTTTTCACCAAAACTCGTCACTCAAAGCAAACCAGAATAAATCAAGATTAGATTGGGATAAAAGATGAGAGAAATTAGGAAAGATATAGGATGATTAATCTGACTGCAAAGATTGCTGAAAAAAAAACTGGAAGACTAATATAGAAAACACATACTTGAAATATTTGAAGATCAAACTAGATAATATTATATAAAAGAAATATACCTGACTGACCACACAGAAAGGCAACCATGATGACAGACATAGAGAAAAAAGCAAGAAAAGCCTCTAGAAATATATGAACTAAACAAGAAGGAACACCAAATGGCAAAATTATGCCCTGGGAAACTCAGAAAAAAAAAACTTCAATTGAGTTTTAACCCAATTACTGATGCTTCTTCTTTTTAAAGGGGCCATGGCCCAATAAGTGCAGCTCCCTGAGGGGTCAAAACAAGCTCCTTGGGGGTCAGAGCAAAGTATGGAACCCTGAGGGGGTCAGCCTTCCACTCGAGATTATCTCATCCACAATCTCCAACTTGAAAGAACCTATAAAAGCAGTAGCCTCCAGCAGCATGCAGGCAATGCAGGAAATGATTATCTAATGATTTATCTGCATAGGGATAAAACTACTGCCCTTTTGTAATGCATGGGTGCCGAAACGGTATCATTTCCTATGTTCCATTAATATTTCCATTGTGTCTTAAATTAGAAGCATAAATAGATACTTAATTTTAAGAGAAATCAAGTGATTAAGTTTTTTCTTGTATCTGTTGACAGCATGTTCCCGCAACCCAGTGCACTGATTGTTTATCCCAATGTTTACAATGTTTACTACTGCATACCTTCTCTGGCTGCCTGAAGCATGTTTTTCTTTGTATAAGTTGGAAGTACAAATAGCTTTATAATTTACCTACAGAAAGAAAGTGTAGCAATATGTGTGTAACACATTCATCTGTTATTTGGTGAAATAAACAGTTATGTACCTGATTCTACCTATTGAATCATAGGTGTGACAGCAATATTATTATTAAAAACAAAGAGAGAATTATTGTTGGGGTGGCCCTGCTAAATATTAATAGATTCATATTCTGTCCACATTTTTGGCAGGGGTGAGCCGTACATCAAAATGTGAAACACAAGTAATAATAATATTGACAATATTAATATAAATATAGAAGCTGACTTCATGCATTACAAAAAGAAGACCTTTCTTCAGCACCTAGATGTGAGTTAACGGGGCAACATAAACAATAAGAGAACCTTGCATTTCCTTGATAAGAAAAAAGGGACATGTCAAGCATCTAGCCTGTCTGCATTACCTTGGGATGCTGTCCAGTATATAATAGAGCACAGCCAATGAATGCTACTGAGAGTCCATACTGAAAATCAGATTTCTGTTAACCTCACTTAACACAACGGTATACTTCCTCCCTTGAAATACAATTACATGACAGTAATTGTATCGTTATTGTTAATTTTTTATGAATTGATAGATTTTGTCTGAACAACATAATTATATTACGCAATCTACACACTATCCGACAGAATTTCAACAAAATTCATATCAAATATGAATTGTATTTTATGGCTGATAAATTGGTTATCCTTTGAAATTCTACAGCATTAGTGGATTGTGGAATTCAAATTTACAGCTACATTTTACAGGTAAACTTTTTCCTTGGCTTACTTTTATTTATTCTGACATACATAAGAATTACCTTCGTAAATGTTCTCTTCAAAGAAACACATGTCCACTAAATCTACATTTACTTAGCTACTACAACTGCTGCCTTCAGGCTATATCTTCTGAAACGTTTCTTTTTGTTTCTTTCAACATACAGGCTCAAAAAATCTGGCAAAGTTGAATGGTTCCCACATATCACAAAATTAATTGATTATATATACATAATCTATTCAACAAGGCCACAATTGATACTTCAGGATCATGGCATAGGTATGTAGTAATTTAGAAAAGATATTATTGCAGTAGAAAAAATCTATGGAAATATAGAAAACTTTTTAAAATGTGATAAGGGATAGGGCATTAGGGCAATGTAGATTGGCCAGGCTAGCCTCTAAAGACCTGTGGTCTAAGTTATCCTATAATTATTCGTTTTCAATATATGAAATCATTTCGGACTTTATAGTTACTCTGACAAATTGGAAGGAGCCTAATGCATGGAGAAACTTTATTTTCCCATTTTTATGATTGGAATGATTCATTACAGACAAATGCTTTGATATAGATTTAGAGTGGACGGTGGCACGGTGAAAATGGCACTTCGTGACTCATGATAGCCGATCAAATGTCATCTTCTCTGCTTTCAACACGGGAAACATAGGGGCTGTTTGATTAGTCATGATCAAGATAAAGCCATTTGACTTCTCATAACAGATTTCAGAGTGAAAATCAGATGCATAATCCTTTCATTTGGCAGTCATCGACAAGTGGGATAAGTCTCCTTCAATCAAATTAACATTGAAAGTATTGGGTTTGATCATGACAAATCATCAGCATGATGACACACGAAGTGCCATTTTCACAATGCCACAGTCCACTCTGATTCTATATCAATGTGTTTGGGTGTAAGGCAAAGTGAGTGTTGTTGAACGGAGACACATCGGAGAGTCGATTATCGAAGATTGCGTATACTGAGAGTTACTATTTCGAGAAGACAAGAAATTCAGTTTGTGTGATAGGGTCTTGGGTAAACGCAAAATTAAATTTGTGTGATATGGTCTTGGGTAAACTCAAAATTAAGCTAACCATCTTGAAAGAGTTTCCTCACCCATTTCGCCCCAGAAAAATCAATTTGTAATCAGGCCATTTGAAGCATTACTGACATGCACCGAGTGGTCAGCTTGTTCACTTTTTCAAATTCTTACTCACAAGAGGCATATTTGTCATAGTATGTAATTCTCTTGTCTGCCAAATTGGACATTTTTTAAACAGCATCTGTCATTTGTGAAATTATCAGTTTCTCTTCAAAACAGACAACTGAGACAAGACTTACATTTGAAGTATCTACAATTTCCAAAGCCACTTCATCTTTATCCAACAAGGCCTTGTGGTGATAAACCATTTCTGAAAAAAGGAAAATTACAAAGAACTAAAAACATAAGGTCAGACAGAAACAGTTTAAGAAGTTAATGGTAAATTAATTTTGTTTATAACATTGGTATTTCAAAAATATGTAAATAGAACAATTAACCTTTAGTTTTGCTTTGACTGGGTTTGTTATATAGTATTTTTATTGCAGAGGGAATGTAACTAATAACTACCACTGAAATATGTCGAGGTTAGAAATGTATCTGTGAAATGTATTGCCTATTTGCAAGGAGATAAAAGGCAAGAGATGTCCATGTTGTAATCCAGTGATTTATTCTAATTATCAGTTTTAATATATACAATAAACCATTGAGAAAATGCAAGGAACAAGTGCAGAAATATAGCAGTTAAATATACATTACCAGTACAAGGCACGCGGCGAAATGGATCTCGGAACAAAGAAAACAACTAGGAAGCGTATATTTCAAAATTTTAAAATGGGACGAGTAGGTCTATATAGATTCCCAACAATAAGGACTCTTGTGTTATTGGTTGCTGCATGAGGGATTTGTCATTCTTAAACAAATATTCGGCCAGTTTTGGACGTGATAGATAGATAACATTAACTTCAAATTTGTAAAATCAAGATAATTAATTACCTTTATTAGCATCATATTCGCCAATGAAACGTCGGGTGATGTACCTGACTGCAAAAGCTGAAATTGTAAAAAAATTTAATTAAAAAACAACATGCTAGGTCATAAATATGGAACTAGTCCATGTAGAGCTTATTATCCATCCATTGACTAACTAGCTCAATTTATGTATCCTTCAAATTTGCTTCACTGACTGAGAACATGATGTTATGCTTCAACTGTTTGTGGGTCATCCTCGAGTTCAGCTATTACAGTCTGTCACCTTGATATAGAAAAAATGAGGACCAGTTCACTGTGAAAAATGCACTTTGTGACTCATGACAGCTGATGAAGTGTCAACTTCTCTACTTTCAACATGGGAAACATAGAGTCTGTTTGATTAGTCATGATCAAGAGAAGGCCGTTTGACTTGTCATAACTGATTTTGGAGTGAAAATCAGATGCATAATCCTTCGTTTGGCTGTCACCAACAGGCGAGACAAGTCTCCTTAAATCAAATTTACATTGAAAGTATTTGGTATGATCATGACAAATCATCAGCATGCTGACACACAAAGTGCCATTTTCACAGTGCAACAGTCCACTCTTTTTTCAAAGTGACAGACTGTAAAGATTGACACTACATATATACCAAACTGTGGTAGGTTAAAAATCAATAACGCAAATCAGCTTTCTGTGCTACATGTCATAGATAACTGCAGATTAGTTTTGTGATAATTAACTGTAAATTGCCAAACATAAGGATGATCCACAACCAGCCTCAGCATGACATTTATATGCTCTCAGGCAAAAAGAAAAAAATTTAAGGATACAAAATGAAGTAGCTAAAAGTAGGCCTAATCTGACTCGTATTCCATTCAGTTACTTCGCTCTAGGCAGTAATTTGTAACAATTACTTTGAAAGTAACCAGTTATATATCAGCAATTAATTACTCAGCCTTAGTAATTAAAGCAATTATCACTGGCTATTTTAATTTGAGTTGGCTGCATCCCATTTTCACAAAGGCTATATATTTCCAGATTTCAGTTGATCGACCAGTACCAAATTGTATGAACGCTTAACACAGGTCGGGTCATCCTAAAGTGGTGAATTCCTATACCTCCTCTTATAACTGAGTTAATGGCAAAAAATTGTTGTCACGTCATAAAATGAGTTCAGTTAATTACAACTTGTTATCTAACTCATTTTCAGCATTGACACAATATCAGTAAAAATACTTAACAATAACAACTTTAGGATAACCAGCGTTAAGCGTTTGTACAATCTGGTACAGGGATTCAATCCTGGTTCATGCTTGTGACACAAGTTTTTGAAATATAATTTCTCACTTCTGCAAAATTGTAGACATTTGGGTAAATCAGCAGCAGAGTCTGAACATAATATAGCTTTAACAATTTGAATAATTGCAAAAAAAAAAACATGGGTGAAGTATACTGAATCAAAAAGAAAGTTGATCACACCCACCTGACTTTCCAACCGAGGGGCCTCCAAGGAGGACAATTTTGGCCTTGGTAAGTTTCGCTCTTTGATGATGAGACATTTCTGATTTTAAAATCACTCCATTTCCATTGTAATAAATAAATTAACAATTTCACAAGTTAATATGAATGTGTATGAACAGCTGTTCTAAGTTCCAGGACAATTTTTAGAGGAGTGAACAGCAGTACTCCCCCAGCACGTGTGTCTGTTGTATATTTACTCTATGCTGAGCCAAGAAAGTGGCCCTCGTTCCATGTTATGCAATATCTGTGCTCTTGGCTCCTTGGCTTCTTGGTTTTGCAAGGTGCATCAGGGTGGATGCTCACCCTGAAAGTAAGCCGACTGGCCTCTGGATGTGTGGCTCTATGTCTGGGGCCTATGAGGGAGGCTACTGTGGCCTGTGAATTGGCCTCTGAGCCCCCTTGGTGGCTTATGCTTGTATGATGGAGGAAGCTTCCGCTACTTGGCTTAGACCGAGCAATTGGTCTGACAGTATACCATCAAAAACCCTTCAATGTTGAATATTGTATAACAGTGATTGTATGGCGCTGCTAACCTATAAGATAAAGACAGTTCTAATTTTGCTCACTGTTTGTTCCACAATGCACAAGTCTGATATATTTGTGTGAATGAATTCTAAAAATAAACATTTACTGGCTTTCATGTAACATTCATTGACTTTGTTGACTGCTCTGTACCAGAACAGAATCCCAAGGTAATGCAGACAGGCTAGATGCTTGACATGTCCCTTTTTTTCTTATCAAGGAAATGCAAGGTTCTTCTGTTATTGTTTATGTTACCCCGTAAACTCACTTCTAGGTGCTGAAGAAAGGGCCTCTTTTTGTTATGCATGAAGTCAGCTTCTATATTTATATTTATATTGTCAATATTACAATAATTACTTGTGTTTCACATTTTGATGTGCGATTCACCCCTGCCAAAAATGTGGACAGAATATGAATCTATTAATCTTTAGCAGGGCCACGGATACAATAACTCTCTTTTAGTTTTTATAAATATTGAAGCATCGGGATACATGTAAACTTATTGGTAAAATCAGATGCGTAACAGTTCATCGCACCAAATAACCGACAGGTCTGTTACAGAACTTTTCTTTCCTCAAGAATATTTCATTAAACTAAAAACATGATTCCCCCCCCCCCCACCCTGAGAATATACCAGTTCAGTAATAATATTGTAGACATTAGGATAAACAATTCAGTACAAACAACACAGTGATTGTCAGTAAATGAGATAAATTTATCAGTAGCTATATATATCTATCTGTCAATACATCCCTTAAGCATCTTCCCCTGTATAATATTATATCGATCATTCCGTGACTATCTATTGAATCCTCTTCTTATATATAAGTGGTAGCATGCTGGGATGCCAATCGCTGGGTCCAGGCTTCGAATCCAGCTCTTGCCAGGTCACCTAGACCTATGTTGGACAGCTGTTTCAATCATCCTTTGCCTCATTGCTGTGTCCTCCCCCTGTCCTAATTGGCCTGCCAAGTGCATAAATACAGGACGTAAAGCCCAAATCATCCATCCATTTTATATATTAGGCCTATTCCACTGACCAGCAGCAGCCAGATTCTCCATCTAGTCCTCCTTACAACTGTAGCTGCAGGCCAAGGCTGAAGGATGGGGATCCAAGCAACACAAACACCTTGCAGTTGAGGCATACACCAACTTGTTGTTCATCTGCTTTCGTTTTATCATCACCACCTCCCTCAAGGCTTCCTCAGTTTACTTTCTGTCACCTGCTTCAGACTTCTGACCACCTTCCACAGACCTCCAGCTAGCAAGCCTCCTTTCTGAAGTTACGTGTAATTCCTTCAGAAAACAGACTGCTAATGTTTTGACCAAAACCTGGTTCCCACCCTTAAACCAACAGTTAACTGTTCACTAGAATGTTGTTGAACGGCCCCAAATGCCACTTGAGGGAGCCATCAACTAGAGTTATTGAACTTTAATATGAATGTGAATGTTCTTAACAGGAATTTCAAATTTTTCAATACGAAACCCAGCTCAAACAATTTGTCCAGGGCCAATACCTTACTATAGGTCTGGACTCTGGAAGGATGCTGAACTACAACCTCACTCCTTGTCATGCTTGTTCGAAATTTTTGGGTCCTAAAGATGCTTCAAAAACTCAGTTTATGTATATATTTGAATATATGAGGAGTACAATAACCCGTACATTACAATCTGGCTTTTTCCTCTTATCAATTGCACACTTGTTAGTCTATCCAAGGTGGCCATATTGGAATTTCCAGTTACGATACTTCTTATGCCTTGTACCTACTTTCATTGTTCGCAACCCCTCTGCCACTGTTACAAACGAGTTCCGGATGGTTTCAAAGGTAAACACACTCTCCGAATAATTACAAAAATCATAAAATGCAAAGAGTTTACATCTTGTAATTGCTTGAAAAACAACATAATGAAAATAAAGATGGGATCAGTAAGTGGAACACCTGTAAAGATTGCACCAGAACTGAAGTGGCAAGCAACGGTGATGGAAACTTCAAGACAAACCTTTGGAAAAGAAAAATTAAGGGCTATTCTAGCTCTAAAAAGTATGTGAAATGGTTTGTTTGTCAAAAAGACTATCAACATTATTCAGACTTACATATCGATCTGTATAAGTTTATTGATTTGTATGCCGTTTCCAATTCAACAAAGCGATTTGCTCCATCACATATAAATTTGAATATTATGTGACTGAAGGTGAGCATAAATTTGTTGTTGACAAAATTTCTAGAAGAGAAACTGGGGGTCTTATATCAGCCTACAATAAGACTTCTGGCTTTTCTGAGATTCTGTAAACGTCTATATAGTTCAAGCATGCAGCAAGTTGGGAGGCAAGAATCGCAAGATGGTTTGCATCATACCCTTAATTCATGGATCCTTTACGCTACTCCTCCCAAACTACTCAATGACCACAACTAAAAATTTGCAAGCAACATTATTTCATGTCTTACAACAACCATAAGTGGATGTGGTTTTCACACTTTTCATATTAGGCATATACCAGTGCAATTATTATTCATTTATGCACGACTATTCATCTTCACTAATGTAGTAGTAGTTGTTCTGTTTTCCCTGGACTCCAATCGACGTAGGAGGGACATGCTATGTTTCTCAACTCATCACATACCTAAACCTCACTCTCTCACTGCCATTCTTACTCTCACCATGCGCATTCTCACGGGTACTATGCTAGTTTCTGAAATTGGCCCAGCCACTAACAACATGTGCTTTGGCAAACTGTATGATAACCAATTAGCATAAGATAGAAAGAGGTGCTGATCTAAGCTTGTTGTGTAAACCAATACTCCCAAGCAAGTTTCTTTTCAGCTTTCTTAGTCTTACCAATGAACCTGTCCTGCAGCCTGTTCATAAAGAGGCCATTTTGTATATATTCAGAAGCACCAAAGAGTTTGGTTGGAATATACCTACTCCACTGGAACTTTTTCTTCTTCTTTGTAGTTGCAAACTGGATTTGCCACGACAGCCACCTGTTGGCTTGCTAATCTTCGTATAACAATAAGTTCATCAGTTCCTTTGTTGATGCCTGTGCCGCTGGGTTAGACTGATTAAATGATAACTGATACAAACAAATCAGCTAATTACATCAAAAGACCATATTGAATGCTCAATTGATCATGTTGAAACTGTTTGGGAGCTTTTGGAGTGTTTTTTTTGCAAAGAGCTTTCAGTGAAGCAGGTCGACTCATTCACAATTAATTGCAAAAATAACGTGCAAGCACTTTAAGCAGCACAGCCTGCACAGGCATGCCAGTCACAGATATACAAAGGAGAAGAAGAAGAAGAAGGCATGGTTGACCTTTGACCCGTGGAAGCCAGTCCATTTAGTTTCTATATTAAATTTTTCCATTACAGAAGGGCGCCAAAAGTGACTGGTCGAAAGTTAAAAACCTACAGACTATGTACAGAAGATTTGAACAAGATTGGTGAAAGAGAGCTTCTTCTTCTTCTTCTTCTTAATGGATATTCCTCCTGTTTTAGGAGCACCCCTAATGAGGGTTGTGTCTTGGATTGAGCTTCAAGCTCTTTGGTCAATCCCCAATACCCTTACCTCACCGCTACCTCTGTCCGTGCCTCTACCTCTAGGTCTGTTAGTGTGTTTATTGCTACTGCTACTGCTACGACTACTTTTGTTATTGATACCTTGCTTGAGAATCTCAAGCCTTCTGACATGTATTTTGTAACACAGGTTTGAAATGCAGCCTTGTATATTCAGCCATGCTTTCCTCGTGCACTTTCCTTCTACATCCAGTCCTGGGCCATTGAGCAGGTCTCTTAGTGATTCGTGGTCACTTCCTCTCAGATCAAAGCCGTGGTTCTTCAGCATGCTGAACCCTTCCTTCCTTTGAGTTGTCATACCTTGGCATCTTAGAAGGATGTGACTACTGTCCTCTGCTTCTTGATGACAGACCCTGCATGTGGCGTCTTTCACGTCTTTATCCCATTTTGCCTTCCTATGCTGGGTCTGGTAGGTGCCTGTGATGAACTTGGCTCTGATGGAGGCTGCGGGAACCAGGCTAGGTCTACCTGCGCAGGATGTCCATATTGGATGTGGCGATGTCCCTCTGGGGTCTAACATTGAGAGTGTATGTTTCTTCGATTTTCCTTCCAGAAGCATCTGTCTCCATTTACCATGGATGGTGGTTTGGATCATTTCTTTCCAGTTGTTTTTGCTCCAAGGAGTCTCTAATGTTGATAATGTATCGATGTTATATTGGAGGGCTATATTTAAGGCATAGTTGAACCAGCTGTTCTGGAGGCCGAGACTCAATTGTCTAGTTGCTAGAATCTTTAGGCTATTATTTTTTGACCTTGTGACGCTGCCAAACAAATTTAACACCCTTATATGGAGCTCTGCCTCTAAGGGAATCGCGCCTGCCAAGAGGTAGATGGCCTCGTTCGCCGTGTTGCTAGGCAGGCCCTGGATATGCCTGAGGAGCTGCTTGTGGTAGGAATTCAGTTCATCAGCTTCGCTTTTCTGGAGTACAACTGCATCGAGTCCATAAAGGAGCCTTGGGATGATGTAGGTGTCAATTATTTTCTTTGATACGGCAGGGCTGAGACCATTGCCTCCATGTAGACCAGCCCCCATGAGGGCATATGATGCTCTTCTAGCTTGGTTGACTCTGGCTGTGATGTTTGGACCCATTTTCCCAGCTCGCCACTCTAAGCCCAGATGGATGAATGATTTACTCTCAGGAAGCTGTTCGTCTCCCAGCTTGAGGGCTTGTATTTGTATGTTCCTCTGGGATGTCATTAGTGTGACGGAGCTTTTTTGGGGATGTATTGTGTATAGATGTTCGTCCGCATACTGGCTGACTGCATCCAGCATCACCTGCATCTCTTCTTCCGTATTTGCAATGAGTAGCTGGTCATCTGCGCATGTCGGCGATCCCATATAGGTAGTGCCAATATTCATTCCAACATTGGCCTTTTCCAGGTTTTTCAGAAGGTCGTTAATGTATAATTTGTATAGGGATGTTGATAAAACTGCTCCCTGCCGTACTCCCTTAGATACCTTAAAAGCGGGGCTGTGTCCGCCCTTCCAACGTACCGTTTCTGTTATATTTTCATACATACTGTCCACCAGCGCCCAACTGTTGCTTGGCAGCCCTTCCATGTGCAGCTTGATCTTCAGTTTTTCCTGGCACACCACATCAAATGCCTTTTGAACGTCCAGGGATCCTACGATCAGCTGGCTCTTTTGGTCCTTTGCTGTGGCAATGGCTTCCGTGAGGCAGAGGGTGGCCATAATGGGGGAGAGCCCTTTGGTAAAACCAAATTGTAAGTTGCTCTGGGAAGGTAGCAGTACAGCATCGGCTGTCTCTTGTACGAGTTTCTCGATTATTTTCCCTAATAAGGCAGTGATGGTAATTCCTCTGTGATTACTTGGGAGCTTTGTGTCTTTTCCTTTTTTTGGGATAGGTATCTTGAACCCTGTCTTACAGTTCGCTGGGACTGATGCTTCGGAGAAAATGTTGTTGATTATAGACGTCAGCGCTGCAGTACATTCTGTAGGCGCATGCTGTAGGTGTTCGGCTGTTATTCCCTGTAGATCCGGTGACTTCCCTTTGTTCAGGCTTTTTATAATGTTCTCGATATCATATGTGGTGAAAATCAGCTGGTGGCTATTTTCTTGAACATGATGCGCTCTTACCAAATCCAGGGTCGACTTCAGCTCCTGGTTCGGTGCTCCTGAGCCGGCCGATAGCTTTTCAAAGTAGTCAGCCCACAGGAGTCGTTGTTCCTCCGTGTCATAGATGAGGTTATTGTCTGCCATAAGCGCAGGGGCCTGGCCCTGGCCTCTCTTATTCAGTGATATGAGTCTGTGAAAGGTCTTCTGGTCATTTTCACTAGCATTCATGATGTCTTTTAGGAGCTTTGCTCTTTTCCTAGCTCTTTCCTTTCTTTGCTCCGTTCTGAGCCTTTTGGAGGCAGCTTTCTTCTTACTTGTAAGGAAGTGTTGAGGTCCGGGACTTCCTCCTCTTTTCCATTTCCAGAAGGCTAGTTTAGCTGACTTGGAAGCTTCAGCGATGCTTGGTGACCATATTTTTGCCATGGTTTTCGACTTCCTCTTATTTGGCTGTCTCTTTGTGAGGGTTGCGACTGCAGAGTTGGAGGTATATTTTTATCCAAATTTGACATACCCACGCATGCTCCAGAGCGCACATACACGCTTTTAGGACGCGTGGATGTGCAAGATTTGACACATACACGCGCGTGGATGTGTCAAAACGCGCACGCGCGTAGCTTTTGGATGCGTGTACATGCTTTACAGCGCATGAGTGGACATGCTATACAGCGCATGAGTGTACATGCCATACAGCGCATGAGTGGACATGCTTTACAGCGCACATCCAAATTGGCGAGAGGACCCAGGGGCGGATCCAGGAATTTGGGAAGGGGGGGGTTTCAGGTTCAGAGATGGGACTACCACAGGATGCTCTATTAATGTTCAGCTATAATATGAAGAGCAGAAACCACAAACCTAAGACCCCTCCTCCATCTCCCATGGATACGCCACTGCTGGAGGGGCTCCTTTGTTCTGATCAATAAACTGCGCTGGATGGCATGTCCAAGCATGCGCTGGATGGCATGTCCAAGCATGCTCTGTATAGCATATCCAAGCGTGAGCTGGATAGCATATACACGATCGCATATACACGCGTGGTCGTGAATGCAGGTACACGCATGCGCTGAATGGCATGTACACAGGTGATCGTGAACACACATACACGCGTAATGATGCGCGCAAATACATGTACACGCGCGTGTATGTGCGCTCACTACCATGCGTGGATGTGCCATATTTGGATAAAAATATATATGAGAGTAGTGGATGATCCCAGCTAACAGCTCGGTGGCAAGGTCAGGGTTCAACTGCCCGAAATCGATATTGCTCACCTCTTCACCAAGCAGGTCCTTGTATGCTTCTATGTCAACGTCCTTCCACTGTAGCGGAGGTTTTGCGAGGTTGTCTGTCACCACTTGTTTGTTCTTTTTGTTTTTCCCTCGTGCTTGCTCTTCTAACCATATGGTTACTCCCACCGGGTGGTGTGGGGATGAGTTGAGCGTGCCTATGAGCTCTGTGCCGTTGAAAATCTTGAAGTCATTCCATTTTGCCCGCTCCTTAATGAAGATGTAGTCAATATTGGATTTGCTATTGCCGCTCTTGTGCTGATATGTCGGGATGACATCGCTGCCGTCGTTAGGAGTTTGTAGTTTGTGGAGCGACAGAAGATCTTTAAGTAGCTGCTCCTTTTTTCCCCTTCTGTTTATGATGTCTGCGTTCATATCCCCCAGTAGAATGGTTGTATAGGATTGATATTTATCTAAAAGATTGTCTAGTAAGGCTATATCCTCTGCAAAGTTATCTATCGCTGTTTTCCTTTCTCCTGCTGGGAGATAGCAGTTGATAATGCAGATCTTCTGGCCTCCTTCTAGATCAAAAAGTGTCACGAGGATTCTTTCATTTCCTTCCGAGGTCTTCCTTGAGAATGGTTCAATCTCTTTGTTCCATATCGTAGCTATACCTCCGTGCCCTCGAGCAACGGCTATTGGATCTATGTTATTGTATTCATCCACGCTTCTTATATGATACCCTGTTCCAGGAAAGAGTTCCTCTATGACTGTCTCTGCTTCAAAAGCCCATAGCCAATGCTCTTGGATACACAGGATGGCGGAGTCTTTAAGAAGTTCCTGTACAACCAAGGCATTGTATTTAATACCATCTACGTTAAGGGATCTGAGGGGGAGCTTAATGTGTCTTCTGTCGCTCTGACGCCGCTATTCTTCTTGTCTTGGATCGTTGTCTTCTCTTGCAGCATCAATATTGCCGATCTGTTCCTCTGGTGGGGTATTTTGCATTGCCATTTCCAGTTCGGCTGCTCTTCGGCTGCTGAGCGTGGTACGATTTGGTATCCGGTTTTCATTATAGTCTTTAGTATGTACCTCTCTTGTCATCTGTTTACTCCTCTGGTTTGAAGTTTCTTCTTTTTCTGCAGCCGGCTCCGAAGGTCGCTTGCTGGGCAATTGAGTGGGTCCACCTTGGTCTTGCCTATTCTCAGTTCTTCTCTCTCGTGCTTGGTGTGTCCCAGGGCTCTGGCGGCAGTAGTTAGTGTAGTCTTGATATGTCGGAGGGTAGTGGTATCTGTGCAGATTCCATCCCTGAAAAGGATTAGCAGTCTGGAAGTGAAGTTGCCCTCCTGGATTGAAGGCAGGGAGGTGTTGTCGTGTATCTATGTGTGGGTGGGGATGCTGACGGACGGTGTAGCTCCCCATATGAGGGGCGGGTGTTTGTACCGGTATACTCTCAGCATTCGGCCGGTGGTTCACATAGGATGTGTCGTGTGTTCTCCCTTCTACTCGGTTGGCAGTCCCTTCTCTTTCTAGTTTCTCTGCTAGTCTGTCCATCCTGGATTCAAGTTGCTGGAGTCTTGCATCCTGGAGTTGTCTTTCTATTTCTCGAACTCTGTTTTCCAGAAGAGTGTTTGTCGTTGGCAGGGTTTGCTCGGTGACTGTAGGCTGTCTGTAGTTCGAAGGGAGTTCGGCAGCAGCTAACCTGTCATGGAGCAGTCTGTTTGTTTCCTGCAGTTGTTTGACTTGGTTTTCTAGGGCTGTGATATGCATCTTCGCGCTGGCTTGTTGTGCAGTCTTGATGTTCAGGTCCTTCTCTCTCTGAGCCAATGATTTTTCTTGTATCTTCATTTTCCTTTGGAGGGTGCGGCTCTCTTCCTCTGCAGCTAGAATATTTGCCCTGAGTTCGTGACAGATCCGACAGGGATCAGAATCTCTCAGATGAGCCGCGGTGTCGTGTCTTCCAGGCCTTTCTGGTCCCGTAAGGGTTTGATTTTCCATAGTGGGGCTGTTGGATCTGACCTGGGATGCTGCCTGGATTGCATTCCATGCAACGTCACGTGACTCTCTGCAGACTTCTCCAGATGGTAACCCAAGTCCTTGCTCTGAGGTCTGGCTCAAGTTAGTGCTTTCGTCAGGGGCTGTTTGCTGTTCCTGGATCATCATGCAGGCTGGGGTTCCTTGTTGGTGGGGCGGGTCACTTGTTGCATGGAGTTGCCTCAGAGGTGGTGCATTGTATCCGACCTTTGCGCTGTCAGGAGTCTCTGGGGAGTTTGCCACTTGTAGAGTGTTGCTCAGTTCATCACATGGTTGTTGGCTGTCTTTTATACAGACTCTTCCAAACGAGGAGGGTGGCTGGAACCCATCTGTCATACAGTCGTCCCCCTGCCACCTAAGTTGCTGGGGTGACGCTGTTTGTAAGACAGAAGAGGGCTCACTAGTCTGTGACGGGCTTGATGCCATGTGATCTTTTGGTAGTTGTTGCGTCACATGTCCGCTTCTATTATTGCTAGCCTGGGTAGAATCCTCTATTGTGTTTCTCTTTGGTTTTCCTCTCTTTCCCTTGTTCTTGATTGTGTCCAGAGCTTCTTCCAGCAGCGTTTTCATACATATATTCAGGCTGTCAGGTTCTGTGTTCTTGCACAGGTCGTTTATCTCTTCTATCGCCTTTAAAATTCCATTCCAATCAGTATCAAAAAATTTCTTGGTTCCTCTCCCATTTATGTGGATTGTGGAAGTTGTGTGGTACATTGAGAGTGTATAGCAATTAAGCCCACTGGGAAAGTACAATATTTTGATTATTGCTTGTGCATGGTTGCCATCCTTGTCTATGCCCAGCTCAATGTCCACAGAGTGTCCTGCTTTGTGATGTTCAGTGAAGTACAGAAGTGAGGCTCTTTTTATCAGTTCGTAGATTCCAGCTTGGCAAGTGATGACCACGCCTGTGGCCTTATCGTTTGCCTCGCACATGATCTCTCTCTCACAGGCCTTCTTCTTCTTGCGTAGTGCGTTTTCCATATTGAGTGAGTAATCCAGTGTCCGCCGTCCAACTACAATTCGGGAATTTGCACTGTGGTTTGTCTTCAGTTGTTTTTCTATTGGGACATTGAAGTTGAGAAGTGATATTCTCTTACTTAAGGATGTGTTTGTACCACTATTTTTCCTCCATTGTGTTTGGTTTTGTTCTTTCCCTTTGTTCTTTCGGCGACTGCCCTGTTCATCATCGCAGACTTCATCAGGGACACCATTTGTTCCACCAGTAGTAGACGCCTTTTTGTTCCTGACCACAGTGCAGTCGTCCCCCTGCCACCTGAGTTGCTGGGGTGACGCTGCGTGTTCAGCAGGTAACAGGTGTCTGTTTTGCGGTGGATAATTTGGGTTATGTCCCCTGATGCTGTGGAGTTGGCTGTTTGGCTGGTCTCTCATACGGTTTCCTCTTGTTCGGGTTCTTCTTGGTGAGAAGACAGGCTGTCGAGCGTCAGTTATGCAGCCGTCCCCCTGCCACCTAAGTTGCTGGGGTGACGCTGACCCTCCGGCGCTCGCCGTCCTGCCTCCTTGCTGTGTATGATTGGGACGGTAACCATTATTGTCTCGATGTGGATGGCCCAGGTTCAGGATCCAGTCCTGCAGCTGGTGGCCTGGGTGGGGAGTCCAGTCTTCTTCTTTTGTAGTCCCATTGTTCAGCGGGCTCTGGGTCGGTGTCCGAGCTGGACACGTTAAGAAGCCAGGAGTTAATGGCTTGTAGATATCTCTCAAACCACTTGGCTCGTAGCTCAAGGTTTGGGTGAACTCCATCTTCGAGGTCTTTATCGACAAAGACTTTTCGACGTCTTTCTGCGTTACTTTTGAATTTTTTCTTCTTGTCTAGCGCTGTATTGAAGCACTTGGAGTCGGGATTTATGTTAGGGAGATTGGCGGCTTTGTTTAGGGTGGTGATGTATTGATTTAAATTGTTTATGTCCTCCAGGAGTTGGCTCTGTTGTTCAGCTAGATATCCTGGGGGTTCCTGATCGTTGTTGCAGCACCTGTAGTATCTTGCTAAGCTTGCAGGAGGGATAGTAGCTATAATTAGCCTTCCCTGTAGTCTCCCCGCAATTGAAGTGATATTGTCTTTAACGCGCAGTAAGTTTCCCTCGTTTCTTCTGTAGGTCAGGAGATTTTCTTCATCTGTAGTCTGTTTGCGTGTGAGGTCACAAATTCCTCCACTTAGTATGATTAGGTCAGAGCTGTTGTCATCTTCTTTCTCGATGTGGTTGACTAGCTCTTCTATAGTCTTCCCTGAGAGAGCATGGACGTTGATGTGTAGCTGTCGTCGGGGGAAATGCCTACGCAGGAAGGACTGTAGCCCTTTTCCCCTCGAGTCAGTTACAATGAGTAGCTTCTTCTTTGTCATGTGTGCCTTTGGTAATGCGCAAAAACTCTTAGACAGACACTTGGGCTAAAACTTTTAGACAGACACTTGGGAGTGTGCACCCGCCACCCTAAGGTTGCTGGTAGCTGAACACCCACCTAAGGCTGTTTATAGGAGCCCGCCACCCTAAGGTTGCTGGCTTCCTAAAGAAGTTCTAGGCCCACTATGTATAGGTGACAGTTTTGGCGTAGTGGTATCTCACTGTTATTTACATGCAACCACTGTTATCTCACTGTTATTCACATGCAACCACTGGTATCACTGGTAACACACCTTTATTCACGATTTCACTAAGGCAGAATATTAACTGTGCCTGCTTTTCACCAAGCTGTGGTAAGGCTACCTATTGTCTATCTGTTGGCTATCTATTGGCAGTTAAGACACTTTTAACTCTTTTTTTGGAATTTGGGTCTTAGCACGTGTTATTCAGCTCCCGCGCCAGCTACTGATACAAGACTAAGAGGCAGCAGACAGAGGCAAACAAACAGAGGCAGCGGTATAGACTGAGATAAGAGGGTAAAAAAGGTTTGACTTAGCTTGATGTTGAGCTCTACAATCCTTGTGTTCACCACCCTTGAGTGTCCCTTCATGAACTTCTGTGTTCTTCCTCGACTTTTCGTTCGCTCGTCAGCTGTCAATATGGCGGCCGTCATGCAGTGCTGGGCCCTGGCTTGTTTTTCCACCGTGCGAGATTTCTGATCTGTGCTGGGACCAGCCTGGGTCCTATTCCGATTGTTGTGTTAGCACTATGAACTATTCAGCTAAAAGTCCAATAAAATCCTTTAAAACCAGCTGGCTATCAACTAGAACCACTATAAAAACCACTAAAATCGTGCTTCTAAAAAAACGTGCGTCAGTCCTCCTTGCCGGAAGTCAAGCCAGAGTGCTAACAAGATTTGCCTAAAATGCTTGGGGTAATAGCAGCTGTGCTGCTAAAAACTGTCTTTGCAGACTTTTGCAAATCTCCAAGGATTCTTTACTTCTATGATTCTGTTTAGTATGACTGCATGCACTGCTATAAGAATTGTGCACTATTACAGAGTACCTAAATGCAGACAAAATTATGCTCCTCTGCAGGAATTCTTGACCGGGGGCCGGGTGGAGCCCGCGGAGGTTTGATGCTTGTGCAAATAAATTGAAAAATTAAATCATTTATTTTGTTACCTGTATCTCCCATAATTCCACTGATGTATTAGAATTAGTTTTAATTTACCTAAACATTGTCTAGAATGCCCTCTATATGTATACAGTGTATAGCTTTTCATTTCTCTTGTGGCATCATTTCAAATTTATTCTATCTCATGTTTGATTTGAACATTTTTACGCTCCAAAAATGCAAAAATAAGATTATTAATGATTTTGAATAATATCTTGGAAGCAGTCTTGTCTCTCTGTCAACTCCGCCCACCTCCATGGAATACCACAGTTGGTGCTATGAAGCTGTTCGCTGAAGGTTTGCTGGTCTGCAGCCTATTTTTTCCTCTGTTCACTTGGACATTATATTTTATAATTATAAATCAACTTACTGCCTATTATACTATATCGTGGCCGACTAGAAGCAGCAAGTCCATGAATCTCCATGAATTTATGACCTTGGGATCTCGACACAAAAAGTATCCAAGCCTCTTCCAATAGTTGAAAATATGAAATTGCAATTATGGCACAGGAGTCAAATAGCACAACATACTGTTCATGCTGTTCGAACAAAACTAGTTGAGTGCCAAGTGGTCTTTTAAGAACTAAACATCAAAAGAGAGCACCATAACCATAAGATAAGAGAACTTGGAAAATCTAATCAAGAGACCCCAAAGCTTTGTTCATGTTTGATATTCTTCACTGGGAGCCAGAGTGCTACCAAGGGCAATCCTTTTTTATCAAATGTGCATTGTGCAGCATAAAAATGCATGCCATTCTATGACAAAAGAGAAGTTTTACAATTTTTAAACAATGGACTTGGGTTCTCTCTTTTAACATGTAATTGAAAGAAGGACGTTTTTAAAATTGTCTGTCAAAACATAAGATGTGTACATGGTTCACTCTTTTTGGAGGATTTGGGGGTCCTTAAAAGGACCTCAGCTTTAGGTAATATGAATATTTTCTTGATGATTAGTATATCTCTTTTCACAAGTCGACTTCTTGGCTGTCATCTTGAACCACATCTTCGTATTCCAGACCAGCAACTTCCCATAATGCATCACACAACATCTGGATTTCCTGGCATCTTTGAGCTGCGTATTCAAAGTACATCTGGCGAACACCTTCATATGTGGTCAAATGCAAGGACCTCTTGCGAGAAAATGCCTTTCTGTTGTCTCTGCGAGATCTGTCATAGTGACACCTGGTGTTGGAAATCTTGTTGTTGAGGAGAGCCACCTGGTGGCTGGCTTTCTTGAAGCGAAGGTCAGCATGGCGGATTTGAGCAACAAGACAAGTGACTGGATCCATGTTGTTGCAAGTGAGAGAACAAATTAAGCTTATTATCACAAAGTCAGTAGTGGTATGATGGGATGGTGGCTTCCCACTCTTTTATATGACAAAAATTTACTCGAACAAAAGTGGCATGTAAACTAATCTTTACAAAATCAACTCATTGATATGATATACATGTCTCCTGAAATAGTATTTCTCTGCTTGATTGCAATTCAGTGCATGAAAAGGTTGACAACATGGAATTGTTAAAAGTGAGTTTTTCACAGTGAAGCCACATTCACTAATTGCAATTTAGTGTAGGTAGCAGATTGTCCACCACCAATTCTAAAATCTAGAGTTTAAGTGGAGATTGCAATTGAATTGAACAGAAATTTTGAGGAGATTGCAATTTGGTTGAACTGAAATTTTGTGGAGATTGCAATTGAATTGAGTTGAACTGAAATTTTGCTGTCTCACTGGGTCTATTTCTTAGAAAGGAAAACACAGATATCTATTGCAATAAACGAGAGCACATACCAGGGCCTGCACATACTCACTGCCCAAAAAACAATATTTTGTGATGACCAATAATAATTTAATCAAAATAAAGTGATATGGCTAATGTTCAAGGTGCATCTCAAAGTAAAGTGGCCAAATGCCTACACATAAGTCTTATTGATAGGCCTATAACTAGTAAGGTTAAATTAATCATATATGTGAGTAGATAGCCTATATTATAGAGCTGACAGTGAATTCTTCAGGTCAGTTTACAATTGAAATGCTACTTAACAGGCAAGAGGAAGAGTTGGCTAATTGCAGTCATTCTAATGCCTGCCAAGGCTACACCTGATTACTGCTTGATAAGTAATTGCAATCAGAATTCATTTGAGAAATTACTCACAATCTCAACAGAACTGTTTAATTGCAACTTAACCAGAGTATTCCAATTGCAATCAACAGAAGTGTTTTGAGCAGTTTGACACACATGCAATCTGAACTGATTGTCTTGAGAATTCTGCAGCTTGGCTATAAAGGAGAAGGAAGCCACCATCCCATTATACCATTACTGACTTTGTGACAATAAGCTTCATTTATTCTCTCACTTAAAACAACATGGATCCAGTCACTTGTCTTGTTGCTCAAATCCGCCATGCTGACCTTCGCTTCAAGAAAGCCAGCCACCAGGTGGCTCTCCTCAACAACAAGATTGCCAACACCAGGTGTCACTATGACAGATCTCGCAGAGACAACAGAAAGGCATTTGCTCGCAAGAGGTCCTTGCATTTGACCACATATGAAGGTGTTCGCCAGATGTACTTTGAATACGCAGCTCAAAGATGCCAAGAAATCCAGATGTTGTGTGATGCATTATGGGAAGTTGCTGGTCTGGAATACGAAGATGTGATTCAAGATGACAGCCAAGAAGTCGATTTGTGAAGAGGTCAAGAAATGACAGCAATGAAGACAAGAAGCTACGTTGTGAATCAGTCTATCAAGAAAATATTCACACTTTCAAAAAGCAAAATGGTCCTTGTAAGGACCACCAAATCCTCCCAAGAGAGTAAACCATGTACACATCTTATGTTTGACACCCAGCAGGGGCGTAGGCAAGGGCGGGGGATATAGGGGTCAGAACCCCCCCCCCCTTTGGCCCAAAACGAAAGTCACATTTTCCAGACTTTTAAAAGTGGGCTAAGTCCTCACAAGTGTCAAATTCATGAATGTGAGCTTCACAGCTTGATGCGAAAATACAATTTAAAAATTGGCCTAATATTATATTTTTCATCACAAAAGTTTGTTCCAGGGTTTTCCACGACGTCAGACCATATTTACGGGGCAATAATCGCGGATTTTACAAAAATTTGAAATAACTAGAAATGTCATAACCAGAAACCGATGAATGATGCGCTGCCCGGACTGAGTCCTAAGGGTGAATCACACATGTATCCGTAGTTAGTGTATATCCCTCCGTGTAATATTTCAGTCAAATCTTGGCTCACAGGATCAATGCTGTCTTGGCTAAATACACATTTCCTGGCCATCCCACAGACCCAAACTATCCACCTGTCTTTGATTTTACTCTCCAGTCTTTCTGCCCAGGAGTAATTTACCAGCTTGTTATTGCTCTATCATTTACGATTGGCAACACTGCTATTCCTTTAAAAAAACGTGCAAGCACTTATAAGAGTTTCTGGCATCTATCTATCTATCTACCTATTTATCTATCTATCTATCTTAAAAGTTAAAGAAAATTATAAAGAAAGTTAAGAATAATAAGTCATCCAGAATCGATAACATACCAAATGAAGTGTTAAAAACTGAGTCTATTTTTATCCATTTGCATTTCCTTATGGATAAGTTGTTTAGCTTAAGTATGATCCCGAGAAATGGAAAATATCTATCATTTCACCAATCCCGAAAGGTTCTTCAAAAGATCCAAAAATACCACTGAACTACAGGGGTATAAGTCTAATTTCTTGTGTAGGAAAACTATTTTCTGCTGTAATAAATAGTCGCATCTATGAATATAGTGAAAATAACAATCTTTTGCAAGACGAACAAAATGGATTCAGGAAGAGACGATCATGTGAAGATCATATATTTGTTTTAACATGTATAGTACGGAATAGACAGCTGCAAGGCCTAAGTACTTACTGTGCATTTATTGATATGCATAAGGCTTTTGACTGGGTAGACAGGGACCTACTTTATTATATTCTACTAAAGAGTGGAATCCAAGGAAAAATTTTCAATTGTATAAAATCTTTTTATGAAAATTATGTTGCTTATATTAAAATTAATAATTACTACACCCAACCTTTTGAAATTCAAAGTGGTGTTAAAGACGAATGCGGGTATTCTCAGCGCCGCATTGCGGATACTGACATGACGTCACCAAGAAAAAAATAAAAGATAGGGGCGCCACGAGTCAGTAGGTCTGCTTGTGGCGTCCTCTGTCAGCAGAAATCAGGTCAAGCATTGCACAAACTGCATGAGTGGTCTCATGCCCGCACATTAAAAATGCAGACGAGCCCCCAGATCTCATTCGACGGCGTGTTAAAATTCTATGCCCCGCCCCTTGCTCTGATTGGTCAATGCCTAACGATCCTCAAAAATAGGACGTTGTCATCTTTGATAAACAAACATGTGCCTAACTTCAACAGGCAGCCACAAATTACCTCAAACATTGCTGAATGTGTCAATGATGCGAAAATCTCGGGAATGATCTATTTAGCAAATATCAACTATCTTCTAGCACTGTCATGTCCATAAAATTTATCCTGCAGTGGATTTAGTGGTCGGGCCGCCATTTTGGATTCAACAGACACGTGAATAAAATCTACTGGTTGTCTGAAATTATCAAACGATTTGCCAAAGTTCTAAGTAGCACAGAATTGATGAAGCAAGTTTACCTGATAAATCCCGACTGTACACTGGTGCTGTCAATGCATTTATTCCTATTTGTGAGCAATTTTCAAAAGTGTACAAAATGGCGTCGACATGTTGATAATGTCGGCCGTATCACTGCCAAAACTAGATTTTGGTAATCCACACATGTATCAGGAATTTCCATTCAAATCCAGGCTGCATGTACGCCAAATAATGTTATTTTACATGCTGAATACAGCGGTGTACAAGCCTTAAACTGGCAAGCAGTTGCTAATTCCGTAGCAGTGAAAACTTTGAGAACTATTTGCGTATGAATTCACGAGCGATCCACTCGGTTAAATTCTAGTTCCTGTTTTCTGCAGGCATGGGACTCTCCCAGCAGGTTGAGCATTGCAAGCTGGCTGTTGAAACTTTGGCATGATCACGATCAACAAACTTCTGTGCATCATGCATGTTGGCATTTATGTGATGTACAATCATAAAAAGGAGTCTGGAAGTCTTTGAGGATTAAGGTGAGTACAGTTTGCAATGGTACTGTTTGGTTTTCTGGCAGAAAACATAGGGCAATCTCACACAAAACTTCAATCGGCAAAACTTGGCATGGTGCCAAGTAACTGTCAAGCCATGAAAATGATATATATCTCTCTACTGCCACTGGGCCTATTTGATTCGTCTTAAATGGTGCCCCCTCACTGAGTGTGGTGACATGAAAAATACTGTCCACAGACTTCCTCAGTGCCTGCCAGTCCTTGAAAATGAAAAGCCTGGAATTTGGTTTCTCAATGACACATTGACAAGACTTGAAAAGCCCTGAAAAAAAAGACACTAGCTGTTCCTCTTGACCATCCACAATTACCCACCCCTTTTACTCAGCAACCCCAGTACAATGTATATGATGTCTAAAATCTAATAAAAATAGATTTGTTATCAGATTAGAGGGCCACCATTTAAGAGTTTGTTTAATAAACAATTTCTTCTTCAGTTTTGGTGAAATAAATAAATTCCTTTTGGGCAATCTTGATAGGGGGGCTTGGAGTTTCTTTTAGATATATTTTAAAATAATTTCTTAATCAGTTTTGGGGAAATAAATAAATAGTTTTTGGGCAGTCTTGAAAAAAAAAAAATTCTGCCAGGGGTATTTCTAAGTGATACTTTTCAAGTACTTTAATAACTAAATAGTGAGATTAACTGGCGGTGAAACGTCTCACACTGCCGACGGTGAAACGTCCCAGCGGTGAAACGTCCTGCTACCTTTTTTGATAAGGCGTTGCTTGATTTAGCAATGAATATTCTGGACTTAGAGCGCTTGAACAAAATTTTATAAATACTGCCACCGCAAAATAAATCATTTCCTTCTAGGAAAACTCAAGCCCCCCTGGAAATTAAATGGTCGCCCCCTTACTGAAAACACTGGTATTTCGTAATGTTGTTCAGGGGTGCCGGAAGGAAACGAGGGCGGCAGGGGCGGTTGGTGGAGAAAGGGCAAATCTAATTCGGGTGACCAAAATTTGATGTAGTGGCAATGATAATTTGAATTTATTCTTATAAATATATGCTCAAATTCACTGTAAATTAAGGCCTAGTCACGTTTTTTCTTTGAGATGACAAGGGGAACCTTGCCCCCCCCTGCCCCCCCCCCCTGTTCCCCCTTGATATTGTTGTTATTTTGCAAATTTCAAACTATCGCCCTGTTATAGATCTGTCTTTGCCCTTCAGCTGTTCGACATCTCAAAACTAGCAACCAAAAATGAAGTGCATTTATAAATTTTATTATATAACTTTTAATTAAGATGAATTTCTAAATTGTCTTGCTGCTGATTGATTCTCATGGATTTATTATTTTATTTTATTTTTCAAATTGGGGAATTTGAAATGATAGATTAATATTATTTTCTTTTCTTTTTCAGATTGGGAATTTTAAATGATAAATACAGCGCAATTAAAATTCAGAATTCACAGCAACTTCAGATTCTTGTGTTTACTATGTGGACTCTTGGACAATTTAAAGTGCAATGTATTTGAACAATTCAAGAAACATTTATTACTTGTACTGTCTTCTCATCTTATACAGAGGTGGCTGATTACAGAAAAAAAGGTAAATACAGATGATGTTCTTCCGGTATATATGTAGCAATATCAGGGAAGGCCTGATTCAAACTGAATAATTTGTATTAAGTTAACTGTTTAGCCTGCTGTAGTTGAAGAAGTACTGATATGTATGTACATTTTTATGACCATATGATCATTTATATTGCCTAAGTTTTGGCCAAAAAGCTGAAAGTGCATGAAAGCGTTTTTTTTTTTTGCATAAAGAAAATACTGTGTGCATTATCTTATATATATGCTGTTTTTACAAAATTGTGCTGGAATTTCAGGTTTATAATTTTTTGATAGAATTTTTTGTAAATAGTCCAAGTCATGGTGTTATAAATACTGTTATCTATTGAAGATTGCCACACATTTCAATTATGTTTCCACCCCTCTTTTAAAGTTGATAAACTGTATGTGTGCAATAAGAATGTTAAAAAAGAATTATAAATTATTATGTATTATGTATGGCGTAATAAAATGCATTTATGACCAAAAGTGTAGAAACCTATTTCTTCTGATTTAAAAAAAAAGGGGGAGCTCTGCCTTGCTACAGCTATTTTGAGTTAAGCCTTTACTCTGGTGGCAGTAATTTTTCTTTTCCAAAATTGGTAATGGCTGCGGCGTTATGGCGCACTGCAGCAGTGCAACCAAAAGCTGATGAAAAATTTTCCATTTCGATCACTGAAATTTTCATTTTAATTACCTAAATTTGCACCTTGCATAGTTATTTCATGTTGAGTATCACTGGTGTCATAGTGGCTAATGGCAAGATACTGATGCAGTTACTGTGTACATTATCTTTATTGATATAGGTGATCCTTAGAGTGTAGCCAAAGCTGTCACCGACAATTTTTCAGTAGTTAAGGGCTATTCTAAAAATACGTCCTGGTAGGCCTAGGGACTGTTCAGAATTTATGACTAGGGGATGGAGGGTGACTCTGCGGCGTTTGGGAGTTTAATTAGAAGTTACCTTTAAAACTCCGCACAGGTTTCATGCCAATTCTTTAGTACCCTCTAAGGATTAGGGATGTCATCGAAAACGACATTTTTTTGATGCGATAATCAGTAAAAACTTTTCCAATGACATTTTATTTACATAAATGATTGAGGACTGCTGCTCTCTCTCTCTCATCTCATCAATCAACCCTCGTGAGCGCCCAGAACTGGGCTTAGAGGGCTGCACTTACCATATCTATCTATCTATCTATTTCCCTTGCATAGATTTTTGGCTATATCAATGAGGGAGTGGCACAGAGAGAGGGAGTTGTACAGAGAGAGGCAGTTGCACAGAGAGCGAGTTGCAAAGGGAGAGAGTTGCAAAGGAGAGAGGGAGATGCACAGGGAGAGTGAGATGAACCGAGAGAGGGAGTTGCAGAAGGGGAAGGGAGTTGCACAGAGAGAGGGAATTGCACATAGAGGATGATGCACAGAAAGAGGGAATTGCACAGAAAGAGGGAGTCGCACAGGGAGAGAGGGAATTGCATTGGGAGAGGGAGTTGCAGAGAGAGAGGGAGTTGCACAGAGAGAGGGAGTTGCACAGAGAGAGGGAGTTGCACAGAGAGAGGGAGTTGCACAGAGAGTTGCACAGAAAAACGGAATGCACAGGCAGAGGGAGATGCAGAGAGAGAGAGGGAGTTGCACAGAGAGAGGGAGTTGCAGAGAGAGGGATTTGCAGAGAGAGAGGGAGTTGCAGAGAGAAAGGGAGTTGCACTGGGAGAGGGACTTGCACTGGAAGAGGGAAATGCACAGGGAGAGGGAGTGGCACAGAGAGAGGGAGTTGCACAAAGAGAAGGAGTTACGCAGAAAGAGGGAATTTGCTCAGAGAGAGGGAGTTGCAGAAGGAGAAAGGAGTTGCACAGAGAGAGGGAATTGCACAGAGATAGGGAATTGCACATGGAGAGGGAAATGCACAGGGAGAGGGAGTGGCACAGAGAGAGGGAGTTGCACAGGGAGAGGAAGATGTAGAGAGAGAGAGGGAGTTGCACTGGGAGAGGGACTTGCACTGGAAGAGGGAAATGCACAGAGAGAGGGAGTTGCTCAAAGGGAGCGAGTTACACAGAGCAAAATGTACAGAGAGAGGGAGTTGCTCAAAGGGAGCGAGTTACACAGAGAGAGGGATTTGCACTGGGAGAGGGAGTTGCACAGAGAGAGAGGGAGTTGCACAGGGAGAGGGAGTTGCACAGAGAGAGGGAGTTGCACATAGACAAGGAGATGCACAGAGAGAGGGAGTGGCACAGAGAGAGGGAGATGCACAGGGAGAGGAATATGCACAGAGAGAGGGAGTTGCACTGGGAGAGGGACTTGCACTGGAAGAGGGAAATGCACAGGGAGAGGGAGTGGCACAGATAGAGGGAGTTGCACAGAGAGAGGGAGTTGCGCAGAAAGAGGGAATTTGCTCAGAGAGAGGGAGTTGCAGAAGGAGAAAGGAGTTGCACAGATAGGGAATTGCACATGGAGAGGGAAATGCACAGGGAGAGGGAGTGGCACAGAGAGAGTGAGTTGCACAGGGAGAGGAAGATGTAGAGAGAGAGAGGGAGTTGCACTGGGAGAGGGACTTGCACTGGAAGAGGGAAATGCACAGAGAGAGGGAGTTGCTCAAAGGGAGCGAGTTACACAGAGCAAAATGTACAGAGAGAGGGAGTTGCTCAAAGGGAGCGAGTTACACAGAGAGAGAGGGATTTGCACTGGGCGAGGAAGTTGCACAGAGAGAGAGGGAGTTGCACAGAGAGAGGGAGTTGCACAGAGAGAGGGAGTTGCACAGAGAAAGGGAGTTGCACAGAGAGAGGGAGTTGCACAGAGAGAGGGAGTTGCACAGAGAGAGGGAGTTGCACAGAGAGAGGGAGTTGCACAGAGAGGGAGTTGCACAGAGAGAGGGAGTTGTGCAGAGAGAGGGAGTTGTGCAGAAAAAGGGAGTTGTGCAGAAAGAGAGAGTTGCACTGGGAGAGGGAGTTGCACAGAAATAGGGAATTGCACAGAGAGAGGAAGTTGCACATAGAGAGGGAGATGCACAGAGAGAGGGAATTGCACAGAGAGAGGGAGTCGCACAGGGAGAGGGAAATGCACAGGGAGAGGGAGTGGCACAGAGAGGGGGAGTTGCACAGAGATAGAGGGAGATGCAGAGAGGGAATTGCAAAGAGAGAGGGAGTTTCACAGAGAGAGAGGGAATTGCACTGGGAGTGGGAGTTGCACAGGGAGAGAGAGTTGCACAGAGAGAGAGAGAGTTGCACATAGAGAGGGCGTTGCAAAGAGAGAGGGAGTTGGACAGAAAGAGGGAGATGCACCGAGAGAGGGAATTGCAGAGAGAGACAGGGAATTGCACAGAAAGAGGGAGTTGCACAGAGAATAAGAATAAGAATAAGAATAAGAATAAACTTTATTTAGTCTCGGTACAATATAAAACAAAAAACATCAGCTAAAAGCTGGTCACCGAGTAAAAACGAAATAACAAAATATAATAAAACAAACAAAATTTAACATTTAGAGATCATCTATGACATACATGTTTGCTACATAAGTAGCAGTCAGCCTTGTAACATTTCCAATCACTTAAACGAGCAATAAATTCTGAGACGGTGCTTACATTTTTCCATGAATGGGGAATGGAATTCCACAATTTACAGCCAGAGTACGATAATGATCGGTAACCATACTGCATAGTATTAAATCTCTTCAAAGATACAATATGACTATCACGCAGGTTATGACTAGTAACTTTCGGCACAGCAAGCCTATTCAAATATTCTGGTGATAAATCATGATAACACTTATACATAAATACAGCAATCTTTTTTAGTCTCCATAAAGTTAAACTTTCACAACCTGATCTTTCTAGTAATATATCAGAATCAAGACTGAATTCAGGATCATACTGTATAAACTTTAAGCACCTAATATAAATTTTATCTAACATTCTAGACATGGTCAACGTAGTAAAATGCCACAAAAGTGGACAATATGTAAAACATGAGAATACAAAAGCCTTCATCAATGCAATTCTATCTTGTTTACTTTTGACTTTATATGACAATCTTTTTAGAATATTCATGTTCTTAGCAGCTTTTCTGCATATAATATTTACATGAGAGTTAAAAGATAGCTTTACATCAATAGTGATACCTAAAAGTTTAACTTCATTAACTGAATTTACAATAATATTATTAATATATAATGATTCATGTACAGAAGAATTCTTACGATCTAATACCATCAGTTGAAACTTATCTGGGTTTGTTTTCATCATATTCATATCAAACCAATTGACACATGTTTCTGCATTCTGCTTAAGTTTTGTAAGTACATTCGAGACTTCATTACCAATAACTGCAATAGTATTATCATCTGCGTAATTATAATAGTAGTCATTAATCAAATATAACAGATCGTTTACAAATACATTATACAACAGAGGGCCTAATATACTTCCTTGTGGAATCCCTTTTTTTACAATAAACCATTCACTTTTATAACCATGATATTTAATCCTTTGTTTTCTATTAAATAGATATGAAGCTAACAGTGTGCAAGCATGTTTAGAAATACCGTAAGCATAAAGCTTTGAAATTAAAAGTTGGTGTGGCAAGCTATCAAAAGCTTTACTCAGGTCCATTAAGAGCACTGCCACAATTTTATTACAATCCAATGAGAGAGAGGGAATTGCACAGAGAGAGAGGGAATTGCACAGAGAGAGAGTTGCACAGAAAAACAGAATGCACAGAGAGAGGGAGATGTACAGAGAGAGGGAGTTGCAGAGAGAGAGGGAGTTGCACAGAGAGAGGGAGTTGCACAGAGAGAGGGAGTTGGCCAGAATGAGGGAGTTGCACAGAGAGAGGGAGTTGCACAGAGAGAGGGAGTTGCACAGAAAAACGGAATGCACAGGCAGAGGGAGATGCACAGAGAGAGAGGGAGTTGCACAGAGAGAGGGAGTTGCAGAGAGAGGGAGTTACAGAGAGAGAGGGAGTTGCACAGAGAGAGGGAGTTGGCCAGAATGAGGGAGTTGCACAGAGAGAGAGGGAGTTGCACAGAGAGAGGGAGTTGAACAGAGAGAGGGAGTACGTTACAGAGAGAGAGGGAGTTGCACTGGGATATGAAGTTACACAGAGAGAGGGAGATGCACAGAGAGGGAGCTGCACAGAGAGAGGGAGTTGTACAGGGAGAGGAGTTGCATAGAGAGAGAGGGAGTTGCACTGGGAGAGGGACTTGCACTGGGAGAGGGAGATGCACAGATAGAGGGAGTTGCACAGAAATAGGGAATTGCACAGAGAGACAGGCACAGAGAGAGGGAGTTGCTCAAAGGGAGCGACTTACACAGAGAGAGAGAGGGATTTGCACAGGGAGAGGGAGTTGCACAGAGAGAGGGAGTTGCACATAGACAAGGAGATTCACAGAGAGAGGGAATTGCACAGAGAGAGGGAATTGCACAGAGAGAGGGAACTGCACAGAGAGAGGGAAATGCACAGGGAAAGGGAGTTGCAAAGGGAGAGGAATATGCACAGAGAGAGGGAGTGGCACAGAGAGAGGGAGTTGCACAGAGAGAGGGGGTTGCGCAGAAAGAGGGAATTTGCTCAGAGAGAGGGAGTTGCAGAAGGAGAAAGGAGTTGCACAGAGAGAGGGAATTGCACAGAGACAGGGAGTCGCACAGGGAGGGGGGATGTACATAGAGAGGGAGTTGCACATAGAGAAGGAGATGCACAGAGAGAGGGAATTGCACAGAGATAGGGAATTGCACATGGAGAGGGAAATGCACAGGGAGAGGGAGTGGCACAGAGAGAGGGAGTTGCACAGAGAGAGGGAGTTGCACAGAGAGAGAGGGAGTTGCACAGAGAGAGGGAGTTGCACAGAGAGAGGGAGTTGCACAGAGAGAGGGAGTTGCACAGAGAGAGGGAGATGCACAGAGAGAGGGAGTTGCACAAAGAGAGGAAGTTAAACAAAGAGAGGGAGTTGCGCAGAAAGAGGGAATTGCTCAGAGAGAGGGTGTTGCAGAAGGAGAAGGGAGTTGCACAGAAAGAGGGAATTGCACAGAAAGAGGGAGTCGCACAGGGAGAGAGGGAGTTGCACTGGGAGGGGGACTTGCACAGGAAGAGGGAAATGCACAGAGAGAGGGAGTTGCAGAGAGAGAGGGAGTTGCATAGAGAAAGGGAGTTGTACAGAGAGAGGGAGTTGTGCAGAGAGAGGGAGTTGTACAGAGAGAGGGATTTGTGCAGAAAGAGGGAGTTGTGCAGAAAGAGGAGTTGTACTGGGAGAGGGAGTTGCACAGAGAGAGGGAGTTGCACAGAGAGAGGGAGTTGCAGAGAGAGAGAGAGGGAGTTGCACAGAGAGAGGGAGTTGCACAGAAAGAGGGAGCTGCACAGAGAGAGGTAGTTGCTCAGAGAGGGAGTTGCAGAGGGAGTGGGAGTTGCTCAGAGAGAGGAATTGCACAGAGAGAAGGAGTTGCAGAGGGAGAAGGAGTGGCACAGAGAGAGGGAGATAGACAGAAAGAGTGAGATTCACAGGGAGAGAGATATGCACAGAGGGAATTGCACAGAGAGAGGGAGTCTCACAGGGAGAGGGAGTTGCAGAGGGAGAGGGAGTTGCAGGATTAGTCTCATAATTATAATTCTGGAAAATCACATAAGGAGAATATCACTGAATATCTGAAAAAGAGAGAGTAGCCAAGGTTAGCATCAACAGAGTAGCTGAGAGAGTTTCTGAATGAGAGTAATATGAAGAATTCTTCTATTGGCTACTTGCTCCATATAATTATGCTACTTCTTCAATCTGCTACTGTCTATCTGTTACTCCCTCTGCTACTCTGTGTCCGTTACTCCCCGTCTGCTACTCCCTTCATCTACTACTCCCTCCTTCTGCTAGTCCCTCCTCGGCCTCCTGCCACTCCCTCCTTCTGCTATTTACTTCTCCCTCTGCAATACTCTCGTACTGCAACTCCCCTCTCTGCTATTACTTTCTTCCGCTACTCTCTGCTATCCCCCTCCCTCTACTATCCCCTCCCCTCTACTATCCCCTCCCCCTGCTACTCCCTTCATCTGCTATTCATTCTGTGTAACTCCTTCCATCTGCAATTTCTCCCTCTGCTATGCCCTACCTCTGCTACTCCCTCCATCTGCAACTTCCCCCATCTGCTACTCCATCCTTCTTCTACGTCCCCTTCTGCTAATTCCGTCCTTCAGTTACTCCTGTTCTGCTACTCTCCCCCCCCCCTCTGCCACTTTCCCCCTCTGCCACTTTCCCCCTCTGCCACTTTCCCCCTCTGCCACTTTCCCCCTCTGCCACTTTCTCCCTTTGCTACTGCTCTTCTGCTGCTTCCTCCCTCTGCCACCTCCTCCCTCTGCTACTCCATCCTGCTTCTACTCTTTCCCTTTGCTACTTCTTCCCCCACTTCTTTCTCCCTCTGGCATTCCCTCCCTCTCCAACTCCCTCCCTCAGCTGTAATTCCATCCATCTGCTGCCCCCTTTATTCCCTCTCTGCTTCTGTCTCTCTCTCTCTCTCTCTCTCTCTCTCTCTCTCTCTCTCTCTCTCTCTCTCTCTCTCTCTCTCTCTCTCTCTCTTTCTCTCTCTCTCTCTCTCTTGCTCTCTCTCTTGCTATTCCTTCTCTCTGCTACTTCCTCTCTCTGCTACTTCCTCTCTCTGCTACTCCCTGCATCCCCTACTCCCTCCAACTGCTATTCCCTTTCTTTGCTGCTCCCTTCCTAAGCTATTCCCTACATCTGCTACTCCCATAATCTGCTATTTGCTCCATCTTCTACTCCCTCCCTTTTTGCTCCTTTCTCAATCTAGTAGTCCCTCCATCTGCTACTTCCTCCAACTGCTACTTCTCCTCTGCTACTTCCTCCCTCTGCTACTCCCTCCCCTGCTACACCCTCCATCTATTACTCCCTCCCTCTGCAACTTCCTCCATCTGCTACTTCCTCCACTTGCTACTTCTCCTCTGCTACTTCCTCCCTCTGCTACTCCCTCCCCTGCGACACCCTCCATCTGTTACTCCCTCGCTCTGCAACTTCCTCCATCTGCTACTTCCTCCAACTGCTACTTCCTCCAACTGCTACTCCCCCTCTGCTAATTCTGTCCTCTATTACTCCTCTTCTGCTACTCCCCCCCCCCTCTGCCACTTCCTCCCTCTGCTACTGCTGTTCTGCTACTCCCTCGCTCTGCAACTTCCTCCATCTGCTGCTCCCTCCATATCCTACTCCCTCGCTCTGCTACTTCTTCCACCTGTTACTTCCTCTATCTGCAGGGGCATGTCACCACAGTGTGTTATTATAATGCCAATATCAGTGTAAGCTCTTGGTAGCACATCTTTTGTGACTCTTAGATTCATTTTTTTATGCAACTGGGAGAAAATATCTGTTATGCTGCCAGCTGGGTTGCCAGCCAGCCCAAGCGTCATTCAGCACCTCCCAGCCAGCTGATATAAATAATTTTTTCCCCAGCCAGTCACCTCAACTGTTTTCTCATTACCTGACTGCAAATTTCATCGGTTTGACGCCAAAAATTGGCTCCCAGCTGACAACTTTGCCAGCTGGGAACATCCTAGCTGACAGTCTGCCAGCCAGCTGGGCGACGTATGCTGCATTACAGATAATTGGTATAACAGATCATGGAGTGCCGTTGTATCTGCTACTTCCTCCATCTGCTATTCCTTCCATTTGCCCATTGCATCCACTAATCCTTGTGTATGCTGCACAATGTAGTACTCATTGGCATATATTCAGAGAGTTCTTTAAAATGGAATCATTTTCTCCAAAATGAAAAATTTATCAATGTACCGAGTATTTTATTTATTTCAAAATTCATGAAATTCATTAAAATTTCACCAATTTCTTTAAACTGTAGGGGGCGCTGGAGGCCAAAATTGTGGTGAACCCCTACTTTTTTTCATGAATAAATAGATATATATAAGAGCTACAATGTAAAAAATTTTGGAAAATTTATTAAGGTGGGAAGTATTTTATTTCTGGCATTGTTCATGAAATTCTTTAAAATTTCACCATTTTCTTCAAACTGTAGCTGATGGCCAAAATTGTGGCGAACCCCTAATTTCTTTCATGAATAAGTAGATATATATAAGAGCTACAATATAAAAAACTAGATTTACCCATGATTTGGGGCAGGACTATAATGGGAAATAATTAACCCCCCTCCCTCTACCTGCATGGGCATGTGGCCGCGTGTTACATGCTGAGCATTTGAAATAGCATTTGAGTAATGATTGTAATATAAGTAAAGATTGGTGGTTGAGGAATTGAAGTTACAAATGCACTGGCATATGTATTGGTGTAAGGTACAGAATGGGCTTGAGAAAGGAGAGAGTGAAGTATGTGGATGTTTTTGGCGGGAAGGCAGATGGTGGCGCCAGTCCTAAACGTGAGCAATAGCGGAACTACGATGGAGATGCATGCGCCCCTGGTGGGGAAAAACAGTAGAGGCAGAAAACGTAAATAAGTGAGCTGTTTCACTGTTATTTGCTGTTATCAGAAGGAGAGGATAGATGAATAAGGATAGGTGGACAGTTCAGGTGAGTGGCATTGCTCGGGAAGGAGTTTTTAGCTGTTGCAGGTGTGAGCATGTCACCCATGATTTTTGCATCTTATACCCGGGAGGGATTTTGAAAAATTTATCAATGTGGGAAGAATTTTATTTTTGGCATTGTTCTTCTCATCTCATCATGAACAGTCTCATTTCATCATGAGCAGTCTTCTCATCTCATCATCATACGGCGGTCGCCAAAAGTAAAAGTGCAGCTCCCTCCACAAAAGATGGTAGTTGAGCTGCCCCGGCGGATCCGGGGTATACCAGCACAACACCAGTCAAGTCAAGTCAATGAAATTCTTTAAAATTTCACAGACCCCTTACGCTACTCCAACAAAACTATTGATTGCCCAGTTATGAATACTTACAAGCTCCTTTTTTACACTCTCTACAATGTCCTTAGCCAGGTATGATGTTAAAGTCACAGAAGCTGAAGTCATGTTTTCTCATAATCTAACTATAGGCCATCACGAAACGCCCTTTATTTTCACCCCTCTCACATGCATGTCTTCACGGGTGTTATGCTAGTAGATATAATTTTGGAAAATTTATTAAAGTTGGAAGTATTTTATTTTTGGCATTGTTCATGAAATTCTTTAAAATTTCACCATTTTCTTCAAAGTGTAGGGGGCGCTAGTGACCAATTTGGTGGTGAAGCCCTTATTTTGTTTCATGAATAAGTAGATATGTATAAGAGCTACAATATAAAAAATTTTGGAAAATTAATCAACTTGGGAAGTATTTTATTTTTGGCATTGTTCATGAAATTCTCTAAAATTTCACCATTTTCGTCAAACTGTAGGGGGCGCTGGTGGCCAAAATGTGGGTGAACCCCTAATTTTGTATCATAAATAAGTAGATATATGTAAGGGCTACAATTTATAAAATTTTGGAAAATTTATTAATTTGGGAAGTATTTTATTTTGGCAAAATACATGAAATTCCATTAAATTTTATTATTTTTTTTAAACTGTAGGGGGTGCTGGTGGCCAATTTGGTGGTGAACCCCTTATTTTGTTTCATGAATAAGTAGATATATATAAGAGCTACAATGGATATAATTTTGGAAAATTTATTAAGGTGGTAAGTATTTTATTTTTGGCATTGTTCATGAAATTCTTTAAAATTTTACCATTTTCTTCAAACTATAGGGGGCGCTAGTGACCAATTTGGTGGTGAACCCCTTATTTTGTTTCATGAATAAGTAGTCATATATTAGAGCTAAAATATAAAAAATTTTGGAAAATTAATCAACTTGGGAAGTATTTTATTTTTGGCATTGTTCATGAAATTCTCTAAAATTTCACCATTTTCGTCAAACTGTAGGGGGCGCTGGTGGCCAAAATGTGGGTGAACCCCTAATTTTGTATCATAAATAAGTAGATATATGTAAGGGCTACAATTTATAAAATTTTGGAAAATTTATTAATTTGGGAAGTATTTTATTTTGGCAAAATACATGAAATTCCATTAAATTTTATCATTTTTTTCAAACGGTAGGGGGCGCTGGTGGCCAAAATAGTGATTAACCCCTAATTTTTTTTTCATGAATAAAGAGATATATGTATCAGCTGCAATTAGAATTTTTTTTGAAAAATGTATTAATCAGGGAATATGTTATTTTTGGCCAAATTCATCAAATTGCCAAAAATTTCACCATTTTCTTCGAAATGTAGGGGGCGCTGGAGGCCAAGAAAGGCTGGTGACCCCCTAATTTTTTTTCATGACTAAAAAGGTATATATATAAGCTATATGTGAGAACTTTATGAAAAATTTATCAATGTAGGAAATATTTTATTTTTGGCCATATTCATCAAATTGCTGAAAATTTGACAAATTTACCCAAAATGTAGGGGGCGCTCATGGCCAATAGGGTAAAGTGAACCCCTTATTTTTTCAATTAATGAGTAAACATATGTATAAACTACACTTGAGCAATTTTTGAAATTTTTATCATTGCAGGAAATGTGTCTTTTGAGCAATTATTTAATGATAGTCCCAAAATTCAACAATCTCCAATCTAGGGGGCGCTATCTAGGTGAAAATGCTGGTGACAAACACTTTTTTTTTCAAAAATGTTTTCTTTTTCACTAAACGTACAAGTGTGTAAAATAATCAACGTCAGAAGTGTTTCAAGGGAATAGTAGCATTCGTCTTTAAGCAAGGTGATCCTTTATCCCCTACATTATTTTGTATATTCATAGATCAGCTCATTAAAGAGGTGAAAAATTTAAATATTGGTATAGATCTTGATGGGTTCAAAATTTCAGTTCTAGCATTTGCAGATGATATAGTCTTATTGGCTGACAATGAAAAAGATTTGGATTCAATTTTGAGACATGTCGAACAATGGTGTAATAACTATAGAATGAAAGTAAACACAGATAAAACAAAAAGTGTCCACTTTCGACCTAAAAGATCTGCTAAAACTAAATAGAATTTTCAATTCAATAATTCAACACTAGAAATTGTCGATAAATATAAATACCTAGGTGTAGTTCTTAATGAATTCATCAATCTGACATTGCTTTCAGAAACTCTAGCAGGTGGAGCTGGTAGAGCACTCAGTGGAGTGATATCTAAATTTAAACAAATTAAGAACATGAGGTTCAATACCTATGAAAAACTGTATTTTGCAAATGTTGTTCCGATACTAGATTATGCATCTGGGGTATGGGGATATAATAGTCATTTAGAAGGAGATAAAATTCAAAATAGGGCAATTAGATGCTTTATTGGGGTTCACAATAAGGCAGCTCTTTTAGGCTTAGAGGGAGATATAGGTTGGAGTAATTGTAAGATTAGACAAAATGTTTAAACATGATTAAACTTTGGAATAGGCTTGTACTTATGGAAAATGATAGACTCACAAAAAAGGTATTTGAATGGGATCTCAAAATATGTAAAGGCTGGTCTAAAGAAATTATAGAAATATTTCAACACTGTGATTCTGTTGAAATATTTTATGAAACAGACTGTTTGTAATGCAAAAGCAATTGAAAAGAAGCTTAACGAGGACCGGAATAGTGTTAGGTGTGATTTGCTGTTGTTAAAACCAAAATTAAGAACCTACAGAACATTTAAGAGTAATGTTAAGACTGAAAGTTATGTGTTTATCGAAAATAGAAAAAGGAGATCATTAATGGCCCAAATACGCCTTGGTATACTACCTCTAAATATAGAAACGGGCAGATTTAGGAACCAGCCAGTAGAAGAAAGATTATGTCAAATGTGTGAAGATAGCTCCATAGAGGATGAAAAACACTTTATATTGAATTGTTCAGCATATAATGATATTAGAACACAATTATACAACAGTATAGCCTGTAATAATTTTACTGAATTGGAACCAGCACAGAAATTTGTATATATGTTTAAAAATGAGCCTAATCAATTATGTAAATACATTGAAAAATCATGGGAAATAAGATGTTTAAAGTTATACAATATGTAAGCTGTCATTTGTTTGTTTGAAATTGTAAGTTGTCACTTACGTTAATTTGTTTAAAGTTGTAAATTTTTACTCTTTGTAAATTGTTGGCACTGTACGCCTGGATTTTTATTTTGTAACTGTCATGAAGTGGTAGATAAGCCCTATTAGGGCTGGGTATTTTTACTATAATGAATTTTTTATGAAATTTGAATGTACTGTACCTGCCACTATAAACAATAAAAAAGTTCAAGTTCTATCTATCTATGTGTTTAGCTGTCCATCTATCTGTCTATCTATCTCGAGGCCTTTCCTTCCCCCACTACATTCCTCCCTTCATTCCTTTGTTCATTCCTTCCTTTCTTCATTCCTTCCTGCATTCTTTCTACCGAATTTGTAAACACTGGATCTAGCTGGCACTAGGATGCTTTTAGGACAAATTTAGTATAAACAAGTTGTTGATAACAGCTAACTTTTACAGTTAACATCAAACAGGACTGCTACAAGGTGTGTCATGTTTCTAACACAAGTTGATGTAACCTAGTTCCATGTGATAAATGGACATTCTTGAAGTATAAAGTATATGCTGACCTGCTTTTTTCACTTCTAAGGGAATACTTGATATGTGAACAGGAATTAAGGTATGTTTTTCTTTAGGCTTTCTTATCATTGTCAGCTAATAGTAAATAACATGTCACATGAAATATTGTCCATTAGATTTTTGATATGATTAGCCATAGTCTGGTGCCCTGCTATGTGAATGTATACAGGCCAGAAGACCAGGCTAATGCAGCCATAGCCATGCTGGGAGAGCAGTGTGTGTAGAACTGTGGAAGAAATACTTTCAAAAAGTCACAATAAAGCCACTAAATGTTAGTTTAAAGATCCGGGGACAAACTTTATGACAGTAACGTAACATACAGCGAAGAAGGGCGTGTGAAAGTAGTGGCAGGTGCCCAGTAGCTGTTACATAAAATTAGGCCTAAATGTTAACATTTCAGTGTGTGCAAAAAATCTTCCTTACGAAACCAAGGCACTGGGGCAGGCAGCGCAATTATTTTAGATCTAGCCCATTCTTTACATAAATTCCATCTGTAGCAATTTTAGTGTAATTAATTTAGAGCCAGTAACTTATAACTTGTAACTCATGAATTACTGACAAAATTGTCCAGAGGCCCTAGACCTTAATCATCTGGTCAGCCTCTAATTGAAAGGAATAAAACAAGGAGCCATGAACTTTACTTACCTCAAGTGTCCTTTCATTTCAGCTTTAGTTTCCGCCAGGTGTCGCTATAATCTACTGTAAGTATGGTGCGCCATCTGGCTGGAGCATGCAGAAACTTCAGCTTTGGGGTAAAATTAACTTTTAGGGACACTGTATCGTTTTAGTCCGGTTTTAGCATGTTTATTCTTAACAAACTAATATTTGACGTTTGAATAATTACTTTTATGAACTTTATACACACCTTTTTAAATTACGAAACAAAAGAAAACATTGCCACATGGGCGCCATGTTTGTTGTCATTCGCATTGATTGAATTGGAAAATAGAGCGAGATTTGAAACCTATGCAATCAACACTGTTAATAGCCACACACGTGCACTGCTGGTTATGTAAGTACACCATTCCTTATCCTAGATGTATGAGCAATTTCTGGTTGTATAGATTGCCTCAAACTGTTGTTATTCACGTGTTTTACTGGATCAAAATATGCAGTCTCCTTGCATCAACTTGATCAAAATCAAACTCCACAAAGTCAACATTCCTGTCAAATATTTAGCTGGTGGTGCTACTTCAAGTTGCCGGAATTCTGCCAATGTAATCACAAAGCTTCTGTCACAATTGTGTACCACTGTTTAACATGCTCAATGAAGTGTGACAAAGACTGGTATCACTAGCAGTTGCTGTGACAAGCCACAGGGTAAAGAGTCGCTGTCACTCAGTCTCGTGCTTCCTCTGTCAACACCCCTGCAATGCCTATTGTCAGACTCAAGTGTCAAGTTTGACAGTTCACAATCCGCAGTCATATCAATGCCTTTGGTGCAGGTTCGCTTAAGTGATTAAAATAATTAGTATTTCTAATTTTGCCAAAGGATATGGCCCATTTTGAGTGTTAGTTGACAATGTTTTTTATCACAATATCATTGTTATGCGTATGTGACTATTACATTGAAATAAAATAGAACATATTGAGAGATCAATCATCAACAACTTTGTGAACAGCAGTGGATATTTTTGATTTGTTGGCCTACACCAGATGCTAAGATATAAAATATCATCATGTCCGTGGCATATTTAGGGCCCGGGCAAAATTAACATGCAGAAGATGGGAAAAGCCGCAAACGACGGCATATTCGCCCCATTTTATGCCCCCCCAGGTCATTCCTAGATACACCCCTGAAATGTACAATCAATATCATACTTTCATTTACACACACACACATTTCTTTCAAGTGTTCTTGACATTGTAATGTGAAAATTTGTTATTTGTTCTATTTGTCATTAGTTTGCTTGCTTATTATAAATATTCACTGAACATATACATAGGAGAATGTCTCAGGGCACACTAGTGATGTGATACTGCATCATACGTTTCAGTTATTTCATCTAAATAGTAAATAGTTTCTATGTTTCGTGTTGGTGACCACAAAACTTCGTAAGTTTTAAGTTTTCTCTGCAGTCCTTTGACCATTTTAGCGTTACTGTCACAATGGTGTTGTTTTTGCCTCATTTTGAGGTCTGTAATGCTGAAGTAATTTCTGTAATTGTGAGAATGAAAGGGCACACTTGACCCTCAGGTAATAATTCAAGGTGCCTTTAGAATTGTTTGTTGTTTATTTCCCCATTAACGCGTCTCTTTCGGAGACCATTTGCTCACATCGCAAATCACTTGGATTGCGTTAATTACAAGGGAGGGTGAGAAAAGTTGCTCGCAGTAGGTCTGCTTTAATGAAACATTTTCACCCTTTTCTCCGCTTCATTTTCACCGATTCATTTAAATGGATTGGATCCAATTGATGCGAAATGTGTCTTTAATTTAAATGGAGAAATGGCAAATTGATAATGTATTTTCAGCCAGATTTGTTCTCATTTCATTCTGCATAAAAATGTGATGCCTTTGGGCCACTGTTTACCACATTGCATTGTTGTATATGATTGCTATTAACAGTATTGTGTGAGTATAATACAGTATTTAGTCAGTTCGAACCCAGCATGCATACAGATACCTACCTACTGTAGTATTACAGTTCTAAACCAATTTTAACCAGATCATGTAATTAAATACATTTCTGTTAGTCTGTTGCAGTGTTAAGATGAGTGTTACATCAAATCACCTTATGACATGAACTGGTGATCTATTGAACTCATTGCTATAACTTAATTTTGATGTGTGCAAATTGGCAGATGTAATTAGCTTGGAGGAGGGCAGTTAATTACTAGCCTGAGCGGCCTGACCGATCTGACCATTGCTTTATTGGTCCATTAATTCTGCTTGTGCTCCATGAATCTTGCCTCCCACTCAGGCCGACCCGCTTCCCACTTTGAGCATGACTCGGGAGTCACTTGTCTTTGGCCTATGAGGTCCCCACACTCTAAAAACTGTCGGGACAAAATTGGATTTTTAGATTCAAAATGGTTTTTTGAAAAACCAAATTTCAATGCAAAACCAACATGGATTTTTAAAAAAATCCATGTTGGTTTTTTGCATTGAAATTTGGTTTTTCAAAAAACCATTTTGAATCTAAAAAACCAATTTTGTCTGAAATTTTTTAGAGTGCATGAGGTCACCGGGGCCCTGCTCTCGTATTAATCATGTTAGGTCATTGATGATGTGGAGTCCCCGGATTGACCTCGTGGTCAATTTGCCCATCGGTCATCCTGGGAGGATCATGTCACTCACTCGCTCTTAGCGTAACTATTTCGGGCAGTGGCATGATTCCGGTATCATTCGCAACAACTCATCGGAGTCATCGGGACTCATCACCATAGCTCGTCATCAGTTTCATGATACTTTCATCTGATTTTATCATCGTAGTTCCTTGCCATGTGCAGCTCATAGCAATGATTGCATGGTTCACTGTGGTATTATTAGCATAAAGCTCTTTGCCATAATGAACGTCATGGTAATAAGCTCATTGCCACAATATCAGCCAAAGCTTGGTCATCATGTCATTGCCTAAGCTTGACCATCGCCTTATAAATACATGAAATATAGCTATCTGTAGACTGTGTAGCCAGTCATTGTCAGAAGTGCTATCCACTCAGCAAGTTGTTTCTGGCATTGCCATAGCTCCTTGTGTTACTCACTGACTGATTGCCATATTTTACTTCCAATTCTTATTGCCTCAGTCCATCTGTTGTGGCAATGTCACCTGGAACTCACTGTCAAAGCTCATTATATTATCAATAAGCTTTGAAATAGCTTATTATTTGGGCTGGTGATCTTGGTGCCTTCACTGTCTTGCATCTATCATGCCTATAGGTCATTGTAAGACCATATATCACAACCCACATTGCCAAAGCTAATTGCTATGGCTAATTGCCATAGTTACGTGGAAAATGTATAGCCATGAACCTGATGAACCATCATGGCTCACAAATCACCATGTTGGTCCATTCACCATCTCCCATTGCTATCCCACTGTATCACAGGCTCATTGCCAGAGCTCACTCCAACTCAGTCTGATGAACATAACATTGAGCAGTTGAGAATGTCATCATGCCATGGCAATCATGAACTGCTGAGGCTGACCTGCATGGATCAAGACCATGAATCAAGACCATGAATCAGATCACGAATCAGGTCCTGAATCAGATCATGAATATCCACGCCAATCATGATTATTCTGATCAAGTGGTTGGGCGAATTCTTCAGGAAATGCTTTTTCAAATGCCTCTGGAATTGGCTGATCTCCATTGCCAATAACTTCGCAATGAGCATGTCTTGATTTTCCTTTCATGAGTCGCTTGTCATGTAAATGGCTGTGCGTGTGATCCCCTGAGTGATTGCTTCCTTGTTGCACAAGACACTTGAATCTTGTTTTTACAAGACATTCTTAAATAAATTTTAGAGAAAAATTAACACATTTTCTATTGATATTGGCTTCGTACAGCAATGCCCTGTTTGCCTCTCAATTATTATTGTGCCTTTTGTGGTTGTCTTGCAATTGTTTTTGGAATTTTGTTGTGTTGGTTCCTCACACTCTTCTGGGACGTTTTGCTGAAGTTCTCGAGCATGATTTTCCTCACTCAAGACATTAAGTCTCAAGTTGCTTTTTCATGGAGTGATATGATTATATCAGATGTTTTAAACTTAGTTTTGCCATTAGCCCATAGGTATAGAACCTTAATAACATAACTTCAGGAATTGAATTATTAAAAAGATGCCACTGGAGTTTACTAAACATTTAGAGTAATGATTTAGTATGCTGATATGAAATATAAATATACAGGTGGCAAATTTAGGCCACATGCCCTTATATGGTCCTTTGATGTGGTTTGTCTTTAACCACATATTGAATATCATCGAAGCTTGGCAGTTCAGGTGCAGTGACTATTGATGTAACCTAAATGGTGGACTTGAAAGCTGCATCACTCACTTCAGAAAAATTGTCAAAACATTTGGTGCCAACCGTTCAAACGAAGCAGCAATTTACTAAAGGTTCCAGATGCTATTCTTCACCAAATTGTGTACAATGTACATTCATGACTCTCTTACATTCTATTCCAATATTGGAAAATTATACAAGTGACCGTTGACAGATCTGTCATGAACATGGGATATACATAATTTCCCCTGGTTCTGTCTTCTTTGGAAAACTAGGCTGAACTTATTGAACAGATTTAAAAACTGAATGTCCGAACTGCTCCTTCTATGTTTTTGGTTATACTATTATAGGCTCATAATTTTGTACACCGATACGTATATCGTCCAACAGAGAATTTTTTTTTTTTTTTTTTGGGGGGGGGAGGGGGGTTTCTGTTGCATGTATGCTTTAACTATGCTACATACATGCAGCACGATTGTAGGCCTACCATATCACGACTGGCTGTGGATAGTTAAAACTTCAATCTCAGCTGTATAAATAAGAGGCTGGCTTGTAGCTACAGATACAATGAAATCCCATAGTATTGTATACTCTGGCTGACTGCATACACAAGCTACACTGCTTTGTATTGGCTGAATTTGGCTCACTTGACTCGGGTATGTAATCACTCAGGGAAATGTAAATATCCCTGATTCCAGTGTCTGTCTGCTTGTGGGCCATGGCTTAGTCCTGTCACAACCAACATCTGTCTATTGTGGTCATGTTATGCCTTGTTGCTTCGTAGTGTGTACCAGATAGATGTAGATAAATAGGTCTAAGTAGATAGATAGACAGATATATAGATTATTGATTGACTGATTGACTGATTTATTAACTGACTGACTGACTGACTGATTGATTGATTGATTGATTGGTTGATTGACTGACTGACTGACTGACTGACTGATTGATTGATATATAACATAACATAAAACAGACAGTGGCTCACAGATTGATAGATAAAGTAATAGATAACTCTTCAAAGTTCCTAGAAATGGAGCTGGAAAATGTCTGATCAAGGTTTGAGAAAGGTGATACACAAGAAACAGTCAACGGCAAACAATGCTGAACAAGATAATCCAGCTTGCTATTTTGTAACATAACGCCCCCTAAAACACTGTCAGACTCTGTCAGAGCAAATATAAGAATATGACATTATTTATCGTGGAAGAGCCAGGGAGTATTTGCCTAGGAATTAATAATTTGAACATTTGAGCATCCATTTATCCACATGGAATTGTTCATAGACTATAATTATATTGTATGTGATATCTCTCAAATGGAATGACTAACAGGACAACTCGGAGGATACTGATTTAAGACAATTTAAGACAAATTCTAATGTTAACACAGAATTTTTTGCCAACTCACATTGAACTTTAATCAAATATATCAAAGATGTTTCGAAGGTTATACTTTGCATAGGTTTGGTCCACCGTGACAACATACACAGTTCTTAGTGGTTTTCTATAGCTGACAGAAATTTAATTTTATATGAATTGGCCTTTTCTGAAACATGTGCTTTCTCCAAGCGGGTGTTTTGATCGAACAGGAAGTCATGTACAGTGCTGCCATGTTGTTGCACCATGTGTTAGGTTTCTGCATTGATCATTGATGCATTGTCTTAGCCACTGGACCCTGCATTAGTGTCTGATGTATATTGTACCCATTCAAGTTCCCTTTGTCCAAATTAAGTGTAAGGAATTGAGATTTACCAAGTAAGTTGAAGGCCCGTCTTGGTTTGTCTTGTCCAAGAAAACATTGGACGTGCTGATCACTTGTCTTGCTTTGCACAAGCAGTTGATTGTTGACTTGTGGGAATTAGTGGAGAGAAGGTGTGACCAAGAAACTGCTTCTTCTGAAGGTCTACTCCGTTTTTCTTCGTTCTTTCATGTCTTGGCTGACATTTTTTTCGACAATACTCTTTAAGTTGCAATAAAATAAGGATACTTTTTAAGTGGATTTATGCATACTTGCATGAAGGCATATATACATGTATATATTTTTTACCATGAATTATAGGTATCCCTAATTCTATTAGCGTCCAAATGGAAAACCTAATAAGACACATTTAGGACATTCTGAGAAAATTGACTTTTAAATTTCAGTCCATGCAGTAAGAGATAGACTTACTGGGATTTGCCAGTGTCATTCTGGGGTAATGGGCCACTTCTTGAAAATCTAAACTTAATAAATATATAGAAACATGTCTCAGAAGTCCTATTTGGACCTTAACTCAATTTGGCCCAGAATGTGACTTACTAGGTTTTCCCTTTGGACGCTAGTATTGTTTGACCCATACTGCTTCCAAACTAGGCCTGCTGTAATTACTGTATGTCTAACATAATCTTATATTCTCCTTAAAATTAATATGCCTGGACAAAACCACTTTAAGTGAGATCAGCTTTTCACCCTCAGTTTCACTCCCAAGCAGTTTTCTTGGCATCCAGTGTACCCCAGCCTTCACACATGCTTGTTCTTCACATGATTGTATTAAACTCCCTTCACAGAATGAGCTGTATTGTTAGTAGTAGTAGACTTAGTCTAGACTATCCAAGCTCTTATGGCTTTTGTCGTAAATGCAGTTAGACTGAGCGACACTCATTAGTCTAACGGGCTATAAATCAGCTTTGCTCAGTCTCAGCTGGTTGTTCCATGCTCTGCATAATGTGCCCATTCAGTGACTTTCTCTCCTAATATTTCGGCTAATATTTGGGGTGCACCATTACAATATTTGCTGTGGGGTGCCCTTGGATTGTTATTGCTTTTTGGCAGTGCTTTGCTATTGTGTTGAGTCTATTAAGTCTGTTGTTGGGTCCTTACTGTATTCAGTGTTAAATCATGGATATAGACTTATAAATTATTCCTGGTCAAGCAAAACTGAATTCTGGATATACTTATATTTACTGATCACTTCTGATTTTCTGTACGATTCAATGACTGACTTAACTTGCAAGGCAGTTCCTTATAATATATTAATATAATATTTGGACATTGGAGAGAAATAATGATATTAGCCTATGTAGCACCTATGTACCACCCCATCCAAAAAGTTGCAAAAAAGTGTTGTACCTTAATATAAGTATGATTATTGCAATGTTTCAGCTGTGATGTTTTTACACAAATTGCATCGGCCTGTCATTTATATAACATTGGCCAATGATTGGGCTTTAGCTGATTAGGCCCAGCCAACTTCCAATAATTTTGCTGTTAGTGGCACAATTGGAATGACATGGATTTTGACAACTGTAGCAAATACCACAAACATGTGTGCTGCAATCAGTTGCATTACTTAATTCTTAGGCCGCACAAGTCATAATGTAAGCCCTCTTGTAATGTTGTAATGCTGGTATATGTTTTATATCATAGGAAAATGCTGAATCGTTTGCTGATTTACGTGGTTATTCACACATGGCCACACTATTTGCAGCATGGTTAAATCGCAGTTATTGGAAGACACAACTTCTTTATGCTCTGTGGTTGATTGTTGACAGGTATTTACTGTGTGTATTATGAATTATTAATTATCTTTTACTGCTTGTTACATGGTTCATTAAGCCTGTGTTCACACGTACAAGTAACGCATCAATTATTTATACTTCAACTTTGGTTTTGCATTATACTGTTTACAATCATGTTATAGAAATTATTAGTTTTTGTTCGGGAAGTTTGTGAAAAAATTTAAAACTATGAAGGATTAATTATTCGTGTTATCTTGAAAGTGTTCCACTGTTTCTTCATTATGTTCCACTTTTTCTCGAAAACTGACTACCAATCTTTATTTATAAATGTAAGATAATGTCAATTTGATGATGATCAGGAGCATCACAGATGAGAAGGATGATACAGAAATACAGAGGGAATATTCTGTTTCTCAGGATAAATATTATTTGTTATTATTGTTAGGATATAGCCCAGGGTATTGTTCCATTTTCCGTTCATAGTATACGCCTGTTGTTTTGGTGAATATGCATAATGTAATGATTATGGTCTCCGCATTTGGTAGGCCTACTGGTATAGTCGTAGGGTATATATCTGTCTATCTGTCTATCTTGCTATTAGCTCTCACATTTTATTGAAAAATTATAACATCTCGAACTGCTCACTCACCGTATGTCTGCCATCTTACAACGACGTCTTCAAGTCTTTTTCTGGGCCAAAAATTGGGTTGCGGACTAGCCGTGAAGTTCATGGCTAGTCCGCAACCCAATGAACTACATATTTCAAAGTTGAGTTGTGTAAATAGCGAAACACATTGTTCCTTGCGGATTCGTCAATAACCAAACCGCACCAAAACCTCGTTTCTATGCTCGGAAAACACCGTAAACCAAACCAAAGCAAAAATACCAGGACCGGTACCCAACCGCTACATTCTATCTATCCATCTGTCTGTCTATCTATCTATCTACCTATCTTTACATGCTGCAGCAGCCCATATTGTCTTTGCATAGCTTCCATTGTTGCCGAATGAGACGTTGCTGAGATGAGCACTGGACATGCACTTCTCTTTCTCCCATAACCATCTCTTCTCTGCAAAGATAGCTTGGTGCAATCTCACAAAATGCTCCCTTGCATGCACTTCCTGGCTATCTCTCCTTCTCTCTGCACTTCTGTCTACTTCCTTGTTTGTCTCTCTATTTGTCTTTCTACTTTTCGCTTGTCTTGAATTAGCCTTCTCCTGCTGCTGGTCATGAGAAGTGCTCGATTGGGCCCTTGCGTATGACTATGAAAGAGAAGGAATGAAATGTATCTTTGTAGTATTGTTTCATTGTATGAAGCATACTCAAAGGTATGTCTGGATATTACGATCAATTATTCATTCCAATTCTAAGAAATGTGCTTTTAAGTCTTGTATAGTGCACAGCCTTTGTAAATGAGTACTTCTTTGCTGCAGTGCATGGTTTTGTTTGCCAAGTATTTTTCCATATGGCAGGCATTGTTTATGATTGTAGCATAAGTTTTATTCAAATTGTTCTTTACTGTTTTGTTTTCTCACCTTAGTATTGGTAGCATTTCTTTTTCTTTTGAGTTTTGATGAAGAAAATCTGAATGGTTGCCTATGCGAGACACTATTTATCTCGTTTATTATGATTTCTTAAATAATTAAACTGTTTTCTTTTAAGAAATATTCCCCTTTACTCGAATGAGTCTATGAAGTAAAGAAAACTATATATTGTGTACCTGTAATTATAAAATGTTTTTTTAAAATAATGGACAATAAATAATCGACACAGCAATATATTCATTGAAATATTCAGACACATGGCTCAGTCTGACTTTATTAGACAACCTAGACTTGAGAGAAGAAGTCTGGAAGACATTATACAGTCTGAACAGAGAGCTTTCCTAGGCAAGATGTTTCCAGATAGATGCTTGTGAATCTTCTAAATAACATGTGTGGTTCCAGAGAGATCCTTGTAGCACTCCAGAGACCTCATTTTCTCCCTCATACATATTGAGATCTTCAAATGGCCACAGAAACTTTCCCCAGACTCATAAACTTGTCTCTAAGTCACTCTATATAGGCATGATAAGGATTTAGGGAAGTCCAATGGTGCATCGTTTGTATGTATTACTTTGTACATGAAATTTTAAAAGGAATCTAATCTATTCAGTGGGTTTGTTTCAGTCATTGTGACACTAAAGTTATTGTTTCATCCGTGAAGGAATACACTGGAACTTCTAACTTGTATTGCTAGATTAAGTCCTTCCTTCATCCATACTTTATCTGTTTACAATTTCTGCAGATTAGTTTCTTTGTAATATCTAATTAGGAGGAATTTAATTAACAATTATTTTAATAACCCCAGTTTAAGAACAACCCCCTTTTCAATAAGTTTGCTGGATGGATCATGTCCAGGTTCTGTTAATTTAGATGTCATTGGTTATTGTAAATGTCATGCATTTTTGAAAAGTCATGTTTACATGTTAAATTCTATAAATGTTCAAGTTGTTCAATCTTGTCATTTTCATTTGCACCAAAATGTAGCTATTATAAGTGTGTAAACCTTGTTTTTCTTTTTTCAACATTTACAATGTGTGCATATACAGGTATATACATTGTGCGTAATGGAAAAGCATCAAATTTCACCACCGGTGAGCTTTTTGTATTTCGTACATTACTCACATACAGATGTCAGAAAAAGCACATTACATTCTAAATTGAAAACTTGCAAGTCAGGTTTTTACTCTGCCTTCAAGTTCAACGTATATATACAAAGTCTCTTGTGGGCGCGTTGTTGTTTCGCTGTTTCGGTCGTAAAATATTGTTGTTTTGTATGTTGCCTCCTGTCAGGTTCATGTTTGCTGAATGTTGATTTTATGTTTGTCTACACCAAGGCTGTCACACACACTCTTTGTTTGTGGCCAAGCTTGCCATTGTGTGATTTTTACTCTCCTTTTGTTATGACAGACTCCCATGGTACACCCATTGCTGTGCTGCTGCCATTTTTAACTCCTTTGTGTGTTGTCTTGTTCCCATTATCCCTCTTTTTCCTCTTTTTTCCCTTCTTCTTTCTTTTATTATTTCCCTTTTTCCCTTCTCTGTTTCCATGGGTGTTCTCTCGGGCACTCTTCCTGGGATTTTCTTCTTGGAAAGACAATGAAAAGAACCATCTGTGGACCACACATGCACATGTATGAACTGAAACTGTGTTTTTTTTTTCCCCAAAACTTTTTTGTCTCTCAGGTTCTCTTGCTTCATTGTGTCTTAGTTAAGCTGGTAAATACTGGTAAATACAAGGTGTATGCTCAATTATTGCTCACACTCCTCTGGTAATCTGCTGTCTTTGTCAGTCTTTGCTTGGATTCAGGGACTATTTCCTCAGACAAACCTGCTGTTGGCTGTAGTCCTTAGGACTACTTACCTTGCTTATTCTTGTATTTGCGAGTATTTGGGCTGGTGTATCTAATCTTATCTGGCGAATGTCCTCAGCTAAGCTGTTGCTGTTAGTCTGCTGTTTTAGCTTTGCTTGGCTTTGCTGAGCTGGCTTTGCTTAGCTTGCCATAGGATGCCATACCAAACCACCACAGTCCACAGCCTGCCAAGCTCTGCCATACCTTGCCATTGTTAGAGCACCACTGATAATCTGCATCTAGTGGCTAGCTTGTGGGGTGGCTTTTGGAGTGGCTTGGCTCCCCTGATTGTTGAGGGCTGCTGAGCAAACATCTTGTTGGATGCTGTGAGCTCGCATCACCATTTAGTTGCAGCAGCTGGCTTCTGATGCTGCCTACCATGACCCCTATCTATGTCCTCTGCATTCGATATAAGGTCAACAAAATCTTACACTGTCAATGTGTGTTGTGATTGTGCAAGAACAATTAACTTCACATTTAATTTAATCAACCAGGCCTTGGATTGCTGTGTACTTAATGTACTTACAAAATATTGTCAACAATCCCTGTTCCCTGTGTTTTAGAGCCCTAGATGCTAAATATCTCTTTAAGTTTACAGGGACAATATTGCTCACACTATATTCCTGTCTCTGTCCCTGGCTTTCTCTTAGTGAAGTTGTTACTCAAGAACTGGTGGGTAGAGGACACAGGAGAAGAAATTTAGCTTCAGGAAGTTGCTGTAAATCTCATATGAGGCTATTCACAGTGCCATGCATGTGTAGCATTGTGTGCTCTGCAAACTGAACACACAGAGTATGAGGTCTCATAGGACATGGCCTTGGTCCTGTGATATTAGGTTTGTATGCTAACAATGTAATGTTCTGGGTAAGTGTGTGTGTGCTGGTCGTGGACTAAATGCCAAATAAGAATGTCTTGTGAATCTCAGATATTGCCATGGCCCTGATGGGCTGCCTCAATCTTCCCTCAAATGGGTGCTGAACCAATTTCTGTTGATTATAATAATTTGATTTTAGAGTTGTTGAATTACTGGATTTTGCACTGAATTCATCTGTATATGAACATGTTTTAAAAACATCACTTGCAGTGAAAGTACCCCATTTTCAACATTTTGTTGTTCTTGTCAATAACTTGATATATACCGAGGCGTAAGCCGAGGTGTTTATCACATATTCACGAAAACAAGGGATATAACTAACTTATACCCAAACACAACAAAACATAAACAAAGAGATTTAAAAAATAAAATAAAACAAGAAGGATTTGACAGAAATAGAAAACAGCTACAAACAATTTGCCAAGTGGGATTAATTAAATAACATGAAAGTATCAGTTGAAGAAAAAAATCCAACAGGCAACAGGTTGACATATGAAATGAAATTCTTACTTATTCTGAGAATTTTCTGGGATATGCAACTCCAATGCATGTGAAAGGTATTGTAAATTATCAATCAAATTTATACGAAAAAACCTAAGAGATTTCCCATATATATATTTTTTAGAATCTGATTATAGAAGCAATTGTGATTTCAATACTTAGCATAGGCATATAAGCGTCCCAATTACCCACTTCAATACATATATGCTCAGATAATATAATAAGGTAATAAGGAGCTAGTGGAAAAATTATTAGAAAAAATATTTGGAACAAAATTTTAAAAAGTGGAAAACAAAACCTGTCGAATATTGAACAAATATTTGGGGAAAAAAATTATCTGGAAAAAAAATTGAAAAGAAAAATTTGGAAAAACTATGAGGGTGAATAAATCCGGGGGAAAAAGTTAGTGAAAAAAAAATTTGAAAAAATAAATTTTGGGTGAAAAAAAAAAAATTAAAAAAATTTGAAAAAAGAAATTTTGGGTGAAAAAAAATTAATTAATAGGGTAAAGAATCAGGTGGAAAAAAATATGAAGGGAAATAGACAAAAGAAAAAAAAAAGAGTTAAGTACATATATATGCATTTGGATTGTTAAGGGCGACCATCAGTATAAAGGGAGAGAGAGAGACTTGGAGTTTTAAGTTCATGGTAACAGTAAGAAGACCTAGGCCTATTTATTTCGAGTGTGTTTTTATCAAACAAAACCATGTTATGAAATATATCCCCACCACCAGTAATTATTTATTTTAACAGTGCTCAAAATTAATTTATATATTTTACCAAAACTTAAAAATAATTTTTTATTTCAAATAAACTGCAAGCCTTCTCCCCCTCCCAGATGTCTAATATGGTTGAACCCTTACTCTTAAGTGGTCATGGTATTTGCATTAAAAATCCAGATTGGCCTGAAATTAAAGGATTTATGGATTTGTCAAAAGCTTTAGGTTTTATAATACTTTTGTTTTTGTTTTTGTTTTGTTGCTGGCAATTCTCTGTTTGGTACAGTTTTGCTGTTTGTGTTGTGAGATTTGTTAAACATTGAGGCTTTATATACTCCCATGGGCGTATAAGTGAACAACAAAGAATATAGGATATATACCAGCCAAATACAGGCTTCTGATTGGCTGATGGGTCATAGGTATGGTATAAATATGATTAAAAAGTCTCCTCTGAACTCGCATGGATATATGTGACATGCATGCATCATGCTTTGCAGTGCTGTGTACAGGTGTTTTACTTTAGTTTATATTTTCCTTACATATTCCTCAATAGCAAATTCTGATACAGCAGCATGGGATTACTGCATGATATTCGTGACAAATGGTATGTTGCAATGAAGTTATTTCTGAGATATGATGTGTTTTAATTCAGTTGCCTGCAGTAACTAAATGTTATACATGTTATGGAGAGTATCATTTCCTGCATGTTGAGCTGTACTGATATGCATTGCATGCGATATATATCAAAAAGGAGGAAGACCTTTCAGCATTTTTGGTCCATATGAGAATATCGGAGTGCTTCAAACATGCAATTTTAGATTTTATATAACCAGATTGATTCACTTTTGCACAATTTCTTATGTGATAAGAAAGGCTCAGATGGTGAATCTTCACTAGAATCTTGAAGAACACAAAGAAGACATGTTATTCTGACAATGCAATGTCATTCATTCATATATTCATTTTACGTTTGGTTTTCTATGGTACTGAAATTAAGACTTTTCAGTTATGACTCCATTGGCACTTTAACCATCAACAGGACAGCAGGCAACCTCTTGCGGAAACATGCAACACAAGCAATGACACTGCATCATGCACTCTAAAAAAAATCAGACAAAATTGGTTTTTTAGATTCAAAATGGTTTTTTGAAAAACCAAATTTCAATGCAAAAAACCAACATGGATTTTTTTTTAAATCCATGTTGGTTTTGCATTGAAATTTGGTTTTTCAAAAAAACATTTTGAATCTAAAAAACCAATTTTGTCTGAAATTTTTAGAGTGTGGGCACCAACTTTGCTGACAAACAGACAGATGGGTTCCTGTAGACAGTTGCTGGGGTCCCACAGGGGAGTCCTGTGAGTCTGTGCTCTATCCGGATAATTACCACCACTCATACTTCGCTGTGGGAACTTCTGGTTTGCCAATTAGCCAGCCCATGGGATGCTGCTCTCCAGAACGATGGAGTGTGGCCAGAGGCAGCAGAGACCTATAAAAATTGAGAATAGTTCAGAACTTTAGAAGTGAGTGTTCATTTTCATGCTCAAGCCACAAGATAAGAAATTCCAGTTTAGTTTTGTTCTGGGCACACTGAAATAAACATCCATGCTTTGTCTTGGTTAAATATAGGGGAGGCGGGGGTCAGAAGTCACAAAATTCAGAAAAAGCCCCAGAACGGAGCAGGTGTTTGTTAGATTTTAACGACCTTTGGCACAATTATGCAGTATTTAGTTGACTATAGTTGTATCACATGATAGCTGCTGTGCTGGAAATAGGCTTTAGTCAGTTCACAATTATTTAAGGCAAAGTCCGATGTGACTTTTTACCCCATGTCAGGGTCAAGAAGTCACAACCATGGGGTAACAAGTCACATGCAACTGTTGTGAACATACAACACTTTATGAGGTAATATGCAGACCTAGACTTGATAGTCATCCTTGTGCATGAAATTTATAGTGCGCCTTCCAAAGCTATCTGCATGCAATGACAATGCACCATCAGCAAAGCCGGCTTCAGAAATTGCCCAAAATTCGCGAAATGAAATTTTGCTGCAATGCTCTCTCATCAGTATTATTGATGATGGATGATGATAAGATTGTAAGCTAAAAGCTTCTAGTGTGGAATATTTTACTTTCCTTGGCACAAAATACTGACTTCCCGGTACCCTATGGTAAAATATCACAGTGCTGGGGTGAAATGTCACTGTGTGACATTTCACCCCTCAGCTGTTTTTTAAATTCAACATATGATCATGGCAACTTGGTGACCAAATGGGCAAAAATGGGTTGACAGCATGAACGACAATTATCCAAAAGACCTTCAAACACCAGCACAACTTCCTATGTCACAGTGACCAGACATTAATAGAGAAAGTACAGAATCAATAAAACCTGTTTGGGACCCCAAAAATGCATGAGGTGGGTAAAAACCCACTTTGCACAATGAGCATAATTTTCATATTCCCTGCAGACCTTCTTCTCATGAAAGTGTCCCAAATTATAATTTAAGCTTAAGAATTAGGTCACTGCAAGTTGGTCAAAAAGGCCTGTGACTTTTTACCCCTGTGACTTTTCACCCCCTCTTCCCCTAAAGTTTGAAAGGTCATGATTTTGCTTGGTACCAGAATTTTACTCTTTTTAATTATTCTAGAGTAAGTCGAATTTAAGACCTTTCAGGTGAACGTAAAAGCCGCACTGCATGCATGTCTCTGGACCAAGCAGAGACTTATCTTAGGATTTTGTCCAAGGAAATCATCAACATCTATTGCAGCGAAGCGCATTAAATGAAACCATTGTATTTTCTTTGATATGTATTGCGTCATATATATATGCATCAGACAGCTTCATTAAATCTTTTGAATCAGGGGAAATCAAACTTCCACCTTTCTGTACTAGACTGGAGTAAGGTCACCATAAACCAAAGATGTGACCTAATTGCCTATGAAGCTAATTGTTGGCAACATGTAACAAGATGGCATCCAAGGTTGCTTTCCCAACCTCACACAAGGAATATACAGCACTGTTGTAAGCGCATTCTCTGAGAACCAGGAAGAAGAGCTTACAAACCGAACAAGATACCCATATTATGCCTGGTCTCCTTCACCTGAATGTGTTTTGCAAAGTTTTTCTTTGTTTCTGCGGCGGTAAGATGTCTTTTTGGCGTGTGACGTGTTTTTGGCCGGAGAACACTAATTTACTCCTGCACGTACTCGGTTAATGGCAGTTCGTGCAACCTGTCTGTGAGAAGCCGCTGATGGTGAGGTGATGCTGCACTGTCAACCTTTGCTGTTACCTGTTTGACAATTTGCTGGAGAATATGGCTTTAAGTCCTGTGATACTGCTGCAATACCATTTACTGTAAAAATGTTGACTTGAATGATGCACGGTTGTTGCAATAACTTGCTTGTGGCAATTTGCGGGTCACTCTTGCGGTATAAAGATAACTTACAATAAGCCACAGTGTTCTTACGCATGAGGATAACCTTTCCAAAATTGGATGCTGTGCAGAAAAAGGTGGCAGTCCATATCCAAATTATAATCATTATTGCAATTTAAACACCATATATTTTTACCTGCGTAGAGGTGCCGTTCCGGAATTATTTGACAACCTCATTATCATCAGAGTGCTGTACTTTTTGCGGTGGCAGTTAACAGTGGTGCTGACTTGTTGTGCTGTGATGGAAGGAAAAGATGAGGGCCACATGAGCGTTTTCTTGGAAAATTGCACACTCTGAAGAAACTCAAAGTCGTTTTCCTGCTTCCTTACTCGTCAGACTTTGCTCTGCAAAATAAGATGTGGAGCAGAGTTAAGTTTGTGCAAAAAATCTGGATATACATTTATGAGACTACCCAATATTTTAAGATATGACCTGATTGGTATGTATTAGTTAGACACCGATTTGGAGGGTTCTAACATGCATTTTTGTCAGTTAGATCCCGACCGGAGGGAGGGATCTAACTGACAAAAATGCATGTTAGGACCCGACAAAGAGGTGTCTAACTGACTTAGACATATATGCTCCTTCTATTATACATTTTAACTTATAATTTTTGCAAAATAAACAATAATCTGATTGTTTCTTTGCTGTTGTAAACAGAATTAATCCCTAGCCGGGCGCTAACATGCAAAATTGTCAGATATCAGCTTTTCCAATGGTAAAAGTATCTTGGTGATGTCTAATGGCTGTTATATCTGACAGTGAAATAAAGCAATATATCACTGACATCATAGAATCCATAATATAAATGGTAAAAGCAAGAAATCCACCTGAATTCACTTAGATTACATTGGTCTGATTCAATGACACTTCTCTCGCCGGAGATCTCGTGAAACGAAAATTCGATGAGACAGCGTGTTTCAAAATGGCGGGCAGTAGTGCATCTTTGAAAAATGCAATTATTCAAAGAAAAAACTTATTGCAATGGTCCTCATGTCACCTTATAAAAAAGGACCTTATCACATTTGTTGAGAATGGCCATGTCCTAGACCAATCAGATGCAAGTAAGTTGCTGGGTATGGTAATTAGAAAACAGAAGAGGCTGGCCTTTGAGACTCCATGACTGCCCAGTTGTTTCCCCTAAACCAGTAGGTTCTTTTGTTCAGAGATAACTCCTCCCGTGGGAATGTCTCAAAAGTGACTGATTACAGGCCATCCAATCAAAATGTGTTGATTTAAAATTTTCCCATGTATTATGAAAATATGTTCTTTACAGTCTTGCCTGAGTATGTTTCCCTGAGTGCCTCATGTAGGAAAAGACTGAACCTCTACCGTGATACTAACACCCTTTCCACCACACCATGAGTTCTGTAAACACAAATCAATTAGATGTGGAATCACAAGGTGACCTCTTGCTGGTCCTTTGGCTTTTGGTGTTGTCATGGTGACCTGCCGAAGAAGGTCATTGCCCTCATCCGTTGCTATCGAAGCATTTGTGTTGCCATGCGACTGAAATTACTCGTTGATGCCTGAACATGGTGCTTCTGGTTGTTTTGACTGTTCCGAAAGTTTGAATTGGTATAACATGGAATAAGCCAGGAACCTAAAAAAGTTGAGGTTGGAAGAATCTGACTATGAGTGTCTGTTCTTGTGTGTATATATGTTCCGACAATCTGCATGGTTGCCTTGGTCAAGTTTCTGAAATGCTTTCTGTTATACTTTCTATTAGATTTAATTGTACAGATCTGAGAAGTATGAATTTGACACTTTTGCCTCTGTATATTTACATTTAGTCCAATTACTTCTGGTCAACTCTGTCACTGGTGGCGTTTATAAGATGGCAAGACTATGCACTCTTGCATGTGTTGCCTGCTCGTCATACATATTCCACGTCATTTCTGCTTTGGGTGCAATAATTAGCAAGATTTTTGGGTACTTTCAGCCTCAAGGAGTGAAGGTGGTTTTTCTGTCATGTTCCTTTATAAATATGTGTCACCCAAGTGTGTGTCATGACACTGTCATTACATGAGTATGAGTCATGTGACTCATGTCAGGGTTTTAAGACTTCTTTAGTGTGTTAAAGCTGTTGGCTTGGCAATGCAAAGAGCATTTACCAGTGCACTCCCGTGTAGTCAGTGATAAAGTGAACCCTGCAAAGTGTTGATGAACATGATGGAGTTAGAAGGAGCCACTTAGGTGAGTCAGTGTGCATTCATTATTAAGCAAGGTGAGAAAAGATGATGGGTTAGGCTGAGGGAGACTGCGCTCCTCCCTTGGGCCTGATTGCTGCCATGTAGCCTTGCTGAAGGCTGTGAGACACCATCAAAGTTTGATGCACCTTGCCTCACCATCACCAGCTCCCCCCCCCCCCCCTTGAGCTCTTTGATGCTCTCACATGCTGATGATGATGCTGTTGATGTTGCTGGATGTTGCTGATGCTTTTGCTGCATTGTTTTACAATAAGTAATAGAACTTAATTGTGGAAGTTGATGAAAAAGTTGATTGTGACTTTGTGAGTTTGTATCAGAGTCAAAGATATATATAATTTTAACCAATTAAAATGCATGAGGTATGCGGATGTAAAGCCACAAGTGTTTTGTTCTTTTTATGTTGAAGGAATTTCATCCGATGCAGCAACCCGCTGAGCTCAAATGGTTATGGTGATAGGCCTACCTTTCATAAATCCGAACTGTATATTCACGTCTCAACTGGAACTGCCTGAAAATGCAAATTTACAGTGGCCTAAAAGTTTGTCACTATATATAAGCACCCAGATAGTAATTTTCCACAGCATTTATTCCAAAGAGATTGCTGCATTGCAGCTAAAATGTTATTTTCAGTCCTACTTGGTTGGAAAAGTGACAATTTTAATATTTGGTATTGTCGATCTTGACAATTCGTTGAATGATTTCATTGCCAATAAACATTGGAATTACAGCTTTTCCTGCAGCAGTTGATTCAGCTGTGGTGGATCCGGGAAGGGTGGACCACTGAGATGAAATGTTGCTTTGTGAAGAAAATATACAACGTCGCGGGCCTGCGAATACCAAAAACGCTCCCCTTCCCATACCACCCTGTCTCGATCCGCCATGGTACAGCAATATTGTATTTCCTTCATAATGAAACTTACTGTTATGGTTATACGACCTGGTCTTTGTGTTATATTGAAATATGGGATGCATTATTTGGTCATTTGTATGTATTAGAGACCAGTGGACAGTTTCTGTCGATGGTTGGAAGGCCAAGTCAAGGACAAACTCATGCAAGGCATACAAATGGCATAAAGATTGATGCTATATCTTTAACTACATTGGTGCAATTATGATATTGGCCCATACTGGTCCCATAGGGGTGATATTACCAACCATCATATTTGTATAGTCAATATTAGCATGTTACATAAATGTAGGCCCAACACTCTTTCATGCAAACATATATGATCTTGGCATTTAGAAATTACTCAATGGTGATATGGACCTGTGTATCAATATAATTGATAGTTTGTCAGTGGGGTATGTGGTACATGTAAATTGATGGCTCTGATATCTTTAATCTATTTGACCTTTGGGGTTCCTTAATTCAGATACATGTACACAGTACACCCAATTATTTATACACATAGATAGACATGCATTGTATAATCTGCTGCATCTCTTTAACAGCAACTACCACAAGGAATAAAAAAATTACGGTAGAAAACTGTTGTTTATATGGCAGGTATTGTGAGTTTAACGGTAACTGTCGTAAAAGTAACAGGAACTTTGCACTGTATCTTCACTTTCTGCCGGTGTATCATTTTCACCTTGCAGTATTTATTCTCTCCTCACAGCACCCAATTTATAAAAGTATATGTACTCGGTGCAGATGATAGTTTTTATCAGACATTGATGAAACAGTCCAGAGTTACCTCACGCTCATTTGCTGTTGGTGTCTCGTGTCTCAAGGTCGAGCCACTCGAAGGTCAAAGGTCACCGGTGATAGCCTTGCAATCATGCCAACCTACGTGACTGCTTTAGAAATTGCCTGCTGCTGTTGGTTTTGTGTTGGTTTTGGTGATGCTGAGCTGATGCTGGCTAGAGGGGTTGGGTTAGCTCATTTCAAAGCTTCCAATCGCTGGATTCCGGGTTAGATCCCAGCTCTGGCCATCAATTTCACCTGGACCTACACCATGTGCCAAGTTGTTACATGAGTTGTTAGACAGTGAGTTCTTTTACAGAGAGTTAAGTTTTTTACCACATCTCAAAAACTTTCCACAATAAAAATTTAGCTTGGACGATGCCCATTAAAGGCTATTAACCGAGGTATCCCCAATCCGGGAATCAAACATAGAAGACGTCTCCTCCAGCAATGCGGCCATGTGGCTGTCCACTGTTCCTTCGCTGAACAATGCACTTTGCCACTTTATGAATAAATTGTATAATATTATGTTTCATGCTGGGGTTGTTCAAATTCCGTATGAACCATAATATTATGTTTCATATATCTTTCATACCACATATGTTCAAATTCCATATGAACAATAATTTGAAAATATATTAAAAAAACTTAATTTGCAATATATATTTCCTGTTAAAATTTTTTCAGAATTGTGCAGATTTCAGAGAGAACCAATTACTGATGCGGTTCAAGAAAAGTTCGGCTGTATTGTAGATGCTATTGAATACAGATGCTTATGTAAAAGACTCTTAGCTGCTGATGCTGCAAGACCTGGCATCACTAAAGAAGGTGATGTAGTCCTTGGCAACTATGGCAGGGTCAAGGTAACATGGTCAAAACTAATTACGACAGGAATTCTTTTTCGTTGTCCAAGCTTCTTTCTTGGGCTAGCTATATTGCTGTCAAGAAACTCAGCCAAGAACCACTTCGTAATGCCGTAGTTCTATATTGGCCTGTGAGGAGGACCACAATTATGCAATATATGATAAATACTGTGTTGAGTGTGTTTGTTTTCGCCAGTGAAGAAAGTTTGACATTAACGATGACCCTCACCTATCTATACTAAGTTTACTATTCGCAGAAAACAGACAAATGAAAGAATTCAGTCCAATCAACTGCTTTCAAAGCGTCATTTCCTGTTAGCCTGCATTGTATGACCTTTAGAAGATATATTATCGCATATGTATGTTTTGAACACATGTCATGTGGACTGTGGCAGGACAGATGGCATTACATCAATCTCTGCATATATACTTCTATTGGAAACTCTGGATCTTTGGATTCTGTTCGTAAAATATGATTTGTAAAAGAGTGATATATTGCTGCATATGTAAAAAAGAGTAAAAGTTCTCAAATTTCTCAAAGTAAAGTACCCAAATATGCTGTTAAAATAATTTTGTGCTGGTATATTTAGTGTTGTGGTTTATATGAATCATGTGCATGTATACTACAGCTGTATCATATATTCGGTTAATCATCTTGACATGGTTTGAATTGTCGCATCCCGTTTAGAGGAATACAAACTCTCCACGTGGATCTTTGCATCCGTTTTGGTTGTCTTTTTGAAAAAAAGATTTTCCAGTTGAGTCGTTTGGGGAGAGTGCTTCCCTTCGAGGCTCATTAGCCCAGAAGCTGCTTGAGTGCTGCATTAGTGGTGTTCTTTTAGTTCACTTTGCAATGAGTTCAATTAGTGCATATTAATAATGGATTGGAATGGCTGTGCAAAAAGTGTTATTGATCATTTGAGGAAGCATTTCACAAATCATTTGAGGAGCCATTTGGGGCAAATGCACGGGAAAACTTGGCCACATCACTACAGTAACCTGGGCCCAGCCTGCATTTTCCCCCAGGGTATGTCTGACTATGTCCTGCTTTTATGTAATACTTTGTTAAACAAGGCCATGTGAGGCATGATGTGACTGGTTATGAGTTAGGAACTAATATCTGTTGTCACACTGTGTCAGTATGAATATGTCTACAGACTCCCCAGTCATCCAAAGTAATCCCCAGCCATCCCTAGGCCAATAAACACTCATTGGTGATAGGCCTGTTGTTGGACAATATGCTCATGTCATTCTCTGTGGTCCCATGGGTATTTGAGTAGCTAATATATTGGCCTGCGAGGACCACTATAATGCAATATAGTAAATACTGTATTGAGTCTGTTCACTTAGGCCCTTGAAGACCGAAATAAGTTGTCATTGTCATAAAATGCTATGACTCCTATTGAACAATTGTATGTGTGCTTCTCCCAAATGTGGCAATTTGGTTGAATCAACTACTTTTGAAGCTATCAGACTATATCAGTAGCTATCAGTGACTTGATGACCTTCAGGCAATGGCTATTAAGCTTTTAAACCTAAGGGTCATTGTAATTTTGTGAATGTCAGATTCGAAAGTAAATGTTTTTCTTCGAGCTACTTTTGAGAGTTTGATTCCGTTTATACTTGAATTGCAGTATAGATGCAAAAGTTCTCCATAATATTCTTCTAAAGAAGCACAAAGTGTAATTGCGCTTCTTCCATCTCTCTTCTAATGCCTTTTTAATTTGCTGAAATTTCTCCCTGCATCTTTGAATTTCATGTTCTATATGTGAAGACTGGAAAGAGTAACTTCGGGAGTTGAAAGGACACGTGTAAGATTAATGATACGCTGCACCGAATCTTGGGAGGAGATATTTCGCATAAGTTGGCGAACAGTTTCTTTTGGTGTTGTTTGAGTTTTACAACTTGGATCTTGCCTTGGAAAAGATACTTTTGCATTTGATCAGGTTCTGTTGTGAGCTTTTGAAGTATGTTCCCAGGTGATTGGCTGCTGATATCAAAGTGACAAGATGAAAGTCCATAGTTACTGCAAACCAAAATGGAAATGTGATTGTTTTTATTTTATAGTCAGTGTTATATCTACCTCAACGCAGAGATAACCATTCATACTCGAAAGTCAGTAACTCTTGATTTCTTGAAGTGATGTCTTTAGAGTTCTACCAATACCAAGAGGCCATTAAGAACTGCAACAGGTATTTTCATCTTAAACAAACTTGTTGAAATGGAGAGAAATCGCATAAAGCTGATCTTGTATATATGTCCTCTGAGATGAGTCCTCTGGACTAAAGATCCACAATCACTTTCCTGATCCAAGGTTACTGATGTCAGTAGCTGAGTAAAGTTGAATTGGATGCAATTAGCTGAAGAATTCTTGGACAAAAACAGTTGGTCCCTTGACCATTGGTCAATTTTTGATGGAGGTCAATGACCACTGTCTGTCATCCTGTCTAAAATGACCTGCAAAGGATACAGAAGAAGAATGTGTAGGGCTGCAGTTCTCTTTGGACATCAAGGATATTGCATCTTTGTCTTTGGCTGCTTCTGAAACTTTAATGCTAACTTTTCTTTTCCTCTTTTTCTGCTCTCACTTTGTTCTTCTCCACCTTTTTTGCTCCTTTAAAGCTGCCGTTCTCACCAGCTCCATCTGGAGGCATTGTGGCAGTGTTGCTGACTGCACCTGTGATGTCGTTAGCCCTCATCCAAGCAACTCCTCTGAAGTTTTCCAAGTTAATGATCATCAAGTCTAAAACACCTCTGCTGTCATTTGTCTACTTCACAGTCAAGCTTGTGGAGCAGCTAGTCTCTTGTCTTTGCTACTGAGATGCAGGTGCTGTTATATGATGTGTCATCATGTTCTAGAAAAGAGAAAGACAATTAAGGGTTGGGTTAATGGAAGAAAATCCTTTTCAAATGAGGTTACACAAATTGATGTAGTCAGCCCCCTTTCGATGAAAGTTTTAACATCCCATACTTGCCATCTTAGGCTTGGTTTGCATTTTCTTGTTTTGTGCGAGGGAATACAAACTGTATCTATTGATCTTCAGCAGATGGGGTTCCACCTCCGATTAGGCTGTTGTCTTTCTGTGAAAAAGATTTTTCCAGTTGAGTCGTTTTGGGAGAAGCTTCCCTCCGAGGCTTATTAGCCCAGAAGCTGCTTGACTGCTTGAGTGCTGCATTAGTGGTGTTGTTTTAGTTCACTTTGCAATGAGTTCAATTAGTGCATATTAATAATGGATTGGAATGGCTGTGCAAAAAGTGTTATTGATCATTTGAGGAAGCATTTCACAAATTATTTTGAGAACCATTTGGGGCAAGTACACAGGAAACCTTAACATCAGCGCTGCAGCAACCTGGGCCCATCCAGCATGTTCCCGCTCTCAGGGTATGTCTGACTATGTTAATCTCTTAGTATGTAATACTTGGTTGTACAAAGCACGTGAGGCATGATGTGACAGGTTATGAGTTAGTAACTAATATCTGCTGTCACACTGTGTCAATATCAATAAGTTTACTCAGTCATCCCAAGTAAACCCCAGTGATCCCTAGGCCAATAAACACTCAATGGTGATAGGCCTGTTGTTGGACAATTTGTTCTGGTGTCCTTCGGGTAATTGAGAAGGTAATGTATTGGCCTGCAAGGACCACAATAACGCAATAAAATAAATACTGCATTGAGTGTACTCACTTTGGCCAATGAGGACAGAAACATGTTGTCATTGAGCTTTACTATGACTCCTATTGAACAATGCTGTGTTTGTTTAATTCTCCCAGTATGGTAGACGAACAAGGCAATTTGGTTGAATCAACTACTTTTGAAGCCATCAGACTATATCAGTGACTTGATGACCTTCAGGCAATGGCTATTAAGCTTTTAAACTTAAAGGTCATTGTAATCTTGTGAATGTCATATAGGAAGTAAATGTTGTTTTTTTTTCGAACTACTTTTGAGAGTGTGATTCCGTATATACTTGAACTACAGTATAAATGCAAAAGTTCTCCATAATATTCTTCGAAAGAAGCACAAAGTGTAATTGCAATTTTTCCATCTCTCTTCTAATGCCTTTTTAATTTGCTGTAATTTCTCCCTGCATCTTTGAATTTCATGTTCTGTATCTTAGAGACTGTGAGATGTGAAGACTGCAAAAGGTATCTCCAGGAGTTGAAAGGACACGTGAAAGATTAAAGATATCTCGCACCGAATCTTGGGAGGAGAGACTTCGTATTAGATGGCGAGCAGTTACTTTTGGTGTTGTTTGAGTTTTACAACTTGGAACTTGCCTTGGAAAAGATACTTTTGCATTTGATCAGGTTCTGTCTAAGCTTTTGAAGTATGTTCCCAGGTGATTGACAACTGATATCAAAGCTCCAACATGAAATTCTGTACCACATTGAGAAGTTACCAAAATGGAAATATGAATGTTTTTATTTTATAGTCAGTGATATAACACACGTTTATGTACTTCAGAGGTTAGATTATCATTCATACGTTAAAGTAAGTAACTCTTGATTTTATGAAGTCAGATATGGAGAATTCTGCCAAGACCAAAGAACCATTAAAAATTTAGATTTGCCATACTATTTTCATCTTGAACAAATTTTTTTTCCTTGTCCTTATATTTTTTGGCCTTTAAAGCTGCTGCCAGCAGCTCCATCTTTTGACATTGTGGCAGTGTTGCTGACTACACCTGTGATGTCGTTAGCCCCCCTCTAAGCAACTGCTCTGAAGTGTTCCATGTTAATGATCATCAAGTCTAAAACACCTTTGCTGTCATTTGTCTACTTCTCGGTCAAGCTGGTGGTGCTGCTTGTGGGGCTGCTTGTGCCTGCTAGTCTCTGTCTTCTTTGTTGCTTTGAATCCAGGTGGTGTTATATTTATGACCACATGTGTTAGAAAAAAGGAAGAAACTTAAGGGTTTGGTTAAAGGAAGAAAATCCTTTTCTAATAAGGTTGCACTAAAACAATGGATGTAGTCAACCCGCTTTTGAAGAAAGTTTTAAATGCCTATTTGACACAGCTGAGGAATGCAAGTGAATACCAAAACACTGCATGTATCGTCAAAATTCTCCTTTTGAGGTCAGATCCCCATGGCCATACTCGCCATGTTAGACCTGGTTTGAATATTCTTGTTTCGCCTAGAGGACTACAGTTTCTATGGATCTTTAGCAGATGGGTTCCGTATCCGATTAGGCTGTTGTCTTTTTGTAAAAACGACTTTTCCAGTTGAGTTGTTTGGGGAGAGTGCTTCCCTGTGAGGCTCATTAGCCCAGAAGCTGCTTGACTGCTTGAGTGCTGCATTAGTGGTGTTTTTTTTAGTTCACTTTGCAATGAGTTTAATTAGTGCATATTAATAATGGATTGGAATGGCTGTGCAAAAAGTGTTATTGATCATTTGAGGAAGCATTTCACAAATCATTTGAGGAGCCATTTGGGGCAAATGCACAGGAAACCTTGGTAGCAGTCTTCAGTAACCTGGACCCATCATGCAAGTTCCCTCGGAGTAAGTCTGACTATGTCAACCTTTATGTAATACTTTGTTAAAGGGCCACACTCGTCAAAATGACAGTTCCGTTCATTTTTTTCCTTATGAAAGAATAGGCTACTGCAAGTGTATCCTGTCAACCTTAAAAAAATTGGTTTTAACCACAAATCAAGAAAAATATATGAAATTGGAATTTGAGCAATATTTTGTGTCCCCATTGCAAGCTCAGTCAGCTGAGGAGTGACGTAGGACAGGGTGGGCCTCCCCCTCTCCTCCAAGTGAATTGAACAAGTTTGAGGTTTGGACTCCTGCTACTTTGTGCACCTAATATGCCTGTGACAAACTGTCAAGGAATTAAGAAACATGACTTGATATATTACTAGCTGTGAATTTGCGACAAACTGAAACTGTGGAAAATCTTGCAAACAGTTGTGATAAGGTCTATTGCACAGCCCACTCAGCCCCACAGTCGATCATAAGAATAATTATAAATTCTGGGCTGCTGATTGGCTGGTTCTTGTGACTTTATTTGGCACTGGTTAATTTGCCTCATGTTTGCCAAGTCCAGAACGCATTTTGTGATGGCAGCAACTTGTATTTTAGATAAACAGAATGATATATAGATAGATGGATAGATAGATAGAGAGATAGATAGAGAGACAGAAAGAGAGATAGAAATGGGTGGCCATACAAATATGAAATTTACATATTCTGAATCTATGTTCAATAACCAAGAAGCTTCTTTATATTTGATATTTTTATTTCAATTTTATAGCACAATGTTTACCTTTAAACACAGGCAGGCATTTAGGCCAAAATGAGTGAAAAGGGAATTTTTTGTCACTCAGTGTCATACCATGGTCCCATAAATTATGTAAGCAATGTTATATTTACTTAATGTTGTTGTCCTGATCAATACACAACCTTTGACATCATTTGCGTTTTTCTGTGTCTGCCTGTTGACATGCAATTAACTTAAATTTAGAAACACAACATTTTTTCTTGCTGTTGATGCAGCAGCACACAGCAGAAGGTGTTTCCTCTCAGGTCCTCCCTGACTGCCCTATAATATGGCAATAAAACTCCTCACTGCCCAATATAACTTCACTGCCAAATATAACTTTTCACTGCCCGATGTACCTTCTTCCTTGCCTAATATAGTGGACAAAAATAAGTGATTGTGATTGGCTGATGTGATCCAAGTGGAGAATATATGCAATATAGTAAATACTGTATTGAGTCTGTTCACTTTGGCCAATGAAGACCAAATATGTTGCCATTGAAATATGCTATGATTCTCTCTGAACAACTATATTTGTGCTTCTCCCAGAAAGGCAGAAAAACGAGGCAATTTAGTTGAATCAACTGCTTTCAAAGGTATCAGACTATGTCAGTGACTTGATCACCTTCAGGCAATGGCTTTTAAGCTTTTAAACTGAAAGGTCATTGTAATCTTGTGAATGTCAGATGCGAGAGTAAATATTGCTTTTCAAACTACTTTTGAGAGTGTGATTCCGTATATACTTGAACTACAGTATAAATGCAAAAGTTCTCCATAATATTCTTCAAAAGAAGCACAAAGTGTAATTGCAATTCTTCCATCTCTCTTCTAATGCCTTTTTAATTTGCTGAAATTTCTCCCTGCATCTTTGAATTTCATGTTCTGTATCTTGCAGACAGTGAGATGTGAAGACTGCAAAGAGTAACTTCAGGAGTTGAAAGGACACGTGTAAGATTAATGATACGCTGCACCGAATCTTGGGAGGAGATATTTCGCATAAGTTGGCGAGCAGTTTCTTTTGGTGTTGTTTGAGTTTTACAACTTGGAACTTGCCTTGGAAAAGATACTTTTGCATTTGATCAGGTTCTGTCTAAGCTTTTGAAGTATGTTCCCAGGTGATTGGCAGCTGATATCAAAGTGACAAGATGAAAGTCCATAACACATGGAGAAGTTACTGCAGACCAAAATGGAAATATGAATGTTTTTATTTTATAGTCAGTGTTATATCTACCTCAACGCTGAGATAACCATTCATACGCGAAAGTTTTGATTTAATGGTTTGACATATTGGCAGTTCTGCCAAAACCAAAAGGCCATTAAAAACTGAGACAAGTATTTATGTTTCAAACAAACTTGTTGGGTTGGAGAGAAATTGCGTGCGGCTGATTTTGTATGTGTATTTTAAGATGGAATGAAAAATATTCTTTTGGGATTTTTCAAGTCAAAAAGCAACCATTTTCACACCCTAATAAAGAAAATATATGCAGTGAGAAATAAAGTATATTAGCAGTCATAAACAAAACCTTAACGTTTTATTGTCCAAGTCATGTTCAAATTAATTGTCAATAATCATTTATCAAAGTTAATTTAAAGACACCACAATGATGTATGGGTGTCTTCTGATAGTTTGAGACAAGACTCCGGACTAAAGATCCACAATCACTTTCATGATCCAAGGTTACCAATGTCAGGAGCTGAGCAAAATTGAATTGGATGTAATTAGCTGAAGAATTCTTGGGCAAGGACAGTTGGCCCCTTGACCATTGGTCAGTTGTTGATGGAGGTCAATGGCCACTGTCTGTCTGGCTATCACCAGCGCCATCTGGTGGTATTGTGGCAGTGTTGCTGACTGTACCTGTGACATACGTCGTTAGCCCTCCTTTAAGCAACTCCTCTGAAGTGTTCCATGTTAATGATCATCAAGTCTAAAACACCTCAAATGTCATTTATCTACTTCACAGTCAAGCTTGTGGAGCTGCTTGTGCCTGCGAGTCGCTGTCTTCTTTGCTGCTAGGAATCGGGGTGGTGTTATATTTATCACCTCATATGTTGGGAAAAAAAAGAAGAAAATTAAGGGTTGGGTTACAGGAGGAAAATCCTTTTCAAATAAGGTTACACTGAACATGCTGAAACAAACTGATGTAGTCAGTCCACTTTCGATGAAATTTTTAAGTCACATCCCCATACTTTCCATGTTAGACTTGGGTTTGAATATTCTTGGTTCGTGTAGAGGGATACAAACAGTTCCTATGGATCTTCAGCAGATAGGGCTCTGCATCTGATTAGGCTGTTGTCTTTTTGTGAAAAAGATTTTTCCAGTTGAGTCGTTTGGGGAGAGTGCTTCCCTGTGAGGCTCATTAGCCCAGAAGCTGCTTGTCTGCTTGAGTGCTGCATTAGTGGTGTTTTTTTAGTTCACTTTGCAGTAGGTTCAATTATTGCATATTAATAATGGATTGGAATGGCTGTGTAAAAAGTGTTGTTGATCATTTGAGGAAGCATTTCACAAATGCACAGGAAACCTTGGCAGCAGTCTGCAGTAACCTGGTTCCATCCTGCATGTTCCCTCTGGGCATGTCTGACTACAGTACAATCCAAAATAAAGTAAGAACATTTTCTGTCAGAAGTCCTCTGTTCACCTATTTTGCCCTCTTTTCTCCTCTCCACCCCAAATCTCTTTACAAATCCCTTTGACTCCTTACTACAACCTTAGCCCACATTAAGAACTCTATCTAAACAGCTACCAATGCAACTGCAATTAGCAGAGGTTCAAAATATCAAGTAAATCACACACATTGGGGATGGTTGAGTATAAATTGGTGTTGTTTAAATGTGATTTTAATGTGATTTTAAAAGGTAGTTTCAAGTAGGTAAACGTAGGAAGTGATTCATAGGTAGTCAAAAGGTGTGAAAGGGTAAAGTAGTGGCTGATTCTTCCTTTCCTGTAGGGGTAATTGTACTTTATTTTGGTTTGTACTGTATGTCCTGCTTTTATGTAATACTTTGTTGAACAAGGGCATGTGAGGTATAGTGTGACTGATTATGACTTAGGAACTGATATCTGCTGTCACACTGTGTCAGTATCAATATGTTTACAGACTCCCCAGTCATCCAAAGTAATCCCCAGCCTTCCCTAGGCCAATAAACACTCCTTTGTGATAGGCCTTTTGTAGGACAATATCCTCATGTCATTCTCTGTGGGTATTTGAGTAGCTAATATATTGGCCTGTACTTCTTCTTCTTCCATAGAGATCCAGACCACCTTCTGGCGTATTTTCGGATCTGTGTGCGATGCAACAGGTGGAGTTACTCGTTAAAATCCTTGGAAATTTACCTTCAATAAATATACAGTCGAAGGTATATTATTAAAATCATGTTAGGTTCATGTTAAAAGCAAAACTTGGCAGCTCAGGCAGATTTCAGGACTCTGTTCTGGAACTCTGTCAATGTGTCAGCAGCTACAGCATCTGCTGGTAAGTTGTTCCAGAGGCGTATTGCACTTGGGAAAAATGAGGACTGGTATGTTTGAGTTCTACAGAATGGTATCAGCAGGGACTGGCTATGTGCTCTTGAGGCTGTGTTCTTTGCGATCAGCATGTCCGATGCTATCGCTGATAACTGATGGAGGATTCTGAAGACAGCTGTGACTTTGCTGATGGCCTTGGGATCCTGGAGTGTCTGCCATTTTAGAGTATTTAGCTTGGCAGTGACGCTGCTGGTGCGGCGGTAGTCTCCAGTAACAAATCGCGCTGCTCTTCGTTGAACCATTTCTATGTTGTGCAGGGTTCCCACAGTCATGGAAAGTCAGGGAAAGTCATGGAAAAAATAGTGGTCATGGAAAGTCATGGAAAAGTCATGGAAATTCAAAATATTTTGAAAAGTCATGGAAAATTTACAATTTGACTACGATTTGCGCTAAAATTTAACACATTTTGGAGCTTATGGTAGTTAGATGGTTGATCATATGGCCGGACAGTGGACGTTGGTCATGGCGTGAATCTGTTTCGGTGTGAATCTCGACGTCGATGAGTAAAGCATTGGTCATGGAAAATCCGAAATTTGGTCATTGAAAGTCATGGAAAAGTCATGGAATTCTCGTCGTAAAATTTTGTGGGAACCCTGGTTGTGGCGCTGTGCTGTTGTTGGTGGGTCCCATACAGTACTGGCATATTCAAGTTGTGGACGAACCAGGGTTTTGTAGCATAGCTCTTTCGTGTTTCTTGGGTACTGATGTAGGTTTCTTTGAAGGAATGCTCTTGTGCTATTGGCTTTTTTAGTGATGTGATTTATATGTGTGTTCCAGCTGAGTTTATTGTGTATGGTGACTCCCAGGTATTTGGCGCTCTCAACCTCTTCCAGCTCATGGCCGTGGATCTTGTATGTGTGCTTGGAAGTCTTTCTCTTGTTGCTGATATGGAGAGTTTGGCATTTTTGGGGATGGAATTCCTTTAGCCAATTCTCCTCCCATTTCTGAAGGGCGTCCAGGTCTCTTTGGAGTCTCTTGGAGTCTTCATCGCATTCTATGGTGCGGTACAGCACGCAGTTGTCAGCAAAGAGTCAGGCGGTAGATCCATTTTCGATATAGGCTGGTAAGTCGTTTATGTACGCCAGGAATAGGGTCGGCCCCAGCACACTTCCTTGTGGCACTCCGGATTCAACTGGCGCTTGGTCTGATTTACTTCCTTCGAGGGACACTGACTGTTTCCTGTCACTTAGGAAATTTCCTTATCCATTTCAGTGTGTTGTCTCGAATTCCATAGTGGTGGAGTTTTCTCAGCAGCCTGATGTGAGGGACCTTATCGAAGGCCTTGGAGAAGTCCAATAAGATGACATCTGTCTGTTTCTTCTCATCCATTGACTTTGCTATGTCTTGGATGGTGATGATTAGCTGTGTTTCGCATCTGTGTTTACGGAAGCCATGCTGTGTGTCTGTCAGTATCTTGTGATGTTCTAAGTGTCGCATGATGTTACTGGTGATGATGCATTCTAACATGCGAGAACCTTTATAATGTAATATAGTAAATACTGTATTGAATCTGTTCACTTAGGCCCATGAAGACCAAAATATGTTGTCATTGATAAAATGCTATGACTCCTATTGAACAATTATATGTGTGCTTCTCCCAGAAAGGCAGACAAATGTGGCAATTTGGTTGAATCAACTACTTTTGAAGCTATCAGACTATATCAGTAGCTATCAGTGACTTTATGACCTTCAGGCAATGGCTATTAAGCTTTTAAACTTAAAGGTCATTGTAATCTTGTGAATTTCAGATGTGAGAGTAAATGTTGATCTTCGAACTATTTTTGAAATGTGTGATTCTGTATATACTTGAAGTACAACATAAATGCAAAAGTTCTTGATGACATTCTTTGAAAGGACCACTAAGTGTAATTGCGATTCTCAATCTCTCACCTAATGCCTTTTAGCCTGGCTCAGCAGGCTAATTCAGGAGTAATGGTCTGAAAATATTGTCTGTCAACTCTACTGTTCAATAACTACAGGTTCCATATATATGTTTTTGTATTTTATTGGTTTTTTAGGGTAGCTAGAAAATTTCAACTTTTTTTCAATTACACTAATTTTTTGTTTTTTCAAAAAGAGGAAATCGGGCAACTTCTGTTTTTCACAATTTAAACAAGATTTAAATTTTTTTTTCCTAAATAAAAAAATAAAAAATTGTTTTCCTAGATTAAAAAAAAAATTTTTTTGTTCCAAATTTTTTTCAATTTCGCCAATTTTTTCAAAGGAGGAAATTGAGCGACTTCAAGATTTAAAAAAATCTTACACATTCTTTTCGTGGTTATTTGGATATTATTTTGTTCATGGAACAACCACAATAACAGCACTTCACTTGCCGCAATTCAGAACCACCTTTCTCTGCCATTTCCAAAAAAGTAGACTTAACAATTTCACCAGCATTGCTACATATTTTGCCGTCATCACTGCCACATATTTTGCCGTCATCACTGCTACTTGAGCCAGGCTTTGAATCCGCGGATTCTTGTTAATTTGCTGAAATTTCTCTCTGCATCTTTGAATTTCATGTTCTGTATCTTGGAGACAGTGAGATGTGAAGATTGCAAAGAGTAACTTCAGGAGTTGAAAGGACACGTGTAAGATTAATGATACGCTGCACCGAATATTGGGAGGAGATATTTCGCATAAGTTGGCGAACAGTTTCTTTTGGTGTTGTTTTTAAAGTTTCACAACTTGGATCTTGCCTTTGAAAAGATACTTTTGCATTTGATCAGGTTCTGTCTGAGCTTTTGAAGTATGTTCCCAGGTGATTGGCTACTGATATCAAAGCCACAAGATGAAAGTCCATATCACATGGAGAAGTAACTGCGGACCAAAATGGAAATGTGAATGTTTTTATTTTATAGTCAGTGTTATGTCTTCTTCAGCGCAGAAATTCGGTAACCATTCATAACTCTTGATTTAATGGTTTGACATATTGGCAGTTCTGCCAAAACCAAAAGGCCATTAGAAACTGAGACAAGTATTTATGTCTCAAACAAACTTGTTGGGTTGGAGAGAAATTGCATAAAGCTGATTTTGTATGTGTATTTTATGATGGAATGAAAAATATACTTTTGGGATTTTTCAAGTCAAAAAGCAACCATTTTGACAAAATATATACAGTGAGAAATAAATTGAATTAGCAGTCATTAATAAAACCTTAACGTTTTATTGTCCAAGTCATGTTTAGATTAATTGCCAATACACTATGTAATCATTTATCAAAGTTAATTTAAAGACACCACAATGATGTATGGGTGTCTTCTGATAGTTTGAGACAAGACTCCGGACTAAAGATCCACAATCACTTTCATGATCCAAGGTTACTGATGTCAGGAGCTGAGCAAAATTGAATTGGATGCAATTAGCTGAAGAATTCTTGGGCAAGGACAGTTGGCCCCTTGACCATTGGTCAGTTGTTGATGGAGGTCAATGGCCACTGTCTGTCATCCTGTCTAAAATGACCTACAAAGGATACAGGAGAAGAATGTGTAAGGCTTCTGTTCTCTTTGGACATCAAGGATATTGCATCTCTTGTCTTCGGCCGCTTTTGAAACTTTAATGCTAACTTTTCCTGCCCTCTTTTTCTCCTATTTCCTTTATTTTTCCTCTTTCTTTGTTTTCCTTACTTTTTTCCTCCTTTAAAGTTGCTGCTATCACCACCTCCATCTGGTGGCATTGTGGCAGTGTTGCTGACTGCACCTGCGACGCCGTTAGCCCTCCTTTAAGCAACTCCTCTGAAGTGTTCCATGTTAATGATCATCAAGTCTAAAACACCTCAAATGTCATTTATCTACTTCACAGTCAAGCTTGTGGAGCTGCTGGTGGAGCTGCTTGGTCTTCTTTGCTGCTTGGAACCCAGGTGGTGTAATAAATGTTATCATCTCATGTGGGACAAAAGGGTTCCAAACCAAAATTAAGGGTAGAGACCTTTACAGGAAAAAAATCATTTTCAAATAAAGTTGCATTAAAACAAATTGATATAGTCAGCCCGCTTTTGAAGGAAGTTTTTAATGCCTATTTGATAAAGCTGTTGGATGCTAGTGGATACCAAAATGCAGCATAATCTTTCAAAATTCTCCTTATGAGGTCACATCCCCATACTTGCCATATTGGACTTGGTTTGAATTTTCTTGTTTTGGGTAATTGGATACAGTTCCTATGGATCTTCTGCAGATGGGGATCTGCATCCGATTAGGCTGTTGTCTTTTTGTGAAAAAGATTTTTCCAGTTGAGTTGTTTGGGGAGAGTGCTTCCCGGTGACGCTCATTAGCCCAGAAGTTGCTTGACTGCTTGAGTGCTGCATTAGTGAATAGTGGTGTTGTTTTAGTTCACTTTGCAATGAGTTTAATTAGTGCATATTAATGATGGATTGGAATGGCTGTGCAAAAAGTGTTATTGATCTTTTGAGAAAGCATTTCACATTTGAGGAGCCATTTGGGGCAAATGCACAGGAAACCTTGGCAGCAGTCTGCAGTAACCTGGTTCCATCCTGCATGTTCCCTCTGGGCATGTCTGACTATGTCCTGCTTTTATGTAATACTTTGTTTTACAAGGCCACACGAGGCACGATATGACTGGTTATGAGTTAGGAACTAATATCTGCTGTCACACTGTGTCGGTATCAATATACTGACTCCCCAGTCATCCCCAAGTAATCCCCAGCCTTCCCTAGGCCAATAAACACTCATTGGTGATATGCCTATTGTAGGACAATATGCTCATGTCATTCTCTGTGGTCCTATGGCTATTCGAGTAGCTAATATATTGGCCTGCAAGGACCACTATAATGCAAAATAGTAAATACTCTATTGAGTCTGTTCACTTAGGCCCTTGAAGACCGAAATATGTTGTCATTTATGAGATGCTATGACTCCTATTGAACAATTATCTGTGTGCTTCTCCCAGAAAGGAAGACAAATGTGGCAGTTTGGTTGAATCAACTACTTTTGAAGCTATCAGACTATATCAGTGACTTGATGACCTTCAGGCAATGGCTATTAAGCTTTTAAACTTAAAGGTCATTGTAATCTTGTGAATGTCAGATTAGAAAGTAAATGTTTTTCTTCAAACTACTTTTGAGAGTGTGATTCCGTATATACTTGAACTACAGTATAAATGCAAATGTTCTCCATAATATTCTTCGAAAAAAGCATGAAGTGTAATTACAATTCTTCCATCTCTCTTCGAATGCCTTTTAAATTTGCTGAAATTTCTCCCTGCATCTTTGAATTTCATGTTCTTTATCTAGGAGACAGTGAGATGTGAAGCCTGCAAAGAGTATCTTCAGGAGTTGAAAGGACACGTAAAAGATTAAAGATACCTCGCACCGAATCTTGGGAGGGGAGATTTCGCATTAGATTGCGAGCGGTTTCTTTTGGTATTGTTTGAGTTTTACAACTTGGATATTACCTTGCAAAAGATACTTTTACATTTGATCAGGTTCTGTCAAAGCTCTTGAAGTATGTTCCCAGGTGATTGACAACTGATATCAAAGCCCCAACATGAAATTTTGTACCTCATTGAGAAGTTACCAAAATGGAAATATGAATGTTTTTATTTTATAGTCAGTGATATAACACACGTTTATGTACTTCAGAGGTTAGATTATCATTCATATGTTAAAGTAAGTAACTCTTGATTTTATGAAGTCAGATGTGGAGAATTCTGAGACCAAAGAACCATTAAAAATATAGATCGGCTATACTATTTTCATCTCAAACAAATTTGTTTTCCTTATCCTTATATTTTTTGGCCTTTAAAGCTGCTGCTATCAGCTCCATCTTTTGACATTGTGGCAGTGTTGCTGACTACACCTGTGACGTCGTTAGCCCCCCTCTAAGCAACTGCTCTGAAGTGTTCCATGTTAATGATCATCAAGTCTAAAACACCTTTGCTGTCATTTGTCTACTTCACAGTCAAGCTTGTGGAGCTGCTTGTGGAGCTGCTTGTGGAGCTGCTTGTGTCTGCTGAATCCAGGTGGTGTTATAAATGTTATCACCTCATGTGGGACAAAAGGGAACCAAAATTAAGGGTAGAGAACTTCACAGGAAGAAAATACTTTTCGAATAAGGCTAGATTAAAACGAGTTGATATAGTCAACCCGCTTTTGAAGGAAGTTTTTAATGCCCATTTGATAAAGGTGTTGAATGCTAATGGATACCAAAATGCAGCATAATCTGTCAAAATTCTCCTTATGAGGTCACATCCCCATACTTGCCATGTTGGACTTGGTTTGAATTTTCTTGTTTTGGGTAGTGGGATACAAACAGTTCATATGGATCTTCACCAAATGGGAATCTGCATCCGATTAGGCTGTTGTCTTTTTGTGAAAAAGATTTTTCCAGTTGAGTTGTTTGGGGAGAGTGCTTCCCAGTGAGGCTCATTAGCCCAGAAGCTGCTTGACTGCTTGAGTGCTGCATTAGTGGTGTTGTTTTAGTTCACTTTGCAACGAGTTTAATTAGTGCATATTAATAATGGATAGTAACGGCTGTGAAAAAAATCTTATTGATCATCCGAGGAAGCGTTCCACAAATCATTTGAGGAGCCATTTGGGGCAAATGCACAGGAAACGTTGGCCACATCACTGTAGTAACCGGGTTCCATCCTGCATGTTCCCCCAGGGCATGTCTGACTATGTCCTGCTTTTATGTAATACTTTGTTGTACAAGGCCACATGAGGCACGATGTGACTGGTTATGAGTTAGGAACTAATATATGCTGTCACACGGTACCAGTATCAATATGTTTACAGACTCCCCAGTCATCCTAAGTAAACCCCAGTGATCCCTAGGCCAATAACCACTCATTGGTGATAGACCTGTTGTAGGACAATATGCTCATGTCATTCTCTGTGGTCCTATGGGTATTTGAGTAACTAGTATATTGGCATGTGACTGAGGCTGCGAATACCACTATTGTGTAAGTACTGGATGGTGATGAGTCCAATGTAGAGTATAATTGGATGAAGAAAAGTGCCTCGTCCAATATGGTTTTTCTGAGTCCAATTATACTCTATATTGGACGACTTATCATCTAATATTTCTTATATTCTCCATAAATGAAGCCAATTTTAAAACAATCTGTTTAATCACTTTGACTGTGCAGGAAAGCCAGTTTGTGTTTCTTTTGGTTGAGCTGCAGAATGCTCTTCAAAATGTGTCTCGTCATATTTCAGCAATAGGTGGCCACACAAATAAAATTATGAAATTTACATATTCTGAATCTATGTTCAATAACCAAGAAGCTTCTTTATATTTGATATTTTTATTTCAATTTTAAAGCACAATGTTTACCTTTAAACACCGGCATTTAGGCCAAAATGAGTGAAAAGGGCATTTTTTGTCACTCAATGTCATACCATGGTCCCATAAATTATGTAAGCAATGTTATATTTAAAATGTTGTTGTCCTGATCAATACACAACCTTTGACATCATTTGCGTTTTTCTGTGTCTGCCTGTTGACATGCAATTAATTTTTTTAAACTAAAATTTAGAAACACAACATTTTTTCTTACTGTTGATGCAGCAGCACACAGCAGAAGGTGTTTCCTCTCAGGTCCTCCCTGACTGCCCTATAATATGGCAATAAAACTCCTCACTGCCCAATATAACTTCACTGCCAAATATAACTTTTCACTGCCCGATGTACCTTCTTCCTTGCCTAATATAGTGGACAAAAATAAGTGATTGTGATTGGCTGATGTGATCCAAGTGGAGAATATATGCAATATAGTAAATACTGTATTGAGTCTGTTCACTTTGGCCAATGAAGACCAAATATGTTGCCATTGAAATATGCTATGATTCTCTCTGAACAACTATATTTGTGCTTCTCCCAGAAAGGCAGACAAACGAGGCAATTTAGTTGAATCAACTGCTTTCAAAGGTATCAGACTATGTCAGTGACTTGATGACCTTCAGGCAAGGGCTTTTAAGCTTTTAAACTGAAAGGTCATTGTAATCTTGTGAATGTCAGATGCGAGAGTAAACTCTTCGAACTACTTTAGAGAGTGTGATCCTATATATACTTGAACTACAGTATAAATGCAAAAGTTCTCCATAATTTTCTTCGAAAGAGGCACAAAGTGTAATTGCAATTCTTCTATCTCTCTTCTAATGCCTTTTTAATTTGCTGAAATTTCTCCCTGCATCTTTGAATGTTATGTTCTATATCTTGGAGACAGTGAGATGTGAAGACTGGAAAGAGTAACTTCAGGAGTTGAAAGGACACGTGTAAGATTAATGATACGCTGCACCGAATCTTGGGAGGAGATATTTCGCATAAGTTGGCGAACAGTTTCTTTTGGTGTTGTTTGAGTTTTACAACTTGGAACTTGCCTTTGAAAAGATACTTTTGCATTTGATCAGGTTCTGTCTGAGCTTTTGAAGTATGTTCCCAGGTGATTGGCTGCTGATATCAAAGCCACAAGATGAAAGTCCATATCACATGGAGAAGTTACTGCAGACCAAAATGGAAATGTGTTTATTTTATAGTCAGTGTTATGTCTACTTCAACGCAGAGATTTGATAACCATTCATAGCTAAAGTCAGTAACTCTTGATTTAATGGTTTGACATATTGGCAGTTCTGGCAAAACCAAAAGGCCATTAAAAACTGAGACAAGTATTTATGTCTCAAACAAACTTGTTGGGTTGGAGATAAATTGCGTAAAGCTGATTTTGTATGTGTATTTTAAGATGGAATGAAAAATATACTTTTGGGATTTTTCAAGTCAAAAAGCAACCATTTTGACAACCTAAAAAGAAAATATATACAGTGAGAAATAAAGTAAATTAGCAGTCAACAACAAAACCTTAACGTTTGGTTGTCCAAATCATGTTTAAATTAATTGAGAATAATCATTTATCAAAGTTAATTTAAAGACATCACAATGATGTATGGGTGTCTCCTGATAGTTTGAGACAGGACTCTGGACTAAAGATCTGCAATCACTTTCGTGATCCAAGGTTACTGATGTCAGTAGCTGAGTAAAGTTGAATTGGATGCAATTAGCTGAAGAATTCTTGTACAAGGACAGTTGGCCCCTTGACCATTGGTCAATTCTTGATGGAGGTCAATGACCGCTGTCTGTCATCCTGTCTAAATGACCTGCAAAGGATACAGGAGAAGAATGTGCAAGGCTTCTGTTCTCTTTGGACATCAAGGATATTGCATCTCTTGTCTTCGGTCGCTTGTGAAACTTTAATGCTAACTTTTCCTGCCCTCTTTTTCTCCTCTTTCCTTTATTTTTTCCTCTTTCTTTGTTTTCCTTACTTTTTCCTCCTTTAAAGTCGCTGCTATCACCAGCGCCATCTGGTGGCATTGTGGCAGTGTTGCTGACTACACCTGTGACGTCGTTAGCCCTCCTCCAAGCAACTCCTCCGAAGTGTTCCATGTTAATGATCATCAACTCTAAAACACCTCTGCTGTCATTTGTCTACTTCACAGTCTAGCTTGTGGAGCTGCTTTTGCCTGCTAGTCTCTGTCTTCTTTGCTGCTAGGAATTGGGGTTGTGTTGAATTTATCACTTCATATGTTGGAAAAAAAAGAATTAAAATTAAGGGTTTGGTTACAGGAGGAAAATCCTTTTCAAATAAGGTTACGCTGAACATGCTGAAACAAACTGATGTAGTCAGCCCACGTTCGATGACTTTTTAGAGTCATATCCCCATTCTTTCCATGTTAGACTTGGGTTTGAATATTCTTGGTTCGTGTAGAGGGATACAAACAGTTCCTATGGATCTTCAGCAGATAGGGCTCTGCATCTGATTAGGCTGTTGTCTTTCTGTGAAAAAGATTTTTCCAGTTGAGTCGTTTGGGGAGAGTGCTTCCCTGTGAGGCTCATTAGGCCAGAAGCTACTTGTCTGCTTGAGTGCTGCATTAGTGGTGTTTTTTTAGTTCACTTTGCAGTAGGTTCAATTATTGCATATTAATAATGGATTGGAATGGCTGTGCAAAAAGTGTTATTGATCATTTGAGGAAGCATTTCACAAATCATTTGAGGAGCCATTTGGGGCAAATGCACAGGAAAACTTGGCCAAATCACTGCAGTAACCTGGTCCATCCTGCATGTTCCCTCAGGGTATGTCTGACTATGTCCTGCTTTTATGTAATACTTTGTTGAACAAGGCCATGTGAGGCACGGTGTGACTGGTTATGAGTTATGGTATCTGCTGTCACACTGTGTCAGTATCAATATGTTTACAGACTCCCCACTCATCCTAAGTAATCCCAAGCTTTCCCTAGGCTAATGAACAGTCATTGGTGATAGGACTGCTGTAGGACAATATGCTCATGTCATTCTCTGTAGTCCTATGGGTACTTTAGTAGCTAATATATTGGCCTGCGAGGACCTTTATAATGCAATATAGTAAATACTGTATTAGGTCTGTTCGCTTAGGCCCTTGAGGACCGAAATATGTTGTCATTGATACAATGCTATGACTCCTATTGAACATTTATATGTGTGCTTCTCCCAGAAAGGCAGACAAACGTGGCAATTTGCCGGAATCAACAACTTTTGAAGCTATCAGACTATATCAGTGACTTGATGACCTTCAGGTGATGGCTATTCAGCTTTTAAACTTAGAGGTCATTGTAATCTTGTAAATTTCAGATGAGAAAGTAAATGTTTTTCTTCAAACTACTTTTGAGAGTGTGATTCCGTATATACTTGAACTACAGTATAAATGCAAAAGTTCTTGATGACATTCTTTGAAAGTAGCACAAAGTGTAATTGCGATTCTCAATCTCTCACCTAATGCCTTTTTAATTTGCTGAAATTTCTCTGTGCATCTTTGAATTTCATGTTCTGTATCTTGGAGACAGTGAGATGTGAAGACTGCAAAGAGTAACTCCAGGAGTTGAAAGGATGCGTGTTAGATTAATGATACGCTGCACCGAATCTTGGGAGGAGATATTTCGCATAAGTTGGCGAGCAGTTTCTTTTGGTGTTGTTTGAGTTTTACAACTTGGAACTTGCCTTGGAAAAGATACTTTTGCATTTGATCAGGTTCTGTCTAAGCTTTTGAAGTATGTTCCCAGGTGATTGGCTGCTGATATCAAAGTGACAAGATGAAAGTCCATATCACATGGAGAAGTTACTGCAGACCAAAATGGAAATGTGAATATATTTATTTTATAGTCAGTGTTATGTCTGCTTGAACGCAGATATTTGATAACCATTCATACGCGAAAGTCAGTAACTCTTGATTTAATGGTTTGACATATTGGCAGTTCTGCCAAAACCAAAAGGCCATTAAAAACTGAGACAAGTATTTATGTCTCAAACAAACTTGTTGGGTTGGAGATAAATTGCGTAAAGCTGATTTTGTATGTGTATTTTAAGATGGAATGAAAAATATTCTTTTGGGATTTTTCAAGTCAAAAAGCAACCATTTTCACAACCTAAAAAGAAATATATACAGTGAGAAATAAAGTAAATTAGCAGTCATTAACAAAACCTTAATGTTTTAATTAATTGAGAATAATCATTCATGAACATTAATTTAAAGACATCACAATGATGTATGGGTGTCTCCTGGTAGTTTGAGACAGGACTCTGGACTAAAGATCTGCAATAACTTTCATGATCCAAGGTTACTGATGTCAGTAGCTGAGTAAAGTTGAATTGGATGCAATTAGCTGAGAGTTCTCCGTGGCCTAATGGTTTAAGGTGCTTGTTTGTGCTACCAGTCTGGCTTTGAGGTCGTGGGTTCGACTCCCACTCCTGGAACTCAATTTGGTCCGAGCCCATGGGACATTAAATGGAGGTGGGTTGTATCCAGTGTTCTGTGCTGGGGCAACTGAAAGACCCTGGGCATCCCTGAATTAATAGGGTATGTCCCAGACTCCCAGTCTTCTCATCTCATCATACGGCGATCGCCTGCCTCGATATAGCCCACTAAGGTGCTGCAGAGGCGTAAAGCACAAACAAACAAACAAACAAACAGGATGCAATTAGCTGAAGAATTCTTGTACAAGGACAGTTGGCCCCTTGACCATTGGTCAATTCTTGATGGAGGTCAATGACCACTGTCTGTCATCCTATCTAAATGACCTGCAAAGGATACAGGAGAAGAATTTGTTTGGTCTCTGTTCTCTTTGGACATCAAGGATATTGCATCTCTTGTCTTCGGTCACTTGTGAAACTTTAATGCTAACTTTTCCTGTCCTCTTTTTCTCCTCTTTCCTTTATTTTTTCCTCTTTCTTTGTTTTCCTTACTTTTTTCCTCCTTTAAAGTCGCTGCTATCACCAGCGCCATCTGGTGGCATTGTGGCAGTGTTGCTGACTGCACCTGTGACGTCATTAGCCCTCCTCCAAGCAACTCCTCTGAAGTGTTCCATGTTAATGATCATCAAGTCTAAAACACCTCTGCTGTCATTTGTCTTCTTCACAGTCAAGCTTGTGGAGCTGCTTGTGTCCGCTAGTCTCTGTCTTCTTTGCTGCTTGGAATCCAATAAGTGTTTATTTTATGGCATTATGTGGTTGAAAGAGAATTAAAATTAAGGGTGTCATTATAGGACGGAAATTCTTTTCAGTAAAACTACATGAAAATACTTGAGACAGTTGCCAGGTTGGCCTAGTTATCGGTTGATGCTTTAAAATTAGTCATTGCTTCATGTTTAATGCTCATTGCTAAAGTCAAAGCAAAGGCTGCGTGGCACATGGTAAGACGCCATCTGACTTAGGCAAGCCAAAGTCGCCTCCAATAGTACCAGCTTCCCTGAGTTGTCTCTTTCCTTAGCCGAAGTATTTCCTCTGTCAGTTATGCAATGACCATTTCAGCGAGCAAATTCTATGTTCAAGCACTAATTTCCTGGCTTCGATTTACTAGGCAATTTAACTTGTCATCGAGAAACCTTTGAATGAAAGGGCACACATAGGTTATAGTAACTTGTCTTGCCACACTGAAACTTTATATTGCTAATAGTAAAACATTAGATGAGTCTATGCTGCAGTATTCCTATCTGGAGCCTTTGGTAGTTTTTCTTGTCACTTACATGGTACAGCAATAGTACAATATGCATACAGTATGATGTAGTCTTGCAGAACCCATTGTCATTGTCTTGATTTCTTTGATGAAGATGTGCACTTACATGGTTTGTCATCCTTTTGACTGTCTTTGCTTCTCTCTGGTCTTCATGGTTGCCTTTCAGCAACATTCCAGACCATTTCAATTTCTGATTGAATTAACCCATTAATGCTGATGTTAGATTTACACTGACTGAACAGTTTTCAGCTGAGTGGCCTTGAAAAGTGAGATAACATTTTAGTGCTCAATAAAGCAACTACTCAGTGCAAGACGATTGTTTCTGTCTGTTTGGAGCTATTGTTTCGTGGATGAGCAGAAGAGGACTTCGCTGGTTTCAAATCGATCAGCCTGTGATTCACTGTGGGGAAAATCAAATTAGTTGAATTCAATTCTTGCTAGGGTTTCGGAATTTCAGTGATCTAGAGGAGTTAATTCATTTGCTTGGGATAACAGAATTGCTTGCAAATTGTCTCCTAAAGTTAGTGCTGAAACAAAAGACTTGGGAATCTGTTTTGTACCAAAGGACTTAATATCATGATCAGGTCTTCAATAACTGCAGAAGATTTATTGGTTCTCAAGTGAAGTTTAAAACAGATTGAGGGACACATTTCTCTGCTGAGTAGAAAGGATTGAGTCAAATCAAGAATACCAAAGATTGATCTTATGTTGAGGATGTATTGCATGAACTTTTGGGCTGAAGTAATTGAAGGGATCTGTCATGTTCTTGTTACACATACTTTTAAAGATTCCTGGAATACATTTTTCAGAACTTTACAGAACACATATATCTTTGTAAGCCTTAATTCAAGTTTGTATGGGAGTTACATTTGGTAATTAAAGCTCTGTTGATCAGATCCAGTGCCTGTGTGAATTTGATTGTCATCCCTATTATACACAGTGATATTCACAATACAGTGGCCCCTCTGTTATGAGACCGCCACTTCTGCGCTCATGAAGCCGTCTTTCATGGGGCTGCGGTCTCCCGTCAGGGTGCAAAATGTACTAAAATCACTACTTAGTGCGGGAGGAAGGCGGTCACATAAAGCAGGTCGGTCTTACAACAGGGGGTCTTACAACACAGGTACTTCTGTACACACTGTGTAGGTAAAGAATGAAACATAAAAGGGTATACCTTGGGCAAACAGACTGGACTGACTGTAAATCACTGGTTTATTCATCGGTTCACTTAAACATTGATGAGTGTGCTGCAACATGTGCACTTTGTCTGGGCTGCCTCCTAGCTATGACAGGTGGTGACACCTTGACTGCATGATTAGCTTCTTGTATGAGCTCCCCCTGGGGGTCAGTGCCATCATGAATATTGCAGTACCCAAGTCTGGTGGTACTTGGTGCCCTTCAACTGCATGGCTGGCTTCTGTAGGTATACAACAATGAGTTGCTGCTTCCTCATGAGGTTTGTGGGAGCACATAGGTGACTTACCATTTCCTTTGGAAGTATTTTGGTGTCTTATCCTGTTATAGCACTGGTTGTCTCGGTTAGCATCTTGGTTTTGAAGGTCTCTGGGTCTGGCATGTTTCATTTGATTGTATTGGTGGGAATGGTGGGGTTATATTCTTTATTCTTTGTTTAATAGGTGGTTTATCATCTTGGGCAGTGACCGGTCTGTCTCCATATGGGATTACGACTGGTGTTATCGGTAGGTGGCACTACAATAAGGGGGTACGGCTATTTTTGTCTTTGTGGAAGCCCACCAAATGACATGTTATCTGGTTTGTTTGCAAAGTAAGTGAAATCCTGTGACCAACAGTAATAATAATCTGGTTTACAATCCCCTTATCTCTATGATAGCAACACACTTTCCAGTTGAACTGCTGTTTTTAGAACGTAATCAATACTGTGTAGCTGACCCAAACAATAAAAAATTCAACAAACACACTCATTAAGTCAGACTCCTTGGCTTGGTCAACAACACCAATCACCTTGTTGAAAGGCAAAGGGGATTCCATCAGAGCTCCTATTGCTTGGAGACACCACCTGTACATAAATTCAGAACTACAAATGGAGACCGACCTATTACACCGTAGTTGGTATTTTGCCTTTCGAAGTATTTTTGTATGGAACTCTGTTTAATCTTGAAACATTCCTTGGTCTCGTCTACCTTTACCTTCTGGGCTTTCCCAGCTTGGTTATTCTTTTTCCTAATCCTTATAGCATTTTCCTTATTAGTCCTGAACTTTTCATCCAAAGCTGCCCTGACATTTATCTCTATCTTTTATGGTGCAGCATCTTTATCTGGGAGCAGGTGTGAGAAAAGATATTGTTTCACCACAGAGATACCCAAGAACAATAATGCAATGCATAGGCTATGACTCTATGGAGCCCAACGCCCCAGTGAAACACCTGGGGATTGAGTTGGTTGAGAAATAAGAACCAAAGAAGTGCTATACCTTCATGATCTTCCCACAAGAAAGATATCTGACCTGTTAGAAGTTTAAAATAGGCTGCCTCAGACCTCTAAAATGTATGGCTTTTCATGTACAACCTAAATATGCTAAATTTTATAAGTTTCAAGACACTGAAAAAATAATTGTGTGTATGTCTATTTTGCAACAGTACAACATTTAGGCTACAGTGGTTTCCTCGTATAGCTCTATATAACAGATATTTATATGAAGGTCAATATATTTTGATTTCGAAACATTTTTTTAAATGACATTGGCCTTTTCTTCAAGGATTTGCATGTCACATATCTTTCCTATAACTGCTGTTTTTTGTCTTGTCGATTTTGACATTTGTTGTCTTATTGCTGTAAAAAAAAATTCATATGGGATTTCTTTGTTACGTATTGCTTTCTTTTTTTAATTTACTTTTTTGTGCGTTTGACCATCCCAGTATTTTCTTACATAAAGCGAGAAGAGTATGTTGTGTCCAATTGAAACATTATCAACTACAAAGAATAAGCTGCGAGACATAACCTGTTTAAGTATATATGCAAGTCGATTAAGGTAAAGAGATATTAGAATACAGATATTTAAAAGGAAATGAAAGGAATACGAATCTCTTTGAGTTGCTTGCACTTGCCGTATTCAGCTGCAATGTGAATACAAAGATGTCAACATAGACAAACTTTGAGAAGTTAGAGAAGAATTGGTGAAATGATAGCGTGCCAACTGGGAGGTTGAGTTGTGACGAAATGTCTGGGATTCTCATTGAAGGACACCCGTTTCATGCACTTATGCAACAAGTTATGCCTTGCTTCGGCTTGCAACTTTGAAACACATGTTTTGTGAATGTTTCTAGAATGTTTTCTCAATGTCTTCTGCATGTTGCCTCAATGTTCTCTTCGGCGTTTATTCAACTTTCTTGCTTGTCGCGAAGCAAATGGAAATGGTTGTAATGAATGAATGTGGATATTTACCTTCGTTCTCTGCCACAATCCGCAACAAATACATGCATTTCCACTGTTTGGTTTGAATTCTGTATTGTTGAAGCTCCTGAACATTGTGAAGTTCTGAATGTCCTGTGTCTCCATTCGGTTGCTGCTGATGCAATGGTGAAGCTGAATACATTGCAGAGTGCAGACCCTGATTGAACTTCGAAGAGTAATTTCTGAGCATACCGGCTAATGGTATAGACTAGTTAAATTAATAACATATTTTCCAAAAAGGTAATCTTAGAAATCCTCTCTCTGGTTATGCTTTATTTTTCTGTCACTGTATGTACACTATAATGCCACTGTAAGATTATTTATTAATGTAAGGTATTGCAGTTACTTTGAGAAATAGGCGTGTGGCGGCTGGGCATTCTCCAAATTCTCAGGCTTGTCGTGCGCACTACTATCCTTTAATATCTATTCTGTAATGGGCGCTGTTCCAGGACTATCCCAAGAGATGTTTGGTTCAGATAAAAACATGCAATCAGGGAATTGAGGTTCACGAAAGTACCATAAAAAAGACTGTGGACTGGGTGTGGTTAGTATCTCTTGGAAAATCTCATTAATTGATTCTTTGGAACTAAAGTTGGCTGCCCAGTTGGGAATGACTTCCCAGATTTATGGAGAATAAAGGCAGCAACTCTCTGTAATAGATGTCAAAACTAAAACTGTCATCATTATTCTGGGCAGTTCACTAAGTTCTCTGATTATTATGATCATTGTAGAACGAAGATTGCTCAGAGTAAATCTTCACAATGAGGAGCCAAATTGATGTTTGATTGAAAATATAGCACAATAAGGATTGGTTACCATTTTGATCAGTCACTTAATTTTTGTGTGTTATCATTACTAATCGTAATGATTATGTATTGTTAGCTATTGTTCTTCTCTTTGATTACAAAACCTTTTAAGAAAATCTTGATGGACAGAAAGATTGATTTCATGCAGTTAAATTGCTTGATGACTGCTCAATAATTCAGCAGAAGTCTGCAAGCCAACATTTGATGCCAGTGTTTGGTTGTATAGTATGATTACAAAGATTGGTTTTGCACTTGTCTTATGACTTCTTCTTTTATTTTCAGATGTTCTTGGTCTTTGGAGTTACAACAAAGAAGGATGTTCAACTGATGGGTAAGTGGTGTTCAGTATTATGTTGTTAATTCATTTCGCTATGGCTGAATAGATCTTTAATCTTCCCCTTGGTTATTGTCTAAATAATTACAGTCTGTCACTTTGATATAGAAAAAATGAGGACCAGTTCACTGTGAAAAATGCACTTTGTGACTATGGTAGCTGATGAAGTGTCATCTTCTCTACTTTCAACATGGGAAACATAGTAGAGACTGATTAGTCAGGATCAAGAGAAGGCCATTTGACTTGTCATAACTGATTTTAGAGTGAAAATCAGATAATCCTTTCGTTTCGCTGTCACCAACGAGCGGGATAAGTCTCCTTACATCAAAATAACATTGAAAGTATTGGGTATGGTCATGACAAATCATCAGCATGACGACACATGAAATGCCATTTTCACAGTGCGCCTCTCACTTTAGTCCGAGCCCATGGGACGTTAAATGGATGCGGGTTGTATCCAGTATTCTATGCTGGGGCAACTGAAAGACACTGGGCATCCCTCAATTAATAGGGTATGTGCCAGACTCACAGTCTTCTCATCTCATCATCATAAGGCGATCGCCTGCCTCGATATAGCCCACTAAGGTGCTGCAGAGGCATAAAACACAAACAAACATCACAGTGCGACTGCTGAACAATCCACTCTTTTTCTATATCAAAGTGACAGACTGTAAGGCAGTTATTGTCTTGCAACTTCTATACTTGTCTGCCTGAAGAGGCTGCTGATTTGAGTGCTGAAGCAGTTCTGCTGCCACATTGCTGGAATCTGTTGCTCTCTGGCAATCAAAGGATAAAAGGTAAAGGAAAACATCAGTAAGAAGTGCCAAGAAAGGGAGAGGGAGAAAAATGTGTTCTGCTTGTTATAGCTGTGTCACAGAACAGTACTGAAATATTGATTGTGTGGTGGTTGTTGTCTTGAGCTGAGCAGCCTGGGCTGTTGGAGTGGAAAACAGTGATAGGAAGGGGCAAGTGGATTGCCATTAGAGGTAATAGAGGTTAATCAGATAGCTGCCCATCAGTTATTTAAAGGCAGTCAATGGTCATGCAATGCTTAATTGACTGGAGTGACTAGTTGTGCATCATCCCATTGATTGATGGCCTTCTTCTTGGCTTCTTTTTGCTTTCTTTTTGTATGCTTTCTTTTTGGCTTCTTTGATGCAATTGTCTGCCCTGATTTCCATCAAGCCAGAATAGAAAGCTTTTGCAGAAGTTTAGCTTGGACCCAAGCCCATTATTCAGCCCAGATCCGCACCGTTGATGGATCAGCATTCACTAGTTATGCAAATGGATACGGAGTAGTTGGTTTGCATTGAGTAGATTATATTTAGTGCGGGGTGTAGTGGGACTGCTTGAATACTGTTGTTGTTGCCAATGGTTTGCTGTGGCAGAAACAGCTTCAAATATGCCTGGTGTCCTGAATAGTGAATATCCCCATGCCCTGAGATATCAAAAAGTGCCCTGAATTTCTGAATTTTCCAAATGTCCTGTTCCTCCCAAAGTAAGACAATACTCAGAACTGAAACTCTGAACTGAAACATTCCATAACTCCAGACTGCAAAAATGTTTAATGCATGCACAATGGCAGGCAGTGGTTAGCATGCAACCCTTGCCTCAGGAACATTCTGAATACTCTGAACTGAGTCTGAAGGTTGTGGAATTTGAATTTATGGAAAAATGACATGATGGTTGCAGAGATTGTTTCAGATAGAGCCTGGGGATTGATTGCATGTAAGTAAAAAGAGTTTTTGAGTTGTGCTGAAGTTTTGATGCATTGATATGTATCAAAGTGTATAACATTTTGTGTTATTCACGGATTTTCTACATTATTTGATCTCATATATATACATATATATACATTTGCCGTTTATTTGAAGAGCCTACCGCAGACAGCGATCGATATATTTGATAGACGCGGTGTGCTAGTTGTTTGCCATTTACCAGTGTTTGTTTGCCAAAGAGACAGGTAATTAAGATAGGATTTTGTCGTGATTGATGGATAGGAAGAAACTATTACGTGATGAGGTGGAAGCTATTGTTTGCAGGTGTTGTTGATAGGACTAATGCAGGTGCTGCTGCTGCTCTCTTTTAATGTCACCTTGAGTGATGCATAGGTGCACTGAGAAACAATTGCTGTTTGTCTACTGCAACTGCTAATTTACAGGTGCCTGCATCATTGTATGCTACATCAATTAGGCTGTGTCACTGCAAATTATAGACACAGTTCAACTTTCTTTAGCAATCGCAACATTGTATCACAACCCCAGTTCACAACTGTGTCAAAATCACTCAGCGTCTACTCCGGACTCGGCCGACTCTGTTCTGAATCTACCAAAAACTGTTGGATGACTCAACCTTCACCAAAAAGCTTCCTATTCTCTGCTTCCTACTCACAATACATTGTATGTTGTCAATGTATTTCAGGCTATAGGTCTAGGGCTTGCTCAGCTTGACATTGGTTTTTGCTTGCAGCATCACTTCTTTGGCTTCACTTTTGACGTCGATTGCTCTGGTTTTTTGCCAGCCTTTACCCATGGCCCATTGGCTTGACAGACACGTTTATGTGCCCAAATGAATGGAGTATAAGTCTGCTAAGAGAGAATGAGTGGCGTTTAGAGTTGGCTGACAAATTAGGCATCAGAAGAGGCTCTTCACTTCAAGTTTGCTTGTGACTCCTGGTGCAGAACTAAAGTGCTTGCCTGCTTCGTTAACTTCTCAATGCAGGTGGGAAGAGCAACTGGCTGAAGAACAGAGGTAAAAGACTTGCAGATGAAAAGAGTCAAACACTGTCAAATCTTATGGTTGATTATACACTATCTTGCAAGTGCAAATTACAGCAACTTCTTCAATCTTCAGTCAGCTAGGCGGCACCATTTAGTTGATCTTACGGGCAAAGATATTTCATTAAAAGAAAAGAAGGCACCGTGAAAACATTGGTAAACATTATGTGCAGCGACATGCCATGTAGCATTTTGCCGCTTCGTTCCTGTATGAAGTCAAATGGTTCATTTTTGCAACTCAAGGGAAGACCGTTCTCCACAAGAGAACCCTTCACGTCTGCCAAAGAGACTTAAAACAAGTAAGCACTGAAAGTCAATGGTACGTGTACATAATTATAAAAAATTATGTCACAGTGACAATTTACTTCAACTGCAACTCAAATCAAAGTTCCTATTACAGCACTTTTTCACAGTGGTTGCAACTTCAACTGAGAGTAGTCCACATCCTGAAGGTGCTCTGATGTATCCAAGCACCTGAAGGTCTCCCCAGTGTTCAAGTGTCTCAGCTTTTCACTTCAAAGCCACAGACCTACAAGTCTCTCTACTCCATTTCTGCCTTATGGGGGGAAAAAGGATGCCAGGAAAAAGACTGGAGTATCTTATTCACAAAAGGACAAAAGAAAGCATATCATAACATCAGCTATATCATTGTCACAGGCCTGGTCCCTCGCCTGTCGTAAATACAGGTACAAAGAACCAGTTTTGTAATCTGTCTACACATATATTTGTTTCTTGGTGGTGGCTAATGGAATTGTGGTCAGCAGCTTATTACTATTAGTATTCTTATAATGCTTTATTGCAGTTTACATAACAAGTGTTCATTTAGTTGTATGTTTCACTGTTAAAAGTGTTAATGAAGGACTGATTGATTTATTGATGGATCCCTTGATTGATTGATTGATTGATTGATTGAGTAATCAAATAAAATCATTAATAAAGGGACTCGAAATGATTGGTCAACGGACTCGAAAATCAATATTGAAGACAAACTTTTCAGTCGAACTTTGCACTTCTCCCAACATTCTGTTCGATTGAGTTTGTCAGACTACACTCTAAAAAAATTCAGACAAAATTGGTTTTTTAGATTCAAAATGGTTTTTTGAAAAACCAAATTTCAATGCAAAAAACCAACATGGATTTTTTTAAAAATCCGTGTTGGTTTTGCATTGAAATTTGGTTTTTCAAAAAACCATTTTGAATCTAAAAAACCAATTTTGTCCCAACATTTTTTAGAGTGTACCTCTAAAACAGCGGTTATCTGCTCTGTGACATCGGTCTATTGGTAGCCAATTTCAGAGGTATTCCAATATCTCTATTGGAACTTGGAAGTGGTTGGAAGGAGATACGAATAACTGTATATGTTTTCTTTTATCGTCTGTTATTCTGTTTCTTTTATTTTCGGTTTCACTTTAAGTGATGTGGAACTGGACCAGCCACTGCTGCACCGCTGTTGGTTCGGATAACAGCAAAGCGAGAAAAGATAGTCTGAGTCGATTTGAGTCGAAATGATGGGTCTATCATGATGGGATACTTGTAGTTGCTTCCCAGCCGATTCCTCTGTCCTTATCTTTCCAGTCAGTGGCTTGCTGAAGGTTGCACTTGCTATACCGACCTACATGCCCTACCAGTGCCCCACCACTCCCTGGCTGTTTATCCTTGTGTATTTCCAACTGCTAACAAGCTCTGGGTGTTTCCATGCTCAAAATGCAAAAATCTCTTCAAAAGTTTTTAAAGTCATTCCAGACATTATATAAGCTGATTAGCTAGAATACCTGGCAATGTTCAGGACAACATACACAGTAATCTGGAAATAATTGAAGTTTCCATGGCCCATTCCATAAGATTTTGAAATAATTGAAGTTTCCATGGCCCATTCCATAAGATTTTGAAATGAATTAATTTCAGATTGCTCATTCTATGAGATTTTGAAAAAAAAAAATTTTGATTTCCCGATCTGTGAGGTTTTGAAATAAATTATATTTTCATGGCCCATTCCATGAGGTTTTGAAATAAATTAAATTTGTATGGCCCCTTCCATGAGATTTTTGAAATAAATGAAATTTTCATGGCCCTTTCCATGAGTTAGATAGATAGAGGCTATAAGGTGTAGGCCTATCTCAATTTATGGGGTTTTTGGTTAATTTCTGAGCATAAATAAAGAGGGGTCTCTTGAGACCCATGTGCACTGTTTCGGTCCAAAAAAGTTGTACCCCAGGGACCAGGGTGAGTTGAAGTCCTGACCATTATACGAATGTGCATCATAAAATATTTGCATCTATTCTGGTGAAGTTTCTCAGTATATCATGAGCATTTGCAGTTTTGCGGTACCCAAGATTCAAATTTGGTCAAATTGTCTTTTATTTTGCTATTTTTGTATTGCCACCGTTTTTACTAATTTCCATATATAAAAAAAGAGACTCCATTAATCTACAGTCCACCAAAGATTCTGACTATCCCAATTTGCTGCATAGTCCTTAAAAAGTATAGGCCTATACCCCTGAAATGGATTTGATATGTGGTCTCTGCGCACTGGGAGTGAAGTGTGTCATTTTATGTCTTTGATTAATCAATATTATCAGTGATAATAGTTTTATAGTAATGGTCAAAAAATGTCTATGACCATCACAAGACTTCTGTCCTGGAGGTCTCGGAAAACAGTTATTGTCCTTCAACACCATTAATAATAATTTTTTAACCTGAAATCTACATTTTTTTATCATACTGCATATTGTTTGGTTAATTTTAACTTCAAAAGCTGGGTGGAAGGTGGGGGCCTCAGTGCCTCAATGTGCCCAGGGCCTCCTAGACCCTAGATCCGGCCCTGGATAGAGCTATAGATATATAGATAGATAGATAGATGGATGGATGATCTCCATAACTGCAATGTTTCAATTCTGCGCATGTAAATAAATGCGGAACACACATTCATGCTTTTCTGTTTTTCCAGCTGTGTTTATAAGATCACGTGGTTACTCAAACAGATATACAACTGCGCAGTGTGTATGGGAGTTGATGAAGACTGATTGGACCATTGATTTCCTGGGCTAGTTATTACTTCTGGGCAAACACTGGTCTGATTTGTGTTGTTGGAGACACGTGTAGTGACCAGGAAGGCCTGTGCCAGCATATCTGCTTGCATTTGCTTGTATGCTTTTCCTAGAATACACAGGGGGCCATATGTGGTTTATTGATTATCTGGGGCTATCTTATCAACTGGACCTGGTGGAGTGGGCTACATGTAGTCACCATGGTGGTGCTACACCCCAATGCTAACTGTAAGTGATGCCTCCTGTTAGGCTGTAACCTTCTTTGCAGCATTCTTCTGTGGGCTAGCTTGAACTGACTGACAATGCCTCCAGGCTGCTTCCAGGAGCCCTAAAGCTTCCAGGCTGACTTCCAGGCTGGTCATCTGCTAAAAACAACTTTCACCTGTGAAGTATGTGACCTAGAAAGAGCCCCTTAAACAGCCCCCTGGGAAGCAGGAAATGTGCTGGGTCTGTCAAAAGGGTAGCAGCTACCAGCTTGTGCTGTGAAGCTGTGTGAGACTCAATGATAGGAAAAGGGTGTGTAGTTAGGGAAGCATGCAGTGTACCATACCCCTTTCATTCACAGTCCAATACCAGTCCTAGCCCCTCTCTGCTTGCCCTGCCCACCCCTCCAAGCCAGCTGAGTGTAGTTACCCCAGCACCAGCATCCCTATGGCAGCCAGCATCTAGTGCTCAGTTGATGCTCAGCATCAGTGGCTGCATCAGCAACATAGCTGGTGGAATAGGACATCCTTGCTAAGCTTTGCTATTGCTGTGTATTACATTGGATAGGATTACTCTCATATTGTGAACTCCTTACTTCAAACCTATGACATTGTGGATTTGATCACATCTGATTGGCAATACCCATCCCATTGAAGATTGTTGTCATCAGTAAAGTGTTTGTAGAGTGTTGTTGGACAGCCTTGGTGCTACAGACTAGACTCTAGCAACCTCCCCACTTTACCCTATTGCTGCTGCGGATGCTGCTCTTCTGTTTTGACTGGCATCCCCCTCACAACTGCATCATATGAGGATCATATGTGTTTATACTATTGCTACATTTGGATGTATGCTGACTCCTGCCACTGACAATAGACACTGGGAATAGACACTGGAATAGACAGTCAAACACCAACAATACAGGATTTTGCTATATACCTGTGCTCTGAAGAGTGTTCTTGCATTCCTGTGGGTCCTACATCAGTGTTAACTTTCTGCAGGTAAATACCTTTTTTGTTTGTGATGTGTTTTGGTTGTTATGTTCTTGAATACCAGTGAGGCTTCAGGGTATCTTCTCTGTACACTGTACATGCAAATGTTTAGTACAGTCTGGGAGAACATGTGTTCTTCTCAGTTTGTATTGTGAGGAGTTTGAGAACAAGATTATCCTGGCTCTACTGTTTTATTGGAAAAGTAAAGCATTTTGTTATGATTATGTATGTCCTGAATGAATGTTTATATGCAATTGATACAGCCCCCCCCCCTCCCAGAATAATATGATGAAATTTGGATATAAGAAGATTATCATCTGAAAACTCCTTATGCTGTCAGTCTGTCACTATCGTTGCTGTACACATAGTATCATCTTGTAAGTTGTATGGTCTTGTCTGTATATATACTATGGCTTGTATATTGTAAGCCTATCTAGTTGTAGTTTATCTTACTGTTTGTGTAGGGCTTTGGATATAGCCTGGAAGCAAGGGGATCCTAAAAGATCCAAACTGACAACACACCCTACTAGTACCCCAGGCTGTTGTGTTCCTGAGGAAGGACTTTGTCCATTGAGTAACAACACTCAATACATACCCTGCTCATGTTGTGCTGGACGTGATGTTTTGTGTTGATGTAAACATGGTACATGAAGTATTAGGAAATAGCAGAGATGTTGGTTGCAAACAGAAGTGTACTGCTTTCTGGATAATATGTCTTTTCATTCTTTTTTTTTCGGAGATGCTTGGCAAATGAACAGGTATATTACGATGTACATGAGCCATTGTAATGAATATCCAAGTAAACAGTTTCCTATCAATTTGTTCTTACACTAGCTTTAATTTTTACAGTACACGAAAATAAAAATGGCCCAGAGAAAAGTCCGCTTTATCTGGGTCTGCGTAATTGTAACATTTTTTTGTCGGATTGGAAATATATCCATTACCTTTGCAGAGAGAGATGACTCCATGTCACCTATACAATATACATTGAGGACAACTTATTAGATTACGTAGCAATATGTAGGGACCACAGATCTACATTGTATACTAAATTAATACTTCGCGCATTATATTTGTTTGCCACACTACCACGAGTGGCCTAATTGGTAAGTGCGCTTGTCAACTGGCTTTGAGGGTGTTGGTTCAAATCTCACCCCAGGGACTCACTTTAGTCTGAGCCCATGGGACTTTTAAAAATGGAGGCGGGTTGTATCCAGTATTCTATGCTGGGGCAACTGCTGAAAGACCCTGGGCATCCCTGAATTAATAGGGTATGTGCCAGACTCTCAGTCTTCTCATCTCATCATCATACGGCGGTCGCCTGCCTCGATATAGCCCACTACGGTGCTGCAGAGGCGTAAAACACAAACAAACCAGGAGTGACACAAGGCAGGGAGATCTCAGTTGTATATTTCTCCACTGCACGAAACTCATAGTAAACATGTGTCGTGTCCTATTTGTTGTAAACTTCAACCTTGTTGCTGCTCAGATCTCAAGGTTTAAACAGATTACATATGGGCTTAGTACTTCTTAAAACGCTCAAATGCTAATATAATGTACTAGAATCTAACATTAAAAAAAGAAGAAGAAAACAAGAGAAAGAAAAAAGTGTTTGTTGAGACTATACCTCACTCTACCAGTCTACCTGGTGCATGGTAGCTGGTGGTGTTTCTGCAGCATCCACAAAAAGGTGTAGAAATTTGCTTGACTAATTCTGCTGTCAGAATTTTTCTTCTGTCAGATAACTACTCCAGTTTATATGTGAAGTCATGCCATATACTCAAGATAATTTTGACAAATTGCTTTCTCTTTTTAGCTGCTGTTATAGACTAGGAATCTAGGATTGAAATTGCAAGATGCTCACTCTATGTCAAGGTAAATAGGAAAATACAGATGACTGGTGGTGTTTCGGATGATTATGAACTTATGAAAGAATATCTGTATATGAAAATTTTCAGAAAATATGAAATTTTGCTTGGACAGTTAGTGTGATCCTTCAAGTAGAAAGTCACTGATGGATGGGTTATATGGCTTTACATCCTGTGTTTATGCTCTCACTGAGCTCATAGGATAAACAGGGACCAATCTGGACCATGGTAATGAGACAAAGTGTGCTTTGGCACAGGATGAAACGTCTGTCTAACATGGGTTGCTTAGACCGGGAATCAAACCGGGACCTCATTTTGGCAGCTCAGCACGCTACCAAAGAGCTAGGTCCTGGCCCTCCTTGGCCGCTTTCGAATAGAAGTGTTGTCCATGAAAGGGTAACCCGAGTCAATGCCATATATTTACTGAAATATAGTTTCTCTGGTAGGCCTATAGATGCTTTCAATGCTATAGTAATATCTAATTGATATAAATTGATAGTTAGTATTGCAAAGGTTGCTGAACCTACTGAGCCCATTACTATTAATTAACAACACATGTGCCTAATGTAAGTGGATGCAGAAGCTGAATGCTTTCACTCGTTTGTGATTAATTTGGTTCTCCAATAAACCAAAATGGTTCTCTATAGCCGTTGTATAAGTGATGGAATTGATTGAGAGTTTGTTGGTGTGCATGTATAATATGCTATAACAAACTACCACTTCACCGTCACCCATTCCACATTGATGCCTTTATATAGTACCTAATGTTATGAGGTACTGATTTATATAATTTGATAACTTAACATTGTTACAGCAACCAAGATAATCAAAGATAAAGCATATACCATAGTAATAAAATCATTTACTCTCCTGGTGTATATTGCTCTTCTAGTCTCTGCCTGATATACCAGCCATGGTTAAAGGGATGCTGCAAGGTATTTCTTTGGCACCCATACAAATCTGCCTTCACATGTGTGTACTATGTGCTTGTATGCTTCCCCTGCTATAGTACCCTATCCATTCACTTGCCTCTTTTCTGATCAAACATCAATCACTATGGAGTCCCCACTGCCTCCCCCTATCATATATTATTAGTAGTGCTCAGCTGATCCTCTCCCTCAGGACTTATCTCTCTCACTCTCATCCCCTTGACTTATACTGAGCTAGTCATTGTCTATCACACAAATTATCAGCTAATTGCTTTATAGTAATCACTTGGGAGCTGCCAGGAGCTGTACATCCAACCTCAGGCTCACTGTGGCTCATTGGCTGGTTGAGCCTGGCTCACTGGCTGGCTCACTGTGGTTCACTGGCTAGCTCACTGTGGCTCTTTGGCTAGATCACTGTGAATCAAATGTTGCTCCGGGCTCACTGTGGTTCCGCTCACTTTAGCTCATATTAAAAGCTTTGCTTTGGAATATTGAGCCTCGGGAGAAGGTACATTGCGGCTCGATGGCTCATTGACGAGTGGTGCTGCATGTAGATAGATTGTCAGATACGGTAAATGCTGCCCTCTAAGTCCAGTTCTGGGCGCTCACAAGGGTTGATTGATGAGATGGGAGAGAGAGTGAGAGTCATCGACGTGTTACAAGTTTACCTGATGTGAGGGATCTTTTACTTGTCCAGCACAGAGACTCTGAGACTGATACAAGGTGCTGCCAATTTAACATTTCATCCAGACGATATCCAGCTGGGATTTTGATCATGATGGTCCACTGAAAATTCCAGGTTTCCTAACCACAGTTTGAATCCATGCAGGCAAAGACCTTCAGCAGAGCAGGAACCTTAACCAGTCTGCCACCTTGCTCAGAGGCTCACCAATGCGGTTCACCAATTTCCTCCATCTGATTTGCTTATTGTGGTTTGATGGTATAATATGACTGAATATTGGTTGGTGCAATGTCTAATTGGCTCACTGTGGCTCAATTTGGCATATTTTCACTTTTATATTTTGGTGCTCACTGTGGCTCATTGGCTAATTGTTGCTTATTGGCTCAATGAAATGGGAGTTCACTCTGGCAGAGTCTGGCACATTTGAGCGCCAGGAGTAGACTCACCATGGTTTGTACATGCTCTTGGGGTTTGTCTTTTCCCCTGTGTATAAGCATATTGATTAAAGCCATTTTCATAAATTAGGGTTACACCAATGTTACACCATGTTAATGCCAGGGGTATAACAATGATTTATTACGTACCCAGCAATATTGATACGATGGGTTTAATTATGAATGATATTAATGATATAAGAACAACACACGCCTTTTATAAATGGGCTGCATGTATTACATGCGCAACTGAGGTTCCATGTTAATGTTGGTTAATCCTAGAGTGTGACATGCTTTCACATTATGTGACAAGCAAAATTAATAGACCTATTGTTTACATGTATACTAGATTGCTATCCCTGTGACAGAGGTATTCATCTGATGGATTATGTTGGGTCCATTTCATTAACTGAAATAAAACTATGCCCTGGTTTACTATGTATGCCAGGCTATGACAAGAGTTTTATTACAGATGGGTATCATATTAATCACATATCTGGTAGACATGTTGTCACATACATGACATATGTGTGCATATTAATATTCTGTGGATGGATTGCACTCACCATGTTGTCTGCAGGTTAATGTTGGTGTGCCATGCCCATTCCAGAACAAGGCACAAGAGTGGGACACAAGAGCCTTACATGTTTCATGATAAAGGCACATATATGTTTAATGCTTTGATGATTCATTATGATGTATGTTGTGCAGGTGGCCATTTCATATTTGCCCAGGCTGATGAGGAAGCTGCGTGATGATGGCTTGATGTGTTCTCTGCATATTGGGCCATTCTGGCATGCCCTGGCTGCACTTTGCATTGCTTTGGATGAGCTTTGGATGCACTTTGGATGGTGGATCAAGTGAATTGATGGAGTCATTGAACTATTTTTTTTCCCTAGACCAGACTCTTTACGCTTAAAGAACTAAGAAGCATGTATCATATAATGCATTCACAAACAATCCATAAGTTCACTGAGTCAGATGCAAAAACGTACAGATATTTCTCCATCCTCTTCTCTAGAGCTACTGTACTTGATATTTTTGTAAATGTGTAAGATAAGACGTATTATATTTATGCAAACTGGTACAGCCAATGCCAGTTACGTTGATGATGATCTTGACCAGGAGTTTTCCCCATGAACCCATCATTTGACCATCATTTCCATGCAATTGTATACTTGACTTGAATAGGCAGTATTTTAACTTATCCATAGATCGATTTTGTTTCTGAGCCGATTTTTAACGCCAATGTAGTCTGTAAACTGCTTGTTGTCTGTTGTGTACAATTAGCCCAATTGGCAGCTGACCAAATTCCAGGCCTTACCCTTTTCTTCCACCATGCACCAACCTGAACACTGTTGATGAAGGCGTGGGTGGGTCTGCTCAAGTCTGCTTTACCTTGTAACAGCTCAGCCTTCCAGCTGTGTGATGTATTTTCTTTTGAAGGTCACCAGAAGCAAAGCTGCTGCTTTAGTTAGTGGGGAAAGTTGAAGCCAATGAACTCTCAGAAATATTCATGAGTTTGGGTCGCACCATAGAACCTACCATGACAACCCAAGGCCAGATGCTTTGTTTATCCCTTTAAAGAGGTTTTTGTTAACAGGACTTCTAAAATAGTTTTTCTACCAACTTTTTCTTTCGTGACGGTTGATGTGTCACAAAAGAAACAGTTAATAGATACACAAAGGTCAGCCGGTAAGGGGCAATTTGGGATCAAAGAATATTTGGGAGGATATTCTAAGATTTTAAATTTGTGTTTATGCTGCTTTCTCTGATGCTCTTTGAAATATCTGAATTGTTTTTCTTTGGTGTATATAAATCCAACTGTATATAAAGTGTGTTTCAACCATATGAGCGAAGCATGCATGGTCCAGAGGGATTGTGCTTTTGAAACATGGAGTTGCAACTGTGCTGTCTTGTAAATTCTGTTGTTGTCTGGTTTCTCACTTTCTGATTCTGCTATTGGTTTTCACTGATGATGCCATTGGTTGCTCTGATGCTGGTGGTGGTTGGCATTTATCAAAGCAAGAGTTCGATTGATGAATCAAAGCTCGTTACAGATGTAGCAGGTCAGTTGTTTGCTTTGGCAGATCATTTATTTCACGGAAAAATTTAAAGACGGAATCAAATTATGGAAGTTTGTGTGTCGTAATGGCTTGCCACAAGACAAGGCGTTTTAATTTTGCTGGGCAAACGCCTTGGGTGAGTGCGATGAATTAAATTGATGTCGTCATTTCCGTTATCTTTCATCTTTTGATTGTATTGATGTTTGATGGAGCATCTTATTCTTGCCACCTCAGCCTCAGCTGCTTCTTATTTGATGTTTCTGGGTTGATTTGGCTTTTGAGACGATCTCCTTACTCATAATGGATATTTATATGAGCCCTGAGGTTTCCGTTTGTTATCTCTCAATGCTGCAGCTGTCTTGTAAATCATGTTGTTGTTTGGTTTCTCGCTTTCAGATTCTGCTATTGGTTTCACTGATGATGCCATTGATTGCTCTGATGCTGCTGTTGGTTTGTTGGTGCACTGAAGGTTCAGTCTGTCTCGATGGTTCTATGTACTGATACAGCTACTGGTTTCACTTTGTACAGTTCAGCTTTGGGTTATACTTTCTGGCTTTTGGTTTTGATGTTTTCGTTTTCTCCTGACTAGAGACTTCAGCTAAGCTAATGGCCAGTAATGGGTCTGCTTTCAGATATTACTATGGACTCATGCAGAAATCTGTTCTTGCCAGGTCTTATCACCGCTGCAGAATTATGTTCAAATATTTGCCTATCCCATTTATCGGTCAGGTGTTGCAATCTTAGTTCTCCGTTTCTGTACATCCGGCTCCTTTTAAGTTGATAATCATATGATATTAATAATCCAGTATTTAATCCGATTTGTTAGGTCTCGTTAATTGTCAGGTCTCGTTAATTGTCATTCTAATAATATGTGACTGATGGTTTTAATTTTGCTGTTGGTTCTACATGATTATGTGATCGGGACTGTCATCAGCAATGATTCTACAGATTATAGCCGATACTGCTAATTGCAGCTAATGACGGCTATAACATCAAAGTTGGAAGCCTAATCTTGTCTTGTGATGTTGTTTGATGCTTCAAGAACACACTGGAGGGAACATGAGAACTTTTTTCTTATTCCAAGGTGATTGAAACTTCACCGAAGTCTTCAGCCAAACTTTGAGCAGGCAAACTTGGAGCAGGAAAATGGATTGGTCTCTTGTGCACATCCTTGGAGACTGAGGAGGCAGCAAATACAGCAGCAAATACAGCAGCTACTGTAATTGACAGGTGCTTGATTAAGTTAATTAATGCTTCGGTGCATCCTGTTGAGTGATAAGAAACAAGGACAACGCAGAGAGCTGAATTAACCAAATGAACAAAGCTTTGGGAAGTAGGCATTTGAAAGGAATGCGCAGCGCTCCACAGTGGACTTTAGTGAGATTCCTGGTTAGTAAAAGATGGATTTATTTATGTACTGATATTGCAAAACATGTTCCATGAATTAATGTGCAATAAATCTACCTGCAACTGCCTATAAGAAAAAAAATCAACATCACCATCAATTTGAATGATTAATGTGACACTGTTTGACAGCAATTTTATAGAGATCTGATAGGTTTCAGAATTTCTAAGCAAATCTTAGTAGTCCTCAAAGATTAGATGTTCAGTTAGATTTGATTTTCATGTTTTACTAACACATGTTAGATGGCTGTTGGTTGAACTTTCTGTACAATTATAGGAATATAGATAGATGAATTCGAATACTTGATGTTTTAGTTTCATTTTTAATTTAAATGTGAAGCATCATGGTGTCGCGAAATAACTTTGTTTGGATATGTCAAATGAGAAGCAAGGAGTGACATTCGAAGAAATTCTACAATAAAAGGTTTTTTGTAGGCCTGTTTTTTCCTTAACAGATGTGCCCTATTTGAAATTCTACAAGTCAAGAAAAAAATATGTGATGATATTATGCATCTCATGATTTTTTGTAAAGGTTAATTGATCACTTGAATAAAACAAGGGTCTGTGACAGAGAAATTGTTGGTAAAAAATGGGTCCCAGTTATGTCTAAATACAATTAGGTCTTCCTATAATGTAAAGTTATTTCGAAATTAAACTCTTGTATGCCAGCCAAGTAACATTAAAATGTATATAGGATGTGTATCTAAATAGAATCACAATATATACTACTACTACTACTATATCAAAAATAAAATTATTTTAATAAACCATGGAATAGAGATACCTTTTGCCTCCAGGCATTAGACACATTGGACAGGTGTAGTTAGGCTGACATTACTTCTCCTTGCTATGCAACTAGTATGTAGGGTCCTGTCACAGGACTGCCATGAAATGATAGATAGGGCAGATAGGTAGAATGTACTATGCATAATAGGGGACAGGTGGGCAAATGCCCCCACTTTGTCTAACTCAAGATTTGCCCTGTGGCACCCTACCTATGCCCCAATCAAAACACCCTAGACCTATTCACCCCTGCAGCTAGGGTGTGGCCATTGCCCGACTGTTATTGTTGTTTTTATTAGTTGGTTTTGGTTTGTTTTACTTCTTGTTTTTATTTCCTGATTACTCTTGAGTGAGCAAATATAATGGTTCACACCTGGATTGTATGAGATATGATAATTGTGTTGTATTTGTTTTATCATAAGGTTACCACCTGGCCTAAAGTTTGATGTATTGTCTTTGAGTGTAGGTGGTTTACCTTGGGCAAATGGCAATATAGCTAAGAGATAGTAATAAGTGGCAGGAATGACAAAACTTCAGAAACTCAGTTTGGAAACTTTTCAGGACCAATTGTGTATGGATGGATGATTGAGGCTTTACGTCCTGTATTTATGCACTTGATAGGCTGATTAGGACAGGGGGAGGACACGGCAATAAGGCGAAGGATGATTGAAACAGCCATCCAATATAGGCCCATGTGACCGGGCAAAGGCTGGATTCGAACCCTGGACCCAACGATTGGCAGCCCCCCCTCCCAACCAATTGTGTATAAAGTATTATAATATTGTATTCATTTCAAGGTAGTGCATGTACGGTGTGATAAACAATATAATGAATTTGTGATAAACTAAAATCACACAATGACGTATTTAATACTTCTTTGATTGTTTTAGGGGGTCCTATTTTCATTTAGATGTAGACTTTAGAACTGGCATCTGTTACTATCCCTCCAGAAAAAGGAAATATTATTTGACAGTTAAATGTCTCAGAATATCTCTTGAGATTTGGATATCTATGAATCCACTTGATATTGTGAAATTTAATTGATCTGTCCTAGAAATAGATCAGAAAAGAGCCCATCTGTGAGATTTTACTTGAGATATTCCGAAGTAACCTCATACAGATTGCAGAACAATAACAGTACATCGATGAGGGATGGCTACTTTGCTGGCCTGGACATATCCAAGGACATATTTGGTATAAATCTTAACTTAAGTCCTTGTTCAGGGTTATTGGTAATTTGGCAATGTTTCAGTGACAGGCCTTGACATCCACATTTTCTTTTCGGCTGATACAGTGATACTAGATATTTTTGTGATAGGTCCTGACTTACTAGTTGCAACCCATAGGCACTGGCAGATATTGATTTAATTTCCAAATGTCCAAATTACTATTAACCACATTTTATGATACTTATGTATGCAAAATTTGATAATTTAATGAAACGGTGATGGATTATTTTGACCAATCATTAATGATTTGTATGAGACAGGCAGACAGTGCTTATTATACCTTCACGAACCTTCAGAACTCGCTTCAACTTTCTGATCTTTGTAATCTGAGTGGGATAAACTTTCTTCCAAATTGCAAGAAAACAGATGCTGCCAACAAGGACGAATGCCTTGCTTCAGAATAACCAGAGCACCAGATTCAGATCATCAAACATAACGTGAAATCAGAACATCACAACAAGCTGTGAAGCAAGAGTATCACAACAAGGCACGAAGGCTGAGCATCATAGCAGAGCAGAGCAGCATTTCAGCATCAGCACAAGTACAAACTCCTGTGATTACGTTTCACTCTAAAAAATATCAGGACAAAATTGGTTTTTTAGATTCAAAATGGTTTTTTGAAAAACCAAATTTCAATGCAAAACCAACATGGATTTTTAAAAAAATATCCATGTTGGTTTTTTGCATTAAAATTTGGTTTTTCAAAAAACCATTTTGAATCTAAAAAACCAATTTTGTCTGAAATTATTTAGAGTGTTCGTGAAGGAATGCTTTGACTTTGGCTGTAACCTGCCACTTAAGGCATGGCTCTGCAAGGCTCTGCAAGGCCCTGCAAGGCTCGTCAACTTCAAAGGGATGTGTTTATCGCACCTTGTGAGGACATCTTCATCCCAGAGATGCTCCCAGCAGATCTTAGCAATTCCAGCAACAGCAGCAGTATGGCATTGTCAACAGCATCAATGTTTCAGAATCATCGACAGTACGTACATTCCAGCTGAATCGACAGCTGTGACAGCATCTATATCAATATCTGTCCGAACAGTTACATTGCCAGATGATGAGCAATCTTTTTGACATACGCACCCTTTTGTATAGAAACTGAAAAGTTATGCAGTTTATAATTTGTAAAATATATATTTATCTATGAGCTTGAAGCATGTCGACAAATGCCAAAGTTAAGAATTACCTATTTCATCATTTTACTTAGATTACAGCCTTTCATGTTGATAAAGAAAAAATGAGGATCAGTTCACTGTGAACAATGCACTTCGTGACTCATGATAGCTGATGAAGTGTCATCTTCTCTACTTTCAACATGGGAAACATAGAGGCTGTTTGATTAGTCATGATCAAGATAAGGCCATTTGACTTGTCATAACTGATTTTGGATTGAAAATCAAATGCATAATACTTTCATTTGGTTGTCACCTACAAGAGGGATTGGTCTCCTTAAATCAAAACAACATTGAAAGTATTGGGTAATGGGTATGATTGTGACAAATCATCAGTATGATGACACACAAAGTGCCATTTTCACAGTGCAAGAGTACACTCTTTTTCGGTATCAAAGTGACAGGCTGTAAGGTATATTCACATTATTCAGTGACCACAAAGCTGCCTTTCCTTGGGATCCAGTCTCCCCTTGGGGTGCGATTTCTATGGCAAAATTGCCAAAAGGGACATTGGTCGCTTATCGCAAATTGATCTTAAAAAGCTTCATGATAAAGCTTTAAAAAGTAGGACCACTAAATGTCACGCTTTTGCATATGTATAACGACTAGATCTAGATCTGAGTTTCCCACAGTCATACTTCTGTCTCTTTCACTCCTTACTGATGTATTTATCACCTGTGTGCCCCTGGTCGAGTCCTATTGACCTTGCTCTGACCCTCCTGTCATGCCTTAGACCTCCCTGCCCTCCTTGATGACCCTGTAAGATGATAATCCTCTGTTTATCCCTGTTTATCAATTCAACATGTTAACGGTCATCACCCTTCATGTTGATGAATATTCGCACTGCCTAAAACTAGCTCAGACAATATTGAAGTTCCAAAATGTATTTGTTATTTATGCTCAATACTGTGTACAGTTTCAGCAGCCCACAAGCCTTTGTTTTGTAAGATGTAATTGTAGTATCTAATAAACTGAAAAATATGCAACTTTAATTTGTGGTATTTTATTAATTACCTGGTATAAATGATATAGAGTATGTATTGTGCGAATTGGCCTTATTGCTAATGTGATCTTTAATGAGTTGTATTTCAATTACTGGTGTATAATCTGCAGAAGGTGATCACAATGATTTTCAAATGCAGCTTGTACAGGTTTGTTATCTGCACATGTCGGATTTCCTTTCTACCTTTGTGCACTATGGTGTGAAACTATCTCTTTATTAGCTCAATAATCAGAGCTAGTCTGTTACACATTTATGGGATTCTTGGAGAAAAGACATCTATAGACACCTTTGTGACAAACCCTCACAGACACCAGCAGACATGTCATCATTACAAGGGGGACACAAATGAATTAGCTGTTGTCTGAAATTCGACCCCTCATGGCTCATTGTTTGTTTCCCACCTCAGGCAATATTGGCCTGCCCAAGTTCCCAGCAAAGAGGAAAAATATGAAGGAAACTTTGTGAAAGTATCAAAAATGTTGTTTGAAAAGATAGTTGTGGGTTTTTTCAAATGATGGATATCCAACTAGGAAGAGTGATGATTTCAATCATTAAGTATTTCATGCAATTTCCATAAACCTGGTACAGCTCTTAGTGGTCAATGCATACCTACTTTGTATAAACTGAACATATGCAAAATTTTCCATTGATGAATGCAAACTACTCAACTCACATGCATACTAAAAATGTGGTTATTTGAAAAAAGCCTTGATGCATACATGGAAATGTTATTCCATCATTGCCTTCTGGAAACCATTCGCAGAGCTGTTGAGATGATGGCTGAATTCATAGTTCTCAGCTGAGCAATAGGATTGTTTGATGGCTTGGCACAAGGCAGTTCTTTGGGTCTGGGATTTTTGCCTATAAGTTGAAATGATCAATGCAAAGGCGAAATGGACAAATAGCAAGAAGGCTTGGCCATAATAGAACAATTACAAAGCGTCTCTGATAGTAATAGGAACAATACATCACCAGAAACAGCCTTGTTGTATTCTCTGGATTCCCTGGTTATTGGGTGCCATTCCGAATGCCCTGCTGGATCGCCATTAAATGTACTTTGCCTTCAGCTACTTCAATGGAATTGTCTCTTGATTGGTATCATTGTAGGTTTGATCATTGTAATCTATGTTCATGTTATGTTTTCATTTCATTGGGTCATTTAAAAAGGATAAAAACTGCTTAGATATATTTAAGTTGAATCAACTTCTTTCAAAACAAATAAAATCCACATTTACACTGATTTATGTAATTTATCCTCCCTTTGATATTATTAAGTTCATCTGTGATGCAACACTAACATAATTCTGGGTGAAGATCGGATTTTATGATAGCATGCAGAGTCATATTGCAGACTGCTTCTGAAGATGTTTGGCCTTTTTGGTCTCACTGACTTGACTGTTTTTCTCCAGGAAATGAATTATTTATATTTTTTATGTCTATTTATTGGAGGAAATTGCCATGACTGAGGACTGGCTTTTTCCTTGACTGCTCTGTTTTCTTGGAAAACTTGGCATTTGCATCTTTGTGTATGGTCTGTCTTAGACTTCTGAGAGCCACAAGATAAATAGGGTATAACAAAAAAAAATTAGTTTAGTTTGCAGGGAAAACTTGTTGACAGATTCCAGTATGCCTCTGCCCTCTTAACCAATATTAATCAAACTTTGCAATTTGTTTTCTGTATATGTGTAGATACCAGAGAGAAACATTGGTCATTGGTGTCAGAATATAGGGACTATATAGCCCCACAATGGCCAATTTAGTTGCATTGCATGTCACAAAATGTTGTTTTTTGGCGTCAGAATGCATTTAGCTTATTCATGTTCTTAGTGCTTCTGGTAGACATGATATGATGCATGAGGGGCTGGTGTTATCCAAAAGACAAGTTACATCATGTAGGTTTCATTTTTCTGTGCATGGTGTTGGTTTGACATGGCCCATCGATCACTCTGTGCATTTCATAGTTCTTTGGCAGGTTATAGCATTGGACAGGCCTGCCATGATGCCGCTACCTTTTCTTTCATTCACTCCATTAGTGTGTAAAGCAAAGGTGTGTCAACTTGCATGGACCATGCGTGTTGCACCACTGTGGTTGTCTCAGCACTGAGTGAGAAAAAAGCACTCGAAAATAATACAGTTTGCAAACTTAACTTGCTCCAAGCTACCAAATGACTTGCAAGAGTTCAAGTGCAGTCTGCTTGTGACTATGGTGAAGAAAGGTAAGCTGTCTGACCTTTGTTATTTTTGCTCTTTTCTGTGAAGTCTTTGAGTGAAATGTTCAGGATGGGCTGAGATGCAAGGGAAAATGTGCAAAATGGCGGAATGGACTGAGCAGATGCCGAAAAATAAGTAATCATTGCGGTCATGAGAATAATTCTTTCTAAGAAACCTGATAAAGAAAGAGACTCTCTGTGACAAATAACAGATGAAACGGCAACACTTCAGTTTATATCACAAACACACTTAACGAGTGATGTCACTATGGCGAGAATCTCCGTCCCTGAGAGCACCATGTCATAGGTAATATTCAAGAAGCATATGTGATGAGGCTGAAAGGGATGAGTTTGTCAAGAAAGGAGGTTGCTACTTTAATTTTCTGCTTTCTGGTCAGATTGCTATGGGAAAGGTTGCCATGGTAGAAGTGTGGAGTTGTTTTGGTAGAAATTCTGAATGTTTCTGTTGAGTGTTTCACAAGTCTTTAAGACTTAGAGTGATGCTGTGAGTGATGCTGTCTGACTGACTGCTGAGTGAGAAGTGTGAAAATTGCCATTGGAATGGAACTGAGACTATGATTAGGGTGCTAGTCTTTGAGTGTCTGCTCCAATCATTGTCTCTCACTTCACCTCACACCTTGTAATTACAGAGTGGGCTGGTCATCACATGGAGCCATTGAACATTGTGAATGTTGTCATTCAGTGCTGCTGCTTGTCATGATCTTAGATTTGATCATTATTTCGCAACCTCCCAGTTTCAGTGCTTTTCATAATTGTTTTGTCTCATCCTATTATTTTAGAGGCTTTCAGGCTATGTCACTCTATAACCACCGTCTTTATCGGAAGACCATACTAAAGATATCACGAATAATCATGCTAATAACAGTTGTTTATTACCTCTGTCGGATATGTGCATTTTTGACAAGCAATAATTCTTGTCTTGGTCTGAAAGTTCCGTGATTCATTGTTTCAAAATTTTTGTTACATCAAATAATAAGACGTGAACTATGAATCCTATTTTAAGCCAAGAACTGTAACTGGTATATGTGTGTATAATTAATTATAGTTTCAAACTTTACATGCCGTGCATCTAACTTGTCAAACTTGAATTACACATATATTTTTGTCTTGTTGCTCACAACTTTCTTGAGCAGTATTCTGTGACGGTTATGCATATATTCCTGGATATGTGGTATTTGAATTAGCCTTGTTGTTTTAAGAAGCCTCTGTTCTGTTTCATTTGAACGGCAAAGATTTCTTACCTACTGGTAATGATATGGCTGATAGAGAGTTCAAACTGTCATACAGTGTATCTTTACTTCAGATTGGAATATCATACTCATCAGCAGTTGTGTATCATTTTCTCGCAAGCTTCTTGCATACTGGTTTGAAACTGTATCTCTTTATTAGCTCAATTATCAGAGCTATTCTGTTGCAAATAAATGAGAGGCTGGGAGGGAAGAGAAGTGTAGAAACCTTTGTGACAAACTGTGGACCCTTACAGACTCCCACAGACATGTCATTACAAAGGGGACACAAATGAATTAGCTGTTGTCTGAAATTCAACCCCTCATGGCTCATTGTTTGTTTCCCACCTCAGGCATTATTGGCCTGTCCAAGTTCCCAGCAATATCACAAGCAGAAAAAAGTATGGAGAAAACTTGGAAAGTATCATCAACGCTGTTTAGAAAATATAAAATTAGGCTCTGCTTTTAGTTCAAGTCCAATATAAGGACCAAATAGTTCCAGGGTGTAATAACAAGTGTGTTATTTGGTTGTGACGTCATCATAACAAACATTTCAGCCAATGAGCAGGGGTGTGGGGGCGGCAGCCCCCATGTGACGCCATGACAATGGTTGTGACACAATGATTTTAAAGAGTAAAGAGTCTCACTGGAACTACTTAACCGGATATTGGACTTGAGCCCTGCTTTTCTGATATAAAATACTTCAAACTAAGACAAGTTACCATTTCTATCTAAAATTGAACTTGGCTTTACAAATTACACAATACATGTATCTATAAACCTGGTCCATGCATATTGCATAATTATACATTGTCAAACTGCATCAGCTGGATGTATTGCAAATTATGCATTGATATACAGTTTCTTTAACCCAGGTAGGGCTTCATACCTCAAATGCAGTTATTTGTCAAAGGGCATTAATAAATGGAGAAAAAGGTTATTTCAACTTTGCTTTTTGCAAATCATTGCAAATGTTTGGTGGCTAAATTTATAGTCCTCCGCTGAGCAATAGGATTGTATGATGGCTTGCCACAAGGCAGTTCTCTAGGTCTAGGTTTTTTCATGTTAGTTGAAATGATCAATGCAAAGGCGAAATGGACAAATAGCAAGAAGGCTTGGCCATAATAGAACAATTACAAAGCTTCCCTGATAGTAATAGGAACAATACATCACTGGAAATAGCCTTTTTGTAATCTTTGGATTCCCTGGTTATTGGGTACCATTCTGAAGGTCCTGAGTCTGCTGAATTTCGATTAATCCCATAAATGTACTTTGCCTGAAGCTCCCACCATACAATCATTATTTGATTTGTGTCATTTGGGGTCACATTGATCTTTTAATTTGATGATTAGCTGTAATAAAACTGCTAAACTGTTGGCCCTATTGACTGTGAATTAAAACAAATATGTTCTGAATTATGCTGTTCTTTCAAATGCAAACATACTTTAGAGGAAGACTGGATTTTTAAAAGTGCTGACAGCATGCAGAGTGTTTGGAGAATTTCCAGAGAAGTTTGATGTTCTGGTCTCACTGCCTTTCTCTGGAAAATGAATTATGATGTCTATTTATTGGAGGAAATTGCCTTGACTGAGAACTTGGTTTTTGACAACTGTTTTATAATATTGAAAAAACGTCTTCTTGGTTCTTCATCTATGACTCTACACAGTCTACATGCAAGATCTGTGTTAGACTTTTAATGCGCCACAAGATAAAAATTGTGTATTAAGGAACATGTCATTTATGAGGCTGGTACCCACTAACCACGTGTATTAATATTATTTTCTCCTCTCTGAAATGATTTGGTCTTTAGTTTTGAGATATTTTGATTTATTTCATCTCACTGAACTTCATGCCAGAGATAGTCACATGGATCATTGATCTGCAGTGCACACATAACGACTGGAGACATTTAGAAAGATTGATTAACATCAATGAGAATTAACATCAGTGAGAATGTCTTTCATTGCCATCAGAATGCATTAAATGCTTTGCTTCTTGGTGCTTCGGGTGGTGTAATGCATGAGGGGCTGGTATTATCCAAAAGAGAAGTTACATCATGTAGGTTTCATTTTTCTGTGCATGGTGTTGGTTTGACATGGCCCATCGATCACTCTGTGCATTTCATAGTTCTTTGATAGGCGATAGCATTGGACAGACCTGCCGTGATTCCCCTACCTTCTCTTTCATTCACTCCATTAGTGTGTAAAACAAAGGTGTATCAACTTGCAAGGACCATGCGTGTTGCAGCACTGTGGCTTCTTTGGCACTGTGCAGGAAAAACAACCAAGTTGTGCACAAACTTTCTGTGCTTCGGGCAACCTAGTGACGTGCAGGAGTTCAAGTACAGTCTGTAATGCTTGTCTTGTGACTATGCAGTGGCTTTTGTGGTTAGTGAAAGATGAGCTGTCTGCCTTTTGTCTGTTATTTCTCAGGTTTTCTGTCCTTGCTCATCTTTTCTGTGAAGTCTTTCATTCAAGCGAAATATTCTGGATGACTGGGTATGCAAAGAATAATAGACAAGATAGACAGATTGGACTTCGGAAAGGCTGAGAAAGAAATTCACCTCAGATTTTGAAACTCAGTTTTTCTAAAAACCTGTTCAGAAAGAGAGACTCACGGTGACAAATAAAAGAAGGTATTAGGTAAAGCTTACTTCAGTTGATATTGTGAAAACATAGGTCTATTTATGGCATAAATATTTATTCTTTATCCATGGACCACCATGTCATAAGCAATATCCAAGAAGCAGAAGTGATGATTTTGTCAAGGGAGGAGGTTGCTACTTTAATTTTCTTCTTTCTGGTAAGATTGCTATGGACAAGGTTGCCATGGTAGAAGTGTGGAGTTGTTTTGGTAGAAAATCTGAATGTTTCTGTGGAATGTTTCACCAGAGTGATGCTGTGAATGATGCTGTCTGACTGACTGCTGAGTGAGAGGTGTGAAAATTGCCATTGGAATGGAACTGAGACTATGATTAGGGTGCTAGTCTTTGAGTGTCTGCTCCAATCATTGTCTCTCACGTCACCCCACACCTTGTAATTACAGAGTAGGCTGGTCATCACATTGAGCTATCGAACGTTGTGAATGTTGCTGTTCAGTGCTGCCGTTCATGTCATGATCTTAGATTTGATCATTCTTTGGCAATCTCGAAGTTTCAGTGCTTTTCATAATTGTCCTGTCTTATGCTATTGTTTTAGAGGCCTTCAGGCTACGTCACTCTATAGCCACTGTCTTTATCTGAAGGTCATTCTACAAGATGTTATCCCTGTCGGATATTACGAACAACCATTCCAATAACAGTTGTTTACTACCTCTGTCGGATAAGTGCAGTTTTGACATGCCATATTTCTTGTCTTGGTCTGAAAGTTCCGTGATTCATTGTTTCAAAATTTGCATTCAATCAAATATTAAGCCTTGAACTATGAACCCAATTTTTAGCCAAGGACTGGTATATGTGTGTAAAACTGTGTATAATTAATTATAGTTTCCTATCTTTACATGCCATACACCTAACTTGTAAAACTTGAATTACACATATATTTTTGTCTTGTTGCTCACAACTTTCTTGAGCAGTATTCTGTGACAATTATGCATATATTCCTGGATATGTGGTATTTGAATTAGCCTTGTTGTTTAAACAAGCCTCTGTTCAGTTTCATTTGAACGGCAAAGATTTCTTACCTGCTGGTAAGGATATGGCTCATAGAGAGTTGATACTGTCATACAGCATATCTTTACTTCAGACTGGAATATCATACTCATCAGCAGTTGTGTATCATTTTCTCACAAGCTTCTTGCATACTGGTTTGAAACTGTATCTCTTTATTAGCTCAATTATCAGAGCTACTCTGTTGCAAATAAATAAGAGGCTGGGAGGGAAGAGAAGTGTAGTCACCTTTGTAAAAAACTATGCACCCTTGCGGACACACACAGACAAGTCAGACATGTCATTACAAAAGGGACACAAATGAATTAGCTGTTGTCTGAAATTCAACCCATCATGGCTCATTGTTTGTTTCCCACCTCAGGCATTATTGGCCTGTCCAAATTCTCAGCAATGTCACTAGCAGAAAGAAGTACTGAGAAAAGTGTCATAAACGCTGTTTAGAAAAGGTAAAATTAGGTTGTTCATTCTGATACAAAATATTACGATCTAAGGCAAGAGACTGTTTCTATTAAAAATTCCACTTCGCTGAACACATCAACACAATATATATAAACCTGTTCCATGCATATTTATGCAATGTTGTCAAACTGTATAAACTGGATGTAAAACAAATAATATACTGACATACAGTTTTCTTCAACCCACATAGGGCTACATACCCAGAATGCGGTTATATGTCAATGGGCGATAATAAATGGAGTGATAGGTTATTCCAACTTTTGCTTTTTGCAAATCATTGCTAATGTTTGGTGGCTAAATTTATAGTCCTCCGCTGAGCAATAGGATTTTATGATGGCTTGCCACAAGGCAGTTCTCTAGGTCTAGGTTTTTTCATGTTAGTTGAAATGATCAATGCAAAGGCGAAATGGACAAATAGCAAGAAGGCTTGGCCATAATAGAACAATTACAAAGCTTCCCTGGTAGTAATAGGAACAATACATCACTGGAAACAGCCTTTTTGTAATCTTTGGATTCCCTGGTTATTGGGTACCATTCTGAAGGTCCTGAGTCTGCTGAATTTCGATTCATCCCATAAATGTACTTTGCCTGAAGCTGATTTGTGTCATTTGGGGTCACATTTATCTTCTGTAAAAATTTGCTAATTTGCGGTACAAGAACTGTTAAACTGTTGGCCCTATTGACTGTGAATTGATACAAATATGTTCTGAATCATACTGTTCCTTTCAAATGCAGACATACTTTAGAGGTAGACTGGATTTTTAAAAGTGATGACATCATGCAGAGTGATTGGAGACTGTTTCCCGAGAAGTTTGATTTTCTGGTCTCACTGACTTGACTGCCTTTCTCTGGGAAATAAATTATGATGTCTATTTATCGGAGGAAATTGCTCTGACTCGAGGACTTGGTTTTGTCCAACTGCTTTGTTATTTTTAAAAACTTCATCCACGTGTATGGTCTGTCTTAAACTTTCAATGAACCACGAGATAAAAATTGTGTATTAAGGAACAAATCATTTATGTGGCTGGTACCACTTGTGTTTCTCCTGAAATGATTTGGTCTTTAGTTTTAAGATATTTTAATTTATATCATCTGGCTGAATTTCATGCCATAGATACAGTCACATGGATCATTGCTCTGCAGTGCACATATAAAGACTGGGGACATTTAGAAAGATTAACATCAGTGAGAATGTCTTTCATTGCCATTGGAATGCATTAAATGCTTTGCTTCTTGGTGTTTTGGATGGTATAATGCATGAGGGGCTGGTATTATCCAAAAGAAAAGTTACATCATGTAGGTTTCATCTTTCTGTGCATGGTGTTGGTTTAACATGGCTCATTGATCACTCTGTGCATTTCATAGTTCTTTGATAGATGATAGCATTGGACAGACCTGTCGTGATTCCCCTACCTTCTCTTTCATTCACTCCATTAGTGTGTAAAACAAAGGTGTATCAACTTGCAAGGACCATGCGTGTTGCAGCACTGTGGCTTCTTTGGCACTGTGCAGGAAAAACAACCAAGTTGTGCACGAACTTTCTGTGCTTTGGGCAACCAGATGACGTGCAAGAGTTCAAGTACAGTCTGTAATGCTTGTCCTGTGACCATGCGGTGACTTTCATGATGAAGAAAGATGAGCTGTGTGCCTTTTGTCTGTTATTTCTCAGGTTTTCTGTCCTTGCTCATCTTTTCTGTGAAGTCTTTCATTCAAGCGAAATATTCTTGATAACTGGGTATGCAAAGAATAATAGACAAGATAGACAGATTAGACTTCGGAAAGGCTGAGAAAGAAATTCACCTCAGATTTTGAAACTCAGTTTTTCTAAAAACCTGTTCAGAAAGAGAGACTCACGGTGACAAATAAAAGAAGGTATTAGGTAAAGCTTATATTGTGAAAACATAGGTCTATTTATGACATAAATATCTATTCTTTGTCCATGGACCACCATGTCATAAGCAATATCCAAGAAGCAGAAGTGATGGTTTTGTCAAGGAAGGAGGTTGCTACTTTAATTTTCTTCTTTCTGGTAAGATTTCTATGGACAAGGTTGCCATGGTAGAAGTGTGGAGTTGTTTTGGTAGAAAATCTGAATGTTTCTGTGGAATGTTTCACCAGAGTGATGCTGTGAATGATGCTGTCTGACTGACTGCTGAGTGAGAGGTGTGAAAATTGCCATTGGAATGGAACTGAGACTATGATTAGGGTGCTAGTCTTTGAGTGTCTGCTCCAATCATTGTCTCTCATGTCACCTCACACCTTGTAATTACAGAGTAGGCTGGTCATCACATTGAGCTATCGAACGTTGTGAATGTTGCTGTTCAATGCTGCAGTTCATGTCATGACATAGATTTGATCATTCTTTGAAAATCTAAAAGTTTCTGTGCTTTTCATAATTGTTTTGTCTCATGCTATTATTTTAGAGGCTTTCAGGCTATGTCACTCTATAACCACTGTCTTCATCTGAAGGTCATTCTACAATATATTATCTGTCAGATATTACAAACAACCATTCCAATAACAGTTGTTTATTACCTCTGTCGGATAAGTGCATTTTTGACAGGCAATAATTCTTGTCTTGGTCTGAAAGTTCTGTTTTTAATTTTTTCAAAGTTTCTGTTAAATCCAGTATTAAGCCATGAACTATGAATTCTATTTTAAGCCAAGGTCTGCAGCTGGTATATGTGTGTATAATTAATTATAGTTTCAAACTCTATATGCTGTGCATCTGACTTCAAACTTTAATTACACATATGTTTTTGTCTTATTGCTTACAACTTTCTTGAGTAGTATTTTGTGACGGTTGTGCATATATTCCTGGATATGTGTTATTTGAATTAGTCTTGTTGTTTTAACAAGCCTCTGTTCTGTTTCATTTAAATGGCAAAGATTCCCTGCCTATTGGTAATGATATGTCTGATAGAGAGATCAAACTGTCATACAGTGTATTTTTACTTCAGATTGGAGTATCATACTAATCAGCAGTTGTGTATCATTTTCTCGCAAGCTTCTTGCATACTGGTTTGAAACTGTATCTCTTTATTAGCTCAATTATCAGAGCTATTCTGTTGCAAATAAATGAGAGGCTGGGAGGGAAGAGAAGTGTAGACACCTTTGTGACAAACTATAAACCCTCACAGACACCAGCAGACATGTCATTACAAAGGGGACACAAATGAATTAGCTGTTGTCTGAAATTCGACCCCTCATGGCTCATTGTTTGTTTCCCACCTCAGGCATTATTGGCCTGTCCAAGTTCTCAGCAATGTCACAAGCAGAAAAAAGTATGGAGAAAACTTTGAAAAGTATCATCAACGCTGTTTAGAAAAGATAAAATTAGGTTGTGCTTTTCGGATACAAAATATTTCAAACTAAGGCAAGAGACTGTTCGTATTAAAAATTGCACTTCGCTTAACACAATATATATAAACCTGTTCCATGCATAATTATGCAATGTTGTCAAACTGTATAAACTGGATGTAAAACAAATAATATACTGAAATACAGTTTTCTTCAACCCACATAGGGCTACATACCCAGAATGCGGTTATATGTCAATGGGTGATAATAAATGGAGTGAAAGGTTATTCCAACTTTTGCTTTTTGCAAATCATTGCAAATGTTTGGTGGCTAAATTTATAGTTCTCAGCTGAGCAATAGGATTGTATGATGGCTTGCCACAAGGCAGTTCTCTAGGTCTAGGTTTTTTCCTGTTGGTTGAAATGATCAATGCAAAGGCGAAATGGACAAATAGCAAGAAGCCTGGCCATAATAGAACAATTACAAAGCTTCCCTGATAGTAATAGGAACAATACATCACTGGAAACAGCCTTGTTGTAATCTCTGGATTCCCTGGTTATTGGGTACCATTCTGAAGGTCCTGAGTCTGCTGAATTTCGATTAATCCCATAAATGTACTTTGCCTGAAGCTCCCACCATACAATCATTATTTGATTTGTGTCATTTGGGGTCACATTGATCTTTTTATTTGATAATTAGCTGTTATAAAACTGCTAAACAGTTGGCATTCGCCCTATTGACTGTGAATAAGTACAAATATGTTCTGAATAGACCATTGGCTTTACGGATTACATGTCGTTGTTTCAACTAATTCTCTACTTTTCTGCATATCGTTCTTCATTATGCTATGGATAGTTTGCATTTGTTTAAATGAAATTAGTACTTCTCTTTATGATATTGGATAAACCAAACTGATATAAGAATGTTATCCTATATTAATAATATGTATATTGTGATCATGAATTAAGCTGTTCTTTCAAATTCAGGGTCGCAGTTAATAGTTTGCCAAAGTCTAACTGCAATGCAATGCAGAGTTGCTGACATACTTCAGAGGAAGACTGGATTTTTTTAAAGTGCTGACAGCATGAAAAGTGATTGGAGACTGCTTCCAGAGAAGTTTGATTTTCTGGTCTCACTGACTTGACTGCCTTTCTCTGGGAAATGAATTATGATGTCTATTTATAGGAGGAAATTGCCTTGACTGAGGACTTGGTTTTGTCCAACTGCTTTGTTATTTTGAAAAAATTCTTAGTTCCTCATCTATGACTCTACACAGTCTACGTGCAAGGTCTGTCTTAGACTTTCTATGCAACACAAGATAAAAATTGTGCATTAAGGAACATAATTATCATTTATGTGATTGGTACCACTAACCACTTGTATTAATATTATTTTCTCCTGTCTGAAATGATTTGGTCTTTAGTTTTAAGATATTTTGATTTATTTCATCTCACTGAACTTCATGCCATAGATACAGTTGCATGGATTGTTGTTCTGCAGTGCACTTAAAAAGACTGGGGACATTTCGAAAGATTGATTAACATCACTAAGAATGTCTTTCATTGCCTTCAGAATGCATTAAATGCTTTGCTTCTTGGTGCTTTGGGTGGTATAATGCATGAGGGGCTGGTATTATCCAAAAGAGAAGTTACATCATGTAGGTTTCATCTTTCTGTGCATGGTGTTGGTTTAACATGGCTCATTGATCACTCTGTGCATTTCATAGTTCTTTGATAGGCGATAGCATTGGACAGACCTGTCGTGATTCCCCTACCTTCTCTTTCAGTCACTCCATTAGTGTGTAAAACAAAGGTGTATCAACTTGCAAGGACCATGCGTGTTGCAGCACTGTGGCTTCTTTGGCACTGTGCAGGAAGAACAACCAAGTTGTGCACGAACTTTCTGTGCTTCGGGCAACCAAGTGACGTGTAGGAGTTCAAGTACAGTCTGTAATGCTTGTCCTGTGACCATGCGGTGACTTTCATGATGAAGAAAGATGAGCTGTGTGCCTTTTGTCTGTTGTTTCTCAGGTTTTCTGTACTTGCTCCTCTCTTCTGTGAAGTCTTTGAAGTGATATATTCTGGATGAGTGACGATGCAAGGAAATGGACAGATTTGAATTAGCAAAAACTAAAAATTTAGGAATTCACATGAGATTGTGAGACTCAGTTATTCTAAGGAATCTGTTTTGCGAGAGAGACATCCAAAGTGATGAAAACTTCAGTTCATATCATGAACACCATGATGAGAATCTCTGTTCCTGGACCACCATGTCATAAGCAATATCCAAGAAGCAGATGTGATGAGGTTGAAAGGAATGAATCAGTTTGTCAAGGAAGGAGGTTGCTACTTTAATTTTCTGCTTTGTGGTCAGATCGCCATGGACAAGGTTGCCATGTCGCTGAAGTGTGGAGTTGTTTTGAGAGGAATCCTGAGTGTTTCTGTGGTCTTTCGCCAGGGTGATGCTGTTGGTGATGCTGTCCAACCGACTGTTGAATAAGAGGTGTGATAATCGTAATTGGCATGGAACTGAGACTATGATTAGGGTGCTAGTCTTTGAGTGTCAGAACCAATCATTGTCTCTCGCGTCACCCCTCGCATAGTAATTACAGAGCAGACTGGTCATCACATGGAGCCATTGAACACTGTGAATGCTGTTATGCTGTTGTTCAGTGCTGCAGTTCCTCTCAAGGACATAAAACACTAACTCTCACTCATGCTGCTTTTCCTCTCCTGATCTTAGGGTGTGATCTTGTAATGATGACCTTCCAGTTCCAGTCAGACTTGTATATTTCATGCATGTCTTGCAGTGTACTATTTCACTGGAGTCCTACAGGCTATCACACTGTATAACCACCTACCACAGCCTTCCCCTCTGTTGAAGATCATGTCAAAAGGCCAGGAATACCAATTCCAATAACAGTGTTTTAGCATCACCCCTGTTGTGATGGAGCTCTTTTACCTTGCTCTACTGAACTCAGTTACTCACAAACACCTGCATCCATTGCCCACTGGGGTGTACACTTATTGATCACTCGGCTGAGCTGATCGGTGTCAGTCTGTGTTTTCAGGAGTCAGGATGACGCCGGATTCACCGCAGCTTGTGACAAAGTCATCTTGACAACATCTGTTAATCCCCATTAATCCTATAATCAGTGATAATCAGACAGATTAGGGGATCATGCTGTCAGAAATTGGTTTTATGTGATGGGGATTGGCACCTTCACTGACACTTAGACTGACACTTGTTATAACCTGAAACATTGATTCCATCACTGACATGGTATGCTGTGTCGTATATCTCTGCCTTATGAAGACCATTTGAGGAGAATGGACCAAATTTATATCAAAATAACTTAATTTGACTTGCGAGGTAATTATTGTAGACACAGGCTTTGCCTTGGTCAACTTCACAAATCAACTTATTGATGTTTAGATTTGATTGCTTTTGACTATTGTATATATTTTAGCTGAGCAGGTTGCATGTCTTTGTTCTATAGAAAGTGAATTTTGGGATGGCCAAAGACTCTGACAACTAAATAACTTGACCAATTTATAACGGTTGCTGGTTGCACCTACTGGCATAGATCTTGCCATACAAAAAGACACCTTGAATTAGATGGACTGGCATGCACTGACCTGTTCTATGACATGTACTTTCACTTGAAAGGTGTAGCTTTGTGCAGCTATGCATGGCTCTGCTATTGAGGTGTGCCTTTGGTGTAGATAAATGGCAGTCATCAGTGCTGGGCTCATCTGACTCACATGCATTGATCCAGACTGCTGTTGACTGCTGTTGGCTGCTGGCTTCCTCCTCACCTGCACTAGGTATTCTCTTTGATCTCTTGTCAGCACATATGGGCCCGGTGTCATCCGGTCACTTCTCTGCAGTTTGACATCCGAGCAATCCTACTTGCCTCGCGAATAAAAGCACAAACAACAAACACCGCGCTGGATGCCTTAGAAATAAAATAAAAAACAAAAGTCAACAAAAATTCTGCAGAAAGTGCAGAAAGTTAAAAGAGGAAGTATAGAGATATCTGGATGCCAGTGTAGGCTGAGGCTCAAGATGTAGGATAAAATATAAAAATAGATTAGTCATTGGTTGTATTGCATTTGATTACCATACATAGAAGACGTAAACTTTGTTTGTTAAGCATTCTTTAAGATTGGTTAAGAAAGACATACTGTCAGAATTGAAATGTGTCGGACAAAAGCAATACACAAGACAGTTCTGTGGCACCAACCTTCCATCTTCTCCTAAGTATCAACCCCAAGGCTACAATGCAATGGCTCCTGTGCTGTGGTTTCAATGCTCTAGCTCTATAATGCTTATTCTCCAATGGTCATGTGGTACCAATGCTATTTAGTTGTTGTACTGTGACTTCAATGCTGTATTGGATATCCCTGCCGTATATATAGCGTCTTCAAGACGCCGTCTTGACCAAGAACTCATTACAAACAAACAAAACCCAGTGTCTGTGATAGTCCATCAATGCCAATGATGTGAAAACAAGTCATTTGTCACTGTGCCAGCCTGCTCTATTTTCTATGAGTGCTGCCTGACTCTGCCTGTGATAAGTGACTCTCGCTTGATACATTTCTAGTGCCACCCATTGCAGGCATCGATCCATCCCTCATTGTTTGATGCCAGTGCATCTCCCAGACTTTAATTATTAACACACAGAAAAGGTGTTGTGCTCAGTTTGTGTTAAGGTCGACATTTATTTCTCTCCTATTATTACCAATCTATCTTTTTTTTAGTGGGTATGGAACACAAGTTAATTTAGTCCTTTCTGCCTCCTACGTCCCTTGGCAATTACACCCAATGGTCATGTGGTCCCTATGCTATATAGTTATTGTAGTGTGGCTTCAATGCTGTGTTGGATATCCCTGCCATATATATCATCTTGACCAAGAACTCATTACAAACAAACAAGATGCTTGATAGAAACCAGGATGGGAAAGTGCATTGTTATGCGCTGGCCTGTATTCTGTTACCACCTCCTATATCCCCTAGCAATGGGCCGGCTTCATTTGTGGACACTTTTGCCCATCTGCTTATTCCAGAGGGCAATTACAGAGAGCCAGCTCTCAACTCAGACTCCCTTGCATTGCTCTTTTGCATGGTCCTTTGCATGATTGCATTGCTGGTGGGCCTACAGGGATCCCTCTCTGCAGGGTTTGTTTATAATGTTTATTCTGTGGTCTTTACTTGAGCTCTTTTGAAAACTTTAGGTATTTTATAGTTTATTTAAAGCCATGCTCCTGTCTTTAAAGCTGTAAAAAATTTTTGAGATGATATATTGAGAAATTTGAGCATGTCTGTAAGTCACTGATGAATCGATGATATTTTTGTTGTATTAACAAACTCTTTATTCATAGATGTTCTCTTAAAATTTTGCCAGTTGCTCTGGCACTGTATCTTAAAGACTTAAATTGTGTTTGATACATTATTGTAAAAGGCTCTTTGAACTGCAGTGAAGTATGGTCTGAAAGGATGATCATTTTTGGAAAGTTCCCAAACTTTATATGGCAGCTAGAATTATTGAATAACATATTGATCTTGCGTATGTAAACCCAGTGTCTGTGATAGTCCATCAATGCCAATGATGTGAAAACAAGTCATTTGTCACTGTGCCAGCCTGCTCTATTTTCTATGAGTGCTGCCTGACTCTGCCTGTGATAAGTGACTCTCGCTTGATACATTTCTAGTGCCACCCATTGCAGGCATCGATCCATCCCTCATTGTTTGATGCCAGTGCATCTCCCAGACTTTAATTATTAACACACAGAAAAGGTGTGGTGCTCGGTTAGTGTTAAGGTCAACTTTCTCTATCTTCTCTTTTTATTGGGTATGAAGCACAAGTTAATTTAGACCTTTCTGTCTCCTACATCTCTTGGCAATTACATACTAAGTTCACAATTATCTTAATATAGACTATCAATGCACCTACCTGGAGAAAAATTACAAGCCATTTGCATTAATTGGGTTCACTCTCTGTCTGGAGCAATGAGTCTCTGTGAAATTCAGAAGACGATAATCTGATGATGCCAAAATGATAGAAATCCAGGTGTATGAAAACTTCACACAAAAAACATTCAATTGCTTGATTAATTAAAGTTTTATGTCAATATTGTTATTTTGATCTTGCTTGCATTTTAATCAAGATTTATTTCCACGAGAAATTGATAAGGTATGAAATATCACTGAAGTATGTTGACCAGAGTGTCGTAAAAGAGTGACCTCCTATAAAAATAATGTTTTTCTTTAGTCTGTCTTTTGACCTCTTTTTAGTCTGTTTGTCTTTCTAATTATGACGTGAATGCCCAGTGGCTATTGGAGTATCCTTAGTATTCTCTCCCGTGCTGAAGATCCTTTCATGTGTGAGATGAGCCTCACATAAAGTACTGGAGAGACTCAGAGAGAGATCTAAAGAGAAAGGTTGCTTCAAAGAGGACTCATGTGGTCAGCTGGCCAAGTGCACCTGCAGCTGCTGGGAGGGAGAGCTGTGTAGCTGTATGTTGCTGTCTGTGGCTGTCTGGCTGTGTCACCCAAAAGCAGCTGTGCTGTGCCTTCTGCTAGTATTCTAAAGACATTTCTATGTATATTGTAACCATATTTATGATTGACTGCATTCACAAGTAGTTTGGTTAATTAATGGACTATAATTAGTGCTTGATGTATAAAAACAAATTTTCCGAATCGTCATGGGGGAGATTTGGTCTCGTGGATGTGTGCTAGGCTGCCAATCGCTGGGTCCAGGGTTGAATCCAGCTCTTTCTGGGTTACATGGGCCTATGTTGGACGGCTGTTTCAATCATCCTTCACCTCATTGTCGTGTCTTCCTCCTGTGCTAATTCGCCAACCAATTGCACAAATACAGGACACAACGCCCCAATCATCCATCCATTCTTTGATAGTGACGATTCTTCGGTTGCTTATAATATGAAATGTTATATTTCAGATTTATTTGTGAATGATTCATTTCTCCTTGTTTACTCTGCCGTGATATGTCTTTGGCGAAAAGAAAATGTGTCCTGAAAAGCTTTCAAACTCGTGACAGCCTTGTTGTTTCATGGATTCAAAACTTATTAAAGTTTGTTGGTTTTCGAATAACAACTCAAGTTTTTTGGTTGCCTAGAACATTTGAAAATGAGGAAATGATTACATTTGGTGAAATTATATCTGATGATTCCTTTGTGAGGAGAGAAAACCATGTGATGCTCTTTTTGGATGATCACTCTCCCCATCCACTACAAAGGAAATTTGCCAATGATATTAGGAATAATTCACAAGTTTTCCTCTCTGTCATTAATGGGCTGTTATGTAATCTTAGCATTTAATACTCGACTCTGAGAGTTTGATTTAATCACAGAATTTGCTGCCTGTTTTCTCTGTCTAATGTCCTCTAATTCTCCTTGCAGATCTCCCATGTGACTGTGGAATTGTAAATGAAAGCCAGCTCTGAGGTAGCTCTGAGGTAAGCATCTAATCCTATGTTCTCATTTATCTTACATATTTCATCCCAAGACATTCTGCAATATCGTGACTGAGTTTTAACATGTTTGAGTCATTACTGAAATTTTATAAGTGAATTATAAGAAGATTATTACCTGATTTGTGGATGTGACTTGGTATATATATATACTGATCTTGAATTTATATATATATGCTATGTATTGTTTGGAACATTTATTTCTTTAGATTAATGCATGAATATGGTTGGTATTTCCACTTGATGAACTAGTTGTAGGCCAGTGAAGTCAAAAAGAATGTCAATCTTTATATATATATATATTTGAGATGTTACTTCACTGTTACTCTGTAGTTATCGTGACATTTTTAATGATGATGAAAAAAGTTCATTATGAGAAAATGATATTTCTATAATGTTATCCTATATTGCTATGTACTATGAACTATTTTGGAATGTCCAACAAGCAGAACATGGTTACATATAAACATGATACTTCATATAGTGTTCTACGAACTAACAATATTGAATTATTGACAGTGCTCTTCGGTCCAGGGTTCGAATCCAGCTCATGCCGGGTAACCTGGGCCTATGTTGGACGGCTGTTTCAATCATTCTTTGCCTCATTGTCGTGACCTCTGTCTGTCCAAATTAGCCCACCAAATGCATGAATACAGAGCGTAAAGCCCCAATCACCCATCCCTCCAGATGACAGTGCTCTTCAAATAAAACCTAATACAATATTGAATTTGAGGAGCTCCTCTTGTTTCTACTGTTATCTTCTAGTTTTCTTCTTTGGGGAGTGATGGACACTTGTAGTTATTTGTGGGGTAAATTGTGCTGCTTATCTCTCACCATGTGGCAGCCTAATGAATCATTATGCCAAGAAGGTGTACTGTTTTGCACCAATCTTTTTCTGCTTTTTCTTGAGCAGCTTGTTTTCTCTGAACCTGATAACGACTTGTAATGTAATGGCTTCCAGCCTCGTTGTGCTCTCCTGAGCTGTTGGTCTAGGCCTACACTTATTGGCTTGATTTCTTGACAGAAAATAAAATGTTTGTGTCGAATTCATATTTTCCATTTTCTCGATAGGAATAAGTGCCAGATATCACCTGTCGAAGTATACACAAATAGACAACGAAACTTTGGAATCGCCAAACTTGGAAATTTTGTATCAGGTTTTTCAATCTGCCAAAACACCGAGAGTAATCTACCTATATGAGTACGTGTGTAATTTATTATTTTGAAGAATTGAAATTTTAGAATATCAATCTCACCAAGTATTCGATAATCTTCGACCATAATTATTTGTTCTGCAATCCTACCATGATTAACAAGAATGTTTGTTAACTTTAGATGCAGTCTACATTTTCAAAGACCTGAGAATACAACCAATTTACTTGCAACATTTAAATATTGAATGAGGGACAGCAACCCTTCTAACCCTTAGTTTCCTACTTTGTTTTATTGTTTCCCCTTCTGAGTTGGCCACATCAGCCAGTGCAAAGGAGCAGGTCAGTCTTGATACATTGTAGTTTATTTCAAGACTAAAACAGGGAAGTTTCTACTGCCTTTTTTTACAAAAATTGCACAATTAATATTTATCTTTCTTGTCAGTCAAGGGCCTGGGGGCCTGGCTCAGTGGTTGCATGATGGGCTGTTAACCTCTGAGACCTGGGTTCGATCCCCAGTCTGGGCAACTAATCCCATGTCAGGTGGAAGTTTCAACCTGTGCCAAGTTTGTGTCTCTTGCATCATTATCGTGCTCCCTGCCTGTCGTTTTAAGCCTAAACATTGCATAAACATAAAGCCTATCACTTGCCGGTATAATCGGTCCAGCCAGCTGAACCGCTTTGCCAGCAGATCTATATTACTGCTACTTGGGCAGATAAAACTAAAGGAGTCACAGTTCCGCCGTGGCCTAATGGTCAAGAAGACTGCTTGTCCACTGGCTTCGAGGGCGTGGGTTCAAATCTCACCTTGGGAACTCACTTTAGTCTGAGCCCATGGGACATTAAATGGAGGCAGGTTGTATCCAGTATTCTATGCTGGGGCAACTGAAAGACCCTGGGCATCCCTGAATTAATAGGGTATGTATGTTCCAGACTCCCAGTCTTCTTATCTCATCATCAGATGGGGCGTAAAACACAAACTCACTCACTCACTCACTCACTCTTATCTAATCATACGGCGGTCACCAAAAAATAAAAGTGCAGCTCCCTCCACAAAGATGGTGGTTGAGCTGCCCCGGCTGATCAGGAGTACACCAGCACAACACTAGTCAAGTATCACAGAAATGCTAGAGTCTGGACAATTTAAAAGGGGTGGATGCCAGCAATGGCCAGCATGCCTCCTCAGTCCTCACAGCTGTGGCTAAGTACAGACCTTTTAGTGGCCATTCCTCAGAAATGGACCCTATCTACTGCCCATGTTATGTTTAGTTGACAAAATATTCTTAGCAAACAGAGGCCTTCTTGCAATTTGGAAAGTATGTATTGTATTGTATACAGTAGGAAGTGGAACATCGTGTGAGTGGTTCCGTCATTGGAGAGCTGTGTCAGAGAGTAACTCACTTGAAGCAGGGTGTCCGAAGAGGAAAGCACAGGGGTTGCCACAGTCATGGAAAGTCAGGGAAAGTCATGGAAAAAATAGTGGTCATGGAAAGTCATGGAAAAATCATGGAAAATCAAAATATTTTGAAAAGTCATGGAAAATTCAAATTTTGACTACGATTTGCGCTAAAATTTAACACTTTTGGGAGCTTATGGTAGTTGGATGGTTGATCGGATGGCCGGATAGTGAACAATGGCCATCGTGTGAATTTGTTTCGGGGTGAATCTCAACCTCAATGAGTAAGACATTAGTCATGGAAAATCCGAAAATTGGTCATGGAAAGTCATGGAAAAGTCATGAAATTCCCGTCGTAAGATTTTGTGGGAACCCTGAAGTACATATCTTATCTGACAATAGTTTCTTTTAAGTATACGGTCATTTATAAAGCAAGAGGAAATGAATGTGAATCTTCGGATATCATGTTCAAATCCTACTTTCAGAGGATACGTTGAGGATGGAAGCGGTTGGCAATTCGCATGCATCTGTGGTACTCATCGTACAATGGGCACATTCATGATTGGCATATTTCAATGCAGCAATTTGTCATTGGACTTGGAATCTCTGCAGTTTGATTGGGGAATCTTCTTGGAAACAAAGGGCCTATTACAAATGAGTAATTAATAAATTAAGCTGTTTATTTTGCTGTGATTAATGTAAAGGACAAGAGATGCCTTTGTCCTATTGAAGTAATAGAATGTAATGGAATGATGAATCACAATTCAATCTCAGGAATAACCATCATTCAAGAAGGAGCTTTGCAAAACACTCAAGATTTCATTCCAAAGCATTCAAGATATTATGCAGAAGAACCAACACACTTGAAAAGTTTCTGAACTTTCGAGAACATTGTTCGTATCTTCAAAAGATGTGGAAGTTTAAACAATGTTTCACAAAGAATAATGCCTAAAAAGTTCCACATGTATATTGTATTGTATACAATTTGTGAACTTATCTACTGCATGCGCTCCATGTAATGCACTCCATGTGCTGCACACATGCACAGCACTCATGCACTGCAAAGGGATTCAATCTGTATTCTTGAAATTGTAGCAATATTTTTTTTTTTATCTCAGAGTAAAGGTTTAAATGTATAACTTTTTTTTCTTAATTTAAAGTTCTATGTGATGGTGTTACTTGTCATAAATTACTAATAATATGTGAGGAATAACAAGGTTTATGATAGCTGTGAGACTTTTATTTAATCGCGGATGCCCAATGTAAAGAAATATACTATTTATTTTGCTATAAACATGTGGTTACAACTGTGAACATGATAATGTCACATTGTATATTTAGGTAATGTCAATAATATTTTCCCCTTGATAAGTTCATGTTGACTTTGTCTTTTATGATTCCGATGTTTCCACACGATTGCATACTATTTACGACTTGAATAAATATTTTACGAACAATGAAGTTCATGGTGAGTCATGTTCAATGTTCATTTCCTATTGATCTATTGAAATGCTACAGTGAAATGTTGCAGTGAAATGCTACCTGTTAAATATGCTTCATTGTTTTTCACTATACACTCCTTCCTACCTCTTGCTCCTGTTACTTTGACCTTTAAAGCCAAGACCATGCAGTATCTGTTGGCAGAGTGCAATGCCTTGAGGTACTCCAATATTTCAAGACAAATTGCACTTCTGCCAAATGTTATGGCAATGCACTCCACATTTGTATGTCGTCCAATTATGTATATTTATTCATAAGATTTAAGACTGGGGCCAATTTAGTTTTCTATTGCAATCATATTGTTTCATTTTTGACTGCGCATAAAAAGGGAATCAATTTTAATGTCTTTCTGTATCATGATTTTCAGAAATGCAGGCTCCTGTTCTAATTAAATTGGCAGGTTAGCCCGACATTTATCTTGAATCATGGTGATCAATTTCTTTTGATTTTCTTTTATTTTTCTTTTATTAGGTAAACGTTTAAAGTTTAATTCCTTCTAGTCTAATTAACTCGGTCTGTTTCTTCTTTCATGATATTTTTCTTTCGGAAAGAATGATTAGGCTCGGTCGCAATGGATTACGACACAATGAATGAATCAAGGGGAGGCGTGCATGCTATTCTATCATTAAGTCGTTTTGTTTGTGGATTAAATGGAATGCAGATGTTTAAATCTGTTCCAAATTTCAAGAGTCCAGGTCTTCAATCTTGGTGAAAGTCGTCCATAATTTATGAAATAATCATAGAGCGTAGTGTGCTGCAGACTAATTGGGCGATACATCAGTCCCCTGGTGATTTATGGTATGTCCTCCCTTGTGATGCTGGGCTCCTCCTGTTGCATGCTGCAAATTTACATAACAAAAGCCAAGCAGCCTGTTGAACCAGGTAGTGGCCATCTTATGAACATACTGAATGAGATGCATGAGGCAGTGATTGCTTGCAGTCAAGTCAAGAGAAGTGATCACTTAAGGCTGTTTTCGGGATACCGGTTAGTCAAGTGAGCAAAACTTGTTACACAGAAGTATAGTGTCATAAAGATGTACAATGTCACTGGTGAATGATATAATGCGCTCATAAATTGTAAATATGGCATCAGTCACAGGCGATTACACTTATACTCAGTCCATGAGATTAGTGTTGATAATCTGTTAGTTTGGTTTGTCATCCTTTCCATTTCTTCACCGCCTACCAGTCTGGTTCTAAAATTGTATCACTTCCATGATGTGAAGATCTATATAATTTGCCTTTTTGGCTGTCAATTTTCATAAATCGAATAAATTTGTTGGTTTTATACTGTTATTGTTTGTATAACAGAGCTGGGATGTGACTCATATGAGTAAAAGATGATTGTCAATGCCCTTCCTTAAAAATATGGTTCTACTTTACCATGTTTACTGATAAAATAACGTTTTGTTTGTAAGATGATGTTCTTGGTGAATGTAATGATTTGCGGGAGAAGTGTAGTTTAAGTTGACCACATGAATCCATCTTGGCTCTCAAGGGAGTCAACTTGTTGTTCGTTTGATTAATTTATACAGTGTTGAGAATGAGTGTATATATAAAGGAGGCGAGTTGTTGGGAAGACACATTAGGCATTCAGATCATCTGGAGAGAAAGCCATTACAGTGACAACCATCTGGAGGCTGGATTTGTGCAAAGAATACAGATTAGGAGGAGAAGTGTACTTAAAGTGTTAGCAGACCTAATTAAAACTGAGCTAGTGGAACACAGTTGTAGAACTGTTGTGGAATGGTCTTGGAACTAGTGAGGAAGTTTTGCAAGGCTTCCGTATTGTCTTATTGTCCTCTGGGGATGGCGCGCAGAATTGGAATCAAGAAAAGAAAAGGTTTAAAGAAAGAAAACAGCTTTGTAGTCAGGCGGATCAATTGGCTGCTTTTCTCTCGTTCAACTTTCTGGAGCTTCATACTGCGAGCAATTGTTCCCAGAAGGATGAGCTATTCCCGCAATTGTCTGCATTTACGTGCTCGAAAAACGAATGACGTTTCGCAATTTGGATGATCGTCAAACTTCTTGGAACTGCTGTAGAACTGCTGTATGACTGCTAAATAGAGCCAATCTAAAATATACTTTTTGTACGTTCGAAAAGTTCAACTTGTTTGTATAAATTTCCAAATGATGTGATATAAGGTATCAGTTATTTGAGAATGACAAACAGAATGTTGGAAAATGATAAACAGAATTCATAAGCTGGTACTTTGGTATGCTTATGAGTTCATATAAATGCATGAAAATGTCATGCATGAAGCGACAATGAAAATGTTTGACCACTTTGGAAACTGCGTAGTGCGTATCTGAGGCGGTATTCTCCAGATGCGGTCTTGTCAGCTAAAAAAAAGTTGCCAAGTTGCGAGTTGAGGAGTTGCAGACTTGCGATCTTCATTGAATAAAGCTTGATTCACGGTCGTGTGGTAGAATTGCCCATGGTCTTCATAATTAAGGCCCCAGAGACGTGTCGTTGTCTTTGCCTTGATGTCTAATGCGTATGGATGACCTACACGCATTGACTTCTGGTGAATATTTCATCAGCTACGCTGTCCCCAGTCCTGTCATACGCTTGATGCAACTTGAGTTGTTGTCGGTGGCCGGCGAGTTCTTGTTCCTCAAGATTGCCTTGCTGTCTGCTTTGTCTCTAATGTCTTTTGACAAAGTGTGTCAAGCAAGAGGCCAAGACTCTGTACGGCATACTCAGATACACTCTAAAAAATTTCGGGACAAAATTGGTTTTTTAGATTCAAAATGGTTTTTTGAAAAACCAAATTTCAATGCAAAACCAACATGGATTTTAAAAAAAATCCGTGTTGGTTTTTTGTCTGAAATTTTTTAGAGTGTACTGCAGACAGTGTACGGTGTAATCCGGGTGTATTGCCTTATACCGCTTATGATCTGATGATGGTCTATGTAGTGCGAAAGCAAGAATATCAAGATTGCGAGTCGATATCAGATTTGAAGTTTGAAATTGTTCTCTTGCTTGTCATCCCACATTATAATCCTACCAAGCATTTCAACAGACAGTATGCTGTGACATTGCTGCCAGAATCACAGTTCTGTTGAGTGATGATGATTTCAATTGTGATAGAATATATCAGACAAGAAGACAAATTCTTGGCGGCACTAAAATGGCTTCCACAAGCCTATGCTTAGCTGTATACATTAATTTTAGTAAAATTTTAGATATATGCTCTAAACTGCAGCCATAAGAATACACAATGATTGCAATACTCTTCAGTAAAACAAGAAAATAAACATCCTTTGTTATATTTTCCATATATTTGTTTCTGCTTTCTGATTTAAATGTTAGTCAAAGATATCTACAGAAAGTTGAGAAACCAACAAGCAAATGCCCTGGGCCATGAAATCATTGCTCCCTGACTGAGAACCACTTCCCAGCTTATCGATCAGAATTCTTCTTGGACATTTTACATTGGCTGCCTGGTATCTAGAGGACAATTTGTCATTTGGTTCAAGGCAGAAAGCATATTTAAGCTTTTCTTTCTTCTACAATGTGAGTTCGAATTTTCTATAACACATTCAATCGACATTTTAATCCAGTTGTGCATATGCTGTTTAGCAGTCACTTGTGACATTGCTGCCATGGACAAATAACCATTCACAGATATCAAACTTGATTCCTAGATCGACCGAACCAGATGGGGAAAATCACCTTTTCGTTCAATTCTTTGTACCGAAAGGTCAAGAAACATATAGCAGCATAATTACGTAAATTGTTGAAAAGTGTTACTGGTGTCTGGATTTGAAAATTTATATTTTCTTTTATCAAATTGCAATAAACTTCTCTCCTTTTCATATTTTTGCGGTTTTCTTGCGAGGCGAAAAAGGGAGCTATAATTTGAAGATGGAAAGTTCTAAACTTTGAAAAATCTCATGTGACATTCTTTGAAAACTTTGAAGAAGATTTTGATCAGATGCTAAAGGATCCATCTCATGTATTGCAATTTGTTTGAAAGACAAGCACCAGGGGCTGTGTGTGATGTGCTTGTAAGGTGTGCCTCAGATCTCCTCTCCTTTATCTCCTTCCGTATTCAACATACTTGGCGTGGCTGTCTTTCTTCTCAGATCTGTCAGTGACCCGGCACTCCCGCCTCGCTTCTGCAAATGACTCTTTTGTACAGGCCGTCATATCATCCGTAAAGTTTTTGGCTGACACTCTTACATCAGATATATTGGTAAGTTAACTTTGATAATTGCCAACAGTGTTAAAATTAAATTGGCACACTGTCTGTTTGAAGAACTTCAGACAATATTAATGTCTTTTGATGGTCTATGATATTGGCATTTTAAGGTAGAGCACAGGGTTTTTTACTGCAAATCAGTGCTGTGGCGAATGAAAGAATGATTAGCCAATGTTTTTCCGATACAAAAGTAAGGAAGGGCAGAAAATGACTCGTCAATGACTCTTCACTGTTGTCAGCGCAAGGTTGGTGTGTGAAATCCTGCTTTCCTAAAGGTTTGGCAGGCTTTGTAATTTCCTGCCTTGATGCAAATTAAAACGATATCAAAGGCATTGCCTCACTATGAGTGAGGCAGATTATTCGTACAGGAAATGGCCTGACCCATTACGTTCGAATCCTGTCGCAAAATCCCGGATTGATGGCGAGATGTCGATAATGACGTCATGGGTCACCGGAAGCTTGGCGTTGGGCAAATGGGCCTCTATGGCCGGCGAGTTACCTGACCGAGTGCAGAAATGATGGTCTTGCAGGTGTTGATGTCACTGAGTAATGGTCTTCCTCTGACTTGTGGGCAAAAAAGGACTTTACCACAGAAAGACTGATGTTGTGTGTTTAGATATATATTAACCTATCCTTCTTTTCTGGCTCTCAAAGTAAAAAAAGTGTGAAACAACAATATACAATAGGTACATATTCATTCTTCATTGTATGCACTCTAAAAAATGTCAGGACAAAATTGGTTTTTTAGATTCAAAATGGTTTAATTTCAATGCAAAAACCAACATGGATTTTTAAAAAAATCCATGTTGGTTTTTTGCATTAAAATTTGGTTTTTCAAAAAACCATTTTGAATCTAAAAAATAACGTGCAAGCACTTTAACAGCTGCTTGTATATAGTATCTGTCTGCCTATCTATCTATCTATATATCTATCTATCTATCTATCCATCTATGTATATCCTCCCTCCCTCCCTCCCTTCCTCCCCCTCCCTTTTTAGCTAGCCATAGGCGTAGCTATTGGAATGGGTGTATGGGATTCTGAAAACCATAAACCATGTAAACAGTAAACACTGTAAACAATAAACATGTGAACCAAGAACAGGCTAGGTGGCAGCACTGTCCACTGTATGTATTCAGAATGGCCCTCTGGTGGATAAGGCTAGCAGTATCTTGAGTTCATTCCCTGACACACACAGGTCTAACAGCAATATAGCCCAATTACCTTTCAGGAGTGTAATTAGATACAATACAATACATTGGATTTCCTGTGTCAATAAGGTGAACTTGAAATGCAATTAACCAGCAATGGGCTATGGATAGAAAGATAGATAGATCCTTACAGAAAATCAGATGTGCAAATAGGAAATAGCTAGATATTCTATCTACAAGCACCTCTTGAAGTGCTTGCATGTTATTTTTTAGAACGTAACTGTGAACATAATCATTTAGTGCCATGACTTTATTGATGAAAACATAAAAGTTATTAAAATCATTTTGATTAAAATTTTCCCAAATTTGACCTGGTATGAAACTTAAATTGTACAACTTTCTTTTCCCTCTAAAATGTGTGTTTTGATTGTGTGAGATTTTCGGCGTTCATGCATTTTGTTTCCTATTTTACCACATCAACAATTGATTTGTTTAAAAAGAAGGGCCCCACAGTTTTAGCTTCATGAAAATTCTATCAGTTAACACCAGGGGAAAAGTGCTTGAATCCTTCAATCCCATTGGCTGATAGATTTCCCGACCGTGCCTCTGATTGGTCCAGCCAAGAGACAATCTGGAGTATGTTTAGTGAATTTCAATGTAACTTTAAGGCTTCACAACTTGGTCACTCCTTTAGGTTAAATTTTGAAAGTTGTGTTTCTGGAATTAAAGTGCTTTATGTGGAAAGCAAATTAAGAGTCACTGTTTTAACAAAAAATTGTTTGGGGGCAATGCTCTGGCCACTCGGTGAAATGGGTTTATTCCTTTAATTGTACTTCACTTGCATTAAAATGATGGAGTTCATATCACCTCAACTTATAATCTCCTGTTCTTCCTATCTGTCATGCGTATTCCTTCCTATTCAGACGGAAGCTCCCTCTTTCAAGTCCATCCAGCACATTTAAATTTCTTCCTGCAATTCTGCAATTCGGCAATAAATTCTGCAGTTTTGGAGGAAATTGCACAATTCTGCAATTCTGCAATAAATTCTGCAGTTTGGGAGGAAATTGCAGAATTCTGCAATTCTGCAATAAATTCTGCAGTTTGGGAGGAAATCGCAGAATTCTGCAATTCTGCAATAAATTCTGCAGTTTGGGAGTGAAACTGCAGAATTCTGCAATTCTGCAATAAATTCTGCAGTTTGGGAGTGAAACTGCAGAATTCTGCAATTCTGCAATAAATTCTGCACTTTTGGAGGAAATTGCAGAATTCTGCAATTCTGCAATAAATTCTGCAGTTTGGGGGTGAAACTGCAGAATTCTGCAATTCTGCAATAAATACTGCAGAAAAAAATCTATTGCAGAATTCATGCAGTATTTGTGTGAACCTCGGGTACAAGGGACTTGCCACTACCCAGGAAACGTTGGTTGAGGGGTGGTAGCAGTTCTGGGGTCGGGGGGGGGGGCTGCTTCAAAATAAACCTCTATGGACGTTTTGCCACTCTGCTCGGCCAATTCTCAACCAAATTTCACTCTGAAAAAAGTGGTGGGTACCCTGCAACCAGGTCTATTTACTACAGTTGTCAGTCTTTGTCTGTCGTTGTTTCTTTTTTGCCGTACGGCACTTTTTTCGGCGATCGGTCAGCTCGCAAAAATATCATTTTACAACCTGTTGTATCAAAATAAACCTCCCAGGCTGCATGTCTCCTACAGAATTACAGCTTTTGGTGCAGAAACTTTTAAGAAATGCTGTAGTGACAGAGGACTACCAAAAGCCCTGATCCCGCAAACAACAACCCCCCCCCCCCCCCCCGCCCCCCAACCAACATTTCCTTGGTAGCGGCAAGCCCCATGTCAAAGAGGTCTGCATGAACTTTTGAAGATGCATTAATTGCAATAAACTACAGGAAGTAAAAGAGGTTCAGAAATCATGCAGGGAGCTGCAAAACTGCAGAATTCTTCCTGTATATATTTTTTTGAAACTGCAGAATATTTTTTGGAACTGCAGAATTCTGCACTTTTTTTGCAGAACTGCAGAATTCTGCAATCTTTTGGCAGAACTGCAGAATTCTGCACTTGTTTTGCAGAACTGCAGAATTCTGTGCTTTTTTTGCAGAACTGCAGAATTCTGCACTTTTTTTGCAGAACTGCAGAATTCTGCACTTTTTTTGCAGAACTGCAGAATTCTGCACTTTTTTTGAAGAACTGCAGAATTCTGAAGTTTCCGTCAGAACTGATGCAGCTAATGCATAAAACCTCCAAGGCTGCATATCTCCTACAGAATTACAGATTTTGCAGCAGAAACTTTTCAGAAAGGCTGCAGGGACAGACGAGCATCAAAACCCCAGACCTCCCAACCGACCCTGAACGGCTACTCCTCCCCCCCCCTCAACCAACGTTTCCTGGGTAGTGGCAAGACCCTTGTTGAAGAGGTCTGAACTTAACAGATGCATTGCAATTGATAAGCAGGATTAAATAACCAGAGGTTCACAAATACTGCATGGAGCTGCAGAATTGCAGAGTTTATTGTGGAATTGCAGAATTCTGCAGTTTCACTCCGAAACTGCAGAATTTATTGCAGAATTGCAGAATTCTGCAATTTCCTCCCAAACTGCAGAATTTATTGCAGAATTCTGCAATTTCCTCCCAAACTGCAGAATTTATTGCAGAATTGCAGAATTCTGCAGTTTCACTCCCAAACTGCAGAATTTATTGCAGAATTCTGCAGTTTCACTCCCAAACTGCAGAATTTATTGAAGAATTGCAGAATTCTGCAATTTCGTCCCAAACTGCAGAATTTATTGCAGAATTGCAGAATTCTGCAATTTCACTCCCAAACTGCAGAATTTATTGCAGAATTCTGCAATTTTCTCCCAAGCTGCAGAATTTATTACAGAATTGCAGAAACGCTGTAGTGACAGAGGACTACCAAAAACCCTGATCCCCCAAACAACAACCCCCCCTAAACCAATGTTTCCTTGGCAGCGGCAAGCCCCATATCCAGAGGTCTGAACTTTGAAGATGCATTGCAATAAACTACATGAAGTAACAGAGGTTCAGAAATCATGCAGGGAGCTGGAGAACTGAAGAATTCTGCAGCTTCTTGCATATTTTTTTGCAGAACTGCAGAATTCTGCAATTTTTTTGCAGAACTGCAGAATTCTGCAATTTTTTTGCAGAATTCTGCACTTTTTTTGGAAACTGCAGAATTCTGCTTTTTTTTTGCAGAACTGCAGAATTCTGCAATTTTTTTGCAGAACTGCAGAATTCTGCACTTTTTTTGGAAACTGCAGAATTCTGCACTTTTTTTGCAGAACTGCAGAATTCTGCACTTTTTTTGGAAACTGCAGAATTCTGCACTTTTTTTCTGCAGAACTGCAGAACTGCAGAACTGCAGAAAGAAATTATACACTCCTCAGTCCATCCGCCTATTTATCTTACTAGCTATTTATCTGTCTTATTTCATTGTATTCTATTCTTTCCCCTCCAATTTACAAGAAGCTTCCTAGTTGCCTTTTATTTCGAGGATTTCATGATATTATTTACATTCTTCAAATTGTTATTTACATGTCTTATGAATAAACTATAGATTAGGTCAAAATTTCTATCATCCCATTCCATGTTAATCACTGCCCCTTTAATATAAAACCAAATGGCTAGCTTTGAATCCGCGGATTCTTGTTAACTGAATGAGCCATAGGCTCATTCAGTTATACTGGTACTCTTGGCTGGTTCTCACCAATGGCAAATTATACGCAAAATCTCAAGATACGCAAGGAGTTTGGGCTTCTTAGTTGCTAGTTTGATGTATGGAGTGAATGTGCAAAAAAATTTGGAAGCAAAAATTAGATTGGAGTGCATTTGATGGAATATTTGATGATATTTATCCTGATGCATTCTAGCCCTGACTTGCCTCTCCACTAGCCAGTCAAGAACTGGCAACCCTCCATATGTAAATATTGGGACTTTGCCAGGAATGCAACCCATGCTTCAGTGAGCAGCCACCTGATGGCAGAGTTGCAAACTAGCCACTAGGCCATCTGTAGGCAGAGATGCAAACTAGCTCATGCTTTGAGGACATCTAAATATTGTCATTGCCAAGCTGTTAAAGCTGACATAGTTTTGAAATAAATAAAATGCCATCAAGTCTGTATTGATTACCATCACTTTTACCATATATTTCCAGTCTAGGCCTATACATATAAATTTCTTCCATCATGGATATTTTGAGAATATGAAAATGTTTTTAGGAGTGAAGGACAACATTCATCTGATATTTTTGTAAGCAAAATATAACATTTGAATAAATACTATCGAGTAGTACTCATGTGGAGTTATGTGTAGGCCTACTATTATATCATTTATGAATGCATTTTCTAAAAAGCATTGTTTGTACATGTATGACATTGTTTGTCTGAAAATGTTAAAAAATACATAATTAAAAATGTAAAAGGTAAATCACAGCATAAACTGATAAATAAAATAAAATAGAATCAATTTAATTGCTTGTTAAAAACTGTTTGGTCGATCTGTATATATTTGACTCAGTATTTCAGAGTCCTGAATTTGCTTTTAAAAACAGTGTAAAATCATTGCAATTGAAATATTTCTTAAATAGGCCTATACATTTTACAGTCAGTAAAATCTGGTCTTTAGGTGTCTCGGATCATTACAAGAGCCAGGTAGTTCATTATTCCATTGGGTCACTGGTAGTACCAACCTTGGATTATATATATATATATGGAGCCACCAGAACTGTAGTTGTAATAAGTGTTGCATGAACTGGACTATGAGGAGAGGGGATAGCTCAGTTGGTAGAGCGTCGGGCTCCTATGGGGAAGTGCTGTGTCTGCATGGGTTCGAGCTCAGGCAGGGTCAGCCTCTCTATGAGCCTTTATGTATAAGTAGCCCCGGCCTTGTCCGAGCTCAAGGGACGTTACATGGAGACGGGTTGTATTCAGTGTTCTATGCTGGGGTAACTGAAAGACCCTGGACATCCCTGAATTAATAGGGTATGTTCCTGACTCTCAGCCTTGTCATTTCATTTATCACATGGTGATCAACCCTCAGCAAAATATCCAAGTGACAATGCTGAGTAATTTAATTATTATCCAGATCCAGATCCAGAAGTCTATCTATAAACTGATAAACAGCTGGTGGTACCAACTTTGGATTATAGATGGGGCCACCAGAAATGTAGTTGCATGAACTTGACGTGGTAGTTTGACAGTTACATATTTTTTTAATTTTGCAAACTTAATCTGTGGGACCTGCCCATTTGGCTAAAATACTTTTTCATGTAACACTTCAAAGTACCACTGCACAATTAATTTCTGTTTTAGCATGTATCAATTTTGGCAGTTATCAAATTTTAACTTAAGAGAACGAAAATAGATTCTGAAATATTCAAGTATGTGCGTAGGCCTACATCATTTTTAAACAGTTGTAGTTTCAAATAAAGGGCTCAAAATAAAGTAATCTCACTGAATCATTGTTTTGCTACAGTTCCATGACTGTGCCAATGTCATTTAAAGAAGTACGTATATAGGTAATTTTAGGTGCAGTTGGCGGAAACAGCCACCTCCAGGAAATGTTAGGATAAAGCTTGGAAGCTGTAACTTCAAAGGAGTTGAGTTAAGATGTTACCATGTTCAACAACAAAAAAGAGCTGCTTCTAGCTGCATTATATCATTTTTAAATACCAAATTACTGGCCATCATGCTATCAGAAGAAAAATTTAGAACACCATAATGGTGTTACTCTGATAACAAAGGGACAAAGTCATGTTCAGAGTTAAGATGTGTCTCTAGATTCCTTTTTCGGACAATAATAAATCTGTAACCTCCTGTGTACCTTTTTTCACATACCAACACGTTTGCACAGATAGATTGGTCCTATTTTTGAAATTCAGAGGAGCATGATTTTCTGAATATGTGAAAATGGCTGTCAAAACTTGAGTACACTTGGGTGGCTTGTGATACCACATATTGGCATCATTCAGTTTTGCAACCCCTGGGTTCTTGTTTCCTTCCTTTCTTCTACCTTTTTTCCTTCTGTCATTCCTTCAGTCCTTCCTTCATCCTTCCCTCATACCTTCCTTCCTTCACCCCTTCCGTCATGCTTTTATTGAATCTGCAAACACTGGATCTGACTGCTGCTGTTGCTGCTGGTTTCACTGCAGCTTGTCATTTGAAATTCGCGCCAAAAACGAACATTTTAATTTCGAAAATAAAAAGTTTGATGTCACAGAAGTTTACCAAAAGTTGATGGAAGCAAGATTAAATCATGTTTAGACTGTATACTAAGTTTCAAAGTGATTCGTAAAATAGTGCGGCCTCCAATATGGTCAGAAGCTAACTGAAAATGCTTTCTGTAATACAGGCTGCAAGCAGCTGTAAAAACTAATTTTGTCTGAAATTTTTTAGAGTGTAGGTACATATTCATTCTTCATTGCATGTCAACCAAGATCTTTTTTGCCTGTCAAAGGATTGTTCAGTTGTTGGAATGATTAAGGAACAATCGATTAGGACTTTTGTCCAAACAGGAAGGCGGTTGTGATGAATTGGTGAAGATTGAACTTGCGAAATAAGTGAATTCAGGAATTCCTGAATTACAAACTATTAACAGAATCAGAATAAGAAGAAATTAGGAATGATGAAGGGTGCATGTTAGATTATGGAATTGTGAAAAAAAGGATCAATTGATTGGCTAACAATCGACGTTTATCTAGCTTAACAGGCAGAGCCTGTGATCATTGAAGCAACAAAAGTTGTAATTCTGAAAAGCCTTTGATTCTCTTGGAAAAGAAGAAAAGGCGATGTCATAGTTAGCGAAGAAAAATAGGAAACCGAAAGCTTTTGCTGACAACTTTTCCAATATTCGATGTTGGTATGAGAACCTGAACGAAGAAATATAATAAGAATGTTGATATTTTTATTTATTAATACAGATTTCATGTCGTACAGATTGCAACTTCAATTGTGAAACTTTTATGTCGCAATGCTATAAATACACCCGTATTTTTACCTCGATCAACATTTTTGCTTTCAAATAGTAATTTGATAAGGATGGATTTCCAAGTAATCAGACGTCAAACAATACATTTTACATGTGCTCTTTTTTCTTTTTGAATCTTATTTGAAGCATTAGCTTTAGGTGTGGAGTTTTCATCAGCCCATTAGCTGGACAGAAATGGCAGCACTTTGCAGAACCTTTGTCAGTAATGCGACTCTGAAACATTAATAAACGTAGGTTGTAATTTGATGTTTTAATGGGCTTTGTGACATTCCACGCAAAATATAGTTCCCTTCTCTTTCTGCATTTTTTTCTTGTCAGTTCAGATGACGCTTGAAATCTCAACTGGTGTTTCACAAAAATATTTCTTTTTGTCAAGTAATGTTGGGCTGGTTTGGCTTTCTGTGAATTTTTCTGATGCAAGAACCCCCCCCAAGTTATGATACCCAGGGTTTACGCTGCTGCCAACCCAAAGATGCCCTGGCTTTAATCTTATGACTCACTGCTCTGAATATTTGCCTTCGATCCCAAAAATTCTTCGTTGCTGAGCGGAAGATTTCTGAGAAGGCTTCAGAGAAGCATCTTCTTCTTCTTCTGTTAGGTCCTTCCGTCCTGAGACAAAGGGTGGCGCACCACAACCTGCCAAATATATCTATTTTTAGCCAAAAATGAATTGACATGCATGTACATTTACAGGATCACAAGGAAACAATCTTAAGATTTATTCTTCAGCCAAATACTAAAGATAGATAGATAGATAGACAGATAGATAGATAGACAGATAGATAGATAGATAGATAGATAGATAGATAGATAGATAGATAGATAGATAGATAGATAGATAGATAGAATAGCACTCTTTTCACAATTTGTGTGATGTGTCAATGTGATGATCATATTCGATCCGTTGAGTTGTAAGGGTCAATGTGATGATCATATTCGATCCGTTGAGTTGTAAGGGGTAATTAAATTGCTCGAGCTGAGATTATGGAAAAGTAGATGATACCAGGATCACAACACCTTTTGGCAACGATTCTCAAACAAATAAAATAAGTCATTGATGTCCGGAATATATGAATGTAAAATCCCCTATGTCAGTAAGGTCAAGATTAGTCTTCAGTGGGATTTCATCGATTTATGGTTTGTTAAAACTTGCTTTGTAAAGTAGTTTGTACTGCCAGTACTGATTAAGCTGCACTCTCCGCGAGGGATCTCTTTCAAATTTGAAACATCTTTCCACAAGTAATGCCTAGATCACACGGAGACGTAACAGAGGGTTCTTGTCGCGGCGCTTCTTGCTTTTCCAGGAAAGAGGGAGGTTTTTAAACTACATTCAACAATTCGGCGACGATATTTTCGTCTACGGCGCATCTTAAACTTCCTCGCCAAAAGTTCCTAGAAGTCACGTGACAGGTTAGTGAAGCAAGAACTTGCTTCACGAAAGATTCAACCGGTTGAATCTTTACGAAGGAAGAAGCCACGATGCAAAAGACCGGAAAGACCCCCAAAATGATTGGGCGAAGGTAGAGACAGCTTGGGCGAAGTTACAGGCAGATTGGGCGAATCTAGAGAGTGCTTGGGCGAGGCTATACTTATCATTGAGTCAATGGAACTTCGGCGAAAAAAGAGAACAACTCGCCGACGCAAACAAGCTGTTGAAACGCCGAAACAGCTACTTACTTCACCGTAACAGGTATTTGCTTGGGCGTAATTGAAGATTAGGGCGAAGTAAGAGGATGCTAGTGCGAAGTTAGAGGCAGATTGGGCGAAGAAAGAGACTCCTTGTGCGAATCTAGTTTAACATTGAAGCAATGGAACTGCACCGAGGCTCCTCACAACTCGCCGACACAAGTCTCTTCTTGCCTCGTCAGAAATTACGAGCCATTCGGCGTAGAAAACGAGAGCCTCGTCGTAATAGGAGCCATCAACGACGACTTATAATCCCTAATTGATTATATAATTGTCCAAAAATGGCTTGAAACGCCGAAAGTTGGCAAAACTTGAGTTCCTGGCACCTCTACAACTTCGCCGTCACTTAACCACTCTCGTGAGAACTAAGCATAAGGGTACCCTTGTTATGAGCAATCTTTCCATGTCTGTCAGAAGGTGAAACTCATCACATAACAGAGACCACTATACCTCCACCCAGTTTCTGGGTTGTTCATAGAGCTGTAGACAAAATTAATGAAAAACAGTTTGACCATGTGGATGGTTCATTAATCGGAAGGGATCTCCGGAAGGCCAAGGGTGAAGGTCAAATAACATGGAACCCAAAGGGTGGGGTGATAGACTGGCGGGATTTTGAAAAAAAGGCTTTATTTAGAGAGGTACGAGCATTTTGGGGTAAAAGTCGGGAACCCATCTTTTTAGCATATTTCAGGTATGCTGAATCCGAAAAAACCGGTTCCCAAGCGATATTCCAGGTCCTTCACCTCCTAATTTGCATAACAAAATGGCCGCCAAATTAGCTATTTTTGATCATTTCAAAACCATAACATTCAATATCTTATGGTTTAGGAAAGCAAAAAAGGCAAACCAAGTGGCTCAAATCAATGTTATGAAGACCAGGGAATAACACACACCATTTATAAATCAATTATACAAGTTTGATGGTCATTAATATGCTAATTAGTAGCCGCCATTATACAAAAATGTCTTTTCTTTAATAACTTCCTTACTAATCAAGCAAATAAAACAAATTAAAGTTCTATACCAATGTTTTAAGGGTCAAGGAAGATGATGAAATCATCTATTAAGTCATAACACTCATCCAATATTAATCATGCAAGAATAATGGTCAATAGCATGCTAATTAGTGACGAAATATTACCGAAAATAATAATCCTCTTAATATCTTCTCTGTTTATCCAGCAAACTTTACAAAGTAAAGTTCTATACCAATGTTGTAAGAGTCAGTGAAGATAATGAACACTCATCAAAAAGTATCTATGGAAAAATAATAGTCATTAGCATGAAAAATAGCGATGATATATTCCAGGTAACGAAGCTGCTAATCCTGCAAACAGTACAAAATAAAGTTATATACTGGTATCCAATATTTTAATGGTCAATGAAGAAGTCAATGAGAAAGACATTACACACATCTGATAATATTTATGCAAGACCTGTAGTCAGTAGTATATTAGCAGTGTCATATGACCAAAAAACAAGCTTATTCGTATGTTTAAATTTGCTAGATCAGCAGAGGAGATGAGGGTCATGGCTGGAATTCTGTTTTGGGGGATGCAAAATTAGTCAGGAGCTCCCAGAATCCAACAGTGTCTTTTGATGGCCAGAGATGCGTTCTAAGCAATCTGAAGCAATAATTCCCCCATAAAAGACAAGGAATCACTGTATATATTATCATTTTATGAAGTGTCCAATTTAGTGAATATTGCACATCATACACATATTAAATGGAAATAATGCAAATCATTAGTGAGATGACTTTAGATATGGCTATATAGTGGGGTCTGAACCATCATCTCTAGCTCTTGCCTCCTTCATTTGCATTCTCCATTCTTTCCAGTGACCCCTACCTCCGTATTCTCCCTTTCCGCCTCCTTCCCAGCTCTCCCCTCCTGCCTAATAGCTTCTGTCTCCTCCTGCCTGACTGCCTCCTCCTAGCTCTTGCCTCCGCAACAGCTCTTCTCTCCTCTCTCTGGCCTATGTCTTCTTCCATGCGGCCCCCTATCAAACTATTGCCCTATTCCAACAGCTGTTGCCTCATAAAATTGTTTCCTACCTCTCTGTTAATCTTTCTTTGCCTCCAACATTATCTGCATTCTCCTCTGCCTCCTGCCCAACTCCTGCCTCCCTACTCAATAGCTCATCTGTATCCCCTTCGCTGTCTACTTCTTAGCTCATCGCTGATATTGGTTTCCTCCTCCCTGCATTTCCTCCTACTCGCCGGCTCTCCCCTCTTTTTTGCTTTTTTCTGTTTCCCCTAGCTCTTGTCCCTTCTTCTAGAGTGATTCTTCCATCACTCTCTGCCTACTCCTAGCTTATATAGTTGCCTCCTCCTTCCCTGCTTGCTCCCAGTTTCTCTTAGCTCTTTCCACTCCCTCAGTTGTCTCCGTCAATTTGTCCTTTTTATCTCCAATTTTTCCAGACCATCCCTACCTTTCTCTCTCACTACCAATGTGCCATGCACACATCATTTTGCCATTTTCTTTAATTAAAAGAATGGTTGAAGGCCTTACTGGTCGTAACCTTGGGAAATTAGTGGTTTTATTACAGTAGGATTGACAGGATTGCCTCAGAATATTTTTTTGCGTATCAGGAGTAGCAAGATGACTTCATTTCTGAGTTGAGGGTTATCATGTCATCTTGACACATCCAGACATGGTGTAACCTTTGCTGAATTTCAAGGCAAGGAATGTGCCGCAATGCATTGAGTCCCTGAAAATTCAGAAGAAACACCTTTTTCTGCAAATATGGCATCGCTAATAATCATACAAATAACTATTATTATTCTGGCTTTATTAATATATTTTGTATGTATTTGTGAATGAATTCATTGACCCTTACAACAGTGGTATGGAAGTTTAATTTGCAAAATGTGAAATGTGTTAGATTAGTAAGGAAGACACTATGAGAAAAACATATTTTGTTTGTGATAAGGCATTGCTTATTAGTAAATACTAATGATGATTATTCTTGCATAATTAATATTTGATGAATGCCATTAATTAATCAACCTTTGACTTTTTAACCTTTAGTACTGATCATCTCTCCATGAACAAAATAAATTACAATTACAATCTATTTGTAAAGTATGCTGGATTAGCAGGGAGGATATGAAAAAAACGTATTTTTTCTGTAATATTTCAACGCTAATAGCATAATAAGCATACTAATGACTATTATTTTTCCCTAATTACTATTTGATTAGTGTTATTACTTTATGAATCACTTCATCACCTTCAAGGACCCATAAAAAGTTTGGGATAATAGAACTTTATTTTTAAAGTTTGCTGGATCAGCACGGAAGATACAAAAAAGACTTTTCTGAAATATGGCATCACTAATTAGCATACTAATGACTATTATTTTCGATAATTAATATTTGATGAATGTTATGACTTTATAGATAAGTTCATCATCTTCATTGACTCTTAAAACATTGGTATAGAACATTAAATTGCAAAGGTTCCAAATTGGCAGAGAAGATACTTGAAGACTGTTCTTTTCTGTTATGTTTCATTGCTGATTAGCATACTATAATGACCATTGTTCTTGCATGATTAATATTGGATGAGTGTTATGACTTAATAGATGATTTCATCATCTTCCTTGACCCTTAAAACATTGGTATAGAACTTTAATTTGTTTTATTTGCTTGATTAGTAAGGAAGTTATTGAAGAAAAAACATTTTTGTATAATGGCGGCTACTAATTAGCATATTAATGACCATCAAACTTGTATAATTGATTTATAAATGGTGTGTGTTATTCCCTGGTCTTCATAACATTGATTTGAGCCACTTGGTTTGCCTTTTTTGCTTTCCTAAACCATAAGATATTGAATGTTATGGTTTTGAAACAATAAAAAATAGCTAATTTGGCGGCCATTTTGTTATGCAAATTAGGAGGTGAAGGACCTGGAATATCGCTTGGGAACCGGTTTTTTCGGATTCAGCATACCTGAAATATGCTAAAAAGATGGGTTCCCGACTTTTACCCCAAAATGCTCGTACTATTCACATATTTCAAAAATCCCGCCAGTCTATGAGGGGGTTGGTCTAGTGGTAGCGTGCTGAACTGCCAATCGCTGGGTCCTGGGTTCGAATCCAGCTCTTGCCGGGTCACCTGGGCCTATGTTGGACCGCTGTTTCAATCATCCTTCACCTCATTGCCGTGTCCTCCTCTTGTCCTAATTAGCCTACCAAGTGCATAAATACAGGACGTAAAGCCCCAAACATCCATCCATCCATGGAAGCCAAAGGTCATTGGGGCTTTGCCTTCTGCACTGTGTATGGATTGCTTGACCATCTTCTTGGTGTCTGTGTTTACCATTGCATCTGAGGCATCTGAGGCATCCTGATCCCTTTGTTATTGATCTGCTTGCATGTGGCTGTGTTGGGCACTGTTGGCAGACCTTATAAAATTCCTTGTGGGTCAGCTGTTGGACTGCTCTGTTGGACCGCTCTGTTGGATGCTCTGTTGCCCCAGCTGTTTATCATGCCCCAGGTATCCTGGTATCTGATCCCAGCACATCTTTGCATATGCTGCCTTCTCAATAGTCACATACATGTATAAGACAATTCATGCCTTATACTGGTCCTTGTGCCTTCATGCTCTTCTGAATATATGTTGTGTATGGACCACTCAATACAGGTTGACAGTTGAACAGGAGAGCAAAACTCCAGATAATGTCTTAGATTAATTGCTATATTTTGACCAAGACAATGGTTAAGATTGGGTGACACAATTATGAAATTGGATTTTGCAAGAAATATTTGTTAATAATAAGTTTACGAACTGAAAATCCAGAGCGATTGCATTAAAAATTCAAAGAGACAGGTTGATGATGAGTGTTTGGGGGCATCCGTTTACTTGTATGTCTTGAGGTTGTTGATCAGTCATTCCGTTGGTTTGTTGATCAGTCATTCCGTTGGTTGGTTTGTTGATCAGTCATTCGGTTGGTTGGTTTGTTGATCAGTCATTCGGTTGGTTGGTTTGTTGATCAGTCATTCAGTTGGTTGGTTTGTCAGCATGTTGGTTCAAAGAATAAACGTCTTCTTAAAAATAATATCCGTGCAAACCAACATTTTGCTTTAAACCTCGAAGGCATCACGTGAAAGCAAGACAACATGTGATGCTGAACTGAATTACTCACCTCATAATTAAAATGATTGTCTTACTGAATTTTGTTAGTTGAGAATTAAGAAACTGATTATTTCATGCCTCTGGGGGAGGGACCAGGCAATGTCATTATTCTCATATGGAACTTAGCCGGCAACAGGTTAATTGCTTATGGCGGCCTTAATGGTTTGTGAAAAGTCTGGCAGGAAATTTTCATTTAAATTGCAGATTTGGCATTTGTAAAATATTGTGAAGGGAGCTGGGTTGCATGTGTCATGCACCTGGTTGCAAAGGGAGGAGGGAAAAGTTTATTGGCCAAGAATGGATTAGGATTGTTGCAAATCAGCTTGCATATTCACGTTTTAATGACATTCTATCCTAATTACCTGGATGTAAACTGTCCTTATTAGCCATCTCAGAAAGTCTCAGAGAGTCTCTGAAAGAGTCTCTTGAAGTCTATGCTTGAAGTGAAGGTCAGGCGGCTGTCTTAAACTGACCCGCTGCTTCTGAGCTGCACCTAAATGGCCAGATATACTCCTCTCTCCGGCAGTATCTCCTCCGATGCAAATCAAGCATTATGGATGTCCTTCATACTACTTTAGGAGGCAGTAATTGACTGGAGAGGGCTAAGTCCTGTTTCTAAAGTGCCTTATTATGATGGATTTTCATAGTATTTTCATACACATATCAACTTTGTGTGTTGAGTTCATCGAAACTTATCGAAACTTTTTGTTCTTATTGATTTCCCGAATAACTCGTCGACAGTTGTCGTGTCATAAAATGAGATGTCTACATAACATAAAAAAGGACCAATGGCCTTTGTGAGCTTTGCCACACCTGTCTGTGTCATTTAACTGTTTTAGTGTCAGTACAAACAAGTTGTAGCTGAAAATTAGTTTTAAAATTGGCTTGAAAAACTGTGTTCTTTCGATATTCGTGATTTTGAAACAATTTGACTTGATAACGCCTTGGAGTAGTCTGTAGAAAGGATTGTGTTGGTTTTTCAATTCTGTGTATGTAAAGCATACTATGCATGCGTCATAAGTATGTGAGGCTTTTTAAAAAAATTCTGGTTCATTAAAGTTACTCTGAATTGGTATTGTTGATTACGCTTGTTAATTTTTTGCTCATCGGATTAGAAAATGAAGAGCTATTGTCATCACCGATGAGCATCGTCGTTGATAGACGAGCAATATCGAGCATTGATAAACTTTTTTTCCGTGATAGTGCATTTGAAAACTAACTTGTCCATGGTCCACCAGTGTCCCAGGAATTGAGCAATTTACAAATTTTATGTTTTGTCTGGAATATACATATACAAGCACAGTGTAGATGATATTTACCACTTTGGCTGAACTGTATAAGTGCAGACTGTAGAATATGTGAGGGATGATGGTGGCAAAGGTGTCTATTCCTATTGACTCTTGTCATAACAAACTGTCGAATGAGATGATCTTGCCTGGGGCGCGACTGGATTATCTGCTTAGAATGGCTGTCAGGGCATGTCACCAGCTTGTCTTGGCAGCCCAAAACAAACTTATGTAAAATGTCAAAAAATGTCAACCCAGGTACTCAATTAGCACAGTGGTTTGGAGATATAGTTCTCTGTTGTTTAGGATGACCAGAAGATTTTACCAACTTAGCTCCGTAACCTTTGTGTAATTATTATAAATTTAGTTGAGCTTTCGGGTAGTTGAAAAGATAAATATTTTTATCTAGAAAAAGGTAATCCAACTTACACAAACTAATATAAATATATATGTCGAATAACTTCAAGGCACTTTTCAGTTGAAATACTGTAATTTATTTCAGCGTCATATTTCTAACTTCCTATGTAATTTCAGATTTTTAATGAAACATAACGTACATGTAACTGCCATTTTCAGTGCATGTAGGTGATTTCTGCTCGTTTATTTTGCTTAATGTAAAGTCCTTGGATGAGTTTAATGGTTACCTTACACTATATGTGAAATAGCTTTTAAGCTGCACCAAACCAGAATTACTCCATTAATGAAAAAAACGTCTTAATGGCTCCAACGAAACTTGAAGAGACAGTCCCTTTAATTATTTTACGCCATAATGCTTCTTGTTTTGTGGACTAATTATGTTGGAATAATTCAGTTTTTCAGTGGTTTTAAAATGAAACTTACTGCTCAAGAAGGAAATCATGCTCACTGGAGAAATTTCAAGCCACCCTGCCTTCCAGTGGCTCCCAGTGGCTCCCAGTGCCTTCCAGTGGCTCCCAGTGGCTCCCAGTGGCTCCCAGTGGCTCACCATGCCTGGCCCTGATGTCATTACACACCTCCGAGAAGAGTTTCAATTGAATTCTCAGCAAAAGCCTCCTGGAGACAGGAAGACAAGAGATTGATTGCAAGCAATTATAAGGAGGAAGCGGAGAATTGCTCTTATTAAAATGATCAAGGTTCACTCGTTAAGACTTAATTACCCGGGAGGTCACCGCAGACCATTTCCTTAACCCCGTCAGGTTGATAACTTTTTCCAACCCACTTCAGCGGCATGGATGGAATTAAAATTTCAAACTCCTAACAAATATTTAAAGGTCTGTCAGATATGATACTTCATCCACGGTGGTTCCATAATGAGTTTGACATTTATATTTCATATTTCGTCTTGTTAGTTGCCTTTTACCGAAAGGCCCAATTTTCAGAAAAGAAAACCAGGTTGGCTTGATGAATTGCAGAAGTTGAAAAGAAGCATTTGTTGGCTTTTTGGTTAATATTGAAAGAGCGATAGACCTGTAACTTTATGTCGTCGTAGTTGCGTGAGGTGCGGTGAGAGGCAAATTGAGCTGTGCCTATGGAGGTGCATTGATGGATGGAATGAGCGGGACACCTTGTCATTCATCTCACTCCAAGAGCTTAAACTCATAGTCGAAATAGATTTGGGCTTTGAGCGAGCATTCAGAGGCGGATAAACGACGATCCTGAGTCGCTATTGGTCTAGCAGAAAAGCCGAGGAGACTGGATTGGTGGCGCAGCATGAAAGGCTTAGATAACCCCGAATATTCCTAAGATTTGGAGCTATTCTTTGTTTTGCCTGCGAGGGTGACCCGTGCTCCCTTGTCTGGTCGCTGCATCGGAGAAGAGCATCCCTAGATTAGAGTTAGCGACAGACCTGTCTGCCATCGCATGTGATCATTGTAGAACTGTAGACGGTGGCTGCTGATGCGGGAGTGATGTAATCCTGATGGACAAGGATGGCAGTAAATCAATGGATTTGTCACCTCAGGGCTGCAGCTCAAAAGCTTACTGGCTCCTGCATCCTGGTCCTTCTTGCTCACGGGGACAAGCCCAGGTCCACTTTGTTAATGGCGGTCCATCGATGGTCAAGAGAAGTAAGCGCAAATCAATACACTCCAAAAAATTTCAGACAAAATTGGTTTTTTAGATTCAAAATGGTTTTTTGAAAAACCAAATTTCAATGCAAAAAACCAAAATGGATTTTTTTAAAAATCCATTTTGGTTTTGCATTGAAATTTGGTTTTTCAAAAAACCATTTTGAATCTAAAAAACCAATTTTGTCCCGACATTTTTTAGAGTGTTGGCCTTCAGACGGAACACTCTGCACTTGGTCTCTTAAGCCAGGTTTAGTCTAATTCACTTTAAATGGAAAGCTTTCAAAAAGTTTTACAACTTGTATATACTGTTGGAGTTTCACCGAAATGGACTGCTCCGAAGGCTTTCTCTTCCTTCTTTTTCCCTGCTTCAAACGTTGGATTGGATTATTGTCATTCAGCGGGCGTTTTGATGTCAAGCAGTCCAGAACATAGACCATGACCACGAATACCCTTATTGTTGGTTGTGGGACCCTCTGGTGTCATGCAGGGCAACGTTGTGTCCCTGTGTCTTTCCACATGACAGATTGTGGGACCTGGTCTGAATATATAACTGCACATCAAGGCTCTTGTGACATACACGTTTCCTCCTTGCCTCATAAACTTGTCTTCTCTTCTGCTCCAGAATGTATGGGTGCATCTGATGGGCCTGATGGTTGCTGCCCACAAAGTGATCTTTGATGTTGGACCATCGATTGCTCAAACAATATATCCAGCTTTTAAACACCGTAAAAGGCTGAGCGAAGAGTCTTGGTATGCCGGGTGCATGGACAATCAATGATATTTTGGTCGCAACACCTTGTTGGTTTTATGCTTCCAATACATGTTCTGCATGTCTCCAGTTGGCCAGTCCTTCTGCCTCTCTTCCTCTCCTTAGGGTTGCCAACAAATATCGATTGGTTGTTCCGCAAACACATGGGGTGAGATAACGAGCCCTTAGCGGTGGATTCTATGGATCTTGACCCACTTCTCAGGGTGGAGGCTCTTTGCTGCTCTATGTATGGCACTTTAAAGTATGGTCCTCATGGTGGTGTCCTTATGGTGGTGTCCTCATGGTGCTGCCTTTGATGCTTTCTCACTTTGGCTTTAGTGAATGTCCTCATAATACTGTCTCTCTGCACTGCAGCTAAGAATGTCAGCTTCTCTAAATATTTGATCAAAAGATAAAGTGCTTTACCAACCTTGTGAAGGTTAAAATGGTATGCTCCTCCGGTTAATGTTAGGTCGTTTATTACTAGCACCGCCATGTGGTGCTGTCACTCGCCTTGCCCTGAACTGATTTGGATCTTGATTTTTTTAATTGTCGTAAAGATTATGTATATTGCAGATTAGATATAATATATAATATTATTTAGACAAAACAACAGTTAGGTGTCCATGTTGTGTCAATTATGTAAGACTTCATAATGGGGAATTTGTGAAGTTCGCAACTCCCGTTAATGGTTGTACGCGAATCTAATGCCCGGACATGTGAGTTTGTCTCCTTCCCATGAGATTCAGCTAGGAAACGAAATGGAATATTGCAACAGCTCTTAGAAATGACATCCAAAACATTTAATAACCTCGAGGGCTCATCAGAAAACATTCGCTTCCTTCAGACAGCTCTTGAATTTGCAGAGACGCGCTTCTTTTGCGATCTTCCGAGAAAGTAAATGTTTAAAGTTTGTGGAAACAAATATTTTTAGGATGCTTTTTACACTGCTAATTGTTCATTTTGAAGTGTCAATAATACAGAATAATGCTCACTCTACGCTGGTAACACCATACAACCATGATATGTGATGTTTCATGAATAGTCTGTCGAGGTTTCAAATGACTTCGACTTGGAAGTTTACTCGGCAAAGTAGTGAAAGAGGTTTGTTTAGATGTAGAAAAGGGAAGAGGCTTCTTGAGAAGCCTGTGGGGCAATGGTAGATGGCAGGGCAGGCAGGCAGGGCAGGCAGGCAGACTGGAGGCAAAGTAGCTTTTGATATTTAGCTAGTATACCTAGCAAACAGGAAACAGGAAGAAACTCGAGGGTTCTGCTTGTTTCTGCCAAAAGCACCTGGCTCTGTTAAAACTTTGATGATGGCAGATTAGCCTGCGCAGACTTGGATCTAGCGGGCCAAGTTGACCTTATTCAATTACTGTAAGCATTAGTTAGTAGGTGCTGGGGGATTGGCCTGGTCTGCCTCTGGACCTGTATCACAGACTTGTCATCCCTCTGGAACTCTCTCTGCATCCCCATCAGGGCATTCTGTTGCAGAAGACCGGCCCAGCAGGTGTTCGCCGAGATGGACTTGAAATTACTCCTGATCTTGCTCTTCGGCTTCCTTGGTCCTTGGTCCTTTGTGAGATTTCGACTCCTCCAGGAGGTCTCTCTGGTTCGGTAAAAGCATTTCACTTAAGTCTCTTTAGCCACATAAAGCTCGCAACCTGCATCCATGTTTCCTGTGGCTTCGCTTGCATCTTCTTTGTACTGACTTTCGGATTTCCGATGGTAATTTTACTGCTTATTCGCCCTCTGGGCAGTCATTCCTGCACTTATTTATCCCTTCTGATAACCATTCCTCCATCTGTCCAGTTGTTCTTGCAGCCGCTGGCCATTTGATCAGATGGACTCAATCCACTGAACCTACAAAGGGTCACGGTTTCCTTAAGAAGTGTGTTGATCATGAATTACTTGTCTTTGTTTTCCATAAACTCACCGCGTCTCACCAGCGTTAGTGACTTATTCATACCAAAGGACCTTTCTGGGAACACAGAGGGTTTGACACTTAGACGCCTTTGGAAGGGCCCAAAGACAGCTAAAGACGGTGCTCATGTAACATTCATGAGATTCTAGATCAGGAGGCCACACTCTAAAAAATGTCGGGACAAAATGGTTTTTTAGATTCAAAATGGTTTTTTGAAAAACCAAATTTCAATGCAAAACCAAAATGGATTTTTAAAAAAATCCATTTTGGTTTTTTGCATTGAAATTTGGTTTTTCAAAAAACCATTTTGAATCTAAAAAACCAATTTTGTCTGACATTTTTTAGTGTGTAGATCAGGAGGCCAGGGGCTGCCTATCTCACATAGCACTGGACTTGCCCTGCTGCGGTCTGTCATAAAGTACACGGTCTCCTGTCACCGTCCTCCTCTCCCTTGCACTTGTGCCTCTGTCAACTGTCCCTGGCATGATGTCTCTATGTGCCTTTTAATGGTCTCCACTCCTTGTTTGTGGTCCTCCTTGATTCAACTTTGCGGTCTTCTTGATCTTTTCTTTCCGGGCATTCTGTGTCCGTAAGGCGTCTTAAGAAAATATATGCTTTGTTAATGCAAGTATCTCTTGTTTTCTCTGTAGGTCTCTCTTCCATAATGACACTCTTTGAGCCTTTGTTGTTGTTGCTGGCACTTTGTCTTTGATTAGACAATGGGTAATTGCTTGTCCAAATGTGAGTAACAGGTGCAAAAGAGACAGCGCATTGCCAATTCTTGAGCAGGTAGCGTTGCAATGTCATGCAGCAGTCTTTTTTCAAATCCGAAGGAAAAAAGTAGGCCAAAAAAGGCATCCAGTGCCATCCATCCAATGTTATTTGGACAAATTGTCATAATGCATAATTTGTCAAAAGCATTTATTTGAAGCGTGCTCCCTATACCTGGGTGTGATGACTTTCATGATATCATGCACATTGTTTATTTGAAATTCAGTCTAACCCATGCATTCCAAGCTGTCTGACAGGATCTTTACATGATGAGTGTATCTGTCTGTGGATTTATGGATTACACTGCACGGAATGTTGCATTCAGGGATGATTTGGTTCAATATTATCAATCATCAACATCAGCACTCAGCAGTGTCTATAACTTGTGATGCACTTGATAGTTATTAATCAAATCACCTGGCTCAGTAAAAGTATGTAGTGCTACAAAAATAATTACACCTATACTGTTGAAGAGGTATTTTGATTATGAAACATACAATACAGTACAATGAACATTCAACAGACTGTATATTTTGGTTACGTGACAATCATTATCAAGGTTTGCTTTCATTACATCCTCGGATGACATACATTAATCAGTGCCTTGCCAGAATGCCATCAGCAAAACGAAACACAATCACATATTGTCTGAGTAATCACATGGCACTCAGGTTTATGCTGCAATCAGCCAATAGGGAGGGAACTACCCATCCAATTTAAGACAAACAGGTAATCAGTCACTGGTGGTAGTAACAGGATGCATCAAGTGGCCAGGTATGGCAGCTGACTGTTCTGGTATGTGTGCCTGTTGTGTGCCATAATGGGATTGCAATAAAGTTTGCTTTGTTGTGTGTGGGAATCATGAGTGATTGATGGTATTGCATGCATTGTCTATAGATTTGATATGAAATTTATTGAATTGGTATTGGTGCATGTCTGGTATAGCCTATACTATAGGTGCATTCATGGCTTTGGATGTGTTTCATCACATTTTGTTGCAGAAGAAATGATATCCATTTTCATTGAATTTGCTCATTTCTTCATAATTGTAAGAACCTTAAAAATAGCAGCAAAATGGCTTGAATCACATTAAGATTTCAAATACATAGCCTGTAGCTCAGCAGTGGTAATGTCTTTAGATTTGAAGTTGGAAGTGCTGCTGAAATATAAAAGCCCAATTCTGCTGCAGAAGCACCAACTATTGGAAGAGCAGTCAGAGCATCCCTGCACCCAGCTGCTCCCACATCACTGCCTGCATCAGCATCAGTCTCATTAGCAGGGACTGGCAGAAAAGAAAAGACGTGCTGTCCCTTTTTGGCAGTTGCTGTGCACCCCGCTGTCTTCGGCATAAGTTGCATAAGTGACTCGATGCCATTACATATATTGTAACATATTACAAGAATATTGCATAAGAGAAATAAGAGAAGAAGACAGAAAAGAAGACAGAAAAAAAGAAAGAGAAGAAGTTCAAGGCACTCTAAGTCTGACTGTTGCCACTTGCAATGTGTTACATTTGCTGCATGCAATAGTGACAAGACGAGTAGCCCAAGGTCCCTCTTGTGGTCCCAAGTGACCTTGTAAAACGACCTTGGCAGTCCTGAGAGTCCTGAGAGTCCTAAGTGTCTGTCCTTAAGTGTCCCAAGGTGTCCTTAGTCATTTGGGATTCGTCATTAGCACATGAGGGCAGCAGAGGCAACCCCATCAGGCGGATTCGGAGGCAGGAAGACGATGTCAAGATCAAACTGATCCTGGAGTTCTCCTGCTGAATGCAAATATAAAGGCTGCCTATCGCCACTTATCTGCTCCATTGCCTGGCACATTTGCATATCTTCACCTCTTGAGCGGTAAGGTGAATACACATCAAGAAGTTTGCATTGAGCGACGACTTTGTCATATCGAAGCCGCTGCTGGTGCCGCGAAAAGGCTCGGGAGCTGAAATGTATGGGTGATGATGGTTGCAATCTAGTGATGAGGATGCTGAGGGTGCTATTTACATCAGATGGAGCTATGGAGCCAGGGTACAGCTGTTATAGCAAGAGCATCCAAATTCTGAAGTATCTCAAATGTCTCGATCCGCCACGTCCTGCTTTGATCGTGCAGGAAAGATCGACAAGAAAAGTAAATACGCTTGCCCATCAGGTTTCTTTTGTGAGCAGTTGCATGGAAGCAGCTGGTCCAATGATTTTCTCTTCGAAATGACTTGCCGTTTACCTTTCTCTGTTTGCTGTGTAATTATTCATCAGTTCTACTCACCAGGCTTTGTCAATGCCCGCCAAGCTTGAAATTTGGTTGGGCAGATTTGGTAAGGGCAGCGAAGCTTTGTCTTGTGTGTTCGCTATTTCAAAGAGAAGCGAGGGCGGGAGCACTTGTACTTGGCAACATTGCCACCTGCTTTGATATAATTGCCCTCTCATCTGGCACAAGCGTGAAATATTGTGTGTAATTAATGGGGGTGTATACGTAACGGATCATAAAACTTGCAAAGCTACATTATCTAGAGTGAATGGACTTACGATCAGTGATGAAATATTGATTGTGTGCATGGAATTCAGTCTAGACTGCCTTAATGACTAATAATGAGTGTATCTGTCTATGGATTTAGGGATTACACTGCATGGATGTACCATCAATGTAGCATTCGGGGATCAGGTTGGTTCGATATACATCGACTTTGAAATGTCCCGAGTGATCAAGGTCATCACGTCTTGCATGAAATCCTCCAGAAATTGGATCAAAGAAAGGAGTAAATGAAACCTCGTGGCGTCCATGGGGGAGTTGCACTTTGCCAGGGATCAAGTCTCCCAGTTGGGGGGATTCACAAGAAAGGTTACTGGGTCAGTGCTGAATTACTAAGAGGTCAGCAGTAGCATTAGCCCCAAAATTCTCCTCTGTGAGTCTGTGTGTTGATTAAGATCTAGTAAGTTCAGTTCTCGTCCAGATCTGGTTCGGAGAGACCTTGGAGATTCTTCCTCCGCGCGTGATCTCTTCGTTTTAAGAAGCTCCCTTACAAGATGTTTATAGCAGTTGACCAATCCGCCTAGTCATGAAACACTCATGAAGTTGAAGAGCCTGATGGGCTAGAGCAGATGCTCACATCAAAGCTTCTCCGCATGCATCATTCATTGCAACTGCCCTTCCCTTGTAATTGTTCTAGGCTGCAGGAAGCTGCACGGTGTTGGCATGTTGCTCTTGCATGTTGCAAGGTGGACATTACGCGAGTACTATGGATGTATGTGGCATGGTTGTTGATGTGTACTTCATGCTATATGCACCTTCGTCTGGTTGGAAAATGACGGTTACGTTGTGTCTACACAGACCGCATACCACGATGCATATTATTGCATAATGGTGTGGACGCTCTACCAGACATTGTTGCAGTCTTAATTCTATATGCACCCTTGTCTGGTTGGAAAATGACGGTTACATTGTCTCCATACAAACCCCATGCCACAATGCATATCATGGTGTAAACCCTCTGCTAGACATTGTTGCAGTAACCATTTGATGGTTGCAAACACACAGTGCTCACTGCTCAGTGGTGTGGAAATGCCAGACCATAGTGGAAGTGGCCATATATATTACATACCCACTGATTGTATCGAAGTGGACTTGGTTTAAAATCGAGCACATGTTGGTAGTGATGTTCTCCACATGGTGGAGGTGTGGCCTTTTGAATATGCTTAATGGTGATGTGGACATGGTTCATGTTAGTGCAGACATGTTGCTGCCATGCCATGCTGCTGCCATGTGCTGCCATGTGGTATGCAAACAGTGCTTGGGTATTCGGGGTCTCGCAATTGCATCTTCGGCTTGAGCAGCGACTGGCATCAATTGACATGATGACATTCAAGTCTGATTGGCTCACGGCAAACAGGCAGCCGTGACTGTCATCTCACGCGGGCAATCTGTGGGGCCCGTGACAATTCTGGCTGGAGCGAATGTTTTCTTTGTATTGGACGGTCACAATGTCACTGTGCATTGATTGTGGGCAGTGAGCCTTGCGATATTCTCAGGAATGCTCTCACCCAGCTGCTGAGACAGCCAGCGATGCTATTGATCCTCCATCGGCTGCTGCGATCATTGATTTGTCTGTAGACTCCATGAAAGCCAGTGGAAGTGGAGGGCAGGGGGCTGGGGAGACACCGGAGAGACACTGGAGAGACACTGGAGAGACACTGTGGTCCCAGAGTATGAAAGAGTCGGCGAGCGCCATTAGAGTCGCTGTAGCATCTATCAAGACAATAGCAGTGCGAGGCGCTTGATTGGGTTGGGCAAGAAGTGTGAGAAGAGATGGCACCTTGTCTATCGATTCGGAGAGACAACAAACTGGGAAGGAAAGGCGGTTAGGCAGAGCAATGAAGTGCAGCCCTGGCCAAACTAACTTAGCCGCAAGTGTGATGAGGACCAAAACAGACATCGCTCAGTTAAGGCAAGTATCAACAATTACAGCATGTCCCAAGGCGAAGGCAATCAGACGAAATCACTGGTGCCTTGGGCTACCCCAAGTTCAATGGCCCGCCTCTTGGTCCCCTCCCAGCCCTCTTTTTACAAGCAGTCCTTTCGGAATAACACACGACTACTCCATCATATTGTACATTAAGCCTGCTGTATGCTTGTTTGCTGTTGGGAAGTAACATTGCCTATTGACTAGGCACACAGGAATTCAATAGGTTTGCCTGGGGTGGTGGGTTCTTCACAGGAAAGACAAATTATCCCTAATTGATTGTTTTTCCTGCCTCTGTTACGTTGTCCCGGCATCAATAGTTTTGATGATAGGTTTGAGGGTTTGTCATTACTTCTGACACAACTCGAGTTCTGCCGGTTGTGAGGATGGGCTGGGGGTCAATTTGGAGGCAGGGGTCAGGATGCTGCCGGATCCACATCTGTTTCTTCTGGATGCTGGATTCTGCCTCTGCCGCTGCTGCTGCTGAGGGCCCTGCTTTGTGATGTGCTCTGTTCTAAATGGATTCATCCATTCAAACATCTCCAACAGACTGGCTGCAGCTTCCCTGCCTCAGGCTACCACTCTATCAAAGCTGAAGACAAAATTTAAAAGCTATTCAAATTTTGCCCTGCAGCATTGCAGCAAGAACAGTAGACATGCTGCCTCTGCCTCCCAACCATATTACTTATGCTCCTTGAGTCATTGTACAATACAATATGTACATTGCTATGTCATTGCATGTACCAGGGAGCAAGGAGTAATGAAAGTATTGATCTATTTCTCATCGATATCTGCAATAACATCCTGACTTAACATTCTTCACTTAATTATGGAATTCTCCCATATGTTATTAATTTCTCCTGGGAGCAGTAATTGACTTCAGTTTGCTATTTCTAGTATGTTATTGTGTTAATTAATATTACACCTTGTTGTTGTAATTGATTATACAGAATAATAAAACAAGACTTATAAATCACCTTGACTATTGATCTCCTCTTCCAAATTTAATTATTTAGTCTGAAACTTGTGACATATTTATTGACTGAATATTGAATTGATGAGGTTTATCCAATATGGTGTCTCCCATAAACCCTTTGCTTTTATTTTAATACTGCCTTATCTATAGGTAAATGAATACATAGTTTCATGAACCAATCAGAATAGGTTTGGGGCCTAGTTACTGACCTTTGCATGGGACAATTGTGGCAAGAAATTTCCTTCTAAAAATATTAGGTGACTATATGTAAGTTCCGCCTTTTCCCCTTTCTAAGCAAGAGCAGATACTTGCATTACGTCTGATTTCACAAATTTACAACCGTTTCGCAAATATTCCAACTCTTCTCCATTTCACTTTGATGCTTGTCCCCAGTATAATGAAGTATTTTTTCTTGTACCGATGAAGAGATCGTCTGTATTTGAAGGGTGATTGGGTGACCTAAAAAATCCACCATTTGGGTTTTGGAAGAGATGAAATTACAAAGGAGTATCCAGATTCTGGAGTTTCCTTGCATGCTTTCATTGCCTTGTAGGCGATACACATTCCTATCACACAGCTATCTTGTTCTTTACTTTAAAGTTTATATAATTCATATAAGCTGCGCATTTAAAAGTTGAGTCAAGACATAACCCAGCAAAAAGGAGTGGGCCAAGGATGGCCCCCTGTGACACTCCACATTTTATATCAATAAAATGTATTTGAATGTCAGTAGCCAAATGTGACATATTGGTTTTTCTTTGCAGGTAGTATACAATTACTTTAAATTCTTCAGTTAATTATGGAATTTTCCCATATGTTATTAATTTCTCGTGGGAGCAGTAATTCACTTCAGTTTGCTATTTCTAGTATGTACCAGGTATACCATATTTATTCAGTTCATCTATTATAATAATTAGGACCCCATTATATGTGAATATTACTGTTCGATGTGTAAAGTAAATTAATTGTGTTAGACATTAGACTTAATGTCTGTTTTACATCAGTGACCATTTGTCACCCACCTAGTAGCTAACATTGTTAAATGTGTCATTTAAGTAAATTATGGTGAGTTTAATTACAGTTTAGAAAATTGCCATAAATTGCCTGTAATGGAGGATGTGAATTTATGGTTGAATTAGGAGGATAAGTGGTCCTTAAAAATCTGTGTGAAATCACTGAAATTTGTTGCAGAAAGGGCATGCATGTGACTGCGGGTGATTCATTAATAAGTCTTTTGTCAAATGAATAATTGAAGGACAGTTAGTCTAATATTGCTGAGGGGCGACATGATCGCATGTCAGAATAATGAGTATGCAATTAAACTTAGTTAAAACTTTCCTTTAGTTATGACTGGCAGCATTTCTCATTCTGTCTTTTCTTGACAAGTCAAGAAAAACACATGTTCTGGCTGCATGCATTGTGTGTTGAATAGCTCTTGCGATTTTTACAAAAAGATGAAATGTTGAAATGCTAGATAGAGCAAAAATGGCCTTGAGACCTTTGTTAACAGGCAAATGAGCAGTTTATGGGACCTATCATCCATTTATTATTCTGGATTAGTAACACATTGAGTTCTGCTGAGTGGAAGTTGTTACATTTTATTCTCCTCAGTGGTTCTTGCTACTTGGTGATGCAATGTTCTCATCAGACTGACATTCAACGTAATATGTTGTGAAGGTCATGGTTAGCAGACTAGTCTTACAAGTATGGCGTATATGAAGATAATATTATGTTTAAAAAGGTCACGACTTTTAAGATGATTGAATCATGGTGAACTCATGACATGGAAATTGCAGAAGCATGTTTTATATGATATGATTATAGAATGCAATCTTCCTGAAGGTCCATACACTGACATTAAAAATTTAACAAAAGTTAATTTGACCTTGAAAAGTGACAATTGAATTATTAACAAAACGCCTTTCTGGTGATATCTGAGATTGAATTAACATGAAAACCTGCATATATCAGAAATTTAATTATTGGCTTCCTCTAACCTTCTTGATCCCTATGACCTTGAACTTGAAGAATAACTTCAATTCATTCAACACTGAATGAAAAACTTCCACGGTGACCTTCGGAATTGACCTACACTTCTATACTGACCTTGACAGTTGACCTACTTTGTGTTCTTTTTGACCTTCTGAACTGACTCTCATAATGGAAGGGAAGCATGGTACAGAGCTGAGGAATATATCTGTGTTACACTGACCATTTGTCAGCCACCTTCTAGCTAACATTGTTAAATATGTTATTAAGTAAATTACATTGAGTACAATTGCAGTTTAGAAAATTGCCAAAAATTGCCTGTAATGGAGGATGTGCATTTATGGTTGAATTAGAAGGATAAGTGGTCCTTAAAAATCTGCGTGCAATCACTGAAATGTGTTTCAGAAAGGGCATGCATGTGACTGCGGGTGATTTATTAATAAGTCTCTTGTCAAATGAATAATTGAAGGACAGTTAGTCTAATATTGCTGAGGGGCGACATGATCGCATGTCAGAATAATGAGTATACAATTAAACTTATTTAAAACTTTCCTTTAGTTATCACTGGCAGCATTTCTCATTCGGTCTCTTCTTGACAAGTCAAGAAAAACACATGTTCTAGCTGCTTGCATTGTGTGCTGAATAGCTCTTGCGATTTTTACAAAAAGATGAAATTTTGAAATGCTAGATAGAGCAAAAATGGCCTTGAGACCTTTGTTAACAGGCAAATGAGCAGTTTATGAGACCTATTATGATCCGTTTATTATTCTGGATTAGTAACAAATTGAGTTCTGCTGAGTGGAAGTCGTTACATTTTATTCTCCACAGTGGTTCTTGCTACTTGGTGATGCTATGTTCTCATCAGACTGACATTCAATGTAATATGCTGTGAAGGTCATGGTTAGCAGACTAGTCTTACAAGTATGGTGCATATTAAGGTAATATCATGCTTAAGAAGGTCACGACTTTTAAGATGATTGAATCATAAAAACTTGCGACACGGAAATTGCAGAATGCAGAAGTATGTTTTATATCTTTATTTGATTTAGGAATGTAATTTTCCTGAAGGTCCAAACAATGAAATTGAAAATGAATTGAAAAAAAAATAATTTAACCTTGAGAAGTGACAACTGAATTATTCGCACAGGCCCTCTCTTGTGATTGTAGATTGAATTAATACAAAAGCCTATGTCTCACAAAATTTAGTGAAGGAGTTCCTTCGAACATCCGTCTGACCTTGAACTTAAAGATTGACTCCCAATTCATTCAACACTGAACGAAAAACTTCCTCCATGACCTTGGGAATTGACCTACACTTCATACTGACCTTGAGAGTTGACCTACTTTGTGTTCTTGTTGACCTTGTGAACTGATTCTCATGATGGAAGGGTTCTTGAATTGGGGATCAATCCTGACTGACCTTGAAACCCAACTGACATTGATTGGACTAGATTACCTTAACATTGTCTTAGACTGTTAACCTTGCAGATCTATCTATTATATTATCATGTTTACAAGGCCAAGTAATTTGTTCCCAAGGATTGGTGTACACTTTATGACATGCTTGTGGCGATTATGGCGTGGGCAGATCCATGAAGTCGTTTTAGGAGGAAGTTTACCTCAGCCCAGGTCTATTGAGGCTGTCAGGGGGAGCACACATTATGGGATTATGGTGATCTGAAGGCATTGAGCACCGTGACTAACTGGTAATGCGTGTACATCTCTTAATGCTAAGATCTTTATGCCTGATTTCTGAGTCTTATCGTCACTTAATGTCCCACAAATCTCAGTTATGGCCAAAGGCAGCTTTGCAAAATACTATGATCAATATTTTATAGCTGTGAGGGGCTGGCAAACAAATTGGCTTAATCCGTGGCACTTTGTGTACACTCTAAGACCAAGTGTTCTAGTATGAACACCATTGAGAACACATATCTGTAACAGTTTGAGAACATGTCATATATGTTCTGGGATCACTTAGAATACTCATGTTCTGTTTGTAGATCACCAGGGTTCTTATTGTAGAACACTCATTTAGAACAGCGACAGTCTTATTTTAGAACACAGGCAGCCTTATTTGAGAACTGCACCAATCTCACTGCAGAACAGTAACAATCTCAAAGTAGAATGCTGGTAATCTCATTGCAGAACACAGGCAGTCTTGTCATAGAACACTGACATTCCTTTCACAGACCACTGATGGTCTTGTCACAGAACACTGATATTCTTGTCATAGAACAGTGACATTCTTAACCTTAGAACATATCCAGTCTCAAACTAGAACATCTGGTGATCATGGCAGAACGTTAATGTTCAACGTCGAGATCATCAGGAATGCGTTCTGTTTTAAACACCCTGACATGTTCTGGCACTTGTAACAGTTTGAGAACACTGAAAGGGTGTTCTAGGCATCCAGTGTGAATGCCAGTGTTCTGAAATGTAGCAGATAGAACAAAATATAACATGCAATTCACTGAGATAATCAAAGATTTAATCTATTCAAACAATAAATTTCAATACAATTAAATTCATGTTAAACAAAATCAACATTTCATAGTCTGACATATTTATTTTAAAATGAGCGAAAACTTTATGAAGCCTTACACACTTTTTAAACATGTTGGTTTCATTTCATTAAGTTATAAATCCATCAAAAATATGTTGCATTAGTCAATGTTATACTGACTTAAACAGGAACTAAATTATATATTTTTCTCTTCTGCCCTATTGAAACATTCAACTGCCCAATTCACTTTACCAGATCAGGCAAAGACAATGCTTAATAGAATATTTGCTGGTTTTCTTTCCAATACATTTCAGAATTGTTAATTATCTTCTATATAGTTTTACTGAAGGATCTGGATGTAAAATTATTTGGCCCTCTTCAAGACAGTCCTTTGCAAGCTTCTAGTTATTGATTTCACATAAATGATCATCAAATCCATTTTAACAGAAATTTAATTGTACATGTAAACACAACTATTTTTTTAATTGCAATATTATTTTGAATAGCTTCATCTGGTGGGGTGTAAATAATAAATTGTGTTCAAGAATCCGCTTGATCCTTACAAGGCTCTTTCATCATCAAGTCAGTCTATAGGGTTTATCCAAAACCCAAACAGTAGTTTGCAACATGCCATTGCATCGCTGCAAAGATCATGGAATATTATAAATCGAAAACATAGTGTAGTCCCATCAGATATGGCATCAGATGTCTTCCTGTACAACGTTATGCCATCCACAAAAAGGAACATGCCTGTGATGATGTCATGAAGTCACCTTGGTGAAAACGTGGAATTTGTGGTGGGATCAACGGTGTTGCACTCAGGTTTGCTTCACTTCCTTGGTTGGCGTTGTCCTGAAATTATAAAAATAAATCTTCTTTAAATGAAGCCCACTTAAAATGTCCATATTTGCAATTATTTGACAAGAACTTCTTTGAAAAACAACTTTTCTACATACACATTACACATCATTTAAAAAAAATTATGAATACAGAGTTTTGCACTGTATAATTCAGGCCTCTCAGTGGTAACGACAAAAAATGCCCAGCAAATACACTAACATTAAAACAAACATTTAAAAATATTTCTTTGTTCTTAGAGTTTTTATAAAATAGATTTTTTAAATAACCATTCGATGCTTGCTGGCTGGAGATTTTATAGGAATTTTCAACAAAATGTATAGTGCTTTATATATATATGGCTTCAGGAATCAAAATATAAGGAAAATGAAGTGCTTACTGGCTTCAAATGTATGATAATTTATACAGTAATGACTTTTAAAGTTGTCGACATAATGTATCTGCCTAAGTAAAGTAAAATAGTCAATAAAAATTAATTCAATACCTGCATGCTGTACTTGTATGATTGCCTGGGAGAAACCACCCTTTCCTTAGTGCAAATCCTGTAGCTTTCTCCGCTTTCTTGATGGTAGGAAGTGTTTGCAGTTGACTCTGATTAATAAAGAGATAGACAACTATTAGTAAACAGAAGGTACCGCTAAAATTCAAACAATGCTATTTAGGCCACTTGGTCGAATATCAAGTTAAGTGTGTACAGTTGCGCCTAAAACTTTTGCAACTAATCAGAAATTCATATCTTGCTATATTTTCTGCTGGCCATGGAAGAATTGCAGATATTTGTAATGTTGCCTTGGCAATAAATTCTATAAATTGGCAAGCAGTTAAAAGGAATATATGAAGCCAGTAAGGAGGAAAACACATTTCACTTATGCCTCAACTTGTCGAAGTTTGATTTTGAATCTTATTAGGTCTTCGAAGAATTAAGATTACTGAAATCGAAAACCTGCAAAATGATTCTCATGCTTGCATGTAAATTAAGTAAATTTGGAAGATCAAAAGTTCAAGCATTGGTAGAAATGTGTTGTTTTTATGCTTTTCCTGAAACTACTTTTTGTTAATGTATCATGTACATTATACAGTTGAGAGAGGGAGAGAAAGAGATAAAGGTTATGTAACCGAAAAATAAACAAACATTTCTTTAGACAAGTTTTTTGGGTCCTTGGAATTCATTCCAAGACCATTGTCGTCAGCTTCATTTCCTGTGAACAGGCAAAGTTGGTGTACTCACTAAAACATTTCACAGACAAAATGATAACCCCAACAGATGTGCCCTTGTGATCAAGATGGTGCTTATGCACCCCTGGCTACAATATTGTGTTTATCAGTGCTCAAATTTTCTTCTATTAAACATATTTCTTCTGAGCTGTCAGCACTTCACACAAAAACTGGTTTCTGTATACACACCAAAAGTTGGACTGTGCTGCCCTCTTGTGCATAGTCACAATATACTGCTTTCTTATACCTAACTTGATAGATTGTTGGTAGAATATTGAATAGGCCCAACTTGCTGAAATAGACCAAGGACCCGATGCATGCATTGCATGCTATTTTTTCTTCTGCTAATAGCAAAACTGGTGGCAGTTAAGACACTTTCAGGCACAACTGCATGGCCCATAATCGACTAATCGTACATGTCCGTTCATTCTACAGCTTTTTACAAATTGCACAGCTTTGCCATTTGAAGCACAGAGTAAGAATATGTATTACCATTACACATTTCAAAATGAACAATCTCATTGACAATCAAACATGTTTCAATAAACATGTTTCAACAAGGGTTTGTAAATCTTAAAAGGTCAATTTGAGCTAAAGGTCAGCTACATAGCTAATTCTATGGAAAATTATGTAAATGAATACTTACCAATTCTTCAGTTGCTTCTTGGCTTATGACAGCTCAAATGACAGTAGAATAGATGTGTCCCAATTTATAGCTTGTTGCTAGACATAATACATTACTTAAGAGATGGCCCTTAAATTGCTTCATTTGCTTAAGAGAACACTGCCATTCAAATCTTAGTGGTCTGTTTAGTGCACCAGATGATCTGACAAAGATTCGCTGAGCCGTGACTCAGCCTAAAATGAATCAAGAACATGTCATGTTTCACTCAGATCATTTGCTGGACACCGGCAAGCAGATCAGAACACCAAACAGACATGTCATGTGTCCACCAGGCTTAGAGTGTAGGCTTGGAGACGAATTGTGCACCTAAAGTTAGATTGATGGGAGCAAAGCACGTTCGAGGTGGGTTTGTGCATGGCTGGCCCTGCAACTTGTCAACTTGTGCCTGCCAGTTAGATGTGATGAAGCAACGATTGTGCCATCCAATAATGATTCTAATTAATCCTAATTAATCCTAATTAATCAAATATAATGGTGATCTTTTTGACGTTTGCATTGTTGGATGGCTGCATGTTACTGCCTGGTGGCTGTGCATCAATAGGTTTGGCAGGAAAAGGTGCTTTTGTGGCAGTTTGTGCCCAAGAAGTTGTTCTTGCTTGGTGCAACAGGAGCTATCAGTAGAGGCAAGTGAGATGCTGCTGCTCTTCTGCCATTGGCTGCTGATGGTCTGCTGCTGTTGCTGCTGCTGCAAGAATAATTCATCAGCGCCCAACAAGCCAGGCAAGGATGCACGTGGTTCTGGCTGCTGGTCCTTGCATCTCAGTTAGTGTTCAGAGGCCACAGAGAGAGGAGGACATCACATAGCACAGGCAAACAGCACTGTCAGCTGCAATTGCTTTGCCAGTTGCAAACTTGCTTCCTACATCTCCTGCTGATATCCAGCATCTCTCTAACAATTGGTATAATCATCTCTGGCATACATCTCTGAGATACATCTCTGACATTGGCTACTGATTGTCCGATATCACTGATATCACTGAAACATTACAAAGATACAAAGAAGGAAGGGACCCTACTTTGCTCACACACTCTGATATGTCCCTTCCTTATCTGTGTGCCACTCCATTCTCTGATGTGCTGATACCATAGACTGTCCCACTGCTGCAACTTAGTGCCAAGCAAGAGGATTTCCAGTACTCCTTTGAAGTGAGGTGAGTGTGCTTCATTTTGCCTGTAGGGATGCTGGACCAGACTCTCTGGAGACTACAGCCAGCTAGCATGTAATATGATGTTCTAAGTGTCCTGTTCTTAGACCTGATCACACTGTATGAGCTTTTTAAAAACCTTTTTTAACACCATTCAACTCCATATTTTTATGAGTTACTTGACATTATTCTATGACATATTTGATCAATGTGGACAAGTTGATGTTGGTCTTGTGCTACCAATGAATAAGTTGCAGTAAGGGCCAATAAATAAGTTGTATGTGCAACACTCTAGTAAGTTATTTTGTTGTCTTAACATTTGATGGCTTAATTGAAGTTCGAAAGTTTCGAAACAGAGCCTGATGTATTTAGTTGAGGACATATCTTACTTCAAGTTAATTTCTTAATACTACCTTTGAAACCAATATGAAGACCCATTTCCAAGTTTCCAAATGCTGCATGAATACATGTGCAGGTGTGAAGTTATGGCAAGCATAAATATTATGTTGCTTATTGGTATCAATCATAAATCTGCATTCTTTATCTTTTGTGATTTATCACATTGGTCCCTACATAATGATTTGTGACAGAGATTATTCGCGATGGAGTGGTCTTCTGCGATGATGCAGTGTCGCGTCTACATCTTGTCGTTTGTCAAACTTGGTTACAGAAAGAGGGCTGTTTCGAGCTCGGGTTCATCTTTAGTTGAGGTTGGCTATTGATGGATCTCTCTGTCATAGACTATGTATGCAGCTGTGTAGATGGCCTTTGGCATTGTATGTGGCATTGGCTTCTGTTTAAGGTAGTTGCTGAGACAATAGTCACATAAGAAAGGGTCCAGTTGTTCTTCCTGGTTGTGTTGCGTCCTTTGATCTTCTTCTTTGCACTTGTTTCCTCTTCCTTGACACGGAATTGTCCTTTGTGTTTCTCTTAATACTAGGAGGCTGCAGGCCTACAGAGCTAATCAGAGTATCAGATGACAAGGCATTACAGCCACAGTATGTAAGCTGATCTTTATGTCCGTCTATGTGTGTTATTGTGCATGTCTAGCCCACATTCAGGCAACCAAATGGATTGCTTAAGATACAACGTAACATCATACCCTGTGAAATGTTATATATCTATATGAAGTTATTTGGAGACGCAGACTTTTTATTTGTTATTTTCCTTTCAAATTGTGTGTAAAATGATAATCTCGTGCTATTAAATCACATTTAAGATCATGGAGATTGTATTAGCATGATCTACATCACATTAAGATATTGCTTTATAACATGAGAATGTACTTGCTAGATGGAGAAACATATTCGTAATGTGAAGTGATTTCGTGCCTTTTCCAAATTTAGCTTCAGAAATCAAAGTGTTTGGAAACAAAACAATGGTTCTCAATAAACGTGCATAATTATCTCACTGAGATTTGTGTTTGTGACCCGTGACATCATGTGGCAACTTACATTCCTCAAGTATTCATTTCTTTTGATTGCGCTGTAGTAGATGATTTGCCTTATATATTGGTACAATGCACATTTCATTGGCTAATTTGAGCAGAAGCCATGCTCCACAAAACATAACTGCCATGGTCCATTTTCTGGTTGGCTGATGTTCTGCATCACTTTCAAAGGTGTTGTAAACTAGGTGCATGTAGATAGTTTCCTTTACCATGCCTCGAGTTTCAAGAGCTTGGCAAATATACAAGATGTTGATGTGTCTTGTGGGTGATTGAAGTTTGATGCCTTTTGATTTGGATAGGATGGCAACACCTCAGCATGTTTATTGCAAAGCCCAGAATGTCACTGTGTAACTGAAGGTTGTGCAGTTTCTTTCACTGTGGGTGTTCATTGCTTTCCCAGTGTGGGTGTTCAAACTCCAAAATACCATTTTGTGTTATTCATAAGTTGCTTCAGAAAGGTCGTGATATTTAGTTTGGACAAATATAGGTGAGTGACACAGTTTTTTTTGTGTGAAATTGGGAAGTATATATTTGCACGTGGAAGAGAAATGAGCATTGTTGCCTGTGCAGCTCACCTTATGAATATAACATACTTGATGTTACATGTACCCGTAGTCAAATTGAGCCAATGTTTCTGTAGGAAATCAAAACAAACTTGATAGAAAGTTATGTAAGCAATCCGTCAAATATTTGGAATTGCCATCTGCATCACCGTCGGATTCTGGCAATGTTTTATGAGTGTAATTCCTTGATGTTTGTCACGGTTTGCCATGCGATACACCTTACAATGGCGTGAAACACATAAAATCTGCCATTTCGTTTGTCAAACACAATACGTTATGTGTAATTTTGTGGTATAGATCATTTCTTAAATTTACACTGCGCTTGACTTTAATTCAGCATTTGAAAAAAAGACATGTTTTCCTTCACAAAAAGAAAAAATGATTTGAAAATTTTAAAAAGAAAAGACCATTAAAAATATTGTTTGCTTTTGATGCTCCGCTATATGCTTGGCTACTCTCCGTTTGTATTGCTCCTGGTGCTTGGCGTTGTAAAGTGTAGAATTCATCAAATATGTATGAACTGTGTGCAACTATGACTTACAACCCTGTGGCTATGGGGCTCACTACAACTCCTTGGCTAATTCCTGTGAACACCGGACTCCTACAAGGCCCTTCTTCTTTTTTCGTCGCCATTCTTCTTTTCTGCTTCCTCCTCATTTTCTTCTTGCTCTTTTTCGTCTTGCTCTTTTTCTTCTTGGGTGCCTGTTGCCTTCCAAAAGCCTTTCAGAGAACTTGCAGTTTCAAATTGGGTTAGCCCAAAGATCTTAATGAGCTTTCCTCTTACTTCGTACGTGAACGTTGGCTTTGATTTTCCGGTGAAATCTTTGAGCTCCGAATGTGCACCGTGACACACAAGACTCCTCCCACCTACCTTGGTGCAGTTTAGGTGGGTCTGTATCTTAATTGGGTCTTAGCTTCTTCGTGGTAGTTGTATGGCAGATCCGATAAGCTATATATGAAAGCTTTGTAGTTCTCCAGGGAAAACCGGATGAGCCGAATTTTATTTATTAAAAAAGGACGAACGACTTAGATTTCATGCCAATCTTTATTTCAATTTCAACTGTTAGTGATCATTTCACTAAACTGGGTTGGCACTGAATACTCTTGTGTCAGAAAAGTAAATTGTTGTTCATCGTGACACATGTTCGTACTGATGATATATGGAGAATATGTATGTCAGCATTTCGCCGCGCATTGCGCATCATGACCGTGCAAAACCTCCCGTTTCCTCATAACTCGTGTAACTGCTGCATAGTGCTGCAACTACAGACCCACAGAACTACAGAACTCGATGTAAGGCTAATCTGAGACAGGGAGGCTGAGTCGGTGATCCTGTGCAGTCGGTCCTGTGAGGCTGTTTAAGTTAATGGACTTGTGAGGCGTTTGATTTGCAGTTTCCGTGCGTATGTGTTGTTCATCTATAATGCAACTGGGAAGGAGTTAGTTGGTGTGCTTCTACTGTCTGACTGTCACCTGATTGTCACCTGGCTGTCAGTCTGATTCCTGCCATGACAAAAGTTACCCTGGTCTCTTCACACATGAGTGATGGTTCTGCTTGATTGGTCATTCAGTCATCTTGCCTCTGGCTGTTGTTATAAAGCCATTGAATGGAGTTCTTTCTGAGGCTGTCAGGTGTATGCACCACACACCATACAATGTCCATACATCAATACTGTTTAGATTAGTGACACCCTACCAGATCTATGCTTAGTATGCTATATATACCGACAGTCCCACTGCCATTGTTTGTAAACAGCCAGTCAGTGTATCACTGGTTTTTCTGGGCATGGGAGTCGAGTGGACAGTTTCCAAGAAGCAGTTTTTCTTGCACCTGTAACAGAACCCCACCTTGCTTGACCCAGAAGAGTCAGATGGAAAGAGGTAGAGAGAAGTACACAGAGAAACAGAGAGGGAGGCAGAGTAGGCTAAAGTACCTGCCACCAAGTGTTATCTTTTATTGATAAACTTAAAAGAAGTGAGAAAGAAGAAAGTCTAATCACTGGTAGAAGTCAGGAATCAGACTGCAGCAACTTTCTACAGTTCTACTAGAAAGTCAGTGAAACAAGTGTTGCAACCATACCGCTAGAAAGTAAGTGAAACAAGTGTTGCAACCATACTGCTAGAAAGCAAGTGAAACAAGTGTTGCAACCAAACTGCTAGAAAGTAAGTGAAACAAGTGTTGCAACCATACTGCTAGAAAGTAAGTGAAACAAGTGTTGCGACCAAACTGCTAGAAAGTAAGTGAAACAAGTGTTACAAACAAACGGCTAGAAAGTAAGTAAAACAATTGTTTCAAACAAACAGCTAGAAAGTAAGTAAAACAAGTTTTGCAACCAAAATGCTAGAAAGTAAGTAAAACAAGTGTTACAAACACATGGCTAGAAAGTAAGTGAAACAAGTGTTGCAACCAAACTGCTAGAAAGTAAGTAAAACAAGTGTTACAAACAAATGGCTAGAAAGTAAGTAAAACAAGTGTTACAAACAAATGGCTAGAAAGTAAGTGAAACAAGTGTTGCAACCAAACTGCTAGAAAGTAAGTAAAACAAGTGTTACAAAAAATGGCTAGAAAGTAAGTGAAACAAGTGTTACAAACAAATGGCTAGAAAGTAAGTGAAACAAGTGTTGCAACCAAACTGCTAGAAAGTAAGTAAAACAAGTGTTACAAACAAATGGCTAGAAAGTAAGTGAAACAAGTGTTGCGACCAAACTGCTAGAAAGTAAGTGAAACAAGTGTTGCAACCATACTGCTAGAAAGTAAGTGAAACAAGTGTTGCGACCAAACTGCTAGAAAGTAAGTGAAACAAGTGTTGCAACCAAACTGCTTGTGAGAATATGGAATTGTGGATTCCCATCCAATGAGATGAAAACAAAAATGTATCATTATTATAAAGGAAATTATTTTGACTTATAGTTGAGAATCAAATGTTTAGCATTGACCCAAAGGCAAAAGATCACCTGCTTCACTTATTTTCTAGTAGCATTATATGTTTCAATCATACCTGCAATGACATTATGTCATCAATATACATTGTATTAGCCAAACCTCTACAGGCATTAGTGATGATGACAAGCAGTATTTGAAAAACTTTAAAATCATTAGTTCTTGTCTTAACTTTTTATCAGAGGTAATCCCATATTAGATGTAATTTATAGTTTCTACTCAAGGCTTTAAAATATGCAAGTTGCTCTAAAGACATTGCCATTAGCCATTAAGTTTTTGTGTCGCAGTAAAAGCAAGAAGACTTAATTATGTTGCATTAGCAACACTTCATGTAAACTGAAGTTAAAACCTTAGATTCCAGTATAAAATGAGAGAATAGGCACATATAATGATTTAATATGGGTGTAGTGGGCACAATGCTCAATGTATTTCAGGAGAGAAACTTCATATCCAAAAATGAAAAAAAAAACTGAATGTGATATCAATTCTGTTTCATACAAAAGATATCAAGATATTTTGTTACTGCATAACTTCTACCAAATAATTGACTCACCTACAAGAATAACAGCAACAACTCACACTGTTCTTGATCATATACTATGTAATGCTAAGGAAAATGTATGTCATAGTGGTACTCTGGATCTAGGTATTTCTGACCATATGGTAATCTTTTGCATACGCAAAATTGTCAAAGGTTTTAAAAATGTAAATAATGTTGTAAAAGTACGATCAATGAAAAACTACAATCAACAGTTGTACACTACAAAGTTGGAAAATGTTAACTGGAAATTCATAACTGATGTAAATGATGTGAACACTGCATGGTCTAGGTTTAAAGAACTTCTTGATGAAATTATCAATGAAATTGCCCCAGAAAAGACTGTACGTGTGAAATCAAGGACTGAACCATGGATGACAGGTGAAATCATAGAAATGATTAAAGCCCGAGACAAACTTTTTGTATCATTTAAAGAAAATAGAAATAATGAAGAATTGTACAACATGTATTGTCAGAAGAGAAATTTAGTACAAAGAACTGTGAAATCTGCAAAAGCAGAGTATTTTGCTGATCAGATTAAGTTAAACAAAAACAATCCAAAGAAATTGTGGTCACACTTGAAAAATCTTGGTTACAGCAATAAGTCAAAAGATAAAGCAAAAATTGTTCTTAATATCAACGATGAACTGTGTCATGACTAGAAAAAGGTTGCCGATCATATTAACAATTTCTTTACAAATGTTGCATCAAAACTTGTTGACAAACTTCCTAGGGTTGATAAGATTTATGGAATTGGTTCAAGCAAAATCAAAGACTATTACCAAAACAAAGGAGTTGTTCCCGCAAATTTTAAACTTAAAGCTGTCACATCTGAATTTGTAAGAAAAGAACTAAAAAACCTCAATGAAAAGAAAAGTACTGGTCTTGACGGAATTTCTCCGAGGTTCCTGAAAGATGGTGCTGAAATACTGTGTATTCCCATTGCACACATTGTAAATCTTTCAATAACAACTTGTATCGTACCATCTGAATTCAAAGAAGCACGAATAACTCCTTTGTTCAAAAAGAACTCAAAACTTGAAGTTGGAAATTACAGGCCTGTGAGTGTTTTGTCCGCTGTTTCAAAAATTTTAGAAAGAGCTGTATATAATCAACTTGATGAACATCTGCAAAAGAACCGTTTATTGTACAAATTCCAATCTGGTTTTCGAAAACATTACTCTACCAACACATGTCTGGTTTACTTAACAGATTATATTAAATACCAAATTACATCTGGTAAATATGTTGGAATGGTAGCTCTTGATGTACAAAAAGCTTTTGATTGTGTAAACCATCAAATTTTATGTGAAAAACTCGAACTCATTGGTGTAGAGAGCTCATGGTTTTGCTCATATTTGACTAGACGAACTCAAATTGTTATTGCAAATGGTGTTAAGTCGGAGACAGAAAATATCAAATGTGGAGTCCCACAAGGCAGCTTACTGGGTCCACTATTATATTTATGTTATTGTAACGACATGGAGATCGCTACTGAGAGCAATCTTATTCTTTATGCAGATGACAGCATAATAATACATGCAGATAAAGATCCCAAGGTTATCGAGAAGAAATTAGCTGTTGAACTAAAAGCTGTCAATCACTGGCTCATTGAGAATAAATTATCTCTTCACCCTGGTAAATGTGAAGCCATCCTGTTTGCCTCTAAACATAAAATCAAACAAGTTCCGTCTTTCTCAGTCAAATTCAACAATACTGAAATTGTTGGCAAAAACAATTTGAAATATCTTGGCTCAATCATGGATAATGACCTGTCAGGAAAGGAATGTATTAATTCTATAATCAAAAAAGCAAATGGGCGGCTAAAATTTTTATACAGGCACAGGAAAGTTTTGACGAGAGATATTCGAAAAATTCTTAGTATGGCCTTGGTTCAAGGTCAAATGGATTACGCCTGTGTTTCGTGGTACTATAATTTAACTCAAGACCTAAAACATAAATTACAGGTTCTACAAAACAAAATGTTCAGATTCATCTTAGCCAAAGGCAACAGGGAACATATAGGTCAATTAGAGTTCAAGCAGGTCAATTGTACCAACATTGAAAATAGAGTTAAACAACTTGGGCTAAATATTGTTCACAAATTGTATCACTTTCAAACTCCTGAATATCTTTTATGTAACTTTACTCGTGCAAGTGATGTCCATAGGTACAGAACAAGAAATTCTAATTACAACTTCAAAATTCCAACATCGTCTAATGATACTATTGTGTCAAATTCTTTCTCATTTAATCTAGTCAAAGCATGGAATTCACTGCCAGATAACATTAAGAATAATGAAGAACATCAATCTTTCAAAAACAAGTGTAAACGACATTTAATTAGTCTTTGTACATAGTGTAAATGCCAATTTATTTATCTTTATCTTTGTATATATGTATTATAAATACCTAATCAGTCTAGTCATCTAACTCTCCAGGTCGCTGTATCATTTTGTGTTGTCATTAACTGGACCCCGCTGGAAATAAGTTTCAGAACTTTCGTGGGCTATCCTAACATCATTATCATTGTACAATTTCATCTCATTTATATCTATTGTTTACACCTCATTATTTATTACCTCATTATTTATCATTATTTATTATTGTTATGCCTCATTGTTTACAATTGTACTTTGTTGATGCTGTTGAATAAAATCAAATCAAATCAAATCAAATCAGTGTTGTGTGCGAACTGACTGCTCACCGTACACTCTAGAATAATGGTTATAACATATGGAAGATAGTATATTATGTAAATAATATGTTTGATATCTAGATTGCACAGCTACTCGTAAACATTTTATTTGAAAAATTACTGCTGGTGTAAAATTGAATTGCTCTTGAAATTACAATAAGATTGTACGTTTACTGAGAGACGAAGCAAGTTCATGCGAAGTGTAGTTGTGTACCGGTATACATAATATTAATATTATATAGCGTATATACCTGTATATGTAAAAATGTATGATATTGTATCAGTTTACGTTGCAGTTGTCTATCTGTGTTGCTACAGGAGTCTCCCACTCTCCCATGCAGTCTGTCTGAAGCCCAATATATGTGAGAAGTGGGGGCCACATCATGGGATTTGCAGAGATGTAGGGATGCTGATGTGAATGTTGCAGCAGCCGAAACCTGTGCAGTGCTCTTGTCAACACTGTTCCTGATTTGGAGCTGCCTCATGATGCTCTTCCCCTGATAGGTCAGCTGTTTATCTGGTTAATGCCCTGCAACTGTTGATCAGCAGCATCAACAGTGGTTGTAGTTGGAGCATAACTGGCTGGAGCATCCCTGAAATCAGTATACCACAGCAGCATCAGTTGTTGCATCACAAGAGACTCCACCAGCAGCACCAGCAGCACAAATTACTTCAGCAGTTATCAGGGACTATATAGGATTCATAGATCAAGATGATATCTGTCCAGCCTGAGCCTGGTGATGTTAGGGGCAGCAGTGCTACAGCTAAATATACTATGTGTGGATATAGTTCGAAGAAGCTTGTTTTGAGGAGGTGAAGATTTTCTCTGGTACCGATTCAATAGATATCGTCGGATTCTTTTTTCATTGGTTCTCAACGTCTTTGCGACTTTAAATCTCAAGGTGTGGATCAGGCGCCATTTAAATCCTTTCGTATCTGAGATTGGCTGTTCCATTCAGTGGAAATCCTTCTTGTGGAAATCCACCTTTTCACTGTAGATAAAATGGCATCAGAAGGTCACTAGATTCAGATAATTAAATTGCCATTTCGTGTGTTTTACTTGTGGTCCCCGACGACCTTGTGTGCTTATTTTACTTTTCTTTCTCCTGAAGCCATGGAAACAGCTCTTCTGTTGGCTTTGGTTTTCTTTACAGGAGCCTCGTGGTCACAAGATGGTTTGATGTTCTCTGCTGATTGTTGGTCCAGAGTTGCTTTAATTTTCCTTACAGTGGTTTTATAGTTACTTTGAAGATAGAGTGATTGCTTGAAGAACACTCTAAAAAATGTCGGGACAAAATTGTTTTTTTAGATTCAAAATGGTTTTTTGAAAAACCAAATTTCAATGCAAAACCAACATGGATTTTTAAAAAAATCCATGTTGGTTTTTTGCATTGAAATTTGTTTTTTCAAAAAACCATTTTGAATCTAAAAAACCAATTTTGTCTGAAATTTTTTAGAGTGAAGACAGGTCAGCCTGCAAGAAGGCAGAGGGACCTAGAGGAACCTAGAAAGACCTAGAGAGACCCAGAGAGACCCAGAGAGACCGAAAGAGACCCAGAGAGACCCAGAGAGACCCAGAGAGGCCTAAGAGCTTCTTAAACGGTCTCCTTTGTCAAAGACTGCTTTTGGGGCATTTGCATTACAGGCAGACCACGATTTCATTTGTCATCGCCACTGGCCATAAAACCGTTTAAGGGAATCTTTAGCACACTGTGTGCATCTGGGCCCCTGCTGTCTGCAGAAATAGCATTAAAGCTGTCAGCATCTAAGTGCTTGTGTTGCAGCAGCCAGCCCAACAGCCAGCCCAGCAGGTCACTCTGCCTACCGTCGTCTCCTATCAATATTCATTATGAAAGGGGAGAAAGTTTAAATGGTATTGGAGAGACATGTTGTTGCATACTTGCTCTGCATGGTGATTGTGGAAGGGAGGAAATGAGAGATCCTAAGATTCCTACAGGCCACCAGTGGAACATGCCTCATCATGCTCCACCACTCACCAAACACAAATCCCACATAGCTCCACAGACCCAATGCCCACCAATGCCTCAACAATGTGCATTTGCTCTGGCTGCCTAAAATTGTCCAGCAATAAGTAGTATATAGTGGATGGAGTATTATAGGAGTAACCCCATTGCACCCAGAGATGCCCTCAATGTATTATAGAACCCCTATCAGGACCAAAGTGCATCTGGTGTCATTGATCGCCATTGTATGGCCAGTGTCATTACTGGCCTCTGTTGACCATTACTGATAGCCTCTTGAGAGGCGATTATTGAAGGAGCCTTGGCTGCTTTGGCTGCTCTCTTGCCTACAGCAGGAAGTGCAGTTTAAGTGCTAGTGTGGCCTGCTTCCTGGTGCTGATGCTGCTGTTGGAGAAAGAAGGGCCCTGTGCCAAGATTCAGTATCCTCATCATCGGCAGTGTATTGCAGCTACAGCGATGTGGCCAAACGCGAGTATGGCCCTTCACGACACCGAAGACGGAGCGCCCGCGTCCCTCCGGGGTGCCACATTTCAAGGCAGGCTGAGGCACATGCAAGCTCATTGACTGCCTCATTGACAGATGACAGATTGGCTGGTGTTGAGAAAAGAGGAGCCAAGAAAAAGTCCCTGAACAGGTGAGAGCAGGCAGGAGGCAAGCGGGAGGCAAGCAGGAGGCAAGCAGGAGGCAGGATGATGGGTTGCTGCAAGATGCTATGAGATGCAACTCCTGCATGTCCCTCATCAGTTGCACTTGCTGTAATTGCAACCATGGGCTGCTGCTTCTGTCGCATCATTTGCCCACCAAGATCAAGTGACAGTGTCCATTACTGCCCGGCTAATGTGGCTTCCTGGCCGGTCCCTGCTACCATGATGAGGCCCAGACACTTTAGCCAGCCAGTTATGTCTGGACCTGCGCTCTACTCTGCCTTGCGGTGCTCTACCATTCTTCTTGTCATTCTAGATTCTGCACTGCTGTTGTAGCATGCCTTCGCTTGCCATTTCGAATGTCTACACGCCATTGCTCATTGTTCGCTTGCCACTTGCCACGACATACTGCGAACAAAGTTCAGTTACCACTGTTTGTCTATGTTTGCTTTTGTTTACCCATATTAGAATTGTGTGTAAGTGTGCACGTCTTCCCTCCGCCTTCCGATGAGGTTGGAACAGTTACAATGTTGGAACTTGGAAGGCATTTTATCTTCTGAAATATCACTCTGCATGTGGTGTGCTAACAAAGCTAGTTTTGTCGTGACATTAGATATGTCACTGAGACCTTCCAGAGAGATATTGAAAACTAATAAATTTTGAACTATATGATCAGTTTACCTTGGCATCATTTCGACAACTTGCCTCTACTTGCATCATCACATTGCTTCTCTCTGCCAGTTGCTGCTTGTGTCAACTTGATATTCTCTGGTTTGTTTCCATTTCCATAGTGTCTCCACTGCTTGTGTCTGCTTACTATTGCTTTTAGAGGCACCCAACTGGCATGTTCAGGATCAAGTCTGTGTTTAATGGAGGGGAAGATGAGGGCGAAGTGACTGAGTCACCCGAGAATGTCACCTCTGCGGTCACCTTATGCAGTCACCTCGCTTGATGAAGCGGAATATAGAGTACTTGCACCAAGCTTGGCACACACCCTCGGCCAGTGCTCTTATTGCTTCATAATCTGGTTATGGCTCTGGCCTCTGCCTCTTCTTCCCTCAGCCACTCAGATGAACTCCTCCTCCAACGACCTTTCTTTGCGAGGGCCACATGCTTCCTGCCCGTCACTCGCTCGCTGTGCCATCGTCTGCCATCGGGTGCCATCGGAAGACTTTTATATTGCTCTGATTCCGACTTATCCTGTGCTCAGATGGTCAGGATGCCGGGGAAACTTGCCATACATCACAATACAGGAGGCAAGCTTATGATGTATTGCTCAGAGAAGGGCCGTGCTTGATGAATGGTCGGCTGCAGGGGGTCCGCTGGCATCTCTGGCGCAGGTAATCAGCCGCGGGCCTTCCTGAAGAATACCCCGCCCTGACCTGTTCCAATTGGGGCCAGCTAGGGGCCACGATTTGATTTCCTGTCTGTTGGGTTCCCCGGCGCTGGCTGAAGCGACCTTGTGGCAGTAGTCTGAGAATTGGTCGCCCTGCTCGCTCTTCCTTCCTTCTCATCCAAATGCCAATCACAATCCTTGCAGTGTCTCTGCAGCTGCTTGCATTTTCATGATCTCATTGCCCCTCATTGCCATTCACTCGTATCACTGCCGGCTGGTCATTGCTTCGGTCGCTGCTGCTTTGGTCGCTGCACGTCATTCTGAGGACGCTAACCATTCCGCTGACCATTCTGCTGACCATTCGGCTGACCAGGGGTTATGTAGCTGTCACTAACCTTAGTCTGCACTTTGTCTATCTACTTTGTCCATCTGTCATTGGGCCTCTTCGCCAAGGACTAACTTAAATACTACTGCAATTGAGAGCAATCCTCTCTAGTAGTCTCTACCCAAGAGCTAAGACCATCTTCGCAGTTCCTCGTAACTGTAGTCCATCGATCTGTTTGCTCTGCTTATGTATTCATTGGAACAGTGATAATGACCTCAACAACATTCAGGTATCTGAGTTAATGTGGGAAAACTATTCGAACTGACTCGCTACACATTCCAACACAGTCTCTTCGCCAAAACAAAATCTGATCTCATAGTTAGGTTTCACTGTAGTCTGCCTTGTGATGCCATCTGGTCCACTTGCTGCTTAGTTTAAACATACCAGAACAACATAGTAGATGTTCCAGCCTTATTGCTTGCGCTGCTTCTGCTGGGAATAACTATTGGTTCTTCTGCGATTGCTGTTTTTTTAAGCGGTGTGTGGAATTGAGATGGTCTCTGTTCCGAAAGCCAGGCAAAGTTGCGGGCATCCATTGAATCAACAGCAGTGGTGCACCCCCTATGTTTTTATACGTTAGATATAAGGTTACCCATCATATATTCCTGGCATCAGGCAGTCAGACCACCTGGAGAGGCATGTGACTGTATCTTCTCTCCTGGATCAAGTTTGTCTTGTTTTGATACAACATGATATTTCTATCCTGGTCTAGATTATACCCTGACATTCTTGTACTTGTAGGATTGCTTTTTGCCGGATTGCATGATAAGCATATTAAGCAGGAGCTCCTTTGGTAATTGGTTTAGTATATTTGTGGTTCTTAGGTTCAAGGACCTGTATCAAACTGTGTCCTTTGGCCATTGCCTTAATTGTTCTGAGATGAAACAACATGCTGTTGCTATTTAAAGACAGAATAAAACAGGAGAACACACGATGCTGCAGGGTGTCTTTACCAAGGTTTTCCATAAGATGCACCTATCTGTTTAATGTTGTTATTGCCATATTGGTTGAGTTCCCCCGTGGCCTAATTGGTAAGTGTGCTTGTCAACTGGCTTTGAGGGCGTGGGTTCAAATCTCACCCCGGGAACTCACTTTAGTCCGAGCCCATGGGACATAAAATGGAGGCGGGTTGTATCCAGTGTTCTATGATGGGGCAACTGAAAGACCCTGGGCATCCCTGAATTAATAGGGTATGTGCCAGACTCACAGTCTTCTCATCTCATCATACGGCGATCGCCTGCCTCGATATAGCCCACTAAGGTGCTGCAGAGGCGTAAAACACCAACAAACAAACAAACAAAATTGCCATATTGGTTTCTAAGATAAAGAATGAAACAAACATACTGTTAAATCTGTGTTGGTTTCTATTTGGAGGCAGCACACTGGTATGTTTTTAATGAGTGAATCAGTGCAGTGTGGATCAATTTGTTAATTCTGATGCACTGGGTTCGTGGTTGATAGACCTGGAAATGACAGGAGACTGGTGATGACAGGAGAACTCTGCTTTGGATTAGAGACGATCTCATAATTACAGGCCCTGCTTGCTCCTCATATTGTTTTGCAGCGTTCTGCATTGGTTCTTGCTGCCTAGCTCCTACACATTGCTACACTGTCATGTATTGAATTGACTAGTGTTGTAAATTTGGTGGCTGAGTGGTCACAATCCAGATCTGCTCCACTAAAGGTCTTTGGCGGCATAGGTTCAAACCCCTGTCGGTGAATTCAAAACAGTTTACCTTCAGGAGCAAAATCCTATCTGGAAGTCATTCGCATGAGACAAAAAATTATACGCTCCTTTTATCAGTTCCTCTTTTCCATCCCATCAATCAAGCATCATGAAGACCCAGAACGGGCCTTAGAGGGCTGCACGTATATGACATGCAACCCCTATTTTGAGACCAATTTGAATGTGTGACTTCCTTCCTTCTGCAGTCAATAGTATTTTGACAAGAAGTGTACTCCGAGGAGAAATTGAAAGTTCGCAACCACACGACATACCTTAAACCAATGGAAGGCCTTATGGAGCACAAACCACTGTATCCCTGCTGTTTATTTAGAGGCTAGTTGAGGCTTCTTGTATAGTGACCCACTGACCATCCTCTAATCATCTTTGTAGCTTTGTGACTTACAGTAATGTAAAGCCTGATTGTTTGTTGTATGAAAGCCGTACGCAAACTCGAGATTCTGAGATGATATATTTCTTTGCAATATTCGGAAAACCCAACTTTTTATAATATTTGCTGCAACAATATATCTATTTATTGATATGTTGTATGACAAAGAATGAGCAAAAACGAGGTCAGTCTGCATTCGATGTTATGAGTGATATATTACCTGTCTTCCATTTTTGAGGTTGTTTTGTCTTTTAATAATTATCCCGTAGGCTTGCAGAAGGATTGCACATATCCTGTTTTCATTTTCTGCTGAAAAAGTGTTAGAATTTCTTCTTTTTTATTTGAAGGTCTTATTACGCTAAATGGAGAAGTGTTTTTGTGGGTTCAAAATTGTGAAGTATTAGGTTAACAATAACCATGCTCTTAATAAAAATGTAGTTCAAGTGCATGATTCGCGTGGTGCTATATGGTGAAAGGTACAGCATCCAAGGCTTCCTTTGAGTGAGTAAATGTGTTGAATATTTCATCGTATGATGGCTGTGGGATATTTGATGGCAGTAACAGGAGACGGAATGTTGTTTCGCATAGGAAATGCACGTTGTGCGATATATTATTTGTATGGAGAGCATATCAATAGTGAGATGCGAAAGTTGTTTGTGGGAGTTGCATTATAGTTCATGTTGGGGTCTTTACACGTCGTTCACCTCGAGGTCTTTTCTGCAGAAGAAATGCGTCACTCGGGTAATCGATCCAAGAAACCACATGCGTCTAAGCAATATGTATTTAACCATCGGGCATAGTGTTGTTGTATATATATCACCCTGACAATGCTGCTTTAAATATCTTGATCCATATTACAGCTCCTGGTTTTAGCAAAGAAAATCTTACACCAGTCGTTGTAGTGAAACAACAATAGTGGCATCTTTGTATGTGTCCTTGAGGCATTTTACTTTTGATTGTTTTATCTGAATGGCATGTTGCATGAGATTCTTAGATGGAATCTTTTCCTGGTGATGCCTGATGCGTGACCATGGCAACAATACAATTAGTGTAAGTGGCTGCTCAGATGTTGCAGCAACCTATTGTGTCATCCTGTCATCCATTGCTGTCATCCATTGCTGTCATCCATTGCTCCACTGCTTGTCATCTGAGGCGGGTAGACGACTGGTCTTGTTGTGAGGGTAGCTGTTGGTTGTCAGAAATTGGCACTGACTAGATGTACATTAGTGCTGTGCTCGCTTGATGGGATTAAGATAAGCTCATTGCATTAGCCTCTGAAGCTCCTGTGGGTGTCAGTCTTAAGGAGGATGTTGCATTTGGATAGCACAGAAAAACTGCTGTGCCGTTGCATCAAGGATTCCCACATCTGTAACAGGATTATATTCGATATCAACGTTAGGGAGTATACGGTATGATACAACTGTACCTGTGTTAATATACCTCGAAACACATCCGGCACTTATTAACCAAATAAATACACAAGTCATGTGCAAGCTTAGCCTAGCTGTGAATTACAGACATTGATGAGATGATCTATAAGGTCATACCTGTGCCAGATATTGGTGCGTTCAACTTTTAACCGAAAACAACCATTATACATCATTTGCTGTACACAAAGAAGTGGGACTACATTAATTATTTTGTAATCAGTCCTTCATACCAAAATCCTTATCTGTCCTGTTAAAATAAATTACTGCTGGAACTTCATCTCCCAAATTTATCCTTTACTTAGCTTGCAAAAGGTCTGTGTAACCTCATTCATCCAGATGACTATCTACATGATCTAGTGTATATAAATATTTGTCTTTAGTCATTTAGTCAGATAACTAGGGCAGAAGAAAAACAACTAGCAAACTCAATAGAGGAGAAACTGGTTTAGGAGAAAAAATGAGGTACCTCTGTGCATTGTATATGCAAACAGGAAAAAAGAAAAACTGGGTAACTGCAGGTGTAAGCAGCTTGAGTTGCAGGAAAGCCTTGGATAACATATTCGATTTTTATTGTGTGAAGAAATGGTTAACCACGATTTCACAGTCAAGAGATGAGACCACATGGCGCTATGAGATCCATGGAATGTTATCCCGAGCGAGAACGAACGGTGAGAATGAACAGGCAATACTCGAGGGACATGGGAGCATTTGCAAGTGGTGGCATTGACAGGCGTTCTGCCAAATGGTGTGGAGGCGGCGGCTCAGTGTGCGGATTGTTCTACCCCATGTCCTGTCCATTGGGCTTTCCATGATGTCGTGGAGGCAGAAGAAAAGCATGATTGTGAGCGGACCGTGATGGCTTGTCTGCCTGTCGCGGGGCTTACATGTATGCGACGGGCGATGTTGGGCATGTGTGAAAGGCAAACAGGGCCGGGGTTTGTTCGAGAGGCATTTTGCACGACATGTATGCCCCCGGGCAGGAAATTGCGTTGGAAAACAGGTGGACTGAAAGGACCCGCTTTGTCCCTGTACACCTTTCCTAATGTCAGCAGCACACATCTTGCCTTGCTTCGCAGATGCTTCACAGATGCAGACAAGCACACTCCATTATCTCCTAATGAGAGCTCACCTTGCACCGCGCAGTGGTGTTTTGCAACAGAGCGCAGCCTGTTCAACAAGGTGCTGCCTCAATTGACGTGTGCATCTGCACCGCTCTTTCCTTTTCAATTAAACACCGTCGCCTGCCTCTCCACTATCTTGCATCTTGTGTAACCGTGTCTGCATCAGCGGCTTCCAAACATGTTCCCCGACCAGGCCATTATCTTGTGCCACCGAATATGCAGAGACGGCTGATCAGAAAGCAACGAGAACCCTAGACAAACATGACATTAAAGCAGCAGCAAAATGTCTGGCACAGGCGCTGACAGTTGTTCATTTTCTGCTCGCGCAAGTTCTGCGAAGAGAGAAGCCAATCTCAGGAGTCTGTAAAGTCTGGCGTCATCAGAGAGTTGCCTTTTGTGCCTTTTAAATTGCTCGCCTGCTTGGACTATTTGAAGAGATGCTGCATTAGTGCTACAGAAGCAGCTCCTCCTGATGCTATCAATGTTGCATCCTCTATGATGCTCTTCAATGCTGCTCTCCAATGCTGCTCTCCAATGTTGCACTCTCAGGTGTATTTCAGACTTGCCTCTTAAGAGCTCCTGAGCAGGTGTGGGTGAGGGAAACTTGTGAAATCCATATGTGCAAGTCCATTCCTGAGATATATAACTCTTCTTATAAGTTCAGCTGGTGCTATCTACTCTTACATATATCTTAATGCAGTGCGATCCTTTGAGGATGCATATATTTCTCTTCCATATTGTATATTTTTGCGTTATACTTCTCGGAGGCTCCTCCCTATCTCACTATGCGTTCTTCCATTGTCTTGTTTTCAGCGGGTTGGTTGTGACCAAGGAGGTGATGCCAAAGAATCTCCAAATCCCTTTGATTAATTTTTTTGGGTGAGATTCTCAAGCTGGGGATGGACTCGAAGCCATGGGATTGCTGGGGATATCCACTTAAATTAACTTAGGTGGACACGGTTACTACTTTCTGTGAAGTCCTGGAAAGTGAGCAGTGAGGACGGTGCCTTTAAGGCCCCTGGTAGCCTGTAGTTCAACGTAGATTGGATGTATGAGGAATATAAAGACAACTGGGGGACTTGTGTGTCATAGACATGTCCATTGGGTCCTCCCTGGGGAGCTTCCTATTCGCTCTCTTTCCACTTAGATGCTCGAATGATAAGCCCGGCCACCACGAAGGGCTCCTAGGTGTGGCCAACCAATTTCTGCATTTGTCAAGAGGCATGAGAGGAAATCATGAAAAACTGCAAGGTGCCAGCCTCAGCCCATTCATTTTCCAAGCCGAGGCAGAAGCCTGAGCATCAAGCCGGAGCGTCAAGCCGGAGCAGCATAGATATTTGTGTCTCCCTAGTCCTTGTCGATAGCTCTTGTGTAGGATGGCAAAATGGCTAACGGAACATTGCGATTTCTGATTCTACACGTCTCATTTACGTCTTGATTAATAGTAGCGTTTCTTAAGTACTTCTAAAATTAATTGTCCTTCCGCCAATCTCTTTGCCGTGGAAGTTCTGTTGCGGCATCTGGTTTACTCTTTCATCTTGGCTTTGGTAATCTCCGTATACGAAGCGATTGAAGCAGAGCAATACTCCCTGATTCGTCAGATCTTGGGCTGCACAAGAATTCTTATTTATGGATAATTTGATTCTTAAACCTCTAAGCGGATTGCGGCTGGTTGCAGATTTTTTGATCGCTGGAGCATTGGCTTCCAAGCTGGTTCATATTTTTCAATTAATCCTTGTGGGGGTGATTATATCCAGACGGATATTAAATGATGTCTTGCTCATTGACTTCTTTCAAAGAAGTCTTTTGGCAATCAAGCCACAAGTTATTGGAGCCTGCCAAATTGGTAACTGTGGAGCAAAACTTTAATATGTCCACAGTGATCCACTATGATTCAGTCCATTGTCTGGAATTGACTAATTCTGGCAGAGTTAGCCTGTCATGCAATGGCATGCTTATTGACATTTCCATATTCTACATTTCTTATTCTATTGGGAAAAGTAAATTCATTGCTGTCTGAGTGATTTTGGGTCGTATGAAGTTGCTCAAATTGATTATTCATTGGAGCATAATGTAAAGTAATTTTGTTGTATTGACGAAGACAGTCAAGACACCTCCACCAGGATTTGGTAATGGGCGAATCATTGGAGCATGTTTACGACAGTCTCAGTATCGAATTGACTTGTAATTGATTGTGAAAATATGGATTGGATTTATAACTGACATTTTGAAAGGAAGTAATACAAGCTGTAATCCTTTAATTGGTGTAGTCTTCAACTGTAACTCCCATAGTCGATATGAGGTTCTGACATTTGTCAAATATCTTGTCAAATGGGTTTTAGAGTTGAAGTTAAGAAGATTAGTGGAATAGGTTGGAAGCTATGGTTGATTGATAGTTGTCACCTTACATGAAATGGTGTGTATTTAAAGGGGGTCTTTAAAAGCCTCTGTTCTTCATATTCATCAGTCTTTCACATGAGCCTCTAGTGGTGTACAGTTGAGTGGCTAGATGTGGGCCAGCATCATTTAAAGTGGGTGAATTCTAGATGGATGTTTTCATGGTGCATTAAGTCGTCAGCCGGGACTCCGTCTGATCAAGTGGCTTGTCTTGTCACAGCGCTGGACTAATTGCGAAAGATTCTCCCCTAACTCAACATGTGAATTCGATAAATATCGATTAGCGGATCCTCTTGCCACCTTCACCCATGCCTTGTTACTAATACTCACATTTCATCTGAGGAGGATGCTCTTGTGTATAAGGTGCCAACATCTCTAGAAGCTTCATAAGATACTATGAAAGTGAAGTGGTTTGTTTTTCATAGTAATGAATATTGGTACTATTTTATGTAAAAACTGTTGTTTTTACTTCATCAAGTTTCAATTGAATTTGGGATGATGCTTGGAAGTTGAATGACATTTTAGGTTACAACCTTAACAGAGAGTGTTGTTCAAAGCAAAAATTATTCTATTTTTGTGACAAAGATAACAAACACACTACAAACCGTCTTTCTAATTAGAGCAGTCCAGTTAAAAAACGTGTTTTTAAAGAAGAACGCTTCCTCGCTTTTTCTTAGACGGTAACAACACCAGCAGCAGCAGCTTTTCTTTCATTTGTCTGGCACTGCTCACTGCCACTGACCAGCTGAGATTCTACTTTTTTTCTTTATTTTTTTCCTGTTTATTCCTGTCTTATTTGATGGATTGTTCTGTTTGTCTCAGATTAAACTGAGACTTTTTCTTCTTACTTTGGCTTCCAATAATTGCCTCTGTCTAAATATAAGTATCTATATTTGGGGGACTAAAATATTCATCTTCTGCAACTTTATTTTCTTTGATAACATATACAAAATCGTGACTCTTTCCTGATAAATATTGTAAATTTAATTTGACTACAACGTCAGAGCATTGTTTCTTTGAATTCCTGTTGTTTTCGGTCTTGCCCATAGAAGCGTATAAACAGTTCGTTGCCACCTCTACTTTCTGGAAAACAGTGTGGACCAAGATGAAGTAAAATTGGCAACACACTTCTTCCTTGATTGGATCTTTTATGCAGAGATTTATTTGTATGCATATTTTATGATTTAGGTAATCGTTAATACTGCGCTGTATTCTTATGAGCAGTGACATCAACTCATTCAACAGCATTTGCATCATCTGCATCATCTGCATGTGTTTGAGCAGTGATGTCAACTGTATTTACATCATCTGCATGTGTTTGAGCAGTGACGTCAACTGTATTTAAGTCATCTGCATGCTTGTAAGCTGTGACATCAACTGTATTTAAGTCATCTGCATGTATGTGAGCAGTGACATCAACTGTATTTATGTCATCTGCATGCATGTGAGCAGTGACATCAACTGTATTTTTGTCATCTGCATGCTTGTGCGCTGTGATGTCAACTGTATTTATGTCATCTGCATGCGTTTGAGCAGTGACATCAACTGTATTTTTGTCATCTGCATGATTGTGAGCAGTGACATCAACTGTATTTACATCATCTGCATGAATGTGAGCAGTGGCATAAACTGTATTTACATCATCTGGATGCTTTTGACCATTGGTATCAACTGTTTCTTAAATAAGGTATATATATATGGCAAAATTAATGTATTGCCCTCACAATACATGAAAATTTGTAGGTTTCTCCATTTGGCACAGTTCTTCTCATTGCTCTTTCATATTATTCAACTATCACATTAGGATTCTTTGTCTCCCCATAGAAGACGCATTAAGATACATTGGTGTAGCCAATAAAAACAATGTTGCTGAGACTGTAGCCTAGGTGATGAATGGTGAAGTAATAGGTCTACCATAAATACCAGTGAACATGTAATGGGATTTGGAGGAGAATACTTCTTATTGTCATTCAGTTGGATTTATAAATGATTGATTCGATTACATAAATATTTTATATGTTTCTGTTACATGCAAAGTTTGCAGACTTTGTTGCTTGTTTATGCATTTAGTATCTATCATGCATTTATCCCAACAATTTTAAAATCTTATATGCCAATGTAAAAAAATTGTAAGTAAATTAGGTTATTAGAGTCATGAATCATTGAATTATTGTCATTGAGAGGTGGTTCGTCTATTTGTCAACTTGCATTGCTAGGCTAATTCAGGTTGTCATGCGGTAAGCATGTTGCATTTTATGAGACACATGTGGGTTCATAATGATTTGAATGGTTGTTCATAATAAGCAACTAGTACAAGGCTAGGAAGCAAAAGAAAGGAAGGATATATAAATTTGCAAAATATGTTGATCAATTTATGGATGTCTTCAGCCTCGTCAGCACCACAAACACTCATGATTTCATGTCAATTCATTCAGGCATTAGGCCACAAGGCCTAGGAATATGTAGACATTGATGTCACATTCTTACACCTACCTGGAAATTGAGTGAAATTCCTACACCTTGCAGAAAATTATTGACATATTACTAGAAATACATTGTAGGCAAACATCACCTAATTTCTTCAATTGGAGATTCCAGATTTAGCCTGAAATTACTACATATGCAAGGGCACTAATAGTTTCTGCCACTTAGTGTGAATAGTGGGCTGTGCAATTATCACTGTAATTATGTGATGGATTTCCTTACAAAGTGAAATTGCATCGTTAAGAATTTATTTATTGAAGTGAAGTGACATGTTCAATGATGCGATGAGAAGGATAGTGTTCCATTTATGCTAAAATTAGAAAAAACATGAAATTGCTGACGCGAAATGTGTGGAATGGCAGGTTTAATTCTGCTGTCATATATATCGTCTTTAGCCAATTACTGCTGGAGAATGATAAGCTATTTCATTCAACTGAGGATATGAATGGTGACACAGGTCCTATCTTTTACATGTCAGGATGTTATGAGTCACTATGTTATGATTCAATCACCTACCGACCTACCTGCTGCACTAATGGCTACTTGACTGGTGTTTGGTCACAGCTAACTAGCCACTGTCCTTTCAACTTGCCTTGAATCATTCATGAATAAACAGAAAAGAAAGAATGATTAAAAGCTTTTGTCAGACTTACCAGACTTAGCAACTGCTCAGTGGCAAAGAACCTGCATTTTATCGACTCGTACAGGATAAAATATTCTAATAGATTCTGCTCAAACATAGGCACAAACTTACTTGGCAAGACAAACTTTTCTCTGAAAAAATTATTTCTAATGAGTTTATTCCCCTGTCACTGAGCCTTTGCACAGACTCAGTCTCTCAACAAATGCGCATTGCTCATGTTAACGAAACTGGATGAACTGGATCGATCAAAGTGCATGTCATTTTCTAGTAAGTTTATAAATTGATTCTCAGTTGTGCTGAGTAATAATGGGAATATATGTTACTGAATAACATATTCTCCTCATGCAAACTACACTCTATATGTAAACACTTCTAGTGTAAATAATATTAGATCCATGCAAATTATCTATATTATGGGAGAAAAGTGTAACTGAAATAAATTGATTTGGAATATTTATGTTATTTTGACAGTTGTGTCTGTGATTCAAATGGAATCTACACAGTATATGGAGAAATTAAGTAAATCTATTGCAGTTGCTAAATTCAGAGTGTGCTCCCCAATAAATCTTATATATATACGGTCTTGGAGATATTACACAGTCTGGGAGATATTACAGAGTCTCCATCTGATATTCCTGAGGTTAGGACTGAGGCGTAGAGGTTAGCCGGCACTGATGAATATTTCAAGCTCTTTGGACCACAGTTCAGCAAGAACTTATGAATTACTAATGGGGTTATTGTGCTGATTATAAATCTGGTTTCTGCCTAAGTCAATGGAAATTTGACTTTCTGTGAATGATTTTATTACAGCCAAACACATTGATATAGAATTAGAGTGGCCTGTGGCACTGTGAAAATGGCACCTCGTGTGTCGTCATGCTGATGATTTGTCATGATCAAACCCAATACTTTCAGCGTTAATTTGAGTGAAGGAGACTTATCCCACTTGTTGGTGACAGCCAAACAAAAGGATTATGCATCTGATTTTCACTCTAAAATGTGTTATGAGAAGTCAAATGGCTTTCTCTTGATAATGACTAATCAAACAGTCTCTTTGTTTCCCATGTTGAAAGTAGAGCAGATGACACTTCATCGGCTATCATGAGTCACGAAGTGCCATTTCCACAGTGCAACAGTCCACTCTAATTCTATATCAAAGTGTTTGGCTGTAATCATGACTGGTGATTTGGAGAATTGTATTGCAGCTCAGGTCAATTGAGGCCTTGGTCTCCCTATGGAGGCATTAAGCTAAATTACATGGCCTCGGTCTCCTTATGGTGGCATTGGTCTCCTCACGGAGGCATTGGTCTCCTTAAGCAGGCAGTACGCTCAATTATATGGCCATGGTCTCTCTATGAAGGCATTGGTCTCCTCATGGAGGCATTAAGCTCAATTGTATGGTCATGGTTTCCTTATGGTTGCATTGGTCTCCTCATGGAGGCTTTGGTCTCCTTATGGAGGCATTAAGCTCAATTATATGGTCATGGTCTCCTTATGGTGGCATTGGTCTCCTCATGGAGGCATTGGTCTCCTTGTGGTGGCATTAAGCTCAATTATATGGTCATGGTCTCCTTATGGAGGCATTGGTCTCCTCGTGGAGGCATTGGTCTCCTTATGGAGGCATTAAGCTCAATTATATGGCCATGGTCTCCTTATGAAGGCATTGGTCTCTTCGTTAAACTCTATAATATTAATGTGTCTCCTTTTTAAAGCTCTTTCTAGATAAGTGCTGATAATGATTCCTTGCAAGTCTCAGACAATGCTTTTGCGAATGGAAGCCATCAAAGAAGACAGCAGTATGATATTGATTATTATCTTGTCATCCTATCATTACATCTGCCTCTACCTTCTAATTGTGCAACTCTTCATACTTCATGTGCACCTGCGGAAAAGCAACACTGAGGAAACATGAGAGTGAAAACTTATGTTTTCCTTGTTGAGTCTATTATATGGCAATGTATTCAGTTGAGGATGGTAGCAAATCTTAGGTTTGTATGTTGCTTAGAGGGTACAATTCTAGTCACATCATAGCAGAGTGTCAGTCAGTGTTTTTAGCTGATGGACATGGTGCTGGGAGCTGACCACGACTGACCCCTGGATGTGAGTGACCCTTAGTCATCTGTCTGGACCAGAAGATACTGCTGCTGCTGCTGCTGCTGATGCGGGTCCTGATGATGCCACTGATGCTGAGGGGGTACAATGTACCTAACTACTGGATATGCTGCTTCTTCTTATATCAGATGTAGTTGACAAGCATCAGTCAGATTTGGCCTGTATATATCTACTCCATATATCTACTCCATGAAGATCTATATGGTCCATATATTTGTTACCTCAAGTTGCAGCATATAGGAGATATGGATTGAATACCATATATGGATTTATGTGTGAATGTAACAAACATGGTTGATTCACTCAAGTGACACACACACATCGACACTCAGAATGACACTCAAAATGAACCACAGCGACAGACAGTGACACACAGACAACCATGGAGTGACACCGGAGACCAGGAATGACAGTGGAGTGTGTCCGGAACAGGTGGAAGTGATGGTTTAGTGGACTGGATGGCTGTGGATTCTGTTGACCACCATCCTTACTTGTGTACAGTACTCAAGGGGTATGCAATCAAAGGGATACATTGCAGCATTGCCATTGTGCATTGTCCATTGGAAAGGGTTGCCTAACTGGGATATGTTACCAAACACCATCTTTCTTGCATATGTCCACATGTTAGGCCCCTGCTGTTTGCTGCAGTAAGCAAACATAGAATATATCATTGTAGATACACAAAGAGAGAAAATCAAGGGCCATTATTCCTGTAACAAATGGGTGGTTGGCATCCAAGGCTTCTCTGCTCGTATGATGTGTACACACAAGTCCTAATACCTCACCTTAATGTGTTTACTCTGTGCTCCTAGCCCTTTTTGGCTAGTCGAGGGACTAGCCCTTAGAGAGATGACAAAAAAGCCCGCGAAAATCGGAAATTCAAAATACCGTTATGCAGATTTGCCTCAGAAAGCGACCTGTGGGTCCAGAACTACCTTAGAATCATCCAGCGGCCGAGATATGACCGAAAACGATCGTCCACGATCATATTTACGATCGACAGAGCTAAAAAACAAGCCTGTGCGCTTGTCACCATGCATGCACCGCATGGCAATGAGGCGCAACGCTCGAGCTAGCGGTGGACCCAATGGTACTGATGGTATCCCACTAGCCGGGCGTATGACGCTCGAGCAAGCGGTGGACCCAATGGTACTGATGGGATCCCGCTAGCCGGGCGTATGGCGCTCAGTGATTACTGGTAATAGTCTGTGCTATGTAGACCTGTACGCCGCCGCCAATTTGCGGCTGAGCCTCTGAAAAAGAGGCAAGCCAGCCCCCAATAACCACTTTAATTAGCTGGCCAGCCGCCGCCAATCTGTTTGCGCCGACTTTCCGCCGATATGAAGAAGGCAATTAATCCATTCAGTGCTGGGCTCTGCTCAACATGACAGGCTCCTGGCAGCACTTGACAGTGCTGATGGCAATTATCAGAAGAGCTGAGTAGATTTCTTAAGTGTAATTAGATACAATACAATACAAGTAGGTGTGAACCTTTAAGTGCAATCAGCCTCTTTTGCTGATTCCTTTGAACATGTTGAAGGGGCTATCCCAAGCAGAGTGCTAGGGCACTTGCACTTGTGGTATCTTTATTGGTAGAGAAACTGAATCAGCCTTTTACAAGTGATGTTGAAAACATTTTCCTTTTTGCTGTCCATTGTTGTATTGCTTAAATTACAGTCTAAAGTTATTTTCTATTACAGTCTGTCACTTTGATATAGAAAAAGAGAGGACTATATTGCACTGTGAAAATGGAACTTCGTGTGTCTTCATGCTGATGATTTGTCATGATCATACCAAATACTTTCAATGTTAATTTGATTTAAGGGGACTAATCCTGCTTGTTGGTGACAGTCAAACGAAAGGACTATGCATCAAATGACCTTCTCTTGATCTGTGCTAATTAAACAGCATCTATGTTGCCCATGTTGAAAGTAGAGAAGATGACACTTCATCGGCTATCATGAGTCACAAAGTGCATTTTTCACAGTGAACTGGTCCTCATTTTTTCTATATCAAAGCGACAGACTGTAAGTGTTGTGGAGGTCTATACTTAAGTGCTGAAAATGTCAGTGACTGACTGAGTTGTACCACTTGATGATATATATGTCACATGTTATGTCTCTTCTTGAAAATTAACCATAGGCCTACTTTCAGTGTGAAAGATGGGACCGGCAGTGAAATCACTTACATTGTATTTCTAAGTTGAAGTTAAACGTTCAATGACTTTTTAAGTATTTATGATCAGTACCTACTAAATTACTGTATTTTGAAAGGGGCAAAGGCACTAAAGAATTTCTAAAAATATAATTTTTATGAATTTCTTGTCAAAATATCTGACAGCCAACCGCCAGCCAGCCGGTATAGAATTCAGCCAGCCATCTCCACCAAAGTTCCCGGCTGAGCAGCTATCAGCAGCTAGCCACCTGTTAATTCCACCAGCCAGCCAATTTTTGAGCCAGTGGCTGGCTTACAGGTCTAGCACTGCTATGGGCCTACATTTCTAGTGGCACTGTGGAGCATAATTTACAGTCTCAGCTCTGACTGCCTGATGATCAACTAAGTTAGTCGAAAATGGTCAGCTAAGTCACAAAACTTGTGGAATAAGTTATGTTAGTCACAAATGCATGACTGACTTGGCTCCAGGCTCTACATGATATTACTGCAAAAATTACATGATAAGTACTAGGTAAGCCTAACTTTAAATAATGTCTCTGACCCTGAGCATGATATGCAGTCCAGCCTTCTATGGGAAGTTGCTAATGGACATTGCTTGAAACAACAACCAGCGCAAGATGAGCAGGCAAAACAAGTAGAAATCATAACATAAGCTACATTTACCTTGATTCTTAAGCTGTACTGAAAAGCCATTATCCTCTTTTTTTTCTAATCCTCTTTGGCATGTTCTTCTTAAAGCATGTCTTGTTGTACACTGAACTGATGTACCAAGGCTGGTCTTTATATATACTATTTACTAAGCAGTGACACATTCAGAGTTGACAGCTAGTGTCTAATGATTGCAATTACTCATTGAGCAGTGTCAAAGAAAATATCAACTCAATTGGCTTGAGTTGGCAGGTGGTGTCTGATGATTGCAATTAGTCATGGAGCTCAGTCACTGTTAAAGGTAATATCAATTAATGGCAATTGACTTGAGTTGGCAGGTAGTGTCTAATGATTGCAATTATTCATTGATCTGTGTCAAACAAAAAATCAAGTTATTGCAATTGCAGAATATCAAAATTTCGTGAAAGTATAACACAATGCTTTTAGTTAATTGTAATTATTTTGTGTTATATATTGTAAATTACACCACAGTGTGAATGAGAGTAAATAATTTAAAAAAAGGTGTTCATTAGTGTGATATCCAGTAGAGCAGATTATAGAAGAAATATCATTTCAATTGCACTTACATCACAAGTTACATGTCTTCTTTGATTTATTTTGTCTTCTATCAAATAAATTACAGCCCAATAGAGCACAATTTATGCAATAAGTGCTACATTTTGATTTATCAAGACATAACTGTGTAAATAATTATACTTTAACCAATTTGGCCGTGTGGTCTTAATTTTACAACCTTACTTTCCTGTTGGATTGGAACTGTTTGGAATTTTTGGTTTCCAATATTTTGATTTCTTGTTGTACCACATCACAACAATAGCTTGTTTATGTGTAGGCCTATAAACAAACAGGCCTAAACTCTGTTCCATTTGTATTGCGACCAGTGCTGTTGTTAAGCAATTTCACACACAAGCTGAATTTAACACATTTATCAGACACAACTAACAAGACACAACAGATCAACAAAAATGTGCAGTTGGAAATGAACAAAAGTCAGTGCAACTGGTCTGCTAAGTGATAATATAATGATAAGTAATGCACGGTAGACTGCAGTATCACAGTGATAACCATACCTGCTAGCCAGATGTAATATAAAGGAATATCGCTGTCACCCATTCAATGTTAATCACTGCTTCATCAATATAGGCCTTATACCGAATCGACTAGCCTTTGAATCCATGGATTCTTGTTTGCTGATTAAGCCTCACAACAGTCCTGATTTTCTGTCCTATTTCATCCCTCTCTGTCTCCTGTTGGGGAGGCAGGGCATTATTCACAACAGTCTGTCTCTTGTAGGCAGTTGTAGGTAGAAGTTCTCCAGTTGATAGGATGATGCAAGTACATAGTATAGCTGCTGAGGCTCCAGGTACACCTCACAACATGAAGCCTCAGCCAACCAGCTCTGTGAGCTCAGCATGGCTTGGTTGTACTCACAGTGGGTGTTATCCCATTAAAGAAAATAAAAGTAGTGGAAAATGCAATGTGCACTAAGGAGTCTTCAATTAATTCTGCAGTGCACCTTCACTGGAGAGGAAATGTGAGATTTGGTGTTGCCAGGCACATTGCTGCTGAGTTTAATTTTGTGCAAGACTCAAATGATACTAAATTTAATATGTTACTGTATTTGATATCAGGCCCTTGCATATACGAATTAATGTAGCAATTGTGTTATTATACATAAAGCAGTAAGCTTGCATGAATGAACCCCCATGCTCATTCTGCAGCTCAGGTGGTGCAATTTATTGATCCAGATCAAACTTCTAAACATAGTTACTGGGGTGGAATGGTATTCACCTGGAGCATATAACTATGAGGTGTAGTGTCATTTGTGTTTTGGGAGTGCAGTGGGTCATAACCTTTGCAATTCTGTTTTATTTATTGATGTTGCAAGACAGGTGCAAATTGTTGACTTCAGGTGTATATTGTAACACAGAGATAGAGACTATAGCAAACTATAGCATAGCAATGTGGTATATAGGCATGCAGATGAGCCCCTGCTTCCTGTAGTGTGTGTACATTCTGACATGATGCTGTATGCTCTTGATTATTCCATTGTATGAATGCTGATATGATTCAGACTGTTTGGTCAGTGCTGTTTGCTGTTGACTGTTTGCCTGTTTATTCACCTGTTTATTCACCTGTTTATTTACCTGTTCTGTCTATTTCAGATCTGGCCTGAGAACCCCCCAGAGATGCTGCAGGTGTGACATGGTGGCCAGGTGAGGAGCCGAGATGGAGTCCTGGAAGCCCAACCCGTACGCCCAGCCCTTCGTTCCTCGGAGACTCTACAGCAACCAGCATGTGGGCGGCCAGCAGATCAGGCAGTTCACCTACAGGAGGATGCTCAGCAAGCTCTTCCAGGTGGGTTCCGATAATATGAAATAATATTACAAAGTTATTGTACGGTGCCGAGTGCGATATCAGTTTTTATAGCACCGAGATGACGATTATCGGATGAGAGTACAGCCTGCGACTCCTCGGAATGAGTCGGAGGACAATATTGGTCATCAAGATGCAATGAAAAAATGATATTGCACACATTTATGTGTAATGTCAACAACTGTTGTATGAGATGGCCTTTAATTAAAACAGCAAAGACATCAGTAGGTATCCTGGCAACTAAAGTTAGTCCTCAATCCTCATAGACTCTTCCACTTGCCTCGATTTAGACTGTGATATTAATCATGATAATAAACAGTGTCCATGTATTAAAGATTGAAAATCCGATGATTTTGCTCTCAGAATATGTGGAGTAATCTGGTTGTTAAAAAGACCTGATTTTGAATCATAAATCGATCCTTTACTCCCTTGAATGGGGTCTTTTTCCAAGGTTAAAACGTGTACACTCTAAAAAATGTCGGGACAAAATTGGTTTTTTAGATTCAAAATGGTTTTTTGAAAAACCAAATTTCAATGCAAAACCAACATGGATTTTTAAAAAAATCCATGTTGGTTTTTTGCATTGAAATTTGGTTTTTCAAAAAACCATTTTGAATCTAAAAAACCAATTTTGTCTGAATTTTTTTAGAGTGTAGATCATGATTGCCATGGCATTTGGATTTTGAAATTGTGCCAAACATGCTCTATTTATCCTGGGTGATCGTGTTTTTTACTGGGTTACTCATTTTAGGATCAGTTTTTAATTCCATTTAATGGAGCTATCCTAGTTACACGGGCTGCTATGTAAATGCCAGGCTATTGTTGATGTGGTGTTTTTAACTGACAGCTGCATTTCCACGAGGAGTTTACATGGCTAGGTTGCATGGACCAAGCATGGGGCTGCTCTAATGCAATGAATCTCTGGCCCCCATGTGATCCCACTGGCCCCAGACCAGTCCCCAGTCAATTCATGATTATGCACAGTTTGCACACAAGTGATTATTGCAATTGCACATAGTAAGTATGTTGTTGCAAAAATGCTAATGCTGTGTGCCCCTGTATAATGTTGTCATGTTGTATTTTGTGGACCTTGCATAAATCCATTATGTCCTTGTCAGTGTGCTTCAACACAATACCCCTTATTCTGCAAAGCCCAATGTGAATAGAAAAGGGGAGGGGATGGGCCTTTAATGCATCACTATGATTGGCAGAAGAGTATATACAGAAAAAAGTGATGTCACATCTATAGCTCTTGCAGGAACTGCATTGAATAGTCATTAGTCAGATTGACATCACAGGAGTGAGCTTTGTTGCACTTCACAGACTGTGCACGAATCACATGCACCGATGAACAATATTTTCAAAGCTTTCAATGCCACTTTGGGATACATTTGATATGTCCTGATCAGATGAAACTAACAGCTACATTTACCCTGAAAATGAATTATGTGATTTCCATCAAATGAATCCATCCATTTTTTCCGAGAACGGTGTTGGAGATTCATTGTGATGTTGGACTGAGATTTTGAATTTGCGGACATATTTTGAACATGGAGTGGAAACGACGCGGACACAGTGCAGACACAGTGTGGACACAGCAATAGATGAGTCTGGTGAAAATGAGAACTGCATGCTGTTGCCACCTGGCACAAAAGTTGATTTTGTATGCTGCAGCATTGCTGTCCCAAGAAATAGTTCCAGTTTCATTGCACATTCACAAAATTTCTATTCAACATTGATGTATACCAGAGTCAGACTCGGCAATTCTATAAGGAAGTAAACTTGCCTTGTAAGGCCATCAGCACACTCAGAAACAGCCCTGGTTTCTTCCAGACAAAATTTTGTGAGTTCCTCAGACTGAAATGATGTGGACCGCTTGCAGGAGCTCGTGGAATAGCACACTAGTCACTAGGTGGCAACACATGACAGCATATGTTCTGATCTGCCAAGGCTGGAAAAGGAAGTGGCAATGTAACAGCGGTCCACTTGTAGACAGGCAATAGATATAATGTGACATTTATCAATCATACCTGTGTAATCATGCCATGCGCGTAATATATTGCTCGAAATGCACAGATAAGTTCCTGTTTAGTAATTTGTGTCCTCAAATGTGAGCTGGCTTCTCATTGCGGGGATTGTGATAATTATCTTGTTGAGTGTGACTTTCTCCACATGTGAGAATGAGTGCGCTTATTCACGTGTCTGGTCACACTGAGTGCACTACACATTGCTTCCTTAATAGAATTATATTTCACAATTAAGAAGCCATTCACAAATTACCTAATAGTTTGCACTTGCATTTCAATCCTCCAACGTGGAATTGTCCTTGCAGTTTTATTTCTGACCAACTGCAGTGTTGACTCAAGGACAAACTGAGTGTAAATGCCAGTCTGACATGAAACTGATTCTATAACTGGTTACTATGCAATTATGAGCTCTTTGTTAACTCATCAGAGTTTTGTGAGCAAGGCAGAACTAATATTCTGTAGTGATCCTATTGCATGTGTGGATGAAGTAAGGTAAGTTTGGAGAGAAGGAAAAGAACAGTCAGAAATCCAGAATAAAATTGGTTTGGACTTAGGAATGATCACTTGGGCAAAAATACACTCATATTTCAGTGTAATTTCACCACACTATATGTGTACCAGTCTGATTATTTCATTGGAAAATCAGAAATTTCGACACTCAAGTTCCCCTGCAGATATTGTAAAGATGTATATGACTGGTAGGGCAAAACTAATTCAGACAATGTAGCCTTTAAGAATATGTTTTTCCCATCTAAATTCTAGTTACCAAAGTTATCACTCTTTCATACAACACCAGTGACAGAAGCAGCAAGAAATGTCTGGTGGGCTGAAATGTCTGTAGTAAAACATCCATTTTCAACTAAATTCTTTTAATCAAAGCATCAAAAAGTTGTTTGCTCATACTCGGTAGACCAGACTTCATTATAGTGAACGTTGACAGGAAATTAGTTTCTGTAGGATTCTGTATGCAATAAACCTCGAGCAATTGTGTTGCGCATTTTATTGTCGCGAGCAGTGTTCAAACTGAGGGAAATTGGACTTTGATTATTTTCACACCATTTTGTTTTCACTCACGCTTTTTCTCTTATGTATAGTGTATGAAAAAGCAAGCATATCCTCAAGGGGCATGGGGGCGGGTTGGTCTAGTGGCAGCGTGCTGGGCTGCCAATCGCTGGGTCCAGGGTTCGAATCCAGCTCTTGCCGGGTCACATGGGCCTATGTTGGATGGCGGTTTCAATCATCCTTCACCTCATTGCCGTGTCCGCCTCCTGTCCTAATTAGCCTACCAAGTGCATAAATACAGGACGTAAAGCCCCAATCATCCATCCATCCCAAGGGGCACACCTCGCAGACACAATGTTGCTAATTGGTGCAGAGCTCGTCTGTTCACTCTAAAAAAATTCAGACAAAATTGGTTTTTTAGATTCAAAATGGTTTTTTGAAAAACTAAATTTCAATGCAAAAAACCAAAATGGTTCAATTATGCCATGTATTGTTTTGCATGAAGCCGGAGTGTTACATTATTTTAATGAGGTCATAAATGTAAAATGAGATACATCGAATCGGAGAAGGATGATTTCTGATTTCTGTTGAACATTTATTTGTAAATTGTGTGTAAATATGCTGCAATTTCATGAAATGGTTCAAAATGGTTGGAATGATAAGATATATATTATCTATGTTTAATTTTCTTGATATCCACATTAGCAATGCACCTGCATCCTCAATAACACGGATAAGAACGAATAAGAATTTTTTTCTTTTACTATAAAAAGTTATAAATGACACCCAGTATAGCAAGAATGTCTTTTAGGTGGTACATAATGGAGGACAGGAAAGTGATAGTTCAACTAAGCTGGATTGGTTGGTGCCCAGCTGGCTTTGGGTCACCCAATTGAGGTTGTGGCCAATGAGGCCAACGAGGCCAAGGCTCCAATAGCAGCAAGACCAAGGGCCACCCTGTGAGCACCCAGTGAGCTCCTAGTGAGCTCCTACTGCTCACCTTATGCTAGTGGCAATATATTCGATCAGGGTGAGACTAAGCCAGTGTTGAGAACAGAGACGTATGTTGGTCCTTTTGCCTATGATGATGTGAGTAGCATAACTCGCAATGCAGTGAAATGCTCAAATAATATTATGGCTTAGCCAGTGTTGGGCACACAGACCTGTGCTGGTCCATTTTGCCTATGATGGGAGTAGCATAACTTGCAATGCAGTGAAGTGCTCAAATATGGCTTAGCCAGTGTTGGGCACATAGACCTGTGCTGGTCCATTTTGCCTATGATGGGAGTAGCATAACTGGCAATGCAGTGAAGTGCTCAAATATGGCTCAGCTAGTGTTGGGAACATATAGACCTGTGCTGGTCCATTTTGCCTATGATGGGAGTTGCATAACTGGCAATGCAGTGAACTGGTCAAATATGGCTCATTGCTCAACCCAGATCAGTTGGTCACTCACTTGTGGTCACTCAGAACTGCAGATACTGGCTGATAAAGCCACAGAGATGGTCAACAGTCTGCAAACCCACTGCAAACCTTGTGCAAGGGCCATTCAACTCGGAGCAGTACCTTGGAGCATCATCACCTCTTCTGGATGAGCTGGCAAAAGGCCCATTGGCCCCTAAGTGTCCTCTATTGGCCTTATATGTATGCTAATAACCACCACCAGACCTGTCCCTCCACCTAATATGCCCTTCCTTCCACCCTGCATATTCATAACACAAGTCAACCTCGCATATACATTGTGCAGGCAATGTTAGGCAGGTGGTGAACTGTGGCACAGTGGGTTATTGGGAGGCCAGAAATATGGTGAACCAGTTAGCTAAAACATGCTACACATTATTGGAAGTTATTCTGCACACTGAAAAAAGGATTATTTGAATCAGACAATGATTGTGTGTCCAATCAAGCTGTTGTCTAATCCAGACAATTGAATTGTTCGAAATGTCAAAGAACTCGTTTATTTCATTTTAATGATTTCTGTACCAATTAGTCGGTAGAATGAAATAAACAAATTCTTAGACATTTTGAACAATTCAATTGTCTGGATTAGACAACCGCTCGATCGGACACACATTATACAACCATTGTCTGAGATCAAACAATCCTTTTTTCAGTGCTTGTTCTGTTCAGCCTGATAAAGTACCTCTTATATTACTTTTCTCATCCAAACATGATAAAATTGCAGCACTAATATTAAAATTAGCTTGTAATCGCATCTCATTTTACAAACATGTCCTTTGAACTGTAAAAGAATGCATTGTTTTAAATGAGATGCTACAGACTCATGTATCACATTGTTGGATGTGTAACTCGAAGTTTCTCCTGAAAAGAGAGAATGACAGAATTAAAATGCGCTGGAGTAGTTGCACAAATTGTATTTCCTAGAAAAATGTCTTCTTTCAATGTTGAAGGATACGGTATACAATTTTCCCATGAGCAATACTATATTTGTCTTGTCATGTACGTCTGGAGCTTTTTCCTCCTTATTTAAAGTGTACTTTGGTTTCCTGTCAAATAAGTGAGATGTAGTCTTTGTTCTAATATTCTAAGAAGTTCTTATACATATAATGTTTTTTTTATTATTACAATTTATCATATACTGAAATTTCACATAAATGTATCCCTGCCCTTTATGAACATAAAGAGCTGCTTCATGAATCATGATAGGCCTAGAGAAAACTGAGACATCTTTATATGAAACATTGCTGTCCTAATTTTGCTGTTAAGATTTTATTAGCAAGGCTTACATATTATATCTTAGGTTTTCTGTTGCCATCAGGAGATGTCAGCTTGTCAAACAACTTCCCCTGAGTTGTGATGTGTTGCAGCCTCCCTGCCTGCAATTTGCCAAATTTTGAAATCTCATTTGTGACATTTTTGGCCCAATCCAATCTTGATGAATCAGGTCTGAAATGCTGTCAGGGGGATGTCTCTTGCTAGGTCATGTCGCATCTTGGAAGGACTTTTTTTTCTTTTCATGAGGGTGGCAAATTAGAATCCAGTGCCTTTCTGAAAGTTTCTGTGATATCTCAATTCCAAATATTCACAGCACATCCATTTATTCCATTGCCAACATTGGCTTCTGATGTCATCATGAAATTCACTGAAATGTTTTATGCCTCCATTTAAACCAGAGTAATAAAATTTAATTGCTGAAATGCGATTTATCTAAAGCAATTGAGTCATGTAATTAATGGGAACTCAGAGAATAGTATTTACTTGAATTGTCAATTTGCTTCCTGAGGAAGATCTGAATTCTCGTGATATCTCGTGATATCTCGTGATATCTCGTTTGGCTGATTATGCAAAATCAAAAGACATGCTGAGGTAAACAGTTAGGCTCTTTTTGAAGTTCTAGTAAATATTCATTGAAGCCTTAGTTGCTCAGTTGGACTACATCCCATTCCCAGTTCATTGTGATAAACAGCACGAATCTCAAGTTTTACATATGTATGAATGTTGTTCTCAGAAGTAAGAACCTTCAAAGCAGAGTTAAATGCCAACCACAATATCCATCAGCCCGTAGATTTAGAGTGTATGTTCCCATGAGCTGTATCTTGTGACGGACGATTTGATTAGATTTGGGATTTTGTTGTTTTGTGATTTCAATCTTTTTGAGACTCATTAATACCTCATAGTGATGTAAGTATAGTGTACATATTGTAAACAATCAGTATGCCAAGTATGCCTTTATACTTTAACAAAATTGTATATACGAACGTCTATGAGAAATTTTCTTTCCTTGCGCTCTGTGGTCGTTAGTGGCGAGAATATTAATTTTAGTGATATTGCCTTATTAGGCGGCTTCATCATGTTCATCTAGAAACAGGCATTTTTGGTTGCTTCTGTACTGAGCGATGTTGCCTATTTTTCCAGAGAGAAGCCTGCAATGCAGTGACAGGCGAGTGATGGTTTGTTTCATTTCTGGGAAAATGAAATGTGTCCTCACAGCAAGCACTTATATCAATGGTTTGATTTGGAAAATGATTGCAATATTTGTGGCAGAGATAAGAGGGCTGGTGGAATTCATCAATTTCCGAAAACGATTTAGAGCGATGCGCATAAATATTGTGCTCTGCTGATCAGGACGGCCAGAGGCATGCGTTGTTTCATCTTTGTTAATAACTTGAACATTTCTGGATTGTCTCTCGTGTAACTCTCCTCCTTGGTCTTTCGCAAACTATTTGTCCAAAGGGGATTTCTTTAATCTTTTGGTGATTTCTTTCTCATTCGTTCTATTTGTCAGGAATGACAATGCGCAGTGATTTGCATTTTGATAACCCGCACTCACTCTCTGAAGTGCCCTTCACAAAATTGCTTAGATTTCAATGATTTTTGAAAAGCTTGGTATCATAATAATTCATAAACCATTAAACTAAAAACGTTTTGTTCAGACTGTCTGCTCACCACTATATATAGCTACTTTTGAGGTGGCTAACATGGCTGACAATTCGCTTACCATGATAGATAGATAGATATGGTAAGTGCTGCCCTCTAAGCCCAGTTCTGGGCGCTCATGAGGGTTGATTGATGAGATGAGAGAGAGAGCGGGAGTCCTCAACATGTTACTCATTTACCCCATGTGAGGGATCTTTTACTTGCCCAGCACAGACATTGATACAAGGGGCCGCCAATTTAACGTCTCATCCGAACGACATCCAGCTGGGATTTTGCTCATGAAGGTACACTGATACCATGATATCTGGTAATTTGTCATTCCGTTAATGATGACCAATATGCCAAATATGGTTGCGGCTTGTTTAAATTCTTGACCAGACCTGCATGTCTAATCTAATCTATTTAAGGCATGATATATTATTGGATATTGTGGGTAAAAAGAGCCAATTAATGTGATAAAGGTCTTTAGATGAATGGTGGATCGATTTGTTTCAATTGTTTATGGTTTAGGTGACAGGCCCGCCAGGATTGGTCCATGAATGTTGCAAGTGAACATGGGTGAAGGCGCCCATAATGACTGCCAGACCCACTGGTGCTCAAATCCTGATTGAGGAAAAAATGAATTTTCCTCTGAGGTGTTTATTGAAATCTGCCATGCAGGGCTGCCGGTCTGGCTTCTCACCCATTTCAAATGATTTGCGTGATGTTTATCGCATTCACAGTCAGCTGAAGGCGCCATAAAAAAGCGAAATGATATCTTTGTTGGAGGTTCTACGCTTCACCAAACCCTTCGATTAGAACTCCCGATTAATTGCTTTTGACTAAAATTGTCACTCCGAGGGACTCGAGCATGAACAGCGGTGTGAAAGGCATGTGGCAAACCGGCTGAAGGTTCTAATGAGCTTGTTAGTCACTTTCTTATCCTTGTGCAATTGTCATTTCAGATGTTCTGATTGATTTTTTATTCCAATTAAACTACTTCCAATTCAACATGCATAATTTCCAAGACCTTTTAACTTGGACAATTGAGTTAAATTGTCTATTGATTCTTGTGGAGCCTTTTGTTACTGAGCCAGGACTATGATCCACAATTCTATGGAGCCTTTTTCAAGTCTAGCTGTTCTTACAGTTGTCTGTCAGATCAATCCTTGGATCCCATTCCTTCCTGTGTGGGTTTTCTTGATATCATATCAGATATCATGCTCACTGGACACAGGTTAGACCAGTATTAGACCATGGCTGGCTTCTAGTATCCTTCTAGTATCTTGCAGTGTCCACTGCTGGTCAAATAATTGACTGACCTATTGACTAAGGCCTTGCTAGTCTGCGGTATGGCGGCTCAGCTGGGATGGTCATGATTACGGATGCAGACAGTTAGAGCAGATAGCCATGGGCAAAAATGGTGCAAGAAAACACCCTTGGAAGAATATTGCGTTATGGCCAGTAATCACTTTTATAGTTTCTGACTGACTGGGTGTCCTTGACCTCATTCTCTGACCTTTAGCATCATTGTGGGAACTCTTGACACAATTCCCTGACCTCTAACCTAATAGTATGACCTTGGTATGGTTAGCTTTAAGACTGCTGTGTGGTTGCTTCTTTGGGTCTCCTGAGGAACCATCGAGTCTCCATGGCATTGCATAGCAATCTTCTGGTCTATTGCTGAGTATTGGTGTCTGGAGCCAAAGGCTCATCCCCTTTGGTGGAGTGCTTGGTATTGTAAAGGTTCACTGAACTGTCTGCTTCTTCAGCAGTTGGCAGAAAATTGAGTGGATTCCTGGCAGATTACTTCCGTTTGTTATTCACTAAGAGATACCGAGTTGGTAAAAAGTGGGGTTTTACATCTTTTGAACCTTCGCGCCAGAAACTGGAACTGTTCAATCGAATAAGAACTCCACTTTATCCTCTTGGTATATCTGCGTAGGGTTTGTGTCCTGTTGGTTTTTCTCGTTGTCTCTTGTATTACAGCTGGTGACAACTTCAGTTCTTCTGCAATGATAATGTTTGTAATCCATACGCTATTTGATAGGATCGCCATTATGTTTCGCCTCGCCTTAGAGGCGGATTGCAAATTGCCCAGATAGCCGACTCAAAGCATGATTACATGAGCTGCACGACATGAAATGGTAAATGTAGTTTGAAAAACGTGCTAGTTTTTGTCCTGGTACTTGTTTCATGAAGGGTGGAAGTAAATACAAAGCTTAGCAGCCGTTCAATTAGGTTCGTGCCGGCTGCTTCCTGACGTCTGGCATCATATTGCTTTAAGCAGTGATGTCACTGATGTGGGCCAGTTCTCTTTGAGACTTCCTTACGTAGATTTTCCATTAATCTGTATTTCTTTGTGCTCTGTGCCTGACAGGCTGCTGGTACAATCTCTGCTGCCTCAAAGATTAACGTGACTTATTTCCTAAGTCTGAGGCCAGTTTGCTCTATGGCATAATGTGTGGACACAGCTCAGCCTAGATTGATGTCAGCTTGCCTTGGTTCTGTTTGATCACGGTTTAGTTTGGGCTGCTTTGCTGAGCTTTGCTAGCTGCTTTGCTAGCTGCCTCTTTGCCTTGCATCAAGTATGTTTGCTCATAAAGACCACTGGCCAGGCTAAGTTGATTTCCTCTGCTGCTGTCTAAGCCTAGTCATGTCCATTAGACTTGCCCATAATGTGGGATACTTAGGCATGCATATGGGGACCTGTCCCTTGTCTTCCAATGACCTTTCCTTGTTCCCTGTCCTCATTTCCCTGTTCTGTTCTTCTCTTAAAGTTCAAGTCAAAATGACTTTTTCTTTTTGACTATTCCAGACAGAAAAGAAAGATGCCAGAGTCATCTTGTTTGTTTGTCACATTGGCATCTGGCATTTTGATTTCTTTGACAATAAGATGAGTTCTTTTTGTGGTCGGCTTAATATATTCCGAAGGTGCCATTGAAACGTCTTTGCCATGTAAGTTTGATATTGAACTGTGATCTACTTCTGAAGGCCTTTCTTCCCTTTTTGAGCGCCTTACTTATCTGCCAAAAGCAGAGTAGCTTTGTGTGATGCCACTTTTGAATTGCACTGCCACCGACAGTAAGAGTTACGAAAGTGTATATCAGCAATCTGGTGAATTTGAGACCAAAATTGAGTCTGTTACATAGCTTATTACTTACATCCTTATCAGTGTGAGGTTTGTAAATAAGACTTGTCGGGAGGATCTATTTATCAAAGTAATCAGGAGCTTATTACGTATGATGTATTCGCTTTATTGTATTGCATTGACTGCATTTCCTTGTTAGCCCAACCCGCCAGACATGGCAACATGACACCATTATCAATTTCCCATAATTGGATGGTTATCTCGGCATCCTTTGCCGCTGCTCGGACCAATAATCTAACGCAATCAAAAGCTTTATGAAGTGAGATAAGAGCTGTTGCTGAGGATGCTGCTGATGCTGTTGATTGCTGTTGATGCTGTGGCCGGGTGATGCTGTGGCCGGGTGATGCTGATCTCATAATGGTGATCTCATGATGCAGATCTGGTCCGAACAGCCACATCATGGGCCACATCCGTGGTCCCAATTAATCGAGGGTCTTTGCGCTGGCAATTTGCACTGCTTGGATTTTGAGAAAACTCTCGGCTCAAGCTGGGCGGCATTGTCCATCAGCGATTGCTTGTCTCCCCGGCTTAATTCCGAGCTTTGTTTGTGGTTATCATTGGTGAGGTAATCGCTTGCCTTCACAATTTTCTCATTTTTGCGTCCCTTTTATCTCCTTTCAATTCATTTTTGATAATTTTTATTTCCAAGTATCACTTTTTCTGCCTTTTTGCCCCGAAAATTTGCACATTTTCACCGATTCTCACAAGGAAGGACAAATCTCGGGAAGGGCGACAGCCTCGGTGGGAATTTTGAAAGTTGGGCGATAAACGAGTTTGACAAGCGAATTGATGTGGAATGGACCCCATCCTGTTTCTAATCACAGCATTTGTGTCTGATCGATCACTTTCTTGTTATCCATAACTGACATGTCACGTGTCTGTTCTAGCCCGACCATCTTATTCTCCTTCACAAAGATTACATTGTGAACTGGGTGTTTAAGTGAAAGCCAAAGGCGTCTTTCGCGATATTAACTTCTTTGTACCGCGTCTTACCAATGTCTTTGCTGGATATCAAACTTGCCAGAGTGGATATTAAGTTGTCAGGGGTGTTTACTTTATCAGGGCATCATCCATTAATGTTACCTGGGAAGTCTGATTAATGAATTAGCTTGTCATGCTGCCTCTTTGCCGAAGGAAATTATTTTGTAATCCATAGATCTCATTGTCAGGGTCTGTGAGAGGCTGATCTGCCGCTTTAGTAATTACAATGTCATAATTAGGTGATATTTTATGCGAGTTTGAAAATTATTAATTAGAATTTTAAAAAGCATAATGTGGAGTTATTTTAGAATCTTGAACATAATGGTCTTATGACTTATTTGTGAAAAATTTAGCTTGCAGTAAGAAAAGCGGAATGACGTTATTTAAGGAATATATATGGATCGATATGTTTCAGTTAGGGACGCTACAGTCATTTCGCTGATGGTGTATGGTGTAAATGTATTTAGGAGTAGAGCCAGCACAATCTAGCTGCCTTAAAGGATACTGAGCACATATTATTTGAGCCATGAATATCCATGAGTGAGTTGATCTGATGGATGACTGGGAGCCAGCTAAACCCTGATTAGAGCGACCGGCTCATGGCAGGCCGTTTCACCGGTTTGCGGGCCGTCCGCTGCCGTGGCATGAAATTCACAGAAAATGCTGTAATTATGCCGCGGACGCTTAAGTGATGGACGATGTGCTTAAAGCAAAAACTTATTAAATCTGTCCGGCCAGATTGTGTGTAGTTCCAGTGTAATGGTTGTCTATGACGGTCGTCTACCCACTCAAATATGATGGATATGAGGACTTTCACAAGTGCCTGATCTATGGGCGCTCTTTATTAATCAATGCAATGTTGCAAAATGAGAGCTTTTATGGCTTTTATATTGGCTCTTCAGTGCCTTTATTTTGTATTCTAATGGCCACAATTTTGTCTATTCATTTAACTAATCCCTTAAAATGGAAATGGTGTCACTAGGTTCCAGTTCTACTCATTCAAGATGTCGGTATTTTTCTCAAGGACATGCAGCTCATTTAAATGACTATGTGATTAATGTTCTCAGTCTTTATAGTAATTATGTGATTGCTACACATATCAATTGACATGGTATTTCAAACTTTACGTAATATTGGTCTTGGTTGGGTACCATGGCAATCTGACTTCGCTTGTAAGCTAAAAATTGTTTCGTGATTTTGCACTTCTTATAAGTAGCATTCTGGTTTTAGTATTTCTGTGTATTAAATGTTTCATTATGATGTGCCATTGTGTTAATTTTATTGTCTAGTAGTTCCAACTGAACTGTTGATCAAATAAATGCTAATTGGTCTGTCTTCTCTTCCAGGCGTTGCTTGTGCTGGTTCTCGTGGTCACCTTGGTCATCAACGTCATGTTCATTGTGGATACGAGCAAGAAGCTGCAGCAAGACCCACAAAGATCTGGTAAGTCAATCGAAAGTGTTAAATGATCGATGAAAATCTCATTAAAAGATTACTCCGACGGCATTTCCTAACCTAATAATTCGCCGGGAGTGCCAAGTAGATTACGAGTAGATTCAAGAACTTTCAACGAATCAGATTAATCACGGGATAAGGACATCCGCAGCCGCTAGCTTAAAACAATTCTCACATGATTTGCATGGACGTCCAATGGGAGGAATTATAGGGCGGTTTACGAAAGTGGAAAATTGATGCCGTTTACGCATGATTGTTGTTTTGTGACTACGTTAGGTCGGTCCGTCTTGGCAGTGGAATATATTCTTTAGCTGGAGGCAAAGAGACTGAGATCTCCTCTCCTTACAGAGCTGCATGAAAGATGGTGATTAAAATGTAGAATGGATCATCCTTGGGACACAAGCAATCTCTGTTGCTCTGGTCTATAGAGGTACTTGTGACAGTCCATTCAAGATGTATTGAGGCGTTCCGTGGCTGTGAAGAGGACGTCAAAGCTTAAGTGCCGTTTGTAGAAGTCGTGCGAGCTAAAGAAGGATTAGGGAATGTTTATGTGGAGTGTGATTAAAGGATCCGGCAAGACAAGAGTTTTCAAGTTTGCAGAACAGCAATTTAGCTCACAGATGACGAATGGCGAAGACTGGGGGGAAGAAGAGCCAACAAGAAGCAGTGACAAAACAGAGGGAGTGTCTTTTTCCATATATAATTCATCGCCCCAGGATGCTCTACTCTAGACTTCATCGCTGGGAGAAGCGGCAGCCGCTGACCTTTGGGGCTGTAATGGTGCGGAGGTTATTGTTGGCCAACATCACCCACAGGACTTGTACACATGCCGGCGACACTCCGGCCCGCATGCTTACTAGACCCACAGGAGACATTTCCATGCGGGAATACTTAATGCTGGTGGTGATGGGCCACCTCCGCCATCAAGCCCAACTCTCCGCAGTCACTGGTAACTGGGGTCAGGACCTGCACACCCATCCTGCTCACTCCTTATAGGCTCTGATAGGAGAGGGCACACTTCTTCCCCCTGAATTGCACCTTAATAAACATTACTTAGTGTCACCCGTGAGCCTGTGAATCATGAACCTGTCCAGACATACCCTATAACCCCCTGTCAGAGGCATTTATCTTCCAAACCACATTTTGTGAGACTATAAACTTAGCAAGTCGCTCCGAGCAGACAGGTGCTGTACACGGCGTGTGTTTGGTCATTCATCTCTTCGTCCTCAGAACTCGTTTCACTCGCTTTGACATTTATTATTCTGTGTTATGTTTTCGCATAACAATCTCATCTTATAAGAGAGTAAACCGAGTCTTTGCATGTTGCATGATATATGTGGAAGTTTGCAGTGAGCAACTTTGTCTTTTATATATCGCGTGCAACGATATTGTGCCGGTTTGCCCTTGTGTAGTCGCAGAAGCGCAGCAGGTGCCTGTGATGAGAATTGTGAATGACTGCGACTGTGAGAGCGTCAAGGGTTGTTGGATGGTGGCTCCGGCTTATCTCATGTCTTTGACATTTGAGAGCATCTAATGGGGCCCACTATGTCTCTTATTGCAAATTGAAGTTGACATTTCAGCCCCTGCTTTGCAGATAGGTCTAGTTTAAGATGAAGAAGATGTGCAATGTCAACAGGAGCAACTTAAAGAGACGATATGACGCTGTCGATTGGAGATACCTCATACGCCGGTGTCACGCCATTTTTGGCTGCTGGTGTCGCTTGGTGTGGAAAGGTAACTCGCAGCATGCCAAGTCTTTGTAGGATATGAGCATTGTAAGCAGTGCAGATGTAGAGGCTTGTGTTAGGGCTGTAAAGGTATTGTTGATGTGGAGGCCAAAAGAAAAGGTCTATATATTCTGGCAGGAGGAACGCTATGGATATTGTGAGCAATTTGTCGATATCGCTGCAGCAATTTGCCAGGTCAGCCCCAGTGCCAATGAGACTATTCAGTGGAGACTGGGGTCAGCTTGGATCTAGGGCTCCACAAGCTCTGGGATGGACTTGGAACATGTGGCAACACAAGTCATTGACAAGTCAGCGACAAGCCATAGACAAGTCAATAAGGGCACGTCTCAGGCTGCATTGATAGCAGCAGACCAGGTCAGACAGGAGACATCTTACCCAGCTATCATAGAGCAGGACAACTGAGGACTAAGTGGAGACTGACTGTAATATAAGGAAGGTTGTTTGATGCCATGGGTCTGTCAGTCTGCTCAAGAGGACTCACACTGTGCTTGTTGTATTTATTGTGTTTGGTTTGCCTGCTTGGTTTGCCTGTGCAATGCTGTATGTACACGCTTACACTGTGCGGTCTGTTGGTTTTACCAAAAGACGCCCTTGATTGCGGGAGGGCGGTCGTGAATAGGAGTCAGGCCGTCTATTATTGGCCATGCCTGTGTTGATGCTTCTTCTTGTGATGCTTCCGCTATTCCGAGTTGACCGATTCTTCCCCTTCTCCTGATGCTTCAGCCGGTGCTTCTACTGCCCTCCTTCTGTTGACAGTTGTGCACAGCATCCAGTTGCTCACAAAGCGAAGGTCAGACGTGATTGCCACACAGGAAGACAGGCACAATGTGCGGGTCGTAAAGCCTTTCTTTATTGGGTGTACACTGACAGTTACAGGCTGAGCCCGAAGCTGACACCAATCATTGGAGGACAGCACGTAGGTAGTAGTGGGAAGCAGTAGTGGGAAGCAGCGGGCACTACTAGGAACTACTAGGAAGCTGCGGACTGCAAGGGGATACTGGAGAACCAAGAGGTGTCCCTTATCCCCAAGAGATGCATAACTTTTGCAGGAGGTTGCCTACTACTTGCATGAGCTGCAGCTGTAAGATAAAGCCCTGCAGTGTATTTATGCATCTTGACCGCCCTGCTGAGACAAAAGCGATCGCATTAAGCGGGTTCGGATCGAAGCATTCATCCTCTTGCATTGTAGCGGCCTTGTCGATGGCTCCCTGTCTTCTTACACACGGTGTTTTGCTGAGGTTGTCCAGTGGTTGTCCTCCGGGCTGTCCTCGGGGCTGTCTGGTTTAAAGGTCAAGTGTGTTGTGAAGTCTTCATCTGCAAAAGGTCATCATAAGGGCTTGTCATCAGCTGCGCTCGTCCTTGGCAATTAGCCCTTTTAGTGAACATGTGAGTAGCGCTAGGTTGAGTGACCAGCTTAATGGCCTTAAAAGGTCTTGAGGGATACTTTGGCTGCTACCAAGTGTCCTTGTTGACCCAACCGCCAAGGCTGCTACCCAAGCTAACTAAAGCATAATTTTCCATTTGATGCTTCGTAATTTGGCTAACGACGACTCCCACCTGATACCAGCGCGTGGTTGACCCACTGGCCTGTCTATATCTGGAACATGATATGATAATGTATGTATGTTACAGCGTTTTACCTGTCAAATGGGTCTCCTGTGTGCAGTTTGTTGTGGCTGAGTGTAATTGTAGGGTAGCTGTTAACAACACTTTGAATATGTGTGTGGAAAGAGAATTGCCGAACAAATGCATTGCTTCGCTGTTGCGCGCTTCTAAGAATGCGTTGACTGTACATGCATGGAGAGGACATTTGTGCCCGCATTTTCACCCTCATGGCTGTGTCACAATGTCTTCTTTTGTCTGGCTCGCTGCGGGTCAGTGCCGGAGGCAATCACAGCTGCAGCTGCTCCAGCCTAGATACTGTGACCAGTGGTTGGCTTGTTCTGACCAGACATGTTATTAGTGCTGTGTCCAATGGGCAATCAGCCTTGGAACCAGAGGCAAGCTCAGAGGAAAAAGCAAGGCTGACAAGCAGGTCATTATGACATGAGAGACAGGTGATTGGCAGCCTTAATCAATACAGGGCATATCTGAGGCGTTATTCCCTGCCTCACTGTGCCTTGCAATGCCTTGCAGTGCCTTGCAATGCCTCACAGTGCCTCAATGTTATTCTGCCATAGGGGTTGGCCCATCACACCTCCCTGATGCATCCCCTTTATACTCTGCAAGCCCATAACCATCAATATTTGTGAGCATTGTCTGCCTAAATAGACCTCTGATAACTGCTCAACACTTGCCTTTGTTGGTTCCTTGACATCGATCTGTCTTGGCAATTTGGTCTCTAAGACATTTATGGATTGAATGGGTGCACTTCTGTGCCTATGAATCTATAATGTGAGGAAGTTTTATTCTGACAGATTTGAAGTTTACCTGCACAAGTTTGTTGGACCTTCCTTATTCTGTGGTTTGTCTACGCATTAGGCATTTGCACGCGGCTTAGCCATTATTTATATGTTGCATGTATTTTAACGATTTTAATGTGATTTTGAAATCATGTAATATTAGCGAACCTGCTACTGTTGCATTGTTCTGATGCGGAATTTCATGACACACGAAGGATAACATTTTACATTTATGAGATCGAGATTAGCTATTAGGAAGTCCTTGGGAAGCGGTCCTTGCAAAACGGCCTTCCTCCTCTCTCTCGGGGAAAATGCCTCGCTGGATTCTTGTGACGTGAGGTGTTTCATCAAGCCAATTTCCTGCCACTTGCAGCCACTTAAAGGTGGAGTTGGACATGGAATTATCAAATTAAAATTTTAGCTGGGCTCTTGTTACAACCAGTTAGGGCCCTAATAGATGACAACCTGATGATGGATTACTTCCAAATACTTCAATATGTAGTTCTGGTGCTGCACAAATTCTCTCTTCGATGTTTTTTTGCATGTTTTGCACTTTTCCTTTTTTGGAAAAGAGGCTATTGTGCTAATGTTGGCACATGGCAAATATGATATGAAGTTTAAGCACCCGAAATGTTTGCGTAAAGACTTGAAGAAAACTTTTATTGACCTGGTCCAAGTGGGCGGTCAGTGTTGCTGAGCAATTCACAATTTCACATCTAGTGAACCAACAAGGCAAAAATGTTGTTGCCATATGTAGGCGGCATGGATTGCTCTTTACATTGGTAACAAATTGTTGCCTCTCCTGTTCTATTATGGTGGATGTTTATTGCCGCGACTGAATGATGGGCTGTTGGTGGGCAGTCATTGTGCGACAAAATTGACCAGGCAAGGTTGATTTGTGTCCCGCTTTGCTTTGGCATGAAAAATTCAGGATTGTTTAGCCGGAGTGAATAGTGATGGAGGCTGAGGATGGCTGAGAGGCCAATGAGAAATGAAAAGTGGCAGCCAAGAGCGAATCGGGTGGCATTAGTGAGCTGAGCCGGACTGACACACTGTGACACAGAGTGACAGGGACACTTGTACATGGAGTAAGGAGTCCTAAGGACCTCTAGGGGCTCTGCAGTGGCTCTAGTAGTGGTTCTAGTAGCTGGAGTAGCCTGGTAGTAACTCTGATACAGAGTGAAAGATGCTAAGCTGAGGCTGTGTCGGCTTAGGACTAATTGATCTCTGCTGCATCAGCCTCTTAACCCCTTCGCCTGCCTCCCATGATGATGGTGCCCTTGGGTGATGCGCTGCCCTTGGGTGGTGATGCCCGGCCAGAGATGCCCGCGGATGATGCCCGCCAGTAAATCCCCTTGGGAAAAGCTCCTTGACGAAGTCCGCGATCTACTGGATGATGGTCTTTGGGTCAGGGCGACCATGAACGTTGCTCATATACAGCAAATCATAGTTGGGCATTAGGGGGAGAATATGAAAGCCTTCTTATTCCTTGACATTGATAACCAGTAATATGGTTAGGATGGCCCAAGAATCAGCCGTTTCACTTATGGTTTCCAATTTGCAGATCTTATCGCCACCCATTTCTGGGCCCCTTCATTTGTTTCAAGGTCGCTGTCTTCAAATCTCTTGGGAGATATAATCTTGGATCACCTTCTCCGCCAGATCTGACGCACCTTATGGTGTGCTGGGTGCTTATCTTTCTTGTCCGGATGAATGTAGCTTGAATGTTGAATGAATTAGAATGTTCTAATTTTGGTTTTGACCACCATCTTGAAGGTTATCAGCTAATCTGAATTAGAATTAACCAGAATTTAGAATCTTTTCCAAGTTACTACTGTCCTTTTTTGGTAATTTTTGTCTGAAGTTACTACCTTTTACTTGAGAATTCAGGAAATTTAAAAAAGCTTCTTGTTTACTTGGCCCCTGGGTGCAGATAAGAGGATTTGGCCATTGATGGGCTTCACGGGGGACCCCAAGTGTGAGTACGCCACAACTTTTTAGCACGAGGAGAATCTTTAAAGCGATGCAGCTCTTCGACAGTAGTCCTGTTAAACCGCCCCTGAAGTCATCCATTCTTGCAGCTCATCTGGCCCTCATCTGGCCCTCCTCAACATCTTTTGCAGTCAAATGAGACTTTTATGTTGGTCGTTCCTTAGCCGGAAAGTTCTGTGAGGGAATCGCTGCTCCCTTTGAATAGTGGATGATCAAGCGTTCCTCTTTGTTAGTTTTTCGTATCGCTTAAGATTCACTTTCTTCTTGCTCATACACAAAAGCACGCTTGGTTTGCTCTGAAACATGTTCCTCCGCTCTGGACCTCTGAATTTTTCAAGTGCACGTCTTTGGCCTTCTCTAATGAGGTTGCGGAGGAGGCTTAGCAAAGATACATTGCATTTTGAATGGCTCCAGTTCAAGCTGTTCAGCATGTCAAAGGATTACATGCAGAACCTTGCACAATTTGGCCAGTCCTCGAAGATACACAACTGTGAAGCAGTAAAATGAATGATATGTGGCTCATGAGAAAGTGGCTGTATCTTTTCTTCTGCTATTTCAAACAACATGGCTTTTCTCAACTAGGTCAGACTGGGAGTGAGTGTTTCGGAATGTCTATTGGCCGTATTCGCTGCCTGATTTAATTGGCAACGCCCCGTGCAAGGGGGATTGTCTTTGATTTGATTAAAACGGTGAGGACAGGGCGGTGGAGCGGGGTGTTGGGACCCATATCATGTGTGACTTAATCCTGCTTCTAAGGTCAATTTCAGTCAAGTGCTTGGATGATGTATGTGATGATACTTATAACTGAGTGCCAGTGTGATGCTAGAAGCAATGATATTCATTACCTTTTCACCCAGACCTGTTCATTTGCCTACAGAGTGCATCAATATGAAGAGTCTAGCAGGTTGCTTTGAAAAAGCTGTGAGAAAGGAGATTAAATTGTGTTGGAGGGGAAAATTGGCTCCATATCATCGGAATCCATTAAATGAACCTAGAAAGGGTGTGGTTGCTCTTTGGTAAAAAATACGGTTACCTAGCAACCGTTGAAAAAAAACTGCGGTTGGTTTATTATGAAGAGAATGTTTTATTAGAAGGGAAATCCGGTGAATTATGGCTAATCGGGGCGATAAATTCCAGCCATCTGCTGCTGGTTGCCCGTTTCATCGGTTCTTTACATGTTCCAGGCTGATTAGGCTGATAACCTGAAACTTTCCTTTTTGCTCCCAGGATGCCTCGATGATGGTGGTAGTAAGATGTCATTAGGCTTAGGTTTCCAGGAACTACTGCAATTGTAAAAGATTGTGCAAGATGTCTCTGTCATTAGCCCTGGCATGGTGGGACTGCTGCTGGCAATATGGCCTATAAAGGTCTATTTGGCCTAATTGCTCCATGTGTGAATTCTAGATTCGTGACTGGGTCTAATTATCACATCTGATATGGGCAAAGACCAAGGAGTCCGATGAAGCGATTATACTGGGGGAAAAAACGAAAAACTTTATGTTATGCAAGTTATCATTCTGTATAAAAAAAGTTTTATGTTTATGTGTCAGAGCATCAAGTCAGGGCACTTAGTATAATAGAGTTAAGGAAGGACAAGACACAAGATACACATCAATGATGTAGCAGAGCTCCTACATAAGCCATAAGGAGCAGATGGACAGATAGGCTGAGATAGTCCTATGTAAGACCTGATCATAGTCTAGATGTGGCCAACACTCTAAAAAATGTCGGGACAAAATTGGTTTTTTAGATTCAAAATGGTTTTTTGAAAAACCAAATTTCAATGCAAAACCAACATGGATTTTTAAAAAAATCCATGTTGGTTTTTTGCACTGAAATTTGGTTTTTCAAAAAACCATTTTGAATCTAAAAAAACAATTTTGTCTGAAATTTTTTGGAGTGTATGTAAGACCTGATCATAGTCTAGATGTGGCCAATGGCAGGCAATGTCCCAGGCATACTTGAGGTTGATAGTGGAAGCAGATATCTCTTGGAGTGAGTTAATGCCAAGAGACGCAGCTGGTGCTAGCTGGTGCTAGGATGAGTGCAATTCAGTTGGCTGTTTTTTGCCATGCTATAGACAATGAAGGCTTCAAGTGTTCTTGTTCAATTCCAGGCTGTAATAGCAAACTAAGACTCCCGGCAGTAATTGCACCTTCCTGGGATTCCCAAACCTAATTGAGAAGCCATGAAGTCGCTAATTGAATGTCTGGGGATTGCATTTAGTTAGCTTGGGGTCTTTGCTGGACTGCATGTTGACCCTTAATTACGTGAGTTGGACACTCCTGCCATGCCTTTTGCCATGCCTTTTGCCAGCCATTCAGCCAGCCCTTTAGCCAGGCTTTGCCAGGTTGTTGTTGTACTGGCCAAATGGATACAAAAAATGCTGTAATTTTATTGGCATGCAATCTATGTCAACCATTTGGCTGCTCCACTATCCACATGCTTCTTTTGCCAGTGTATATGGATATAGACATGATGAGGTTACCCAGGTTAGACTAAGTAATCCGATTACTCCCACCTAACCTTGAAATGTGAGCGCATCTTTTTAATTACTTGTGCTCCCTTTGTTGACTGTGTATCAGACACTGTATGGCATTCAATTAACCTCGATGCTCAACTTACAATTTTTCGGTTGAAACATCTGAAGATTCTTTCCGTTTGAGGAACTTGCCCGATTAGGAATATGTCCCTGCGAAACATCTCCTTTATAGCATCGAATGATGCTGCAAACTTATATGTGGATTTAATTCCTTCACAATTTTCCGCATGTGTCGTCTTTTTTCCTTCTTATCAAACGAACTGAACATTTTATATTAAATTAATCAGATTTTTACTGCGAAGTAATTGAATAATTCCCTTTTACGAAGAACGTCAAATTCTATTAAATGTCATGCGGGGGCGTGTTAAGTTTTAACGTAATTGTATTCTGGGGTTTGTCTAACTAGTTCGGCTAATTCCTTCTTGGATTAGGGTTGAGTTACCTTTTGAATATGATAATTGCTTTGAGAAATAGGTGTACCCTTGTAAATGTCTCAGTAGGAGACCAAGAGCCATTTAATCGGCTTGTTTCTCATGGCCACCACAGATAGTTGTGTTTAATGTCCTGCATTTAATGTCCGGATAAAAGTGTGTGCTTGTGTTGGCGGAGGAAGAAAGGTCTGTAGGCCAGTGTAATGAAATTCTATGAATAGACAAAAATAAGATTCTTGGAAATCTCATGAAAAGCATGGCTTTCGCCGAACAGGATCAAACATATATAAGCCATACGTATATGTACATATCGGTTACAGACCGATATCAATGGGATATCATTTCTTTGTCGCTTCTCATCAGAAAGATATGTAATAGAGCATTGCAGGTTTTTTGGCAGATGCATTGGCGGATAGAAATGGTTCGTGATGTGGTATCAGTAATTACACGAGTGATATATTGTTTCATGCCCAGTTATCAGGTTATTAGCAGAATGGTATGTCTCGTCAATGGTATTGATAGATATATTGCCAGAATAGAAATATCAATACTTATTAGTCACTAGATTATTGTATTCTTGGCTATGCCAGTGGTATAAATGCCTTTTTTTACCTCAATGTACCTTATATTAAAAGAAACAAACTGGAAACTAATGACTTTGATATTTGCTTTGGCTTGATGTCAAGCATGTAGAAATTGTAGATAACTTTTCTTTATGTCACACACATACAACAATGATAATTATGTACCTGTAGGTGTGTGGTCCACTTCAGACAATATTCAAACTAGAACAGCAAGTGTCTTCCACATCTGAATTGTTCTCTAGACCCAGCTTCCAGTACTACTCAACTTCTCTTTGTGTTTTTCTTGAGGTTGGATTTCAGGTCTAATGGATTTTTGTCTGGCTACTTTAGTGTCGCATGCCTGTATCAAATCAGACAAGTCTTCCTGTTCGATGTCTAGCGAGTGAAAATGCGATGAGGGTCAACCATGAAATGCTCACATATAGCTGGTAGCTTTACTGTTAAGTTAAATCTGAGTCTTTCCTGGCTTACGATATTCGCTGACAAAGATATTTCTGTTACTTGATTATTTATTGACCGCAAAATGGATTCTTTCTGTCAGATCACTCATGGCTTCGGCAGGAATTGTTGATGCCCGATTTTTAAAGGCTTTTTAAAGGCTTGTTTGGCCTTTTGAATTTGCTTGTTGAAGGTGATGTGAAGACTTTGTTAGATTTCCCCCAAGGTGCAATTTGCAAAAGGGCATTTTTGTCCGAGGATATCAAATGGAAACCTCCAAGGCCGTTAATTTGGAGTCTCGGAGACCTTCGCTGGAAATGGTCATGTGGCCCAACAGCCCGCAGCGACCACAACTTTTGCGATCTCTTCACGGTCGCCTTGAGTTTCTTCAGGTTGATTGCACGAAGGTTGCTAGCAGGAGACAGAGTGGTAGGAGGTGGCAGGAGGGGAGAGGGAGCAGCAGAGATTGCGGATCTATGCGGTTGGATTTAGCGAGAAGATAGAGCAGAAAGAAGCAAAGAAAAGGCCAAAGATGGCGCAGTTGTGAGTGGCTGGGTGTCCCCAGGGCTCCATTATCAGCGGGTGTAGTGCAGGCCACTTCTCACCAGTCAGCAAATAACAGCCCGTTTTCTTGTTAGACGAAGGTGCATGCTTCGACGACCGTGTATGTGTCTGTACGGCCATCTCGATATGACTGCTTCCCAAGTCCTGAGGGAAATCACTTAATATGGGGGAGGGTTCGCAGCAACGGGAAATGGTGGCCGGCAAGGGCAACTAGTGCTGAACTAGGTCAGTAAACGGCCAAGCCCCTACTAGGCCCCAACTAGACCTCAGGCTATGGCCAGACTGGAGGCTGTTATTTGAGGAAAATGGTAGTAGCAGATTGAATGGGGTTGGGCCGGGCACTTGGCTGTTGCCGGTCGAAGCTTGAATCATTTGTGGTGGTTGCTGGGAGGGATAGAAACTGACTTGTGGTGACCGCCCTTTGTTGGTCATCATCTTCAGTCTCGCAGTCACCCAGGCAACTGTCCTGTCTGCGTTATCATGGAGCGGTCATCGTGGAAAATAATCACGTCTTTGCCTGTGGCTGCTTGCCACTGCTTGCCATTGCTTGGCAGGGGATTGTCTAGCAAACTGCAATTTATCACACCTTACAGAAATCCAGAGAGATTAAGCAACTGTTTGCTGACTGTTTCTAGCCCCCTGTAGAGTTTGCTTGTGTATTTGCAGATGCTGTCCTCAATCACATGGAAGGCAACCTGGCACCCAGGAATATCAAACAGGCCCTGGAGCCACCCAAGGCCCTGGAGGTTGAAGTGTTGTCCAGCAAGTCCAAGGTGTCGGTCAACGTCGATGGAACCACGGTGAGTTACTTCTCTCTTTGTCTAAGCAAGTCTTGCTCTCCTTCTTTATGTGCAGGCTTAACTCGCTAAAACAAATGGTCAAGTGGTATGATTATTCAATGTCAGTAGATTGTGCTTTCCTTTAGGAATGCTTTACTGTAGTTTTGGTCGGATATGTCCAGTCCGGAAATTGCTAGAATAGCCTGGACGGAAAGAATTGGCACTGCAGAATGGAGATTGTATCATCCCGGTGCACTCACTACACTGACGAGCCAGGATGAAAAATGTTTGCCTGGAAAAATCAGTGTGTAGGTGTTTGATTCATCCGGCTTTGATGATATAGATTTAAAAAATGTGGCAAAGCCAGTTTCATATTTCGCACGGACTTCTTTTCATCGGGATATTTTTCAGTGTAGCAAAATCTCCCATACTTCGCAGTTACAAAATAAGGTGTACCTCAAGGCTCATTTGTGTAACTGACACCTATCTTCATTGGCTCAAGTCCTCCTTTAACATGATTTGGTTACTACTTATATTTGCCTGTGACATTTTATCCAAACTTGTCAATGCTATTTTCGATTTTACTGCCCATGTCACTGTCAACCGGCTTCATGTTTCTGACAGTTTTGATATTATATTTGCTGAAAGGACCATAACTCTGGAGTGTATGCATGGCTGGCGGTGTAACTTCCAATATCAATACATGCAACTTTGAAGTGGTATTGATGAATTCTTGGCAGTCCGGTTTGCTGAAAATTTTTCCAACTGGCTGGAATATCTTGACTGCACATCAAAGCTCCAATAACTGTGTCCCCTGGCATCCCATGCCAGATTAAAGTTTGTGTGTACAGGCTCGCTATCTCATGTTACTGGTAAACAAGCCGAGGGGAGACCGAGGGGAAGCCAAGGGGCGGTGACTATGGGCTGCAAGGCGGCTTTATTGGAAAAATGCTCTCAGGGAGATGCTACATAGAGTAGGAAAATCAAATTTGTTTTTACGATCAATCATGGGTGAAGGGCAGATTTTATTGAAACAAATCGTTGTGGAGATTTGGGAGAGTCCAGCGTTGGATCCTGCTGGGAATCCTCCTGCCTGGAGTGGTGGTCTCCCAACTTACTGGCAGCGACAACTTGGCAGCTTTATTACAGCCTTTTACTGAGCCGCCCAAGCCGGTTTGTTTCAAATCAGACCACTAAATGATTCCATAAGCTCGGATGCTTTCAAACCTAGGTTAAAAGCAAATAAATCCTAACCTGATTTGCCAAAAAAATGTCATCGATACAAAAAGCGCTTTAAGAGAAGTGTTTCACCAAAATGAATACACTTCAGGGAATTTTATTATCCATTAGGTTTGGACTTGCTGTTATGGCCATTAAACTGGAATTATGAAGCTATAAATGTCCCAGATATAGAAAGGAAATGGCCAATCCTTGTTATGGCTAGTGATGAAATCAGTTTGAGCAGTGCTCTAAATTTGATGGAAATAGAACCACCGAGCATATCTTGCTTTCATCTCTGCAGCAAATTACCTCTGATGATCTGGAAATGGAAATGTTTAAATCAATTACAAACTCTGAGTGCTTGGAATCCATGTCCATTTTCTGATGTTTTAACCACTTCTGCTTGTTATTACTTCTCTCCCTCTTACGCTGATATAAGAGTTATTAATTATTTTTGGCCCAGCGTCTGGTTGATTGTCCATAAACCAAAGAAAAAAAGACTTAAGACGAGAAGACAGAATGAGGGACACGTGCTTAAGGAGGCAGAAGCGGCCAAAATGGGAGCCTAAATAGTGCCGTTTGAAAGTACCGACGTCGCATCGACCATCTTCTACCTCAAACGACTTCAAAGCAAAAGCCGCTGCTGATGCAAAAGCTGGGACCCTCAAGATGAGGCGGTTTTAGTTTCATCCCTTGCCAGGTGCTGTTGCCACAACTTCTAAGCACACTTTTTGCCCACTCATCTTGCTATCTTTCCACTTACTGCAGTTCTGGGAGACTTGAAGAAGCAGCAGCGATATGCTGCTCAACACAGCTACCCTTCCCTAATCTTGTTGTCAGGGAAGTACTGTATGTGCCTTGTGGTGCTGTACAAATGCATTCAGATAAGTTTCTGGTTGTGTTGCATAAGTTGTGACAACCAGTTGCTTTGATGTTTTGGGTCTTCTATTACAATGGAGCCCCACAAGTTTCTGTGTCATATGTTTTAGAGTGTTGGTGTCTGCTCTACAAGGCATATGGAATATATTCTGGTCATTGAACTGGTTGGAAGATATGATGTTTAGAACTTGAGATAGCTGATGATCTCTGTACATCTCAGCCGATATCTCTCATCTTTCTGATTGAAGTTGCCTTTTTCTCAGTGATTTTAAGAACCAAGACATTTGACCTTCATATTAGGTATCAGTTTCATGTGTGATGGATTCAGCCATGGACCCCTGATCATGCTGATGTTCTGGGAAATATTGAAGCCTTTCAGAAGTTAGCGTGAAGTAACCGAACTGGCGGACAAATGGAAAACCCAAGGATACTGGTAACACTACTCCGAATGAGGCAAAATGTAAACAGGAGTTGTCATGGAGCCGGTTACAAAGACCGAGCGTCACTTGAAAGAACTTGTATCAGTGGAAAGATGAAATAGATGAATTGATCTGGATTTAGTGCTCAAAGCTCACTGCTTCATTTGTTGTTCTTTTGTGTCAGATAAACAAGGCAATTCACAGGAATAGACCTAAGGATACGCAGTGTTACACACAGGGATAGATGCAGCCGTACTCCGATGGCCCTGCAGGTGGGCGTGCTCGAACAGTTAGCAGCACGAGTCGGGGAAAAGGGAATCCGCAACCTCATGTAATTGCGGAGGGTTAGTCTGGCTGGGCAGGACAGTGATTTCCTGATGGCCGGAAATGACTAGCCATGGGAAGGGAGGAGGGGCCAGCTTCATGACATAATGCTCCCCTGCGAGGACACTTTACAATCCACTACGATGATACTACGATAACACGACACAGTCGACACACTCTCCCACTCTGACTCATTGCTGCTATTTGGTGACCTGCAGCTATGACACTTAGACATGTCACCTTGACTCCCCTCTTACTTTACACACTGCTCACTAGTGCTTAGATAATAAGGAATATGGCCTTGATGCACCAAACAGTGAATTTACTGTAGGAAGCTAGTCTATTTCTGTCTCATCTGCTATTTTTTCCACCTTACAAATTAATGACTTAATGACTCAGATGACTATAAGAATATGACAAGACTAAGGAGCCAGCAGAAAGTGTAAGCCATGGCATGTGTGAAACCTCCATAAGGTATACAAGGATTCATTATACAGCACCACAAGTTTTCGAATGCACACAAACAAGAACTCCGCAATGACAGACAATCTGCACAAACATGTCGGACGATGCTATAAAACATCCGAAACTGCCTCATTAAGTACACACTGTGTTGAAGCAATCCTAAAGCACCGATGTACAACTAGCAGATGCCATGAAGTCACAAAGCCAATAAAGCACTTGAACGCTCCCTCTGTACTTGTATGACATGTCGATGCACTGCTACAGGATGCGCATGATGTGGAACACACTTGGGAGACATCAGTGATCGAAACGCGACGCATGTAATTAAGTGGCGGGGACTTTGTGATCTTGCCCGGGACGATGACTACTAATGCGGCCAGGCAGGCAAGTGCTCGTATCCCTCCCGTGCCGTTAAATCATCGCCAGTCACGACAGCCACCTCCTGGTCTGCTCCCAGTCCGCGGCAGCTACCATCCACAAACCGATGCTCTTGGATACTCCCTCCCTCAAGCACTTATGCTTGGCTACACCAACTTGGCACCAACTTGGCTACACCAACTTGGCTACACCAGCTTGGCTACACCAACTTGGCTACACCAGCTTGGCTACACCAACTTGGCTACACCAACTTGGTTACCCCTGGCATACGGCGTCTAAATTATGTCATGAATTTCACTTGAGCTAAACACCGAGCCTTAAACTGGCCTGAAGTCTCACAGCTTGAGCAACGACAAGGCGAAGTCCCTGCGTAGACCTGTGAGGCTGTGAGAAATTTATGATGAATCCTCCTCAAGAATATCCAAATATCTCTAGAGATTAGGATTATCAGTTGCAGAAAAGTTAATGAATTCAAATAGCATGAATATTTCAACTTTCCTAATGGTTTGAGTTGAACAGTTTCCGCGATTCTTCTGTATGATTATCATTACAATAACATTAATCGACCCATGAACTCCCTTCGTTTCTGATTTGTTTAAACATGGGTGACTTTTTCATGCTTTTGCAAATAAAGGTTGCAATTTGGTTAAATTTGCCTTTGGTTGTTGACATCATCCCTGGCATGTTTGGTGTAATTACTGACTAAACGGTTGCTCGGAATGCCACAGCGCAAAGGGAATCTGGCGCAGAGCCTGAACCGAGCTTGAACAGAGCTTGAACAGAGTATGAACGGAGCCAGGACAAAGCGGGCGGCTGATTGTTTGCAAAGCCAAGAACGGGCTTGCTCGGCTTTGGCGGTGGTGATCAGGGTGATGTAATGAAGGAGATTATCTCAAGGGAAAGAAGTGTCCTTCACAACTTCCTTGCTCTTTTTCGTGATGAGCCGATCAGAAGTCAGCTGCGGCGGTTGAGATGCAACACCACGCTCTCCAAGGTTTCCCCCCGCAAGATTTTTGAATCCTCGAACGACCGTCATGATTGGTATTGGTGGCGGATGCTTCCTGTGATGGCTCTCCTCATGACAATACTTGCAGCGGTACTCGCATGGGAGGGTTAAGGATGCATCCCGTGGCATTGCGACATTTTGCGTGGCGTTGCATGTTGCTTGCTTATTAAGCCGGCCTTCCTGAAATTTTGATATGCTTTGAAAAGTGTGCAGTGAATTGAAGGCTGACACGGATGCCTGGCTTGTTTTGGAAGGTGATAGGTGAAAAAATCAACTTCAAAAATGTCTGTGTGCATGGACTCATAAAACAAAGCTTTGTTCATCCCTCACTGGCCCTCACTGGCAAATTTATGGCTGTGATGTTGTGATTGATCAATTGATTTTCTTGTCAGTTGTGAGATGAGTAAATATTGTACATGATATTGTCTCAACCAAATTTGAAGGAGCAAAGCTCTGTTGCTTTAGGTATGAGTTCTGTGGCTTTGTTTTTATCTTCATGGTCTTCCAGTGCTTCCAGGGAGCTTATATTCTGACCAAGTAGCTTATATTCTGCCCAAGGACTGATTCCAGCACATCTCTGACCTTGGTCTCACACAATGTCTATTAAGTGGCCCTTAGTTACTCCGTTGTGCACTAGACTACACTAGACTGCATCTAACAAGAACGGGATGTCCGTCTGGCTATAGTGTGGATCGCCCCATGAGTTCCTCCTTTTCATACCATTTTATTCAATTACCACTGCCCGCCCAGACTCTTGGTCGTCTAATGTGTCTAAAGTGTGAATTTCCGCTTCTCTGTTTCAGATCTTGGAAGACAGCGAGTCCGACAAGAACCGTGGCATCCACATCATCGTGCTCAATCAGGCGACTGTAAGTATACCGTTAAGTCAATGCTCAAATGTGGGTTTAAATGTCAAATAATACTCAAATATACATGGAAAGAGATTACGAGTAGCAGGAGAGTTGAGAAATTGGAATATAGTGTGCTGCAAGAGAGAGATTTGCTGACAAAAGGTCCAAAAATTCCCCACATTGCTAAATGTGTGACAAGTTTTGTTCCATATCTCTATCTCATTTGATCAATTAGACATCCTAACTGGAAAGAACTACCCTTGGAGGGCTGCACTATCCTAAGCTAGTAAATATATACACATGAGTCTGCAAAAAACAAGACTCGGCACAGTAGCTAATAGCCTTGTCTCTAATGGCTATATTGAAACAATACTTTTAGAAGAAACCATCCTTCTCCAGCTGCCATACAGGCAATCAATTATTCACCATGTTGTCAAAACTATTGCATTCATCTCCCAACTTATTTGCTCCAACTGAGAAAGACTGCAACAGCCTAATGCAGTTGCTGAGCCGAAATCAAGTAGGTAGCAATTACTGGAGCTTACTAGAAAGCCTTTTTGATATGCCTCAACATAGAGTTTATCCCTTTTGAAAAAGCCAGCTAAAGCTTTGAACAGATGTAAAGCCTTTGATTGTCACTTTCATGTGGTGTACCTTACAAATCCGTACTAAATTGGTTAGTTAGGATGACAGATTTGGCTTGTTCTAATTCATCCTAAAGAAAGACAGCCTATACTGTAATTTGCCTAATTCTGTACGATTGCTTGTAGTGTTTCTTTTGATATCAAACTGGGCCATGGTGCAGCTATAACCCCCCCCCCCATCTATGGTTGGCCCTTTCAATTGTGGCTGCTGAGATTGTTGTTGGCATCGTTGGCTTCCAATCCTTTTCAGAGTTGCTCTTTCGTCGGTTTTCTTTTTTCGCTACTTTTCGTTGGTCTTTCATTCATCTCTGCTTCTCTGTCGAATGCAATCCAACGCTTCAATCGGTGGCAGCTGGCCTCCCCTCACTCGGCGGCACAGCACCTTAAAGGCCGTTGGACTTGCGATGCAATGCAGGCAGCCCGCTTCTTTGTCCAGTTAAGATGTGGAAGAAAGGGCGAAATAAAAATTCACAACTAGTTTTGAGAGGTATAAGGCAGAAAGTTAGCTAATGGAATTTGGTTCTGGATAGGGAAGTGTGTAGACTGTAGCCCAACTGTTGTAGCTTCCTATAACCTTCTGTGCTGCTAATGTGCTATGGAGGTTGGCCACAGACAACGTCAGTAGCTGCTTCACCCATCACCCTGGCCTGGTTAACCCAATCACACTTTCCTCTAAACAACCAAGTAGTCCTCACTGCAACATCTACATCCCCAATTGTCTGGCCAAAACTACCCCATTTATCCTGAATACTTAGTTAGACAGAATTCACAGTTGAAACAATGGGCTGTTAGATGCTATTGTTGTCCTAGACTTATTGCTCTATACTATTTGTGTTTTCTAGCCAGAATATTCTTTTTAGTATTTTTTGTGATTTTCCTGTCTGCCTCTGCTTGCTCTGGCTTTGTTTATGCTGATGTTTTGCCTACTTCTTGCAAGCAAATTATTTGTCTTGTTGCGGCTGTAAACACAGATATTTACTGCCTTATTTGCTTGTGTTGTGATGAGATGAGACATACTTTAAACACTTGGGCAAATACAATGTGCACTGCATAAAGTAGTAAAGCAGCAGCGAGTGTACCTGTCAGCTCCTCTTGCTCTTCTTGATCATGGTATCTTAGAGTAAGGAGTAAGATTTGATAACATAGTGATTGTGTAGCATTACAAGCCAACATTTGATTAATGGTAGAAATGTAGAGCAGTGCAGAGTCCTGTGTTGAGTTGTGTGTTTCTGACTGCTGAGATTACTAGTTTGATTCCAAGGTAGGATGCCAGGGCCTAGTAGGCACATGGGTGGGCTAACCACATGAATGTGGAGCTTACATGGAAGCTGAGTTGAGTAAGTAGGTTTTGTGACTGTCAATAGGAGTTTTGGGCAGAGGGCAACAGGGAGAGGGAGGACCAGAGCGAGACAGTGATGGAGACGCAGATGGCTTCGGAGGACCTCTCCACACATAACGAGCAATGGTGGGGTTGCGTGTTTTTGCCTTTTCGTTCATTCATGGCGAATTAAGGTAGTAGGGCTGTCGGATGTTGGGATGGCGGGATGGGGCAGGTGTGGGGCGAGGGATGCTCCTTGCGAAAGCCCTCGGTTTGTGTCACCACCCCCGTGATTGATCACCTAATATCTGCAATTCATCTTCATCGTGTCAATATCTGAGGAGTCTGTTGGCCCTTGCTGCCTTGAAGCAGCCCTCTTAAAGTCACCCACTGAGGAAGAAAGGCGAAGAAAAAGGAAGGAGGAAATTTCAAGGGAAGCGATCGAAGCCATTCACACACTCCACTGATGGCAAAACTTATGCGGCAACTTGGCCGCAAAGAACCGCGAACGCAGCCAGAAAATGTCTCTGAGCTTTGAAGAATACTTCACCCCAAGAAAAGACAATGATTGGTGAGACCTCATGTCACAAACTGAATTCCCATAAGACGTAATTCTGCGGGGGACAGGAAATTGCCTGCTCTTTGTGGAGATGCGAGATACACAAGCGAGATGTTTCGGAGGGGGAGCCAGTGCATTGCCTCAAGTCATTCTACTTCTACTGGCTGGCTGTGGTATTTCGGAGGAATTCGATTTGGTTGAAATATCAATTTGAGTGGCATCCTTTTAGCCATGGTTATTTTGCCTTTGAAAGACAAGAAAAAGCTGCAAGGTCGACAACAATCCAGTTGCATTTTCCTCATGAGTGGGTCGTGTGTGGTTGGCAAACATGCCGGGCATTGCCGGGGTGTGCATATATTATTGGATGTGATGTGAAAGATGAGTCCTTTGGGGTTGGGGATGTCGATAGTAGGTAAGGAAATCAAAGTGGATTGAGACACTGCTGAGAGAAGGCCGCTGTGTTTATGGACGACTTGGATTTATGCGTTCAATACTTGGCACCGACGACAGAGTAGGGCGACAGATTTATGATGGCATTGTGACACTGAATACCAAAGAGCAGGGTTGGCTACAGTTGAGGTTATGGCAAGTGCCAGTTTGGGAAATGCTATTGAATTTGTCTTATGGTCCAGTCATTGAATAGCACAAGAAGGAGGCAGGGAGAAGATGTTGGCTTTCTTGTTAATGCGGCGATGGAAGCGGCCGGTCCTCCCCAACATCAATGGGGATGTAGAGCCATTGCTCGCTTCAAGTGAATTCACACAGCAGGCTTTCTTGGGTCTACAGATCAAGGGCAGCAGGCAATTTGCCTTTCTTCTTTTTCCCTATGCCTTTACACTCCCTGCTTTCTTACATTTCATTAGCACTGTGTTGGTTGCTGCATTTTCCACTTGGCTGGCAAACAAGCGGCCAATCCGCCCGATGCCCTTTTCGGTTTTATTCAACATACTGCCCTTGCGAATGATTCTAAAATAGCAAGTTGTATGTGTTTCTTTCTTGTGCCCAGCTGACTGACACACCTGGCACCCTGCTCACTTCTTTGAAAGAAGAAGTCTCACCACTGTCACCAGCTCTTTATGTCTTATATGTGTTAAATGATTAATCCTCTGCTATGAATAGACATGCTCTTGTTCTTCATTAATTTCTTATAGTTGACAAGCTCTGAGTTTTTTTTTCATGGAATTGGACCTTCATTCTTGTATATCTCATTAATTTAGAATAATGTTGTAAAGGAAGATAGAGATAAGAGAGATTTAAGATTGCCCATAAATGGCAAAGTGCTTTCATGAATATCCAAATCATCCCTGGGTGTGGAACTTTCAAAAGTAGTCTCTTCAGTCTGCTGTGCACATGTTTAGTAAATAGACTTTTATTTGAAGTATGACCACTCAACATAAAATTGTGTAGAGTGCAAAAAGGACATTACCATACACCAATTATATTTTATGTGTAATAAAATCACACCTTTGTTTAAGGAAAAACATAAATGTGTATTCATGTTGCTTGTTGTTTGTGAAGGTACACGATAGACTGTTGTCGACATCTTTGGCAATAGAGCCCTAACTGAGCGTATCTTGTCTCTCTCATTACAGCAATGAAACATAATCTGTTGTTTCTTCTTGCAGGGAAGTGTGATGGCTCAGCGGATCTTTGACACATATTCTGCGCATGAAGATGAAGCGATGGTGCTCTTCCTCAACATGGTGTCGGATGGACGTATCCTCATCTTCACCGTCAAGGTAATGAACCAGTGTTTCGTAAATATGTGTAGTATCATGATGCTATCATCCCAATTGTGCAATGTGATTGCTTTGAAGGTCGCTAAACTGCTTGTTTTGATGAAATAAGGTATTTTACTGTTGAGGCATAAACGGTGTTTTGCTGCGCCTCCGCAATTTGGTACTGAATTGCAACAAAAGATTTTAGATATTTGTCATAAAGATGAAAGGATATCACATAAGGTACTATCTTTGATTGTCTGTGATAGAATCCTTTTCTGAAAATTACATTTCAAAATATATGTATCAGATCATTTAGGCATTGTCAGCTTATTTTGTCATTCTTGTGTGTGTTGAATATATCATATATAGTATCAGTAAGAATGTAATACATTTTGAACATAAATATTGAATGATTCATTGAATGATTCATGCTCATTTTGTCACTATCCTTTTTTTTGTCGTGATTGAGCCTGTATCATGTGAAAACTGATGGTAAATCTGAAAATCAGCCAATTTATGTAGGTTAGAGATTTTATTTTCTCTTTATATAAATGAGGTTAATTGAAATGCAATACTATAAACATCTTCAAATTATGTGCTTTATGATTCGCCGTGTATGGTTTCACGTGCAAAGAAAGACGTTTCCCGATGACGTGTTCATCTTCTGATATTGCTTCTGTTGTGAGACGTGAAAGGTTCGGAGTGATCTATTTGTGTCCACTAGGCACATGGAAGAAAGTAATTGATTATGAGTGATATGGAGAATCCAATGCATTGTCTGATGGAAAAATGCATTTAACATATAGGCAGGAGTCGTTCGTTCCATCTCAGATGTGTATTTCGCATGCCAAGAGAACCTCTGTCTGCTCAAGGCGGAATGGCATATTTATAGAGCACAGTCTCTGCACTGTTGTGATTTCAGTTAATCAGAGGGAACATGTCACTTCCGCTACCGCCTGTGTTTCACGTGACTTACTTCCAGGCCTCGTCACCCTAATGTTCCGAGTGTTCATTTGGGACGGTGTACTGCTCAAATGTTCGCTTGTTTTCTCAAAGTGACAATTTTCTAAATTGGTTTTGCCTGAACTCATTGAGCTATTGATATTTAGAGCTCAAGAAGTCTTCAATTTTTACAAGGTTTTGGTCACAAGTGTTTTCATACTATTACAGTTGTCTTGAATGACCAGTGCTTACAGAATTGCACTGACATGTTCCTTGTGAGGTCATATCCCTATCCATGCCATGTTATTCTCTATGACTCATAAGCAATTTGTGAGGTCATATCATTTACTTTCAATGCTATCAAAACAAGTCACCTATACTGAGTTACAGCACTCATCAATGAGGCCTCAAGATATTCAATGACAAATTGACAGTTCATTCAATGTTGTGAGGTAATTGATGGCCAGAAACAACTGAATGTAAGTATGTATCATTCTACGACTACACTGTAAATTCTGAAATTCTGAGTTAGCTCAAATGATTGAGTGAGACAGTTGCACAATTTGTTTGAGCCATGATAGCTAGCTGTTTTGAGTTATGATAATCTTTATGTTGTTATAACTTGCAAACAACAAGCTGTCTTGGCTCAAAGGAATTGTGCAACCATCTCACTCAATCAATTAAGCTAACTCAAAATTCAAAATTTACAGTGTATAGAGCGGTCTGAGATTTTGGTGTGTCACTGTCAGGTTTGCAACTTTGGTTTGTGGAGTTTTTGTGACTGTGTGCAGATGCACCTGGTGACACTCGAATATTGACAGCATGTGCCTCGTTGCCAAAACATACGAAATAACTGTTGCTGATTGTCATGATTTCGTTATGGAAGAGTAATTCTTTCACATTTTGGTCTTTTGTACCTCTGTGATTATACGTAGTCTCTTTCTTGTCTGAGTGGCTCTTGTGCTTTGCTAAGGCGTGTGGAAAATTGTGTTGGCTGTGCGAAGAATATGTTGCCTTTTCTGTCACTGCAGATATGTCTTTGGCTGAAGTGATTGCACATTTGGACCATTTACCTGAGCATTTGCTGAGAGGGCCTTTGATGTTGATCTTTCCTGCATGGCCATGAATTCTCTTGTACGCCCCAATCTCAGAGTATCTCAGAGTATCTCTGGTCCTTAGGCTTTGATAAAGCATTGGTAATTCGTGCTGATCGCTTCTTGAATCTCATCGAACTTCCCAACAAAGGCGTTGTGGGTTGACACATCTGGAGCGCCATTTGCGCCATTTCCCTTCTTCTCCTTTTGATGCGTTTTGGCAGTGGGTCGTTGAAAGCTCTGCCAGTTCCGAAGGGTGGGTCCCCCTTTGTGTTCTTTCTTTTTGTTCTTCGTATGTATGGGGGTAATTTTGTGTGTCACATGAAAAGTACTCAATACATTTCTTTATCTTTCCCTTCTTGGTAGCTTGGCCTTTTGTGATGTCTTTGGATTTCTGTTCCATTATTAGTCCAAGATGTTTGAATAACTTGTTTATACAGATATAATGTTACATTGACATTGTATATGACTCTAGTTCCATTGGGTAGGTATGAATCGTTTTATTCATTTCATAGAAATCTGTAAGGTGTGGCTGCAACACATCTTTACAGTATACACCATTAAAAGTATGGTAATTTGGTTTGCATTCCAGCTTTGCAGAAGATTCCCTTGAAAATATCAGCATTATTATCTATAGGCTATGTTAGTCCAAGTTATACTAGATGGAATCCTGCTAAATATCGGTAACATGGGCAGAATTTTGTCAATACAAAGCCCAAGGCGACCGTTCCATGGTCATTGACATTATGACACATGGCGATAACTCTGGCTTTTATGGTGACATATATCGAGGGTTGTCGATGCTTACACATGTGGACCCCGGGTTATCGGGTACATGTATCGGTGGCCGAGCCATGATTTGGCTCCACATGAGACCGGATATCGCCATGGAATGATGCTCTACTGGTAAGTTTAGGAGAGGATTCAGAGGAAGCATGTCTTTTTCTGCATATCATGCGATGGGCTTGTCGATCTGAGCCCGATGGGGTTTACAGGGATTGGCGGAAAAACATTAAGCCAAACATTGCAGTTTGAGCACCATTGAAATGCAGGGGAGAGGCTAACCGGCCATGTATTTTTCATGATGTTTGATGATTAATGAGCATTTATGGTGGCACTAGCTTTGAAACGGAACGTCGAGGGACCGACAGTGCTGGGGACTTCTGTCAAAACTTCTCTCCGTGGTATCATTATTGGGGGATTCCAGCTGCCTTTTTCCTGCCTGCATTGACAACATGAAAGACTGGGGCAATTTTAGGGTCTTTATGACCTGCACGTAGGAGGACGGTATGGGTGCCACTGGGTGGACGGCTGAGGATGGGTGAGGACGGCGGAGGGTTTAAGGAGGTTAAGGGTTGGACCGGAATGTCTATCGCCTGATTGAGTGGCTCCTCTCGACAGAAGGTCAATGGTTACGACTGTGATCGGGCGATATCCCTCCCGTGTCACTCGTAAACACCCGGATTAAGGTACCCCCTAAATTAACTACCCTCAATCAACTTGGAACATAATCTCCAAACTACTTCTCTGGCCCCTACCCAATCCTATTTTTAGCACAATTTCAGTTTCTTGGCCACATTGTAAACATGGCTGTAAGTATTATAGTTTATTTAATAAGGGGAACTTAACTTATTCCAGAAATAATGAGTTTTCATATTTCATAAACCTCTACTGAAAATTTTCAACTGAACTTGTGTCTAAGCTACTCAAAAAAGATGCTTGAAACAGATTCCAACAAGAAATTCTGACTGTGTCTCGATAGTCATGTCTTCTTAGTCGTCAAAATATGTCAGCGTTGTATTTCTTTCGTAATGAATGGGCTTGTTTGACCTTCTTAAAGTAAACGCTGGCTGAGATTGAATGTTCTTACAGTAAATGTTTTTCCCCAGGAGTTGAATGAATGCATAGATGAAAACATTGGAAACACACAAGCCCACCCACAGCCCTTGGTCTCATGCCTTATTCATGCTTTAATGATATTCTCCAAATTGAAATCATGTAGTTTCCGAAGTGATTAGCCGGTTCTGTCTGGCAGCTCTGGCTCTGTTTGCAGGTTCGTATAATCTAAACCAATTAGAAGTTGCTAACTTTGTGAGGTGGTGATTTTGTAAGAATCCAGAGAAAGCGAGCGCTTTTGATTAACAAAAGTGATTTACCCTCCATGTATTTTTGTCAATATTTCAAATATTTGCAATTCAAGCCGCCATCCGATCCGAATGATTTTGGCTCCTGATCACTCCACTCCAGACGATATTCCAGCTTTGTGTTGTTGCCTGATTTATTTTGTGCTAGCTTCTCTTTCTGTCTGTATTCTGTTACGACTGGATTATCCATTTTAGTTTCCTTATTTTACAGCGTATTCTGTTCGCATGAAAACCAGGATTGTGCATATTATTCCTAGTCAATCTCATTTTACATGTATGCCCATTGCCTGATTACGATACCAGAATGTATTTGATTACATCCATTGGCAACAACTATAAAGTTGTAGAGTCATATAGACATAGACATAGACATAGACATAGATTTATTGGTCACGAAAATACATGAAATTTGTTTGTGATGGCAATTTGAATGTATGCTTTGCACCATCTTGCAACCTCATCAGATGGTACTACCAGAGACCTGTCCCCTCTGAGCACTTAAAATATGAAGAAAAAATAGAAAGTTTTTTGATACTTAGTCTAACAGTGTGCTGCAGTATTCTTATTGTGACTCACTAGCATACAATAAAATGAATATTGCTTGCATGAACACAAGTGTTCCTTATGCTGGTACAGAAAGCTGGAGTATTTTTTATGACCAGAACAACCAGAATTTATGAGGTATATCACAAAAAAAGACGAAGTCGGTAAAAAAAGGTGAGAGTGGCATGGTTCTAATAAGCCTCAGTAGGCTGCCTCACTGGGTGGAATCATAGCCAATTTGCCTATAAAGGTTTCCTGTTTGTAATTGCAGCTCAACATGGTATCTTTCCTCCCCTAGCTTTGTCATTGTGACCTCGTTGGAAATGATCTAGGGAGGTTTGTCACAACAGCTCGTGATTTGTCACAGTCGGATATGATTTGCCACATGATCATCCGTCACCCGATACGTGTCTTGCTACACGATGCTGTTTCGTTTATTGCTCCCTTCTTTTCCTGGGGGCTTAATATAGACTTGGGGATTTTTTCTTAATTGGCCATCATCATTCAAATTCATTGAAACTCTACCGATTTTGTCCAAACACGAAATTATGAAATCGGATGCCGTCTAGCGTTATCGTAATAGGTCTCAGTCACGACTAGCTATTTTGAATTCAAAATTAAGTTTAGGGATTACAAACTTCATTCTTCTTCTGATAAATAACCATGGTAGACTCAAGATTTTATGGAGGCTTTATTAATAATCCCCTAGCCTCCGAATGTTTGAAAAGTGGTAGGCGTTGTAAAGATGGAGTTTTTGTCTGCCGACTAATACTGTTCACATAAGAGTCATATGGGATTGGGATCTATTCCAAAGTGGATCTTCATGTCAGGGGATGCTTGCAGTTTAGCATCCAGATAAGAGTGGTCTGGCTGAAGTTGAAGTCTATTGGATTCCTGCGGACTCTTTAATCACCTGACCTTGGCAATAAATGCAGCATGGTAGTGATAAAGAAAGTGGTGGAGGTTGTTTAATGGCATCCAGACTGCAGGTAGTTGGCCTGATAGCCATTGGCCTGTGGCCATAGCAATGGTATCCAGGCGTTGACCAATGACTGTCAGCCTGACTCAGCCACAAACCTGGCCATTCTGGGGCACTCTGGCTTGTGGAGTGACCATTGTGGGTCCAGCCAAGTGCAGGGCTCCAATAGAGACACAAAGAGTGATGGCATGCAGGCCTAGGACTCCCATAAAGCAGGCAGGATACAAGGAGACCACTGTGCTAATTTGCCTGTCCTGTTAGCTGTCAAGTGGCTCACCTGGTTCCTGCAGTAACGGTGCAGTTGCCAGCTTCCCGGTTGCTTGTATCTCAGTTGCCCTGCATCCAGTTTCTCCCCACCCTTCTCTGCTTCATTAGAGAACTGATGAATCCCTCCAGCCAGCCACAGCGGCTGCTAATGTTCTCAATTAGAGTGTTTTATTTCATAACAGGAAAGCTGGATAAGGCTGACATGTTGCTCCAGATTGCTTGTCTTGGGCCAGCCTTCTTGGCATGATGAAAAAAGATGGAGGCTGTGGACAAGAGAAGTGTAACTTCAGCTGCTCAGCTCCCCTGGGCTAAACCAACAATTTCTCAGATTATCCTCCTATGAAGGAGTAGGTATTGCTCCAACGATTGTTTGCTCAGGCTAAATTTAACTTTATCAATAGGGCTTGAGTGATTTGAAGCAGGACTGAAACAGCCTGTTAAAAGTGCACTCTAAAAAATGTCGGGACAAAATTGGTTTTTTAGATTCAAAATGGTTTTTTGAAAAACCAAATTTCAATGCAAAACCAAAATGGATTTTTAAAAAAATCCATTTTGGTTTTTTGCATTGAAATTTGGTTTTTCAAAAAACCATTTTGAATCTAAAAAACCAATTTTGTCTGAAATTTTTTAGAGTGTGGTCCCTCCAGATTGTGCCTGAATTGAATTATGGCTAAAAGTTAGTGGAGTCTTTGTGAAATCTTTTGGTCGAAGTAAACATTGCATTTCGAAGATTAGTGACTTAAAAGTGCAAGCATGTGGGTGTGGAGACAGACTAACATTTGGCTGGTAATTTGAAGCTTTAATCTATTAGAATTACATGTATTCAATCTCGATATGCCTTAGGAGAGTAATTGATTGTATAAGCTATCCATCGATCGATGTTTCATTTGATCCAGATTTTACACTCCGCCCTTTTGGCAAGGCAATAGACACCACAGTATTATTCATACTTTGACATTATCATTGACTGTGGGAGAACACTCATTTCTGCTCTGGGTTGTTGTGATTGAATTTTGCATCTATTTTGTGTAGCACACTCTAAAAAATTTCAGACAAAATTGGTTTTTTAGATTCAAAATGGTTTTTTGAAAAACCAAATTTCAATGCAAAACCAAAATGGATTTTTTTAAAAATCCATGTTGGTTTTGCATTGAAATTTGGTTTTTCAAAAAACCATTTTGAATCTAAAAAACCAATTTTGTCGCGACATTTTTTAGAGTGCAGCATCAGCAGCATTATCAGCTGCTGCAATTGATGCTTCGGAATACTTTATTCAATATGAACTGAACACCGGTAAATGGCTGCTGTTATTTTTCCCCAGTCATGTGGAGTCCTTTTCACAATTTCTGCTTTAATTGCCCATCTGATTGTGGACATTAAGCGGCATAATGTTGAATCGAACAACTTCAGATGAAGTAAAGAGCAATGTAAGACTACCTTAAAGATTCATGTTGTATGAATGGAATAATCTGAAGCAATGAACCATGAGAAGTGAATTCCCAACTGATGAAGCATGTGTAATTGTGAACGGTGTGCAATTGACTCAATCGTATTCATTTTCGGCAATCTGTCTGAAGTAACGAAATTTACGCGTAATGATATATGGATGGAGATTGATGGTCTTAATGATTCAATGGACACATTTTCTTGCTTCAATAAATAAGATCTGCATTTTTGTCTATGTGTAAGACAACGATTCCTTGACATCCACGTGAAGTTTGTTGTCGTAACTTTGATTTATATTGATGAATATACCTGAGATGTTGCAATCTAATTGTTGCATGTCAACCTTTTGTTTTCCCTTTGAAAAATTGATGAATTGCAAACGGCAAAAATCTCAGCGTTTGCTTTGTTGCCATGTTTGTGTGCATATTGTGGTATCTTTATCAGCTACGTTGAGGAGGCTTGTCTTTGATGTTGGTTTTCTTCTGCCGATGCGTTCCTTCATCCGCCATTTTTGTTTGCAAACAAGCAACGAAGAAATTGTGAAGAAATTGTATCCGTGTTGTCTCATTGTAGAAGTGTCCTTTTTATCGCCCTGTTGTTTCTTAGCTTATAACTCCATAACTTTCGAAGCTGTGCAAGATATTTTTCATGCCTACGAGCAAACGCGTCTTTGCTCATAATGTTACTTTTCTGGTTGAGGAGACATGCAATTCATGCGTCTGGATACAATGTTCAACGGATAGGATAAAGAATAACTTCATTCTGTTTAATCTGTTGTCTACCAGAGAACAAATGCAACAATTTGTGTCTACATTTTCTTATCTGGTTGCTTGTTGTTTTTCCTGATAATGGTAGAGACACAAATATATGGAATCCAAGTTAAAAATTGTTTAAGGATTATTCATTTTGGTTTATATGGCAAACAAATTAGTATATATGCTTATTAGGTTTTGCAGGATTGTGAAGAAGGCACAATTTTCCTTATGCACTGTAATGTAATCTGGGCTTCCGGGTTCAGTTGCCATTATGTACTCGCGTTGATACATTGATCGTGTTTCAAACTTTCGTACACTTTAGTTCTTTGCAGATTAGCGGTCCACTGGAAAAATTAATTTTCTTATTTTCGATTTGCAAACTGGCTTTGCCATGTCCTTGACAGTTTTCTGTTGGTCTCCTAATCTTCTTATTTGATGAAGTACCTCAAGTCATATAACTAGTTTGCTTATGGTCACCTATTCTGCTAGATATGATAAGCGCTGAGTCAACTGATTTACCTAGTCTATAACTGATACAAGCAAAACATTTTTAATGTGACATCAAAAGACCAAGTGACATCAAAAGACCAAGTTGAAGGTTAATTTTGAAACTGTTTGGACTGCCAATCTGCAAACAGCTATAAATGATAGTGTCCTTCCAAAATTCTAGTTGGATGGATGTTATCTTTGCGATTTGTTTAACGGTTCTCCTTCTGTTTCAGGACGAAGGCTCCTTCCAGATGAAGCAGCCGGCAAGGGACATGTTGCAGCAACTGGGAAGCGAAAAAGCCAAGACATTAAACTGGAGAGACATGTGGGCAATGGTGGCCGTTAAGCACGGTGAGTGGTCTCTCATCTCTAATGATCCCTTTCCCTTTATGACTTAATGCTAGGAATTTGTTGGATCTATTTCAGGGTTGTGTGTTAAAAAGAATTTCAGAACTTTACCCAAGTGAAATTGCAGTCGTGGGTAAATGGTGGAAAATGGGTAAATGGCTGTAATTCAGCAGTATGCCATTAAAAGTTTTCTCTGGGGCTTTTTTAAGCAGCGATAAAAAAAAAAGCAGCTAAATTTTGTGCCGTCAAAAACTAATTAAAACATTTTAAACTAATCTTAATCAGACATGTCGTGTCATGTCTGTTTAGGATGCGCTACCTGAGGCTGTGGTGCGGAGACAAGCACTGTAACCCAAGGAAGCCTTTGCTTAAGGCGATTTTTTATGGACGCATCAGTAGAAAATTCAGGTTACTTTTTACGATGCACGGAGCTGAGGCAGATGCGCCCTGGTTCTCAGTCCTTGGAGCCATCTCAAAGTTGCTTGCGATATTCTTGGGTTCATCGGAAGACATTAGTCTTTCCTTGCCTCTCAGAAAGTACGGCCCGATTCTTGGCAGCTCATACATTAACTGATTCCCCCTGTGTGCCCTGTGCTTGGCGCAATCAAAAAGGATCCCCATTGCCTCACCCTTCGAGCCTTATGATATTTATTTCTCGAAGTGCATCAGAATATCGCAGATGATTTATCGCATCAGTTTTGGTATGCATCATGATTTATATTCTGGTCCTTGCATAGAGAATAATTGACATTCACTTTAATTTTTAACTACTTTGAATTTTGTACTTTTCTGATGTGCAAGTATCAGACTTAGACATGATGAGAATAATGCTGTTATTGTATGTCTGTTGACTATCTCAACTGCGAAAACATACAGCTTGCTTTGATCACCTATCAGACGGAACACAGGTCATTAGTGGCAATGGTGATGTCATAGAACCTTTTGATGACGTCATAAGGTCACAAATGTGTCCTGTGTTGGTCATAGCTTTGGGCTGCATGGCTGTGTGTTCACCAAAGTGATTCCCTTTGTATCAGGGTTCCCTTTGTGTACCATCTTTGATGTGACATATCTGTGGGACTGGATGAGCCTTTGGTCTTGTAGCTTGGCATTTACTTCTGTCTGATATAGGTCTGTGGACAGCCATTGTGTTCCTGTATTCTGTTCATGCCTTATGGTTTCTCCTATTCTCTATTTGCAGTGTGCTTATGGAACATTTTAGGAAAAAAAAATGTATGTGGGCTAGTAATGTCCACTTAAGGCTGGTGCAGAATGGAAAAAGTCTGGATTTAGATGTTGCCCATACTAGTTTCTCTTCAGCAGAATCGTTTAACTTTCTCTGTAGGCCTATAGAAAACCTGCATCTTCAGTGTGAAATTGAAATCTTTAGTAACATGCATGACATTTGTGTTGATTTTGATTAAGACGAAATAAACACATAGGCTTCAAAGCAGTTGAAAGCCAATGCTGCATTGTACATGTTGTATGGCCACTGTGATGCATAATGCAGCATCAGTAATATGTGAACAGGGATGACAATGCTCTATGGCTAATGGCTGCACACCAAGAAGCCATTGATGGGAAAGATTTCCAGGGCATTACCCAAGCTGTTGTGTTGGGCTATAAGCATTATTACAAATAATGGCTAATTCAAGTGATTAATTGTGCTTGTTTAAGTGACATTAAGCTCTGGGATTGAGATGGATTAGAAGAAATTTTGTCACTAAACTGGCTAAATTAGAGATGGATTGAGAAAGAAAGGATGCTGGCTTCTCGGCATATCGCCCGCTTGCATGAGGCATTTAGTCGGAGGGGCCAGACCGGTCTGGCTCTAAAGACGTCTTTTGGGCTCGGGATTGATCTTGAAAGGGCAGTTAGAAGAGGCTTTCCGTGTAGTCCAGTTCGAACAAGACAGGCAAAGGTGTTCCGTGTCCCATTCACGATGTGCACTCTCTCCTCTCCTCCTCTCTTCTCGCACCGTCTTTGCCCGCTGCTTCAGTCCAGTGCCAGGATGGCCTTTGCCAAAGGATTAAGCGGCCGTCTCTTGCAAGTGGGTTTCGGTGTAATGCACTTGGGATCTACTTATACGTCTTGTTGCTCACATCTGATATCCCGTTTATTGCTTCCTTTCGGGTCGTAAAGCCTTTCTGCAAATTTTGAAAGTTAGTCCTCCCCAATCAATTATGCCCTCCTCCTTGACTGAGCTGCCGATTAGAGAATGGGAAAATAGCAAACAGGCCTCCCACAATTTATCGGCCTCCCTTGTAATCAGATTAGATTTTAGTAGTTGATGACTTTAGTGAACTTTTGGTAACCTTTCGGTACAGAGTACTGCAGACATATGTATGTAACAGTTGCAATCTTTTATGACATTTCCATCCCTTGTCGTTTTCACTACTTATCATGTGAGAAGAATTCACTCTGCTATTCACCTGTTGTCATGGTCAGTACTGACTGAAAGTAGGGGGCCATTTGTTGTAACAGAAAGGTCACAAACATAGCTCTGAAGGGAGTTGCTTTAACTTGCTTGGAAGTACTGTAATAGGGTTATGTTTTATGTGGTCAGAAGTAGTTGGCCACGACTCCTTGTGCCTTGCTTATTGCATTAAGGCGGTGGTAATGCAATCTAGAAAGAGTTCATGAATGTTCTCAAGGTGACCGGGGTCATGAGGTGTGGGGATGGATAGCCTGCCCAGGGAGTGAACCAGGGAAATGCTGTAAATCCCATAGGACTCTATGGTCTAGGTCAGGCTCCCGGGACCACCTTCCAATTGGCCTGCATTGATCCGGGAGCCCTACGCTGCACCTAGGTAACTGCTGGTGTCACTGGGAGATCACCTCCATCAGCCCTTCTTCTCCCTTTCACTTTGGGATTGCAGGCTGCCGAAAGATCCGTGATCTACTGCGCAGAATGTATAAAAGATGTCCGACGCTTCTTCGATGTATCCCTCCACTTTTAATATGCATTATTTATGGGAGATATTTATAAAGAGTGACTGAATGAAGTGGGTCTGTTTTGTTTCCGCCTCCCCTTGTCTTCGGCTATTGAGTCTCAAGAGTGATTTAGAGGAACTATAACGGAGTAGTATTTTGTAATATAGACAGAATCGGGGCGCCATCCCGTCAGAGCGACTTACTTGAGTGCCCGGTGTATTTTATCACCACCAACCACTTTGCTATCAGTCCTTCACAAATGGACCTCAGTGCTCTGTGATCTTTCAGGGCATAGCTCAAGGAAACTTCCAAGGTTTTTCCTCCTCCTCTGCTTCTATAAAGATATCACCGGTCTGCCAATGAAATGAGAAAGCGGAAGAAATCATTATGCTCAGTTAATAGCATCTTCTTCTCCGTCTTGTTCATTGATGGCATTGCGCAAATACAGAGGGTGTATACATCTCATTCCATACAACGTTAATGAGCGCCAAGGATGTTCAATGGACTGACTTGATACATTTGCACTGATATCAATTAATTTAGTCATTATCCGATGATATGCATCCTGCTTTATTGACTGGAGTATTGTTGGCAGGGATATCTCCACAGAGACAAATTAGATGGCAAGAGATATTCCAGTAATGTGAGCTGGAACAAGAATGTGGGACGGTCTAGAGCGGAGATAAGAGGCTAGTGGAGAGGACTCCGCGGAGTACCTCAAGGGTGGGTGCTGCTTCCCTCCACTACATACACGTTGTTATCATCCCTCTGAGTCTTGCAAGCTCTTGCAGGACAAATTGATATAGTTGTAGCAGCCTTGAGCAACCAACTACTGTGAAATTGCTCTCATATAGCACAGAGACAGTAGGTTTAAGCTGCTACAGGTTGCTAGAACAAGGGACAGTGACCCGCCTGGCCCTCCAGTCATTTCGCTGACCCTCTTTGTCATAAGAAACTATTTGCTGCAAATCGCTGCTCACCATACTTTGCCCTAACACTTACGGATAGCCCTGGGTACTCCAAGGTCAATTTCAGGTAATCAGCCTCAATTTGTAGGCCGCTGACCCTTGGCTATGTACTGGACCTATTACAGTCTCCGAGTTTATGGCCAATTGTGGTTGGTGCCTGGGAGCTGCCATGTTTCCAAACTTTCAGCTTGCATGGCTGTCTCAACTGAAGCAATTAATGTGGACAAGTTGAGTAGTTTTCATGAATCAGATTAAGCAGTTAAGGATTTTTCTGTCTGGTTTGGAAATGCCTTTTTGAGTTGGCTCTGCATTTTTGGAAACTTCAACTTTAGACAATGTTTCCTGGAAACGTTTAATCGATTACTTGCGAATTGTTGCCAGATATATATATGCTAAAATAATTGCACAGCGTAATTGATTGATTACTTAATTGTCCTCCTTCTTGGCGATTTTGTGGCTGTGTATCTCGTAGTTGCTACGTGGAGGATGAAACACGCCTCTTCTCGTTGCTACATCTTGCGAATCGACAAAACGGTTCTTATGGTATGGGATATGCATGTTCAATCAAACTGGAGAAAATGAACAAATATTGAATGACAAGTACAATGTCAACTCTTCGAATTGAGTTCTCCAAATATTGCAGACTTTTGTTTGCCCTCTTATGTGAGTCGACGGAGAACTCTTGCGTCGTATGGACTGGAAGAAAAACAAAGTAATCAGATCAGGCAGTGTTCTGTTGGCACGAAGGAAACGTTCAAGTAATGTAATCTGTCCCCTGTCTTCTGCTTTCATTTATGATCTGCGGAATATGATCGTTCCATCCTGGCGAAGGTCTCCTGGCTATATGGAATAGGTGGATTTCGTCCAAAAGTGCTGATTGATGACCTTCAGGGTGTAATTAATGTCTGAACACACTCCATACTGTCATTACTGATATGGCATCGAGCCTAATGATTGCGATCCAACCCAAAATGTGATACCTGCATCATACTTCTTGCTTATGGATTGATTACTGGCTGTAATTCGCTCCATCAATGTGATATCTATTGCATTATTCGAGTAATTTCTAAGATGTCATATTGTTTAGATCCATTATTACGTTCAAGAGATTTACATGTACCAAAAGTGTTCCATATTCTGCTTTCTTTGACTGCATTTACTGTGTGTATCCATTAAAATGTAAATGCCAGGTTTACTGTCAATATTACTGATTTAATCAGCACAGATCAGTCTCAAGATACCTTGCAGCTACATGGCGGGCCTGTTCACACGTGAATCTTTCTCAGGTATCTGGGGAGCATACACCAGTGTGCAGCAGATTTCACACGCTCCTTTGTCAAGCATTTTACAATCGCCATCACTGCGTATTGGCTGAGTATTGCCAAACTTGTACCCATTGCACCTGGTTGGGTTGAGGCAGTGGTTTCAGGAGGATAGGCCCGACTCCCCCATGCCATGCCCATGGCAGGATTCTAGAACCCACAACCTTGTGCGAATGTGCGTATGAGCCGAACACTTGATCCGCAGGGCCTCGACGAGTCGACATCCACTATCCAAGTGACTTGCATGTAATTTGCCAACACAGCCAATGAGTGTGAAAGGGGGGAGGGTTGGTCTAGTGGTAGTGTGCTGGGCTGCCAATCGCTGGGTCCAGGGTTCGAATCCCAGCTCTTGCCGGGTCACCTGGACCTATGCTGAACGGCTGTTTCAATCATCCTTCGCCTCATTGCTGTGTCCTCCTCGATTCGAACCCATGACTTCGCTCGTATCAGCTGAACACCTTTTCCTTGGGGCCATGACATCCACTAACTAAGTAACTTACAAGTAATTTTCCAACACAGCCAATGTGTGTGTAATGATTTAAAACATATTTTCCTCTTGTCTTTTCAGGTGATAAGATAGCAGAGTCTTACAGCAAGTCTCCAGACCTTGCCAGCTGGGGTGCTCCAGTGATCTTGAAGGCTGAGATTCCCCTCAAAACACAAGAAGGTAATGTAGTGATTAGATTGGAGATATATATTGATCTCTAGTGCAATTAATGTATTCTGGCATTGGTTGGTAATGACTATATTGGTCTTTATTGGCCATTTTTCTCATATTTCTGCAAATAACTGCAATTTTGCTGAGATAGTGTTTCCCTGGCTGAGTTGTCGTCAGAATTGATAATTATGATGCATTGTATTTTCTACTTCGACTTTTGATCAATAAATCATAATTGTCATGGCCATCCTATTCCAAGATGGTGCAATTACATGACTCATTGTCCTTTCGATATATTTTTAGGAATGTGTATATGCCACTCAATAGGGACTATTGACCTATTGTGCAGTGAAATGTCATCCAAGTTTGGTTTCTTTGATAAGTTCTCTGTTATCGATTGGTAAATGTAAATGATTTATTCGTTTTGTTTCAGAGAGCGAATGTGACTGGCCCGATGATGAAATAAGTCGTAGGAGGAAAACTTTTTGTAACAAGTTGGAAGGCTATGGGAGCGTGTGTAGCTGTAAAGCACCGGCGCCATTGACTTTTGACCCAGACCCCGTGAGTAATGCCATTAAACGTCCATTAACTGTGATTGGTCAGTACAAGGTAAGCCCAGGGTCAACTTTGCTGCCAAACGCTTGACCTTTGCCATTGAGCCTCTTAATGTATGCACTGTCCTGGTCTCCCCGCCATTTGCTCTTTCCTCCCGTCATTGTCCTTCCGTCCTATCAACTTCAGCTCCGTCCTTCGCACGTACTTAGCCCGGCCTCATCTGTATTTTAGTGCTGCCCTGATTTTAATCTACTTTTTTCCTGCTTACTGTGCTTAGTGTATATTGGCAAGGAGTGAAACTGATTCCGCGGCTGAATTGATCGTCGTAGCTAATGCTGATATTCAGCGTATAGGGCTTTGGAGGATAGCAGTGTTGGAAAATTAAGCGACTATGAAAGCATTAGGCATAGATAAGGCAATTTATGCGTTTGGGGAGGCCTCCCTATGCCATTGCTACCTTATAGCGGCTAATGCCAGACATTGCAGATGCTATATTTCCTGAGCCCTGATTCCCATCGGTATTATGGGGAACACGGTGGAATAAGCCTGTGAACAAAAGTAGGGAGTAGGCGGCACATCATTTAAAACGAGCCGTCTTTTAGGGAATCATGGAAATGTACTGCGTGGAGTGCGTGGTGTGTGCCAAATAGTGTCTTTTCCGCCATATGGGTTCCGGTCCCCCCAGGCAAATATTTGTGACACTTTGCTACTGCATTCTGCTTCCATTGGTACTTGATATGATTTGTGAACTCATCTGTTCATCATTTGGGCTTGGAACAATGGGAGGCTAACAAACTGCTTCCTATGCAATCAACACAAGGGCTTTGCTGGAGCTTGCTGAGGACCTGTATTTCATTGTTGTGGCAATTCTACCTTGATGGAAAGTCACTGCACTCTGTGAGGGGGTCTGCTCTTGGTCTTGGTCTTTCTTTGCTTTGCTTTGGTCTGCCTTGCACCATCTTCCTTCATTAACTCTCATCCATCATCCTGCCATTTTGTTTGTCTGGTTTCTCGCTGTGTTATGCGCATGCACCACAAACGCTGGATGACGGCCGACGACTGGGCATGCTAATGCAATAGCAATAGTTCTAACGGGTATATATTACTGGGTTCCCTTCTGTATGCCAAAGCAGGGGATCATGCTGAAGAGAAAATGCCTCCCTTTGTTGATCCTGCTTAGACTGCTCATTTGACTGATATTATGGCTTACTAGGCACTGTTTTTCCTATATTGAATTATCTCAAGAGCAATGGCCAATGTAGGTGCTTGGAGCTGTGCAGAATTTTGATGGGGTATTCAGTATTTCAGGCTTAATAACTGATGAAGATGAATACAGGGGCTTTTCAGTTGAAAGACCCAGTTTATCTGTTCAAGTTTTTTTCTAGTCAGTTGTTTTTATGCCTGTTTCATCTTAGCGACACCTCTGCTGTATTGGGATTCATTGTATATTCAGCATCCATCGGGTGTTGCTCCGCATCCACATTCAGGCTGAGCAGCCAAGACAGATGGCCGGACAAAATGGATTGCGCCTCTCATCAGACTTGTGAAAGTTTAGCGAGGGGGACAAATAGCATTGTATCATGGCCACTAATGTGTGGTAGGATGGTGAATGGCCAAGAATGGGCCTGCGATGTGTCAGGCCGAGTGGATGGGCCCACGAGGCTGCGTCGCCGTCGCCATCGAGGCTGATGCGTATTAGTATCGCTTTTTGTGGGCCAATGCCAAGCATTCTGTGTGAGCTTTTAGGGCCACGAATAACTGCCAGAGATCACATGGTGGTGTTTGCTGAAGAAATTGATGCCATCACGACCAAAGGAAAGAATGGCCCATCTGCTAAATCGAATCAAGGTTGTTCCTGAATGCAGCGCTCCAGATTAATGTACGGCAGATGCTATTCTATGCGGTTTTCTCCTCCAGTTGTCTTTCGCTTTCTCGGAGGACCGTATGATATTGCTCTGATGAATTATATATTCTTTGTATTACCAGTTGCTATTATTTCTATCACTGGTTTCAGTTACATTTACTTTTGTAATCTGCCCACACTTTTGTGTTGTGTTAAAAATGCATTCCGTTTCCAAACCAGACAGTGGTTTAAAACTGTTTCAGACTGTTTCTCATTCTTCTTTCTTGGAAATTGTTTAACCTTACTTGTTTCGTCTAAGTTCCATAAATCTACAGTGTCCTGAGAATAAAATGTTTTGAGTTGTGTGAAGAGAAGGCTGATTGAAGAGGAGGCCTTTCCTATTCCCTTAATAATTTCCTCATATCCTGTAATCAAACACATAACATGAAATGTCTCCCACGAGCTTCAGAAAACAGTTATCTAGAGATGCCTTATTTTTGCTACTGGATGTTAAGTGAAATTTAAGGAAATTAAAGATCAATTTGTGGCAATTTATGAATTACCTTTGAGTGTTTTAATTACTTGGATTTCTTTCGCTCGTCTTTTGCTCACGTCTACGAATCATGATAGTTTCGCTTTAAGCAATTTGTGTCCCGTTATGGCTTCTGTCTGAGTTTATATCCTCCAAATGGCAACGATCTGTTATCCCCCATTAGAACTTCCAAGTAAAGGTGTGTATGGCCTTGACTCTTGTCAGTTTCTTGATATATCACCTTCCTCGAAATGCAATTATTTTGGAATTTGACATTCCTCAAAGCTAATGTCCTTGGCTGACAGGAATTCATGTTCTGCATTCATCCTTGGTGGAGCATGTAATGGCTGTGAATTTCATGTTGCCTATGTTTCAACAGATGCTTCAAATGTCATTCTCTGTATATCATTCTCTGTATGTCATGCAAGGTAGAATTGGGATTCTTTGGAAATACATTTCTAATTCTCATTTTGAATATATACTTTTTGCAGTTTTTATAAGCAGAACCTTTACTGATCCTATACGTAGAGCCTGTTTTCAAAATTTGTACGTGAGTGGATTTCGCAGAATGCAAATGACACGGTTAGAGCTGCCAATTTCTCTTTTCTCTTTATTTTCTTTTCCTGTCTGTTGGTTTCTTGTCCTCCTTCTGCCAGAATAGTAAATGAGTAGGTTGGTGGTCGGATTTTTACACTGAACTGGGGATGTCTGCTTCAGCGATTGTAATTGTGGAGTAGGTCCTGAAGAGGCCAGCAAATGACTCTTGGAGGGACTGAAGGAGTTGGCAAAGGTTGTAGGTGAATCGTGGGGTATGTGGAAAAAGGCAAGGGAAGGGGCGCCAAGATGAGTAGTTGGGCTGACAGGGCGCCGGATGTGCCGCCCCGGCCCTCCCCCTGACCTGCCTTTCTCATTACCCTGAGACGTGCACTGTTGGAAAATTGCTCCTTGGCAAAAGTAAATGACCATTCCCACATGACAGTGACATTCAAGTCTTTCTGCAATCTCCCTGACTTTTGCTCCCCTGTGGTCCTTTGCGCTCCTCCGAGACCCAAAGAGCTTTCGCGACATCTAAGACGACCCCTGGATGGCTCTCCGTTCGACTCTCCTGTTCGACCACGTCTGCAGATAAACACCCAGCGCAGCTGTCCTCTCCTCTCCTCTCCTCTCCTCTCTATTCTGCTTCTTTGATTTTAAATGTGATGTATCTCTTGCTGAGTAGGGACAGACTTTGCCAAGGAGAGTAAAAATACTTAAAATAGCCACCATCTAGAGTGATGAATTTCCTTCCATTCAAAGTTAGTGCCATTCAAAATTGCAAGTCTTTGATGACAATGGATGCATACATGTTGAACATTTCGTAGTTTAACATCAAAATGTGACATTAATCTTAGCAGTATTGAATGCAGATCTACATGCATGTCTTCTCTTTATCCCATTACAAGTGACATAGAATCATCTGAATCTATTGAAGTGGAAATGCAAATAATTTGTTCTGACATTATCTGTGAATACAGCGCCATGTTTATAGGGTACTGTTGAATGGTGTGTGTTGGCACCATATCATGCTGTTCAATACATGTACAATGTGATAATCTTTTTTTCATGGTTTAAAGAATTATGTTTCATGTGAACCACAGACAAGTTATCAATAGCTATTACATCAAGTTAGTGTTTAGCTTTCCTTGTATCTTTTTGTCCGCACAAGTCTTTCGATTGTTCAGCCGAAATCTAAAGAAGACCGATGAGGGCCATCATTCTTGAGCCTGCGAATTCTTCAACCTTAACAAAGCTCTTTAATCACCCGAGTCATTAACAATTAGATCTCTGATTAGTCCTCTGCCAATTGGATCCAGGCAGCATTTTTGCACTGCAGAGGTGCCCTCAGAATTCTGAAGGAGATGAATTCTCCCGGGCTTAAATGGAGCTCTTTGGATTCGCGACAAAGCCCCATTCCAATTTCCAGTTCTAATTTCTGATTCAGGGATGCCGACGACAGTCACAGTTCAAGCGTCGTGCGGCTCAGCTGGGATTTCGCAAACTGTTTTATGACAAAACTGGTGCCTCAGCATTAATTCTAGTTGTGCGAGATTGTTAACCAATGCTTAAAATTGAGCTAAACACTACAAATGATTGCATATTCTGAATGAAGATCTATGTAAGTACTATTTATGTGTCACATACTTTGAGCAAGATTACTTCTCTGTGAAGTTAGGCACTCTGCCACTTTGATGTAAAAACAGCAGTCTAACAGTCATGTAATCATTTTGGCTAAATCAGTCCTTTGACTCCTTTCTTTATGCCTTTTTGATTGCTCTTCTGGAAGTTTACTTTTCCACAAAAAAGTCAAAAGAAGACAGTACATGGCTCTACATGCATGCGCTGCCAAATGTTGATGACATGATACTATTTGAAGTCCTGCAATTATGGCGTAGTCAGTTGATAACCCACTTTGTTGGGGAGAGGTTCAAAGAGAATGGCACTGCATGGCTTCCTGTGAACTGGGGACAAAGATGGGGAGCTGCTTTTGGGAGGCTGACCTGATTGAATTCACCCGATTCCCAGTGGACGGGCATCCCACAGTTGTGGTGGATGCAGAGGGAATCTGAGAGCATCAAATAGGCGAATTTCATGCTCCCCCACATTTGATGTGCTAATTAAAAATAGCTGCTTTGTAAGGATTGCCTTTTGTTGGCTACCAGAATGTCCCCCGTTGGAGTCCGTTGGATAATCAGGGGCAGGAATCAAAGCCGGAATCAAAGCCGGCTGCTGCCTTGTTACTTTGCAAATCACCCCAACAGGCTGCTTGTGAAGATTTTATGTGGCTAGTCAAGTATTGGTTGCCCCGCAGTTTATGGCTGTCAGTTGGGAGCTGCATATTGATGACTCAAATCTGATCAAGAACCAGCAAGAGGAGAGGGTTGACTCCGGTTGAGTGGGGGCCGGTCTGTTTTGTTGGCCGCGGTGCCTTTGATTCGCTCTGTTCATTCGTCCTCCGACCTCGCTCGGGTCAGGCCTAACGCGATTGCAGCTCAGACAAAGCGGCTAACTTGGTTTGAACTCTTCCTACACTCTAAAAAATGTCAGGACAAAATTGGTTTTTTAGATTCAAAATGGTTTTTTGAAAAACCAAATTTCAATGCAAAACCAAAATGGATTTTTAAAAAAATCCATTTTGGTTTTTTGCATTTAAATTTGGTTTTTCAAAAAACCATTTTGAATCTAAAAAACCAATTTTGTCTGAAATTTTTTAGAGTGTACCATCCTGTCTGCCTGACTGGCCATTGCTGGCCAACCTATTGCTGCCTGGCCAACCCACTTCAGCCCTGCAACCCTTGGTCCCCATGCATCTTTCCATTACTGCCCCTAACCATGTCACTGCCCACTGACTTGTGTGTGTATGCGACCAATTGCTGGGATGCCCCTCACTAAATCCTAATAGACTCCTAAATAATGCGCCTATATTTCGCTTGTGCGGCTTGCTGACTAGCTGTATGAAGTGCGCAGCAATATTGTTTCCGTGGCATATCATGAAGCAACGCCAAGTGATACACTTTCAATGTGAAATTCATGAGAGTCTGTTTCCACAAATGAATTTCAAGGAAATACGTAAAGTATACGCTGCCCAAAAACTATCTCAAGACATTTTGTAACTGTTTTTTAAATGTCAAGTATTTTCATGCAGAGTATTGCATGTCTGATGAATAGGACTTGAGTTTGCCTTGAAGACTAAGTTGAAGTTCAAAAAGGACAAAAAAAACTTTGTATTGCTTCAAGAAATACTGACCTGCTTAATGTGGTGATTAAAGTTGTGTCTCATTTCACCCAATTTGGATACATTTAGGGAGCATTTTGGAACATTTAGTCACAAATTGGAGAGTTTAGAGGCAGCAGAATTTGCAAAGAGAATAAGAGATGCAGGCAGAGAGACAGATGTGGGATTGCGGATGCTGATGCTGTTTTGGTCCTGATGCAGAGGAGGCAATTGATGCTCATATCTGCAAATGTTTGCTCAAGTAAAGAAAGACATTGGACACGGAGCCTTAATTATCTGCGCTCATCGAGTGGGTGATTAGAGGGCGATAATCAGGCCAGTTTCCATGCGATTTTGCCATGCTGCCTGACAATGAGTCACAATTGCCTGGGATTCTGTCATTATCTTGTTTTGTCAGGATAAAAACCTCAGCGGTCCTCCTTTTTTTGTTGCGCTTACTCCCAACGCCTACTCGGTTCATCGCGAATCCATGTTCACATTGCCCGGGTTTATAAACAGCACAGAAAACTGCTGAAGTGGCATCTGAGGGAGGTGTCGGAGGCGAAGCTGTGTGCTCCAGAGACAGACACGACCAGGACAGCAGTAAAGCAGTTGCTAACTTGAAGCTGAGCAACACTCAAACCTTCAAGTGCAAATGTAACAGCCTCATCTACTGTGATTTCCATTTGAAGTAGTGTCCCCAGTCTGCAGTCAGTGGAAGTTGAGCATGTTAATAACTACTGTGTATGCAGAGCTTGCTGCTGCAGCAGTGCTGCTGAAAGTGATATCCTGTTATGTAAATCTATGCCTTGGCCTTTTCTGGATTCAAATGCCTGTCAACTAGTATGGTGTCTGGCATTGTAGACTGTAGACTGTTGAGGAAACATAGTATATCATTAAATCAGTTCCGGTGTGAGATGTGGAAAAATATGATCAGACTGACCTGGTCATCCTAGACGAAACAATGTCTCGGTGTGTCTCCTTATTGAGTCCACAAGTTGGCATAAGTGAGCATGAGCGAATATGTTCCTGGAAGGGCAGGTATCCGACAGGACGGAAGCTCCTGAGACAACGAATGGGAAAGTGAAGGGCGTTAAACACAGCGGTTAAACATTGGTGACCTTTGCTTTCTGTGCCATTAACCCACAAAGCGGGCCGTCTTGTTTGAACACTGAGGTCTAATTGTAGGAGGAAAGCTGGCAGGAAGTTGGGAGATAAGTTTCTGTCTGCTCTGTTTTAGAAGTATTTTGAAGGCTTACTTCTGGTGTCTCTGGCTTTTGACTGAATAATTTATTCAAAGGGGCTAACTGTCTTACAGCTAGGGCTGCTAGGCGGTTGGTTACGAAGTACGTTCCTCATGGAATCTCTCTATAAATATCAGTAGGGATAAAAGGTATGCTCTCTTCTCTGTTAAAATATTACCAAAGAGTGTCATTTGGTTAATGTGATAAGTTCTGTCTTTTTCTTCCTCATTCCGGGGATAATACGATAGCCTGAATGGAAACTCCTACGCCATGTTTGCCCTCATTTGCTTAAGAGAACTTTCTTTTGAGGATATTGTGTTTTGCTCTGTGCGGCACTGCCTGTGCTGCTCTACCGGGTGGGTGGGCCGCGGCCGCGTTTAGCGCATGCAATTCCCTATATTGGAAGAGAATAATTGTGACCCGAGCAATCAGTGACCAGATCGAAAGTAAAGCTAAAGGGCCATTGGTGTTTCCGGTTTATGTAGCAAGGAAGCAATGCACACGCGCAACCACCATGCTGATAGCACTCCTGCGGGAATGCCCTTTGCAGAAATTATGGGCGCCACCAGTGCCGCGGGTGAAAGTTACCACCCTGGGAGGAATTCACCCTTGAAAGATATGTCCATGATATACTCTCCCATTCTGACACTGCTACATTTTTAATACCTAAGAGCTTAAAATCCAGAAGCCTGTAGTGTGGCTGCCAGAATGAGTTGCCAGGCCATTGTCACTTTATGAGGCTGTTGAGTGTGGCTTCCTTCACTTATTCTCTGCTGTCCCTGGGTAGATGAGCACTGGCCACTGGCTACTGATGGCTAACTGACCATGGGTTGTGTATGGCCAAGCCAATAGCTGACCACTATACAGTTTGCAGTAACCTATTTCAATTCCCTTGGCTTATACAGTGATATACCTTTATACTTGACCAATCACAACCTTAGAAATGTATAATTATGAAACTTGCGAAGAGCCTCCAACCAGCTAATGCATATTTTTCTCTCTCAATTTTTCAGATTGTAGACAATGAAGTATTCAATGTTCCTGTAGTTGTGATAGCCAGTGACCGGCCACATTATTTATATAGGTATGTATTGTGTGCGACCAATGAATAATTCATGTAATGTGTAATCCTCATCAGAACGATGAATTGTGAAACTCTGTTCGGGTTAGGTGCCGTTGAAGGTGACCTTGACTGATTTATTGGACCTTGCGATTTTGTCCTTTTGTAAGAAGACCTTCCCACGAGAGGCATCGCCATGTATTTGATGTGTTGTACTTGAAATTGAAAGAAGCCGAAAGAATCTCTTTTTATGATAATCCGAAGTAATACCATATCTTCTGCTTGATACTCTGAATTTGTTTCCTGAGTGCATTTAAGAGGCTTAGGATAATCCGGTAACCCCCGTGGCTGTGTTTCTAATTTCAGAATGCTGCGTTCCTTATTGTCCGCCCATGGTGTCAATCCAGATATGGTGACCATCTTCATCGATGGATATTTTGAGGTGAGTCTCTGGTAGTGTTGCTGTTTACAGCTTAAGTCAAAAGGACTGATTCAAGTAAAACTTCATTGGATGAAGAGCTTGAATATGTCATAATTGTCATATTTTCAAGGTATTTGATTGGCTTATGACAACTGGAGGGACCTTTTAATTGGCTGGGAAATATAATACCTATGTCATGCTAAAGCTTATATAGACTACGTACACACTACACAGTGTCCCTCAACCAATAGCCTTCACTCATTTATGTATGTATCAATTGCTGTAATGTTTATGCAATCAATTCTATTTGTGTGGCGCAATCCAGACTGAAGCAGTTGATTGTTTTCGAAGGAGTTAGTAGTTGCTGTCTGGTGTTTTCTGCTTGCTTCTTTTTTCTTTTCTATTTACTCCATTTGATGTACACTCTATGTCGGGACAAAATTGGTTTTTTAGATTCAAAATGGTTTTTTGAAAAACCAAATTTCAATGCTAAAAAAATCCATGTTGATTTTTTGCATTGAAATTTCGTTTTTCAAAAAACCATTTTGAATCTAAAAAACCAATTTTGTCTGATTTTTTTTAGAGTGTATCATGCTGCTTCTAATCCCTACTCCTTGAGTTTTTTTAATTTGTCGAGTACTTTGATGTATGGTTTCCATTTCACCGTACAGGTCATGTAGCCAACTGCTTCTCCTCCTCCTCCATTGTGTTTTTCGCAAACTCCATCGTCTGTCGCTTGTTTGTTTAAAGGAGAAACTTCTCGCAGGTCAAAGGTTCTTCAGGTTATGTACGCTGGCAAAAATAAGCTCAGCAATCAAGCATAAAGAAAAAATGCTGCTCAGGTATCTTTGCCAGCTTCTCTATTGTTCGGCCATTGAATGAATCTTTGTCTGATCTTGCCACCACCAACTTTCGGAGAACTCCCACTTTGTTGTTGTTGTATCTTAGGAAAGCTTACAATGAATGAATGAATAATGGCCCAGAGGAGATGAATGCTTCTGCAATTGGCGCTTTTTGTGTTGCAGGAAATCTGAGACACAAATTAACATGTCTGATGTTAAATGTTGGAAATGTGGAAGAATGTATTTAGGGATTAGCTGACGCGGCGTCGGCAACGTCTGCAACGAAACACAGCTGATTTTACTCAACCAACTTGTTCTAATATGAAAAACACGTTTTTCTCAATACTTGATGAATAGAATTAGAAACATTCAGGATTTACAACTTAAAAAGAATGGTGGTTGAGCGAGGATTAATCTATCCTGATAACAGATTGTTTTATCCGCTAGAAGATGAATGTTTAATGCGAGAAAAGCTTTGGAGTTTGCAGGATTTCTCTGGATGAACAAAGCTTTAAGAAATTTGATATTCCATGTTTGGTCTGTGTCTGTTTATAGCAGGCATAAACTTAAGTGATTTGTTATTAAATTTTCATTGTGCTAAAATTTATTTTATTATTCAATTAAATCGCAAATGGGAAAAGCTCCAGGAGGACACGGGTGGGACATTGTGTGGATTCTGGTCACATCCTAGAAGTGCAGATTCCCTAACTTTCGACAGTTTAGTGTAATATATAGTCTGGCTGAATAATAAAGGCAAACTCTAAAAAAATCCAGACAAAATTGGTTTTTTAGATTCAAAATGGTTTTTTGAAAAACCAAATTTCAATGCAAAAAACCAACATGGATTTTTTTAAAAATCCATTTTGGTTTTGCATTGAAATTTGGTTTTTCAAAAAACCATTTTGAATCTAAAAAACCAATTTTGTCCCGACATTTTTTAGAGTGCATGAATATAAAGGCAAGTCTGGCTGAATGCCCCAAGTAGTGCTTCGCAGAATAGTCACTGGCACCGGTATGGCGCCTTGTGGTATTCCATTTTGCATTGAGCCATTGACACTGCCTGATTCCAAATATTCTCTGAAGTTATTCTTATCTCCACCTGCTTTGGGCCGCAGTTCTGTGTACCTTTAAGAGGCTTGATGGAATGTATTCATGTGACGGGTTCTATGCTGAGTGTCAAAAGTCTGCAGCGGATACGTCCGTCCCCCAAGACTGCATTTAGAGGGGTTGGCAAAGCCGGGCAATTGCCAGGGGACTGCTTGAGATGGATTAATGCAGCAATTACAGGAGGCAGGGCTTTTCAGCCTTGTTATGAATTGCAACAAGCTGGTGTGCATTGCAAGTGATTTCATTAAAACAAGAAATGTGAGTCGTTGGCAGACAGAATTAGATGAAAAATACCTGTCTGCGGGGATGACCAGTAGAACCGAGATGGCCGTTCTCAATTCAACCAATTAATTGAAGCTTTAATGGCACAATAAGAGCAGAGCAATCAGCCATAAGTGTGAGCTGACTGCAGAATTGAGTTCCACATTGTACTTGAGGATGGCGGATGAGTTTACTTCCGGATTCGTGTGCCGCTTTCTAATGCTTCTCTTATTCTTTCTCCGTTAGCTCCGCAAGGGTGTTTCTGGAGTCTGGTAACCACCGTGTTCTATTATTTGTCTGGAGAACAGTGCATGTTTCTGTCTGACTTACAACTTTGTGTCTGACTTATCCGCACTTGTCCCATTGTTGTTATATTGAAATTAAGGAGATTTTCTTGTGACGACTGACGAGAGATTTTATTCTTTCTTTTAGTTTCTTATTCTCTTCAGTCCCCCATGTGCTCCTCCTGCACGTATTTCTTATGTGGCCCTCAATGAGTCTCTTTCCAACAACATGCTTCTAAGATATCATTTAATTTTACCATTGAGTGAAGCCTACATACTGCAACTTTAATCACCACATTGCATATATCTAATATCTAATATCTAAGTTTGAGCTTTTGCTCATGGATCTACAGTAAGATCACAGATGCTTCTCTCCTAGCCTCCACTGCTCTTCTCCAACATCTTGGGGTAGGGTTGGTCTAGTGGTAGTGTGCTGGGCTTCCAATCGCTGGGTCCAGGGTTCGAATCCAGCTCTTGCCGGGTCACCTGGACCTTTGTTGGACGGCTGTTTCAATCCTTCGCCTCATTGCTGTGTCCTCCTCCTGTCCTAATTAGCCTACCAAATGCATAAATACAGGAAGTAAAGCCCCAATCATCCATCCATCCATATTCTCCAACATCTGGTTCTTCCACATCCACATCCTTCAGCTGATCCATTGTGGTTCTGCTATTGTGCCGTTTGGCAGTTTATGATCGGGCACGACTGCGGGACACAAAGCGTTATTGTATACCGGTTGCATTTGAATGAATGTCATTTAACTTCAAACAGGAGTTAATAATTTGCATAGGAGACCGGCTTTAATTCCAATGCTTGGGGATTGCTTTGGGAATGCTTTGGGAATGCTTCGGGAATGCTTTGTGGATGCTGCGAATCCGAAATGGCTGAGGGCATGTCTTGTGATGTCGCTCATGGTGAAGGACGACCAAGCGTGTTTAACCGATCTCCCCCTCTGCCTCCCATAGTTACATGAAACAATATCATTTTGTGGCAGTTTGCAATTTATTCTTCCTTTAAAGAGAATACATGGCTCCAGGCCAAACTTACCCAACCCTGTGGAAGGCAGGACTGGTTGGAATGATGATTAAACCAGGCATTGCGCCTTAAATTCATGCAGTCAATATTTGCAGGGCGGTAGCAGACAGTGCTATTATTAATTTGATCCAATCCCAGTAATTTCTTCTGGCTTGGATTCAATCGTTCAATTCTCCAGACATGTGCGTGCATTCGCGTCTGCTTCTGAATTGCCAATACGATTTTAGAGGAATTAATTTGTTGCTCAATGGCCTCATTTAAAGCAATCGTATTAGTTAGATACCGATTTGGAGGGTTCTAACATGCATTTTTGTCAGTTAGATCCCGACCGAAGGGAGGGATCTAACTGACAAAAATGCATGTTAGAACCCGACAATGAGGTATCTAACTGACTTAGACATCATATGCTTCTTCTATTATACCTTTTAACTTTAAATTTTTGCTAAATAAACAATAATCTGATTGTTTGTTTGCTGTTATTAATAGTGTTAATCCTTAGCTGGGCGCTAACATGCAAAACTGTCAGTTAGATACCAGCTTTTCCAATGGTATTACTATCTTGGTGATGTCTAATGCTGGTTAGCTCTGGTTGTGGACTTGCTGCCTGCATTAACCTACTTTTGACTTTACTATATTTTGTCACCAGATCCTCCATGTACTCCATGTATGTGTAACGCTACATTGTGTTGTCTTGGGAGACCGTATCTGATAAAATATTCATACAGGCTGACAGGCTAGGAGCGAGCCTTGAGAGGGCCTTGGGTGGAGTCCTGGATGGCTTTAAATACCAGGTTGTTATGGGTTTTGGGGGCAGTTGAGATTGGGCCCATCGGATGTGGTTGGTTGTCTGCTACGTGGTCTCCTGGACTCTTGAAGGGCCATTCTTGAGCTGGGGGCATGAGGAGCCAGCCATGTTTATGGGAAGCAGGAAGGAGGCAGGGCAAAAAGATGACACTATTTCATCTTGGTTGACGCGTCAGGAAGCGGTGCTTGCCTCGCGTTTGCCTCTTGCCGAGCACTTGCCTCTTGGCCCACGACACGGTGCCATCATGTCTTCTCTTTCAGTCGCTCTGCTTCCACGTCGAGGAGCCTTCTATGCCTGCTATGACAATATCCTGTAATGCAGATCTATGTGGGCCTTTTGTGGCGCTTTATGTTCCCCCGTTGTGGGTGGATGCCGTGGAGTGCGCTTGGCTTGAAGTCATTGTAAAAAGTACCTTTCGAAGGATGAAGATGTATGCTTATGTAGAATAACTTTTTTTATGTAGTGAAGAATCGATGAAAAGTCCTCGGAAACTTCAAAGCGTACACTCTAAAAAATTTCGGGACAAAATTGGTTTTTTAGATTCAAAATGGTTTTTTGAAAAACCAAATTTCAATGCAAAACCACATGGATTTTAAAAAAATCCATGTTGGTTTTTTGCATTGAAATTTGGTTTTTAAAAAAACCATTTTGAATCTAAAAAACCAATTTTGTCAGATTTTTTTCAAAGCGTATGCATATATAGACTGTATTGATGTCTGTTACATCCAATCATTAACCTTTCGCCATGTTAATGAGTAATGACACTGACAGTGAGGAAAGGTGTTTTTTTCTTGGTGATTGCAGTGAGGCTGACAAATATCATTAGCTTGACATTAAATGCTATTGATGTTTGAGTAATTTCAGTCCTTATGTTTCGTATGTGTGGGAGTGCTGAAGACTGAATTCAAGGTACAGAAATAGATGTTGTTAATATCAAACACTGCTTCATAATAACCAGTAATTGGGTCTTTTGGGACAATCTGAATTGTCAGCCTCTTTGTAACTTTTAATGAGACCAGATATGATCATAGACTTTAAAATGAACATGCTTTACTTCCAACAATTTATTGTTTTAAAAATGAAACTTCAGAGACAAGGTGTGAGACTTACCTCTTGATTTTAAAGAGAAAATTAAACCAGTTACATTTACTCCAATTATATTCCCAATATATTACCTTATCACTGCATTTGTAAGTTCAATGTGATTTCTTAGGATCAGCAATTTTAAATTGGATGTTATATTCCTGATGGGTCAATTCTATGGAAGTCTCACACAGTTTTTATGAGGAAAGTTAATTGAACCGGATAGGAAGGAGAAGTTTAGCTCAACAGGTATTACTGGTTTGATAAATAAATGGTGATTTCTTGAATTCCTGAAAACTTCCTGTTAACCAAATAGTCAATATGCTCCTAAAGGCATACTTCCCTAATCCTTAGTCCTTACTTCACCACTAAGGCACAACACTAGTTTTAATGCTGTGGACTGTGGAAGTCATGCAGAGGGGTCACTGGCTGCTGCTTAGAGTATTGGATTCATTTGGCCCATGCACTACAAGAATGGCAACATTAAGAGGGTTGGCCGTTGAGCTATCATTTGCTATGCAATGTATCGATTGCGACTCAAATTCCTCGGAGCGTCGAAGGGAGCCGGGGCTAGAGAGTAAACGAATTTGAGGAAAAGAGCTGTTCCTCTTTGTCCCGGTCAGCACATTGCCTTTCCTAATGTGTAATATCTGCCAGACACGCAATGCCCAGCTTCCAAGTCTTGCTTCAACGTCTCAACGCTGGACTGACTTGATAAAACATCTCATTTGGAGTCGTCGTTGCAACTTGCAAAACTTTCCTTCCGCTTTTTGCTTCTTCGTATTCCGTGGGTGTTTTAAGAGGTCTGCTTCTTGCTCCTTCTTGTTCCTAAATGCTCTCAGCTCCTGCTATGCCTCATTGGCTTTGGAAGTGCAATTAATGCTCTACATCTGCCACAACTGAAACAAATGCAACTAATTGCTCTTGTTACTTTTATATACTACAACAGTTTTTCCTGTGCACTCCTTTCTGCTTATACATTTTCTTTCTTGCCACTTTCTTTCTTCGGGTCTACTTTCTGTCTGTCTCCTTTCTATCTTTGTCCTATCTTCCTTGCTGTCTTTCTTCATTTCTGTCTTTCCTTCGGTCAAATTCCTTCCTTTCTTTCCTTCCTTCTGTCAAATTCCTTCCTTTCATCCCTTGTCTTCTTTGGATATGCTCCAAATGTGTGGATACTCACCTGAGTCAGTTTTTGCACACATGTAGAAGCAGTCTGGCAAGGTGTGGTAGATAATGTCAAGATCTCTTATTCATTTCTTCTTTCCGTCCATCCTTCTACCTTTTCTTCCATCCTTTATGTCTTCCCTCCCTCCTTTATTTCTTCCTTTTGTCTTTTCTCCCTTCCTTTCCATCCCCTTCCTCCTTTGCCTTGTGCAATGTGCAATGTGCAATGTGCATGTTGTGTGGGCTGCCCATTCTCCTCCCATTTGGTGAGTGGGGGATTGACATTCTGTCTTCATACCCTGCCTCTCATATATGTACATTGCCTTGCTCTGTGTCATGTGGTTGTGCGTCAATACTCTCCTTGGCATTTCCTCTACAAAACTGAAGACGCCCAGGATTTTGCGATTCCTGTTTGGCTCATTGTTGGGATCTTGCTCACCTTCACTTTTACTTCTGCATCTGTCTCTAATTCATTCATATCAAAAGTTCTTTGGTTATTTCTTTCTCTATCCCTTTGCATTGTTTGGTCATTTTATGTTATTTTGTAATTCTCTAAGCATTATTCTGTTACTTTCATAATAATTTGTTAAGGAAGATTACAAATTCCACTTTTCAGAGGCTCTTGTATTCAGGATATTCCATTCATACGTTGTCGCATTGTCTTACCGCATATACGGCTGTGTCTGTGGTTGTTCATGAAGAGATATTGATATCAGGAGATGCACAACCATATATTAACAAAAAGGCGAATTTCATCTTGTATTCAGATTGATTTGATAAATGAGATGCAATATCTGCATTATCTTGACCATTTGATCATCTGCTTCAATTGACGGAATTAGCAGCATGAGATGTTGTCTTTGGTCTGGCTGTCATGGGCGAACGAGAGCAATATGAAATCATTAAAAGCAAATGCTCAAGATGAATTAAATCATTAAGACGCCGACTCCAAGCATGCATCTTGTTTGTTCTATAAAAGCGCAAGGATTCCTACATAATATATTAAAGTGGAAGTAAGACCAGAAAGGAAGTTAAATATAGCATGTTCATTCTACATGTTCTATGTAGTGGAGAAAGAATGTGCTTTAAAAGATTCATTCTCCTTATGCTGTTGGAACCTGTTCTCTTTAAAACACAATGTGTAATGGCAAATTGTGTAGAGTTAGTTAGAGATAGAAATATTGCACAGGAAGAGGAGTTAAAAAGAAATAAAGGCAAGAAAGATGTCTTTATGGAGGCTTTAACGTTAGACTAGAGAGTGTTAATAAAGGAGTATGGAACAGCGGTGGCATATTTGATTGCAGCTGCTGCGGGAGGTTTATTTGAAAGGACGACAGAATGTTTCTAGCGCCTCGGGTGATTCGCTTAAAGAGGGCCATGTGGCTCACATTGTGGCTCAAACTGTGGCTCACATAGTGGATCACATTGTGGCAGCTGGGTGTTAGCTTGTCAGCGGGTTCAGTCAACATCATGTGCCTCAACTTGTACTTCAATTTGTGTTCCAATTTGTGTTTCAATTTGCTGCACCAACTGTCCTAATGAATGAGCAATTCTCTTGCTTTATCCTGCAGGGTCCTCTGGAGGTCACAAAACTGTTCGGGCTGCGCGGCATCCAGCACACTCCCATCGGAGCCAAGAATGCTCGCATATCTCAGCATTACAAAGCCAGCCTCACTGCCACCTTTAACCTGTTTCCTGTAAGTTGTGCTTTTCAATTAATTAGAAACATCTCCATATTGATATTGTCCGTAACTTTGCTCTTCTATCAATCTTCTTCATTGCAGAATGCTCAATATGCAATTATCGTTGAGGAGGACCTCGATGTCTCCCCCGACTTCTTTAGGTAAGTTTAAAGAAAAATATCATCGCCGAGAATAATTACAATTTGTTGGGATTCAATGTATTCAATGTTTGTCTTCCATTAGTTGCTGCAACAATGTTTAATCTGAGGGACGATAATAATTCATGAGGGAAAAGTTAAATTTGAAGATTTGCATAAAGTATGATGTTGTTCTTGTCTCCGCTCAAAGATTGGGATTCTTCGCTTCCTGTTTTTCTACCTGGAATATTGCATTAGCAGACTCAAGAAAAAACTTGAAAAAATAAGGAATAACCAGTTGAGTTGTGCGGAGAAAGGAAGGGAGGGAGCCTCGGAGAGGAAGCAGAGGGGAGAACATTTGCTGCGGCAGCCAGTGGTATATTTCCAGATATCAGTTTGGTCATCACGTTTTGGGAGGCAATATAGGAGAGGCACTGTGGCTGTAAACAGGCTGTTATGGGCTGGTGGTTGCGGAATCATGAAGAGACAGGCAAGGAAATTGCCCGGCCATGCTGCAGACCTTGTGCTCGTGGCTTGACACACTTGATGCTACATTTTATGACAGCTGCTGAGGCAGGCCCATGATGGGTGTGCTGCCTCCGTCACCCTCTGACTGCCGCATTGTCGCTGTGATGTAGGCTCGGGAGTCGATCGTGAGGGTGTTGCCGATGAGCTTGTCCTCTGTTCCCCGCTCCTTCTTCATGGACCATCATGCCCTTCTCAGACAAATGACATTTCTTGGGCTCCCCTTACACATGCCGGATCAAGTTCGGGCTAATTTATGGAGCTTGTGTCTTGAAATATTCACCAACCATCTCTTTATAACGCTTGTCAATAGTGCCAGTGTTTAGCCACCGCCGAGGTGTTGGGGCTGTTGATTTACAGAAAAGAACTTATAAAAAAGGTGAAGGAAGGTAGTTTAACTGGAAGTACCTAGATGCTCTTTGGTCACACTACTGCCTACATACAATGTCATACATTGGGGTCTGTTCATAAAAGGGACATCTATATATCATAGTAGATCATATACCAGCTGTTCATCATACATATTATGTATGTAATTTGCCATATAGGTGGCCTGCCTCAACCCATCACTATGCTATATATGTAGACCTGGAGGAAAATTAATTATAGATGGTGAATCTGGGCACAGCAGGTGTATATGTAGCACAGAGAGCTGACATTGAGTTGTTGCTTGGGGGAGGGTATTCTGCAGGGAGGTATGCTGTTGCCTGTAGATGCAGGCTTTAGGTGACACACGGGCAGCCCATGGGCAGCCTAGCAGACATCACTCATTGCCCGGTGAGGTCCAGTGAGACACTCCAGGTTGACATGGCCGTTCGCAGTCTGATCATAGGCCACATTTGTCTTAGCGGCACAGCCTAATTGTCGCTGATCCCGTATCTAGGATGCAAGGCAGGCCTGGCTAATTCATTCATCCGGAGGTTCGGCTGTAGTGTGGCAAAAAAGTGCAAGCCCGTGTCAAGCAGGATTAGCGAGATGGATTGCATCTTATTGCTATGCAATCCCTTAAGTGATTTCGAGGAAACACGTGTCGATGATTGCGCTGTGACATATCACTGTTGCACGGGGCCTTTGGCTGTAACACTGGGCGCCATGCGGACTGTCCCTTGCTGCCTGAGTGTCATATGATATGTGCCTGTAATTAATAACCTCAAATAAATCTGGCTCTGCAACTGAGTCGGCATCCACCACGAAAACCGGACACCGCAGGAGAGGGACTCGAGCGGAGTCGAGCCACGCTCTGCGCTGCTCAGAAATCATATTGGTCAGTGTGATGAAACGTTATCTCTCCAGCCACTTTGCCTTTGGTGACATGCCTCATCCTGGAGCCCTGAGACTTGGCTGAGTGCTCTGCAGATTGTATGAGCCTGAATAATGGCTGTTTGAAAGGATTGCACTGAGCGGTCTCTCTGAGCGTTCTCTCTGAGCGGTCTCACAGCAGGTGCTTCCAAATGATCATTGTTATTTCTTCTGGAGAGCTCCTTCCTAATCAGACAATGTTGCTGTCTTAGTCGGTGATGGAAAAAGCTCTAGAAGACAGCTGTTTTTATCTTCTTGTCTAAGAATTGAACAAAGAATTTCATACTGATTTCTTGTTTGTCTATTTTCAGTTTTTTTAGCCAAACCATACACTTACTTGAAGAGGACAGTACTATATACTGCATATCTGCATGGAATGACCAGGTAGGTTGAACCACCATTAGTCCATTACTGGGATGAGTAATGATTTGTTGTAATGTCTAGAATTATATGTGGGATTAGAGCAAAACAGAAACTGCAGTGAATTGATGACAAGTAATGGCAATGGACATTGTGTTAGCTCTTTACTAATGTATTAGAAGATGCATCAATTTTTGGAGGAGGACTTGTGTTAGTCTGGAGCAAAGATAGGACTGCATCACCCTGCCATTGCCATCAATGCTTTTACAGATGCTCTCGACCAGAATGATGCAAAAAGCCTTCTGATAAATTGCTGTCTTTTTTTTCTTTTCTTCGTAGGGCTACGAGCATTCCTGCAAAGATCCCAGTCTTCTTTATCGAGTGGAGACCATGCCGGGACTGGGCTGGCTGCTCAAGCGCAAACTTTACAAGGAAGAGCTGGAGCCGCACTGGCCCACGCCCGAGAAGGTGAGCTGTCCCACTAAACCTAACTTAACAAATTAAGCTCATCACTCCCTCGTAAAACTTTCAATCACTGCATCCATTACCTTGTCTCAATAGTTTCTTTTCCACGGTTGTATCAGTTTAGTCCAACTAATAGTATTGGCAAGCCCACACAAACCTTCGCTTATAAGCTACTACTATTTGCTATGTTTGTTCATTTTGCAAAGTAGCAAATTTTATCCAATTTGTTTTGTGAAACTGAAATTCTTGCTGTTTTGAGGTTAAAATTTTTTGACAAATTTGCAAAACTTCTTAAAAGCTGTATTGGCTTTGGCTTCTGCCAGTGTTTGACAGGAAAATATTTGTTGTCATACTAGTGACAAGAATGTGTTTTTTTCTGGATCTTATGATTTTTCAAAAGATATCACCACTCCGCTACAACATCATATTACGTTTTCATTAAATATGAGAAAAACTCTTTGAGAAGTCATCCTTTTGTAGTTGGTTCAAAGACCTTTTCTGATAGAAGTCTTCTTTGTGCCTGATACGCCCAGCAATATGCACAGCACTATCACTTACAAAGTAAAGAAGCATAGACTGATGTTTCATAAGTTTCAGATGATCCCTTGGAACTAATACAAGTTTTTTTTCCCGATTTTGACTGTCCGGAATAAAATTCAATCACCATTCACCAGTTGATCAAGCAAGCCTCCAATGAAGCTCCAACTGGTGACTCCTGTGAGCTGTGATAATTCCTGCATTTTCCATTCCTGTGGTATGCAGAATAGCATCGGACAGCAGCAATCAATCAGTGATCGCCCTGATCAGTTCCTAAAGGACCCTGTTGCACTAGAGATCAGAAATTGGATGACTCGGAGCCATTCATCAGCCAGCCTGCCACTCACCCTCATAGCTCTGTCACACTTTTTCCCCCTGGACTGGTCCCCAAGGCCGTGCGAGTGGCTCAAGTTGTCATTTCGCCACAACTCACTAATACAATAGCCTAAGCTATTTAGCAGACTGCAGGAAACGGCCCAATTTAGCCATGAAATGGCATTGAAATGGCATTGAAATGATAAAGCTCCTCCGCCGATGGTTCTCCTGTCTGATCGCCGTTATGGAAAAAGTTAAAAATGAGCAGGAACCCAGCAGCTGGTGGTGGTGGATGGATTCCTGCAACTCTGCCAACCTCATTACTAAGTGTCAAACTTTTGCCAATTAGGAAGGCGTGCTAAACGATGACTCGGGAGAATTTCTCCAACACATCTGTCCTTGCGATTCCTCCTGGAGGAATTTCTTTATTGCTTTTTTAATTGATGTCTTTTTCATGGAGATGCTTTGGGGGTGATGTTTTTATAGTTTGAAAGTTTTTTAAGTCGTCCGTGCGGCGAGTCGTGCCTATACTTTTCTATTTTTAACCGACCTAACGTCGGTTATTAGAGGGGGGTGGGTAGTGAAAGGGGACTCATGTAAACCATGTCCATGTGTCCATGTCAACATTTCTTGTCAACATGTGTGTAAAATTCCATTTGTGACCTTACTTTTCAACTTAGAGTAATGAAATTTGGTACAGGTATGGTACTATGGGCATGGATCTGCTAAATGTTGAGAAATCCAAGATGGCTGCCATTTTGGCAGCATGTAAACGATGTCCATGTGTCCATGTAAACATTTCTTGTCAACATTGTGTCTAAAAGTCCATTTGTGACCTTAGTTTTCAACTTAGAGTAATGAAATTTGGTACAGGTATGGTACTATGAGCATGGATCCGGGACATGTCGAGAAATCCAAGATGGCTGCCATTTTGGCAGCCATTTTGGCAGCCATCTTTCTTCATTCTTGAACTGCCCATTGTGACCTTAATATTTCACTTACAGTTATGAAATTTGGTACAGGTATGGGACTCTGGGCATGGATTGGGAACATGTTGAGAAATCCAAGATGGCTGCCATTTTGTGGCGGCCATTTTGGCAGCCATCTTTCTTCATTCTTGAACTGCCCATTGTGACCTTAATATTTCACTTACAGTTATGAAATTTGGTACAGGTATGAGACTCTGGGTATGGATTGTGAACATGTTGAGAAATCCAAAATGGCGGCCATTTTGTGGTGGCCATTTTGGCAGCCATCTTTCTTCATTCTTGAACTGCCCATTGTGACCTTAATATTTCACTTACAGTTATGAAATTTGGTACAGGTATAGAACTCTGGGTATGGATTGGGAACATGTCAAGATTCCAAGATGGTGGCCATTTTGTGGTGGCCATTTTGGCAGCCATCTTTTTTTATTTATTGAACTGCTAATAGTGACCTCAATATTAGTGACCTCAATATTTCGCTTATAGAGTTATGAAATTTGGTACAGGTATGGGCCTGTGGGTATGGATTGTGAACATGTTGAGAAATCCAAGATGGCGGACATTTTGGCAGCCATCTTTCTTCATTTCTTGAACTGCCCATTGTTACCTCAATATTTTGCTTAGAGTTATGAAATTTGGAACAGGTATGGGGCTGTGGGTATCAGTCGGGAACATGTTGAGAAATCCAAGATGGCAGCCACTTTTTGGCAGCCATTTTGGCAGCCATCTTTTGTCATTCTTGAACTGACCATTGTGACCTTAATATTTCGCATAGAGTTACGAAAGGTACAGGTATTGGCATGTGGACATGCATCAGGAGAATGTCGAGAAATCCAAGATGGTGGTCATTTTGGCAGCCATCTTTCCTTTTTTTAGAAATCTGTTCAAACTGCATTGATTCTATACTAATAGTCTAGCATCTTCCAATCAAGTATTTCTCCTATCTTCCAATATCAGTTGCTCAGTGCTTTAAGCAATGGCACCTTCAATTTCATTGCGCTAGGTCGGTTTTGAATCCGCGGATTCTTGTTATGCTGTGCGCTGCCACATCCGTCATTTTTAATGCTGGCTGTAATGAATACTGTGCCGAAATCACGGAGTCTCCAATTGGAGCTTCATTGGAGGCTTGCTCGAATGTGGATGGTTGATCACTCTCCTTTTCCTCCCTTTTCTCCTTTTCTCCTTTGTGTCTTTCTCTTGTGCAACTTCTCTTTGTGTAAGATCCGTCTCGATCAAGTTACCAATCTCATGAATGACATGATCGTCATGATGGATAGTCGATTAGTCTGCTAATGAAGCTTGAAAGCCGGAAGAATTTTCGGATTCGTTCATCATGCCAATCCATGCTAATCCAAAGTATAAGTTGTATGGTACCCCTTTGAACTTGCCCTTCAGCAATTTCACTGTGTGTGTAACTGTATATTGTATTTGTGTATACACAGAGACTTTGGAAGGTAGTGATAAGCATGCTGTAACCAGAATTAATGATTACATTGCATGGTGTATACACAGTCATACACTCACTTGCAACCACTGATTGTAATGATAGTCATGTAAATAATAGTTCATCATCCTCAGAGACAATTAAATACAAACAAAAGTTGTTGAACTTTGAATTACATTTACTTTTTGGCTGGAGTTAAAGCCTCAGCTCTGATTGTCTCATTGTATGTGAAGGCACTCTTAATCTCTTGAATGTTATCATCTCATTTTTTGGCTTTGTTGAGTGATGTTGAAGTTTGTTACGACATAAAAATTGTTTATTTCTCCGTTTGGCAGTGATACATCATCCAATTTGATCTCATTCATGAATGATTCTTCTTTAGATAAAGCTTTCGGAACACAACCGGTTTTAAAACAATGATTGACTTGGACTTTTTAAACTTTTATCATGTTTATTGCCTCTCTAGAGAACATAATATTCTGTTACTAGGAGAGAGTCAGTATTTTTTAACAAATGGGAAAGTTTGATTGTATTTTCCATCCCATAATGTTGGGGGAGGGTTAGCCCAACAGTAGCTCACTGGGTTGCCAATCGCTAGGTCCAGTGTTTGAATCAAGCTGTTGTCGGGTCACCTGGGCCTATGTTTAATGGCTGTTTCAATCATCCTTTGCCTCATTGCCGTGTCCTTCTCCTGTCCTTATGAGCCTACCAAGTGCATAAATACAGGACGTAAAGCCCCAATTATCCATTTATCTTTTAACGACTCTGCTGTCACAAATATTACTTCTGAAGTCTTGTAATAATTTTTGTTTTCTTTCTTGCAGCTCTGGGACTGGGATATGTGGATGCGACTTCCAAGCGTCAGAAAAGACAGAGAGTGCATCATCCCTGACGTCTCTCGGACGTACCACTTTGGTTCGCAAGGACTTCACATGAACACCTTCTTCCAGGAGTTGTATTTCAAGAAGCACACGCTCAACACTTTACCTCACGTCAAGTTGAAAGATGTTGACAGGTATGTAGATATGTACCATAATAGCTTTGCTGAATGCTTCAATGTAATGTACCTTAACCTTGTACCAAGGACCAAAGTTTCGCTGTTGTGTATAGCTATGTGTGCAGCATAACCAATAAATGATCACAGCAGTACCAGTAAGGGCTTATTTTGCGATGTGAAACGACATTTTTGTAAAATTCTGCATCTACTTGATCATGCTGCATGTACTTTGTCACATATATATATAGGTCCATTCAGTTTCTGCAAGCAGCCGGAATGGGCCGTATGGGGCTGTACTTATCCTATCTATCTGCCTACACTATTTCAACATTTCTTGTCTTATGTTTAGGTTATAACTTTGAAGAGTACAGCTGTGTTCTCTCTTTTTGCCAATCTTTCAATATTGGCTTCAAATGCATCTATTTCATTCTATAGAACCAGTTGTAGGCTAAGGAGTATATCATGTATAAGCAAATTCAATGTCTTCTTCATAATCTGTAGTATCACATATCAATTACTTAATTCCATGGTATTGTGTACATTCTTTGAAAATGTAAGAATTTAAGATCCATTCATTGCCATTCAAATGTGTTTGGCAATCTCTCTATCTCCGGAAGAGTTTTTAGCAACAGACACATCATGCAGTGTAATCCGCTCCTGAACTTTTTCACAGAGTATGCCTGATAGGCAGCTTATTGCAATCTCCTTACAAAGAGGAAATGGAAAGAATCGCTTGTTTTTGTTTCCTTTCACAATTAAATTATTACGTTTTATGAGATGATACAATCTCTGGAGTAATTATACTCTTTATATCTTCCATCTCGCTGAACTGCTAAAACACATGCGATACAAGAAGTTACAAGGAGTTATATTTGGAAGTAAGCAGAAGTCACATGGGCCTGCCACTGTGCCTTCAACAGTGCCTGCCACTGTGCCTATTGTGGCTTCAATCGGATTAATTCAGAGCTGGATAAATAAATTGCCCTTTGAAGAGCTCATGGCAATTCTGCTTTGTTCAAGTGTGATTCCGCTCCCTTCTAATCTCCGTTTGAGACCCAATGACATTTCCCTGAATGCTTCAGTTGCTAAAGACCAGGAGGACCTTTTGAATCTATCTCTTGTCAAAACACAAACAGAACAGCAGATCCATTGATATCTGCTTAATATCCTTCTGCTTTCTGCATGATGTGTGCATATTGAATCAAAGAATAAACAACAATTTACTCACACAAATGCCCACCATTTTGATTTGGTGATTCACTTGATGGCTGCATGACATGTGATACAGTGATGATGTAAATATGCATGAGGATATAGACATGACAGACCATCCTGCAATTCTGCAAAATGCTGCATATATTGGTCTTTTACTCTTGACAATAGCAGCATATATATGTAAATGAATGTAACAGATTGAATCAGAGAAACAATCACTAAAGTGCTGAGAAACCTTTTGAGTTTGAAGTGAAAGTTGATGTTTAATTTGGTGCTATGTGAAAATTGAACTATGCCATCTTCTTGCTCTCCAAAGAGTAAAAATATTACACATTTTAGGTCTACATGTACATGATGGTATTAATCTCAATGTCAAGAAGAAGTTGGTATTCAATAATAGGCCTACTGTGTCATGCTGTACATTGTACAACTTCTTAAAAGATCATCCTTTCAGTGCTATTTTGGTCAAAGTTATGGATCAATAAAGGAATTTTGGTCGCCATATTATTTTCTGCCATTTTGTGGGGGTGAGATTAATGTTGAAGATGGGAAGTGGCATCCTCAATATTTCAATTCATGCTCTAATAGACTTAAACCAGGTAGATGCCAATTTATACTCTAAAGCTGCCCTCGTCTGAACTTGGCTGCTGACTATAGAGGCTGCTGTAGAATAGATATATGTGGAGAAAAAAAGCATCCTCCTCAGTCTCAGGTCTCTGGGAGCTCTCCCGCTCTCAAAGTGCATGTTAGCATGCCTGTGTGTATCAGTGTAAGTGTATGCAGTATGTTGACGTATGTGGACATAAGCCTTAGGAGAGAAAATAGGAGGAGCTCAGCAATAAAGGACGGCCACTCGGCTGATTGCATTTGCGGTGCTAAACGCAGGGTCCTCTGCAATTTGCCGTTGTGCATGTGACTATTTGATGGCGTCCTGCGCTAATGTTTAGCCATTCCATTTGCATCGGAACTTGATGAGCAGAAGGAAAGAACGGAATGAACATGAAGTGCGATAGCAAATCAAGCAATCAAGCTAGACACTGTCTCCTGACTCTGCTCCTCACCAATGTTGTGCCGCAACAGCGGTTATGCAGCAATCAAATGTGTGTGTCACTGTCCTACACCTTTATTCCACTCCCACATCTTGTTAGATAATGGACTTCATCATTCTGGAAGATACTCTATCTAACATCTGTGAATCTGCAACTCTATTCACCACTGCTTATCTGGACTGCCTCAGAGTACCTCTATTGCCTTGTTGCAGCCACATCTTTGCTATATTAAAGGTCTGTGACATTGTTGCACCCACTTAACTTTTCTGGACATTGCCTCTTTCCACAGAGCAGTAAGGTCAATGAGTCAGATCACATTGTAACTGACCAGGGCTATAAAGCAAATCTTTTGAGTGTTTGTCATTAGGAATGGTTTAGGATATTGAAGCATTGTTCTTCTTTCTCGTTATTCTTTGTAATCGTTTAACCCAGCAAGCATACCTGTAGTAATGGATTAACTACTTCTAGTCCATTATTTCTGGAAGGAACAAACATGTCTGGACACTTCTTTGATTTATTCTGATGGGTGTATTTGGTTTCAATCCTTGTGTACAGTTACTACAGTGAGTGCAAACCTGCCAGGGTGTGAGCTTATGATGTTCTTTCAAATAAAGAAGTTTCATCAGTTTTGTAAGATTATATGCCTCATGCAACAAAAATATTGCAAACTTTGAAGTATCGTATTAGTGTGTCATGAATTATGGAAACCTGTGATTAATGGTGATGTGTGATTTAATATACTATGTTATTATAAATCATCAATTATCCCACCTTTGTAATGGGAAGTCTCACAGGTGACGTGGCTGATTGATGTAGCCTGGGACTCATATTTATATACGTCTGTGGTATAAGGTAGCACCAATATTATGCTATAATTCATGAAGGTATAGTGGGAAATGAGCTCAGGAGGGGCTATAGAGTGAAGCTATAGAGTGATTCACTGAGGCTATAGAGAGTGCCATTTGTGGTTTTAGATAAACCAACAAAGGGTTTTGCATTAATTCATATATATAGCTATAGTCTCTATTGCTGCTCTTGCTCGTTTCGGGATTTTCATATGAATGGCTTTTTGTTCATCAGGTTTTCTCGGGAGATTAAAAGAATGCCGAGTTATCATTGCTCCGGCTGCGGGGGACCCAGGGGGTAGCCCGGTGGAATTCACGTTTTATGAGGTTTTCATGGAGATGCATGAAGAATTCAGGAGGTGGAAATTGTGTTGATAACAATGGTCATGCATTCTCCGTGCCATTGCGTGCGCTTGGCTCGTGAGGAATCGAGCCATAAATGTCAATCTACAAAATACATAGCATGATTTACGGGCAATGTCTCATTCACAAAATGTTACTCGTGCCTCCGAGTAGTGTTGGCTTTTTGCAAATTCCTCCACTTAATCCCGCGTGCATTGAACCCGAGCGGGTCAGCCTCAAGTGCGGGATTTCCGTGAGAGGTCATCTGTTGTGTTCAAGAGCATCTTTTATATCGTGTCCTTCTAAATAATGCTCGGCCAAGGCCATAAATTACGGTCCCATGTGTTTTTGTTATTATAAATTTATAGGGAGACATAAAACCGCAGCCTGTCTTTGGCTGATGCATTGTCCCCTGTTGATGAGTTCAGTTACCTAGCTGTATGTAATAATCTTCACTTCTTTTTCTTTCCTCCCTTTACAGCATGAAGAAAGTGGAGTATGAAACCCTGATTGAGTCAGAAATCAGCTCCGCGTCTGTCGTTGATCACAGCAAGTCTCCCTGCGAGGAATCTTTTATTCCGGACGGCAAGGTAATTATTCCAAAATCGAGTCCAATTCAACATTTCTATTTAATTATTCCTGCCAACATTAATTGAATGTTTACGATTCGTTGTTTGTGTGTAAATTTATCATACACAGTGATTTAGCTTAAATTAGACCTATTAGATTTTAATTTAAGGCAAACTGCATTAACACAGATTTCACGAAGGCATGCATAATCTACATTCATTGGCTCCTTTCCGTTTCTGACTTGATATTGTAGAATTGAAATAACATTTCTTGAAAATCTTGTTTGTTGAGCCGGAATTTTTCTGTCGTTCATTACATCAAGAAAAAAGAAGATTGATATGAAATTGTATGACACTGTGACACATACAGTAATGTGACAATCTATTTTGGACTGACCTGCTAAATTGAATATGAGATTTTAATTTTCGTGGCAAATTTCATTTGGGTTTGCGGAGTGCATTCAGTTCAACGGATCAGATTATATTTGGTGATTACATGTAAATGGAAACGGACAACCTAAAGAATGAATGTTGTGAAATGAAACAGTTGTACGATTATGTCAATTTCAAATGGTGTCTTTAATGTGAATATAGAATTGTTGTTTTGAAGGGAAGCTCAAAATGGTATTTGTGAATAATCATGTTTCTTTCCCCTCCAGGAACGGACTTACGTTATTTATATCCGAATGGACCACCCCACCGAGTTCACAACCTGGAAACAGGTTGCCAAGGTAATTGGAATTCTCTAAAGTTCTCAGTTTTCTGTGGATGTCAATTTTGGAACTTCTGTACAAATAGACTGCATAATGGTACATAGCACTACACTGACCACACTCACACTATAATGTCCATTTTCTGCTCTTTTTTCAGTGCTTCCAAGTGTGGGATTTAGATGTCAGGGGATTCCACAAGGTGAGTTCTCAGAAAATACCTTTTAATAGAAGCAATAAAATCTGGACATACAATATTCTAAATGGACTTGCAATTTCATGCACACCTATTCCTGTCCGCTGTGCTATACACCAGTGCTTGGTGCCTACACTTGAGTCTATCTGGCATAACTGTCCAAGAATCATCATAAAATGTCAAGGCCCGTCTCCATGTTATGTTTTACCTGTAAATGTGAAATATATACAAAACAGATTCTATATATAAATCTCTGTATATAGATCTATCTCTGCATATATATATATATATATAGTGAGTGAGAATAATCTAACGCAAACAGTATTGTACCTGAACTAGATATGTACATAAAGGGATGAATCACTGCTTTGATGTTTGTTTGTGAGAAGGTAGACAGTGCAAGTGGTTATATGATTTGCAAGATGCCTGGCCAAGTTGGCAGAGGTGCAAGTTAAAAGCTTTGTGGCAAGCTCCTCTGTTCAAGAGGTCCTGGGTTCAATTTGCAGTCGAGGGACATTTTCTTGGCACTTTTTCAAGCGACATTGAGTTGATGGCGCCTTTTGTCCAATGTCTATGCTGGGCAAGTAAAGATCCCACACGTGATGTAAATTTGTAAACTAGTTGTAAACTCTCCTGAGTCCCCTCTTTTTTTCTTTTCTTTTCTTTTTTTTTACATTAATCAAGCCTCCATCTAGACTGACCAAAACAACCTTAGAGTACTGTACTCTCTCTCTATATATATAATATTTTATTCGAACACTTTTACAATCATGATTACAAAAGGTTTAGACATGATAAAATACAGTATAAAAATTCTATGTATAAACATAAAAACTTAACAATATATAAATAAAAACATTAAAGAGTACATGTAAAGTTATTAAAATCACAGATCTCAGTATAACTAAAACCAAGAATCATGACTAGGCTGCCTCTAGCATCTCACAACTCTTTAATCACACTCAAAGTTATTTTATCACAGTCTGTAGTATCCGCAAGGTACCTCTATTTTCCTATTTCCACAACTTGTTCATTTTCTCATTTTCAGAGTATGTGGAGGTTATTCCTGAAGGGCAATCCAGTTTTTGTGGTCGGAGTACCAACGTCACCTTATGCGTAAGTTTTCAGAAACAAATACCATTCAGATGAAGAGAGTACACAGTCGTGTGCAAATGTCTGTTGCGGTCTGATGCTTAAGTTTTGAGGCCCCCTCGTTTTACGTCATTATAATGATTCTATATTAGTTGGTATGAATTAGAATAAATGTTGCAATTTTCTTGCAACGTGACACTAAATGTGGTTAAACTGGTGTAGCTATTACAACTAAGAGTGTAGATATGTTTCTCATATTAGGGCTAGAAAGGAAATTAATTATATTACTGACCAGGTACCAATAATAAATGGCATGCTATTAATTGTCCATTGAGATTGAAATAATCAAAATGCTATGCCTCCTTCAGCATGGGTTTTCAAACTTTCGCATGTAACTGTTGTAGCACCAACGGTTGAACCCGATATTTTCCTTTTCTAAAATATATGGAATTAAGACAATAAAGAATTACCAGACAGGGAAATTACCAACACTAATTACCTGGTGCAATTAATTTCCTAATTAAGTAAAACAGAAAGAACCCATTTTGAAGAACGTAAAGACTCTAATGATGAGACTCAACTGTGATGCAACATGAGACCATGTCATTTTCGCTTCTATAAGTTCTATGTTATAAGCTGTTATACATAGAAATGACAATTAGCTCAAATTTAATTAGAGACTATATTGCTATATATAGTATATATATTATATCTGTAAGCCTGTAAGTTTTGGAATAGAGGGATAATGAATTTTGCATTTACTTCCATAGTAAATTTTACATAGCCGCAAGCTAAAATGGCATTTATGTTGAAGGAAATATAGTAATCATTTCTTTTTTTATTTCAGAAAATTTATGCCGAGTGGAGTTACGCCAATATACCTACAACCAACAGTGAAGCCAGAGGATGCGCGGAAGACATGATAGTTAACTCCACATAGGAATTTGTTATATTGTGATGGTTTTAATTCTCGTGATCCGGTTGCTCTGCGACTGGTTCGTTTCTATGGTGCTATAATACAAGACGTTTAACGACCGCAGCTGCGCAGCACGACACACGCAGAGTTGATGCTGAGGCTGTTTTACAGAACAATCAAAAAACAAATTACTTGCGGGTGACTTGTGATAGGCAGTTAACACTGCACAGAGAAAGGACCACCGTTATTAAACCTGGATTAATCCGACTCAACACTGACCAGTACCTTGCTCAAGGTGGATTTATGCCAATAAGATTCTTGTAGCTGAGAACGCGGCCTTATCCCACTAAGATAACGCTATAGGAATTGTTGCGTTTGTTGTCAAATACAATGAACTTCTGCATATATTTGTAGACCAGTGTTGTGGCTATTACGGCTATCATCTATGCCATGTACTCTCCCTCCATCATTGGTTTTCATCAGAATTTCATCCTCAAATTTCATCGTTGAATTTTCATCATGAATTTTCATCATGTATCAATATATCTCTATACATCGATAATTCAGTTCATAATTCTTCTGTTGAACATTTCATGAGTCCATCATCTCCAATCATCTATTGTTGTTAAGGCCACACATAATTGATCTTTAGCTTCTCGGATTCCTCTCAAGGCCCTTTTTCTAGGGTCGGTCGGTAGGACAAAAAAAAAAAGGTGAAAAAAAAAAAATTTATAATGTCAAAAAAAAAATTTTTTTTTTTTTTCAATTTTTTTTTTCCATCGGCAGTAAATCTATTGTGTCGGCGGGTCCGCGAAGCTAAGAATCAATTATGTGTGGCCTAATGAGAGGTTTAATGTGAATGCTTTTTATAAACCTGTTATTGTACATAAGTATTTAATGCCAACAACATTTGTATGATCAGACTTCGCTGAAGTTGCCAGTATGTCATTATTTTTAAGCATAATAGATTTTTAATTGGTTGCTAATCAGTGTCTTTCCATGTACCAAAAATCATGTAGTATGATGCATGTAATGCCAAAAAAGACAAATCATGTGTTCATTGTTAAATGCCTCCAAGAGTAATTTATATTTTGATATATCTTGAATTAAGACTGCTTGCTAGATCGGTTGAATAGTGACTAAAACTATGTTTTGTTCATGTATTCCCAATAAAGTATTACTTGTATAAAATTGGTCTTGGTTGTCCTTTTGAAATCATATTTATCGTGTCTTTTGGAGATGCTATTGAATTTTGCTGATTGATCTCTCCGATAGGAGGGTTTAGTGTTGTCCTGATGAAATTGGATTAATTTAGCCCATTCCTAAGTCTGAATATTCCAAAAAGAATGACATGCCAGTCCAGTCCAATGATAGACCGACTGTTGTCCAAAAAAGTCATGCACACATCTCAAAGCAAAATTTTATGAGATTTTAGATATTGAATATTTATTCAGCAACTAAGGCAGCTTGCTCTGCCTTCAGTCTGCTGGATCAGTTTATGAAAGCTTCTCCTTTTGCAAAAGATGGCTAGGACACCACTAGATGGTGCTAGCTGACATGGCCAAGGCTGCCTGCCACCTAGTGTTTCCTGGAACTATCTTAGTGATGCAGACCAGGCCCGCCCTTTTTATGGGCTGGTCTCAGTGTGGTATGCTAAAATCACTATCACAAATAACCCACTCGTCGAATCAATGGACTCTGAAGCATTTTGAAGTTCAATTTTAACTAAATAAATATCCGATGCTGAGGTAATGGTGACCTCTTCAGCATTTTAAAATTCATCCATATTGAAGCCATGATTGACCAATGACCATAATATGGTCTCTTACTTCATTTCAACTTCAATCATTCATGCCGTGGAAACTGGACAGAGAACAACATCAGAATAATTTATATTAAGCAATCACATTTATTGCGGCATATTTACAATTCAGCTTGGTAAAATTAAAGGAATAGAGACTACTTATGTCTACAACTACTGTCGTAAAGGATTTCACGATTCTAAACTAAACTACCGACTTCATACTCTTGACACGTCGTAAGAAGATCTGTCTCACTTGGTAATTACCCTCATTGATCTAGTAATTGCATAATTAAGGCACGACTATCAAACAAGTTTTATATGAACAGCATTCTTCATAATCTTTTTTTCTCATTCACCAACTGTCAACACTAAGTCATCTATGAAGATTTTTCTGTACAAACACCAACAGAATTGGCGTATACTAAGTTAAAGCATAAATTACAGACATATTTACAGGTTCATACATTTTCAATCATTCAGTGACTCAAAACAACACATTCAACAGTCTCAAAATAAAATTAAACAGTAAAATGTTCAACAACAAATTTCACGCCCATATATAAAGTCTTGTTGAGGTAAACAGTGCCAACAAAAATATGATTTGAATAACGTTCAAAATATGAGGACAAAACACCAAGAAACAACACAACAAAAATCGGCATTATGCAGGCTGATACACTGTAAACATTTTAAAATACCCCTAATTCCATTCAAATTGATCTGAACTTAAGGCAATAATTGAATAATATAAGGAAACTGCAGTTTTCAAACCCCAAAACAAGTCTCAACATTTTGAGAAAAAATATAATTTCTGAATATAGTATAAATATAACATTTGTAAATATTTGAATATCTCGATTCCTGGATACTGATTCTCTGTTTAACTGGTATGGATTATACTAACTTGGTATTGATAATAAGATAAATATAGTAAAAGTTAACCAAATGACCTATGAATGAAGTCTTACTATTATCGCAAGTCTTATTAAATTTGAATATGGATCAATTCTGAAAATGCACTAAAATCACACTGCCCATAAATATTTGTAGGCTGTCCGGTGATAAGATCTAAAATTGACCTTCGTACGGCCTTGAAAATGACTATGTGGGAGTGTACGGATGATATAATCGGTTTACTCAGGACTACATAATGGCCAGATGCTATCCATATATATGTGCAATAATGTGAGTGGAGTCCAATGGACAATGTTCAAATTTAAAGCATATAAGCCTTCATAGTTATCATACAAGAGGCAAATAATCAATACACAAGCTTAATCACATACCAGCTGTTAAACTTTATAACTTACGCTCTATGGAAATACAATACTGTAGTAATTTTATGTACAGTGGGCTAAGGGTTCAGCTTAACTTTTCATACTTTCATACTTAGATAAGCGACAATCTATATGAGACAGAATGAATTAATACATTACAAGTTATACACACAGTTGTGGACAGGTTCACACCAAAGCAAACAGCTTTATATATTATGTAATGTAATATTTTCAAAGCAGTTCGCAAAACGGTCAACCTGTCCACAGAAATGGCATGCCTAGAACAGCACACACTCAGTGTATGTAGTACATCTTAACTGCTCACAGTAAACAAAGGCCATAGGCCGCCACAGCATACATCAACATAAATATCAACATAAAACAATCAGTAACAACTTGTCATAAATTACGCAGAAGTCCTTCACTGGCACGCCAGCCCATAATAGCCACTACATTCCAGGCAACAACTCTACTGGTCATAAACTTGGTTCTTGTGTTCTCGTGTTCTCCGGGTATACACAACTGTCGCCAAAGCACACGCCAATAATTACCTATCAAATTAACTTTCAATTATCTGTAAAATAAACATTGTTTTCTCAAGGTTTCATAATTATACATTGGTTCAACTAACAATGAACTGTTGGTTTATGCCGCATACTTTGGTTAGCGCAAATCGGTTTGTAACTAAAGTGAACTGAAGTGAATGGAACGGTCCTTCAAGTGAGAGTGATATTTCCTTTGGAACAACAAAAGCGTGCCGTTGTTCACTGGATAAATAATGATACATTCATGATACACGTACATCCTATGTTTCCTGTAATTCACCGGTAAGGCCACCATGCTTTTTGGTCCTTTGTTAATTTGTCTTCCTTTTAAAAAAACTTTCGGTCGTCTTTTTTTCTACACGTACCGTTTGTTGTATGACCATCTCGCGTCATGGTTGCCTTGTTAACAATGGTCGAGGATGACCCTATAAACTGCACAACACGACCTCCGTAATTAAGGCTGCCCGGGGCTACCTGCTAGCAACAGTCTGTGGAAAAGGAAGTGCAGGCAGCAGATGGCAGGGGTCGCTAGTCAGTCACTAGTCCATCACTGGTTTGTCACTAGTCTGTCACTAGTTCTCTTTTATCTACAGGTTTGTGCCATGTCATGTGGATCGCCATTAATCACTTAAGTCTCCCCTAGTTCCCTAAGTCTGTCAACCTAGTCACTGTGTGCCTCACACTGTGCACTGATGTCAACATCATGGTCATGAAGAGGAGATACGCAGGAGATACCCTGGCATCCATCACAGACAGGCGCTTGTATGATAATGTATATAGGCACCATCGCACAGGCACCCTCGTACATCTTTCTTTCTTCTTCCTTTCTCTCTTTTGTCATTCTCACGACCGGTCCTCGGGATGCTCCACCACGACCAGTCTGAGGTAGCCGTCGGAGGCCAGGATCACATGGGCCAAGTCGCGGTGGTTCATCTTCACCACCTTCTCATCGTTCACTGAATAAATGTAATGCCCAACCTGAAACAGACGAACAAAAATCAATTAAACACTCATTTGACTGGTCTTAATACCTTATTTTCTCTATTAAACGCCCAGCGGGCAGAAGTAATGATGATATGGTCAATTAATAATTGTTTGCATAAAAAACTTAGGATAAAGTCATATTTGGATGGGATTTGGATGAAAATTAGTTCCTTGAGGAGGGGAGTGGGCTTTTATTAGGGGGTGTGCTTTTAATAGAGAAAATACGGTACATTATTATGTGGTTCAGCAACCATCAATCAGGTTTTCCGAGAGTCACTTCGCTCTTATTTATACTCTCAAGTTTCCAACCGCAAACAATGTGGTTTTCATTGCCATTATCATTATTCAGAGGTGGCCACACCTCTGTTTGTTTCCGTACGAATTGTCAAAATGCACGTTTTTGACATGGAAACTTAGGGTCAGTCTTTGGGTTTTCTGGGCCCATTTAATCATTAAAATGTGTCGGCATTGGCCCTTTATGTTATTAAGCATTACATGTGGGGACTCACCATGTCATCCGTGCTTGCTAACTTGAGAATTCATGCTTGCAAATGTTCTTGTTTTCCGACATTTCCAAACGGCAGATTGACCTACATGTTTCAATTTCGCGCTTGGAGGGGTCAGAGTAAAACGCGGGGGGAACCTTCAAGGCGGGACGGAAGTACGGGACAGCCTTTCATGATGCATCACAGTTAAGCAACCACTGACGATACAGAAATGGCAGACCCCATTTTGGAATGCTCAGAAGATGCCTAGCTCTATCATAGTGCAGGTTTAAGGGGTGAGGTGTTGAATCTGGTGTTCAAATCCCCTTCCTACAGAAAAAATATTTGGAAATAGTTTCCTTCTTTCTTTTTAAAATGAAAAGTCAGAATGTATGCCAATCCCCAAAAATATTAGGTTACTCTACTAATCTCTTGGCCAAACACTTAGTTATTTGGCTAAACCCAAAAATGTGGTTGTGGTTTTTTTTTTCTGTAAAAAATATAAAATATCAGGACCACCAGTAAAAAAAAAAGGATTACACAGAGTGTCATTAACTGGAACTGCTAAACGCAATTAGGCCTAATGGAGACACCTTTAATTGGATGACAGATGAAGGTCAGATTCACACAAAAGATGCCATCCAATTGAAGGTGCCTCCATTAATTGCATTTAATCCAGTTATATGAATGATACTCTGCAATCCATTGATTATAAGAGTAAGACACTGCCAAGTAAAGTCAGACTATCACATTGAATTCAATTGCACTTTAACTGCCGATTATTTTTTCATTCCTTGATCACAATATAAATTTACAGCCAGGTCTCTATGTAGTCTATTCATCACCAGGGCTGCCACATATGATTAAATGCAATTAATTGAACTTCAAATATCATCTTTTCAACAACTGCCCTTTGGTTTGTGACACTTGACACAAAATTTAGCCAATTATATACTCTGATGCCTACTAGGGTGTCCCATTTTTCGAAAAGTTTTTCGGATCAAGCTCCTCTTGGGCTCAGCTGTGCTCCTATATGTCGGTACAAAGTTCCTGCACCAAATTTCAGCAAAATCTATTAAGGGTTAGACCCCCCCCTACCACCATCTTTGGAGGGCTCTTTGAGGTACCCGAAAATGACTATTTTCGAGCATAAAATGTGGCTATTTTCCTGCCTGAAACAATTTAATCCCACTAAAACTGGTCAAGTAGGGGTTTTTGAGGGTGCTGAGTTCACCTGTGATGATAATGAATCACCCAGAGGTCAAGATGATGTCATAACATGCAATAATTGGTCAATTTAGCCCTCGGATCCCCAATATTGGCTGTTATTGAGCATAAAAAGTAGCTATTTTCCTACCTGAAATCAGTTAATGCCACTGAAACTGGTCAAGTAGGGGTTTTTGAGAGAGCTGAGTTCACCTATGATGATAATGAATCACCCAGAGGTCAAGGTGACTTCATAACATGCTATTATGTCAATTCAGCCCTCGGGTTACTCAAAATTGGCTGCTTTGGCAGGACTTCCGACAGTGGATAGACACAAAACAACAATAATCATGTTTTAGTCAATTCTGGACATGAGCATTTCATTATACAGAAACTGATTTCATTTAGGAGGTTGGTATGGAATTTAATATTTGCAAATGGTCATCTTTTTAATGTTAACATATTTTGGTTACTTTTTTTTACAAGATTCTGAGGATGGAACACTGAACACATTTGTACAGGTAGAATATTATCATGACAACATGTGGCTTGTACAATCTCTCAAACAATTTTCATCAATTGTATATTACACAAATTGTCATCACAAAATTAAGTGCAGATTTAGTTTTGGTTTACAATATGCCATGTCCTTCTTGAGTTTCTTGAATAGAGGCATCTTCATTCAGTGCAAATATGGGCAACAAGACAATTTGTTAATGATGAAAACAAAGTGTCATTCATAGCCACATATGAATCTTCTTGGAACTCCTTCTTGGCTGAATCATTTCCCCTTACAATGCATATGATGATGTTGAATAATATGCATAATATGGCTGCATATTGTTTCAGCTTCTGAAATTTCTGGTGGCAAGGTTAATCAATTTCTTGTCATGTGGAGATGCTCAAATAGTGGCAATGAAGATGTTTCAATGAAAGACTCACATCAATGGTCGTCATTGCCTGAAACACAGGTAAGGCTTTCCTGCTCCAGATGCATCAGATTGAGGAATTATGTTCAGCTGCAGTGGACTGTGGAAAAGGCTGAGCACAACCAAAGGCTCTGTCAGGGATCCTCGATGTCTTGAAATGGAGTAATTCTCTTCTCTCTTCATTTATAGTTCCTTTACCTTCGCCAGCACAACAAAATATATTCTCAGCTTTGGCAAGCCACATGCAACTGCATGTGTGAGGTGCTAATTTTCACATCAACATTTAGTTCTCTGCTGCAGTGACACTTAGCTTTAGAACCACAACAAAATTATTTTCAGGAGATCAGGGTCCGGTTGCCTATGAAGTAAAACCTTATATTTTGAATCATCTATGGTACCTGATGTTTTTGCTCAGCCTTTTTAACAGTCTACTGCTGCCAGTTTTTGACAAGTTATTGAACAACAGCTGAACAGAATCCCTCAAACTGATGTATGTGATCCAGGAAGGCATGTCCTTCCCTAAGTTCCAGGCAATAATGATGTTCTTTCCTTAGACCTTCATCATGACTACAGTAACTATTTGAGCATCTCAACATGACAAGAAATTGGGTGGCCTGACTGCCAAAGATGTGGTAAGCAAAGCTAGAATAAGCAGCAAAAATGCCATTCCAAAAATGAGGATAGCATTGACCAGGCATTCAGCCTTTTTGGATGGTATTAAATAATATTGCCCATGAGCTGTACAAATGTATTCAAATTTAATTTCTTAAAATTTGCCCATAATTGGTAACCAAAGCTTTGTTTATAAACTGCCTAAGTGTTTCATATCTCTTACGAAAATTTTGCCAATGATTTTGAGCCTTTACGTATCGAACCCTATCATTATCGTTGAAAAGCTGACCCTTTGCAAATGTTAAATTCCGAAACTTCCTCCTCTAATTGAAATCACTTAATGTAAAATGAATGACTCATGTCCAGTAATGATTAAAACTTGAGTATTTGTTGTTCAGCATGAAATCACTATCGGACACCCTGCAAAAACAGCCTATTTTGGGCAACCCATGAGCTGAATTGATCAATCATAGCATGTTATGAAGTCACCTTGACCTCTGGGTGATTCATTATCATCATAGGTGAACTCAGCTCTCTCAAAAACCCCTACTTGACCAGTTTCAGTGGCATTAACTGATTTCAGGTAGGAAAATAGCTACTTTTTATGCTCGAAAACAGCCAATTTTGGTAATCCGAGGGCTAAATTGACCAATTATTGCATGTTATGACATCATCTTGACCTCTGGGTGATTCATTATCATCACAGGTGAACTCAGCACCCTCAAAAACCCCTACTTGACCAGTTTTAGTGGGATTAAATTGTTTCAGGCAGGAAAATAGCCACATTTTATGCTCGAAAATAGTCATTTTCGGGTACCTCAAAGAGCTCTCCAAAGATGGTGGTAGGGGGGGGTCTAACCCTTAATGGATTTGGCTGAAATTTGGTGTAGGAACTTTGTACATATAGAAGCACAACTGAGCCCAAGAGGAGCTTGATCCGAAAAACTTTTCGAAAAATGGGACACCCTAATGCCTACCACCCAGCGAATTGCAGAAGTGCCAATTACTGAATTAGCACTTTCATTACAGAATTTATGCATTGTAGTTAGACCTTAATCCTTTAATTATATTCTCTGTGTTATATGTACTCCCATGTTCATGAGGAAATAATCTTATATCTTAAAAGACCCAATTGCGACTATAAATGAGAGAGAGCCATCAAGATGGTAATCTGAATCTAATCCCCCCCCCCCTCCCCCAAGAGTGAACATATCTCTCCAAGTCTCTCACCTTTTTTCCAAAATTCTAGAGCAACAAAGCAACTTTCAAGTATTCATTTGTTATGCACAGATAGCTGATCTGACACTGAAAGCGAAAATATCAATTACGACACACAAAATTGTTTGTGTAAGTCACTTAAGATATTTGAAAATTATGAAAAAATAGGCACCATTTCTTGTCCACGCTGTTTTTGCTGCAACACCCTCGCAGCTAGAGGATGGAGTGCCATCCAAGTTGAAGGGCCACCTCTTTTCATTCCGCTTTGCGATATGAAATCTAGTTGTTTATGCAGACACACTTATAAAACATAAAACAATACAAATTGATAGAACAGTTCCTATTTGTCAAATTGTAATATCAAATCACAGACCATGCAATTTCTGCATGTCTAGATAAGAACCCATGCAAAATAACCTTTTAGAAATTTTGATAATTTCGTAAAGGAAACTGCGTCATTAACCAATATTTGCATTATTTGATAATCACTTAATAAGACAGGAAGTGTTGTCCAATTTATTCAATTATGTGCAGTTGAAGTTTGGGAAAATTCATGCATGATAACATCTGCCCTGAGGCAAAAAGCTTTTCCTTTTAACTAAACAATCCTAAAATAAGTGGGACACAGAAAAAAATCTGATAAATTTAAGAGAATTGCTTTTGTGTGGGAACTAGACTTCATACATTTTGAAATCTTAATTAATGTATTTGAAGAATGCTATCTCTATGTTGGAGGTGTGGACTTCCTCTCACGCACTATGAAGGAATTTTAAGCTATTTTTTGTTGTATCAAGATGCAATAAATTTTGGGATAGCAAATTCATCAAGGGTGAAGGACAATGCTCTAATTGTGCACCCCCACAGGTATTGCAGGAATTCTGAACAATCTGGTTTTATACAGGTGAGGTCATTGACCTTTAAGGGCATTCTTCAGGCCTGACTCAGGAGTGAAGAGTTGGCGGGTATTTCTAAACACGTCAGTCTAAAGCAGAGTTAAGCATGGCTGACAGGGCGACATGACATTCTGTCACGGTTGACAGAGCGGAGTACCACAACACTGGTAGTGCACAGAATAACTAGCTGGGCCCAGGGGGGGTCGGAACTGCACCACGTGACCTTGATGACGTCGCATTGAAAACAAAATAATGGCGGCGGTCTAGACATTCTGTTTGGACGCATCGTCAGTGCATGATTACGCTGGTTTATAGGAGTGCATGAACATTCAAATTGACTGGAATTTCACGCATTAAACATGGATATTCCTGTGGCAACTGCACAGAACCTGGCATGTCGTATTTGTTGTGATATTTCACTTCAAAGTTGTGAGGAAAATCGTCTATCTGAAGTTTGACAGAAAAGCCAAAAATGCATGATGGATTTCCCTCCAGTTCTCAGAAACAAGGGAGGTTCTTGGAAAGTTTTTACAGGGAACAGTGACATAAGGACCCAAGCTGTCTAAAAAGTTGAAGGAACCTCTAAGAACCTCTTGGTTTTAAGCCACACGGACACCTTGAAGATGACATGTTTTTGTTGATGACTTGTTGCCAGTTGCATCCATGCGGCGTGTATCTGACAAGTTTGACACTTTGACAGCTTCTGGACATGCTGGATATCTCTTGGAAAAATGAACATAAAGTGGATTTATGAAGCAGGTGGGTGCATAGAATACTTAGGTATCAATTAAAAACGTATCACCAAGGGCAAGGGGTAATTTTAGTGTCATTTTGATTTTTTTACATTGATCATGATCTAGGCCTTGTTCAAGTTGATGACAGGTTGATGTTACCAACCAATTAGCTAATGGTCCATCATGTCCATGATTTTTTAAATGAATAATTTCTTCGTTTTGGTAAAATAAATACATTATTATTCTGACTATAGAAATAAATAATTTTTGGCCGGGCTTTTTAAGACCTGTGTTATTGCTTGATTTGGTCTTTAGGCAGGAATATTTGGGAATCTCGCGCACTTGAAATAAATAATTAATTGCGATAAAAAGATGCGATAAAAAAATTTTGACGTTCGCCCGCATGTGAAAAAATAGTTTGTTGACGCTTCGCAAATAAAAAAAATCGCCCCGGGCTGAAATCCATGCCCCCCCGCCCACCCGACTATTGTCCGGTGGGCGGCTTATAAAAAAAATAAGCTGATAGTAATCACTCAAAATTTCATATCAAATCACTAATCAGGTATTGTCAGGCCTATGTGTGTCATTTGATACAAGCTGCATAAATTTACATTTTGCATTTTGCAATTGAACTGAATTGTTTCTGGAGTGCTGCTGACTTGCAACTTGTTGCAACATTTTAAACTTCAAGTGAAATGTGCCACCTCTAAATATTAATAGAATGAGCTGAAATTTAAATTTTACACACATACCCTCATATATACCAACGTCACCTGCCAAAAAAGTCTGGTTTGATCCGCCTAATATTTCCAGTCCCACCCTACTGAATACCCCAACAGAAATTATTTGTTAAAAAAACTCCAAGCCCCCCCCCCATTGACATCAAACGGTGGCCCCCTATTGTGAACATTTTTTGTATATCAACAGTCAGGGTACCTCAATTAACCAGTACTTCTAATTATTTTCAGATGGATCATGGGATACATTGTCTTCATGGAGCATGATGGAGGGCTACAATACCACGGGTGGATTTGCCTGTATATGTATGAGCCTCTCATACCTAATGGATTGTGTACCATTACAGGCCAATGTCTATCAGTGACTTCACTCGTGTGCAATACCCCCATTTGCACCAGAACTTCAGAGAAGAAAACGTCCTTCCTGCTCAGCAAATTGGTGTCATCTTTCATCTGTATAGGTCTATAGGACTATGCGGCAAAAAATTAATCTTTGACTGTATTACTATTTGCAATATCTGCATTGCCATTGGCACTGCATTGATTATATTTTCACAAATGCACATTATTTTAAATTTGTTCTGTCGTTTCTTTTTTTATAAGACAAGATAAATGCAAAACATACTTGGCCAATGCAATTTTAACCATTCATTTATTCGTATAAATCAATAATTTCATTTTGTTTTTGTGTAAAAACAAATCCTTGAAAAAGTAAATAATTAGTCATAGCTCTGTCGCACAATGGTTGGTGTACGAGCAAGCTGTGTATGCATGTGGTCGGTCTCGGGAAATCTCAGGTGCTCTAGCAGGAATTCTGCAAGTAGCTCCAGGAATTCTGACGCAATATATTGTAATTCTAGTGTAATTCTACAGCAGTTCTACTGCAATCCTGCTTGTTTCTGTTGAAATTCTGCTAGTTTTTGTTGGAATTCTGCTGCAATTCTGTAATTCTACTGCAATTATGCTATATCTTTCTGCAAATCTACTGCAATTTTGCTAGTTCCTGCTGCGATTCTACTGTAATTTTGCTTGTTTCCGAGATTATTCTGCTACAACTCTGCTGAAACTCGGCTGCAATTATGCAGTAATTTTGTCGGAACTCCGTTGATATTGTGTTGAAATTCAGATGCGATTCTGCTGTTTCTGCTGCAATTCTATTGAAATTCTGCTATTTTCTTGAAAAATAATCCTGCAATTCTGATTATTTCTTGTGCAATTCTGCTACAAATTTGTTGGTTTGTAGTTTACAGATATTCTGCAATTCTGCTGCAATTCTGCTGCAATTCTGCTGCAATTCTGCTGCAATTCTGCTGCAATTCTGCTGCAATTCTGCTGCAATTCTGCTGCAATTCTGCTGCAATTCTGCTGCAATTCTGCTGCAATTCTGCTGCAATTCTGCTGCAATTCTGCTGCAATTCTGCTGCAATTCTGCTGCAATTCTGCTGCAATTCTGCTGCAATTCTGCTGCAATTCTGCTGCAATTCTGCTGCAATTCTGCTGCAATTCTGCAAGTTCTTAATGAGCTGTATCGGAGAGAATACTGCAAAATCAGGCGCTTGGTTCGGATGACATTCTTGGAATCGCCTAAAATTTTACACGGTGACCAGGCCATCTGTTAAACGAAGAAATGTGAAGTTGGAACTTCAAAACTCAGAATACTTTCTCATTGGGGGCCTCAAAATAGTGGTGTCGGAAAGCAATCTTTAACAGAAATCCTCATTTCATAAAAAAAAAGTGGCTGATGTTCAGCACTGGGCGCAAGAAAAAATTAACAAGAAATGTTCAAACTGGGTTTGGATGAAAGCTAACATTGTTTTGAACAATAAATCTCCTCTGTTTATTAATTTCACTGAAAAGACACTATAAAATTCGTGCGGGTCACGAAATTGATACTTTTCCGATAAATTATCAAAATTTGTGAAAAATTTAATTTTGAAAATTAGCCCTGTGATACAAAATAATTATTTTTCGAGAGAAAACAACTTTTTCACAGAATAATTGTAATTTTCATTAATTGCAATAAAAAATTATGAAAATAGGTTTGGTACTACTTCGACCTATTGACTATGGAAATTTCATGATTTTTTACGGAAATTCGGAAAATTACAGTTTTTGAAATGGCTGAATTTCTGAAAATTCAAATTTTCCCTCAAGTTTCTCACTAGATTAATAAAATTCAAGTGTTTTGCCTATGTTCTAACCAAATATGGTCCATCAAAGACCCGCATGAATTTGAGTAGGCCTAATTGGCCTCCAAACAAGGCATGTTTTTCAACACCATGTTTTTCAAATGTTGAAAAACAGCAAAATGATGCCAAAATCTACAGTGTCGGAGTGACCCCCCAGAGTAGCCTTTTTCGTGAAATTAATAAATAGAGATGATTTATTGTTCAAAACAATGTTAGCTTTCATCTAAACCCAGTTTGCATATTTCTTGTTAATAGTTTCAAGCAGCCAGGCTGCCAGAGAGTGCTGAACATAGGCCACTTTTATGTTGATGAAATGAGGATTTCTGTAAAAAATGGCTTCCCGACACCCCTATTTGGACCCTGTGAGAAAGTATTCTGAGTTATGAAGTTCCAACTTCACTTTTCTTCGTTTATGAGGTGGTCTGGTACCTATGCAAAATTTTAGGCGATTCCGAGAACGTCATCCAAACAGCTCCGCATGATTTTCTCTGAGACGGCTCAAGGGAAACCTACTGCTATTCTTCAGTAATTCTACTTCAATTCTGTTGCTATTCTACTGTAATTGAGTAATTCCACTGCAACTCTGCTGTAATTCCACTGTAATCCTACTGAAATCACACTGCAATTCTGCAAGTTTTTAAGGGAAGGCCACTGTAACTCTGCTGCAATTCTACTGTTATTCCACTGCAACTCTACTATGATTCCACTGCAACGCTTACTGTGATTCTGCAGTAATTCTATGGCAATTCTGCAAGTTCTAAAGGGAAACATACTGCAATTCTACTGAAATTCCACTAAAATTCTCCTGCAATTTTTCAGGGAAAACTTAGTAGAATTGCATCATAATTGCAAAATAGCAGCAGAAACTGGCAGAATTACAGTAGAATAATTGCAGAATCATTGCAGAATTACCGTATAATATAATGATGGGGGCAGGGTGTTTAAAGCAAAAAAACTAGGGCTCTCACGATTAACCGATTAATCGTCGCCGATTCGATTTTAGTTAAAAATCGATTCCAGTTTGCAAAATCGATTAATTTCAACAAATTTAAATTAATTTAAATGTTTCTTTACTCCTAATACAAACCCAAAACCACATGTAGGACTCGACACTTCGCAGTTCCATCTAGCGTCAATATATATAACTAAAAAATAATATAGCTACACCCACGCCACCTGCCGGGCACTCCATGCGCTTTCGCGCCATACCAAATCCAGTCATATTTTGATTTCGATATCAGATGATCGAGATGCGGGGAGGCTGGGTGGGAATGTTGAGTGGTTTTGGGTTTGTATTAGGAGTAAAGAAACATTTAAATTAATTTAAATTTGTTGAAGTTTCTTTACCTATAATACGAAACCCAAAACCACATGTAGGACAGAATGGCCCAAACAGGATGGAGGGATCTTGTTCAGGTAGAATAATATTAGGAGTGCACGGAAGGTGGAGTTACCCCTCAAAGAAGAACAGACTGTGTACAGCAGGTCTGCCCCATAAATAAGAGGTTAGATCATGACCCTTCAGGGAACAGTTTCCCTTCTGGCTGCTCGGATGAGTATCAATAGCCAGGGGTTGATCTGGTTGTCTTACACAACTAATAGTTAAGGGTGTAGCATCTTACCTGACTGTATTACTTACGGTTCTTCCGCCTGCACGTATGAGGGTACGTCAGGCCTGCCGTCTCAGTCAGGGACCTTGGTCCTCTCCTCGGGGTCATGGCAATGCAGTTGCGGAGAGGGATCCCCGAGGTCGTCCCCCCCCCTTTTCTTGGGAGAGCCAAGAGGAGGTATGGATGAGGAACTTGGTCTTCCAAATCTTCAATGCCGGCCACACACCCAATCAGCAGCATCCTCTCGGTCTCAAAGGTGGCAACGGCTGTGCCCGTTCTGGGAGCCACATCGGCAGTAGAACCTCTCTGGGCCCAGTTGATGAGGGCAGTTGGATCCATGAAGCCAGATCGAATACAGATTCTCTCCGGTTCAGTAGAGGATCATCAGTCAACCTGAGAATACAGATTCTACTCATTGACTGCAAGCTGAGGCTTTCATGGACCCGTACAGACAGTCCCACTTCCCTCTCAGCTTGTAATGCTGCAAACCCCGTCAGACTGACATTTCTTCTCCGTGGCGGGTGGTGTAGTGGGCAGCTTAAATCATGTCAGTCTGGGGTGGTCTTCTCCTGTCCAGTTTCTTCGTCAATCCAGCTGGTCCTGGAAGAGTCCTCCCCTTTCGTCCTGTTGGGATTTCAGGGGGAATGTAGCCCCAATCACTCTTCGGAAGTTATCGGAACCCCAACCAACACATTGGGTAGACCTGCATCATGTTCCTCTCAGTCTTGTAAAATCAAGTAGAGCACTGGGTTACTCCTCTGAACCACCTCCTTCTGGTGAAGGGAAGTAGAGTCTTGAAACCTGAGCTTCTGAACCACCATCCAACATAGTCGAAGAATGTGAGGACGTCTTTTGATCTTCTGGGGTGACAAAGCAGTGTGGTGACTGATCTTCTTCCCCAGGCTGTAACATTTATTCAAGTCAATTTGACGAATAAGTTGAGCACTTCTGTCTGTTTGGTTGTTATCAGACTGAGCCATGACTGGTCTTCTGCACCAAAAATAACAACTCAGGTAGACTGGTCTGAGGACTGTCGGCAGTCTGGCAGCACCAAGGTTCTGTCAATCCGGCATGACAGAGTGTTTCACTGATTTTCTGCACCATAACCATCTTTGAAAAGAAATCTCCCTCTTCCGTGACATTGTAGGGTGACAGCTGTTCTTCTGTACCTTAACCAGTATAGGGCATCAAGTGTGCAGATAAGTTCATAACATTTCGGTAGTATCAAGCAACGTCTAGGAGCTATCTTCAGTACCACCCTCAACAGGAGATGTAAAGGCAGGTAAATGAGGACTTCCTCTGTCCGGCCGTCAGGTGTAGAGTATCCCTCACTGCCTCCTCACTGAGCTGATCCTTTTTCCTCCTCATCAGCACATAGGGTATCCTTCGTTAAGATCATTTGCCCTTCAGGACGTACCAATTAGCATGATTAGTACAGATCGGCTATTCTCAACTTCACTAGCACATCGGACACCATGTGTTGGGGTCGTCCCTCTCCGACTGGTAGTGCGTGCCAAGCACTGACCTTGGCTAATCTTCCACCAACAATTCACTGGAATGAATCTGTTGACATCTTCTCTATCCTGATAGTGATAAGGAGCCCAGGAGTAGTCTTCTGAACCACCATCGTCGACCCTTAGGATAGAAATGTTGAGGAACTTCTCTTAACCCAACGATGCACAGCAGGCCACTTATGTATACAATCTTCTTTTCCAACCTCAACACCAGTTCACTCATGTGACATGTCCATAGGATTGGATGTGGTCTCTCGGTCACACTGGTTCACCACACACACAGGAGACTAGTTTCCCCCTACCCATCTTGTAGGCGAGAAGGAAGTAGGCCTACAGAGCAGCAATGAACTGCAGTCAGCATCTCAGGTGGCAAATTAGATCTTCGCGTCAAGTGGGACTTGCAGACTTGTTTTCATTAAGGGAGTTACTTGAGGAATTCCTCAGGTCCATCAGACTATCCTAAGTCCAATGTCTTGACTCCTTTCCTGTCCATTGGTCTCCAACAGGTCCGTCTCCCTTTTAGCTCTTCATATGGACGATGAATCGCAGCCCGGTTCATTGTGTTAAGATCTTCAAAATCAACGGGGATATAGGTTGTGGGCACCGTTCCAATCCAGTTTCCTTGAGACAGTTTTGTTGCATTGTTTCCCCTGCATGCATTCCTTGGGAGCTCCCTGAGTGTATCTGGCCTGGCAGTCGAAGGGATACAGTTTTGTACACAGCTTGATCAACATTATCCAACCTCATAGTCCGTCTGGAGTAACATGGGAGGGGTAGAAGTTCTAAGGATGGAAGTGGAGATACTTCTGATTCTGTTGTTCTAGATCTTCTGCTGTCACTGCAACAAAGACCGTATTTCTGAATGTCACACTTAGCACAACTGTGTGCGCCTACATAACTCAACATCCTTTAAATGTTCAAAGTATTAAAATTAATCATTAATAGGAATAAACACTACTTCCCTTGCCTCTTGTCCGTTTACCGTAGTCTGGACATCTCCGTGCAAGAAGTGTCATCCGCATTATCCCAGTTTTCAGGCGGTTCTTCTTGTTATGAGGCTGAAAAACGACATTTCATGAACTTTATTAAACTCATTGGTATCAATACCACATTTCATGAACATATCACACTCTTGGGATCAGCACATTAGGTTCTGAAGCTGTAATAGCTTATAAGGTTTATATAGGATTAATTCCTGATAGAGATCAAAATGCAGAACAGTGCAGTACTTATCTGAGTACTTAAAGTTTTGTTCTGGTCAACTTCTGGTACTGTAAGTTGTGGAGGGCTTCCTCTATCTTTCCTCAGTCAGCCGTTTCCATGAGAAAACTCATGGGAGTGAATATGAACCAGTTTCCCATCCAAGTAAGGTATATATGGCCTGTTCCCTTGGTGGGTGGCTTAAGTCTCATGTTTTATTTGAAAAGATGTGAAATGTGTGTACAATGATATTAATCAGTCAAACCATAAGATATTGTACTTATCTTTTCATGGTGTCAGATCATTGACTGCTGTTGTCATATCCACCAGCATCCTGTATGCTTCAGTAGGTTGGTTTAGAAGGAGACCGAGTTGGCCAGCCATCCCGGTCCTGGGCCCCTTGTCTTTCTGAGGAGGCTTCATTGAAGATCCCAATGGTCCTGGTGAAGTAGTGAATGCCTGGGATTTCTTGTTCACATTGTGGTTGTAAAGCCAGCAACATGTTCAAGACGGCAGGTCGGACAGTATCAAGGACACGGGCCTGGAAGTCCGATATTCCACAGATGAAGGGCAGAACTTCCATCTTACTTCCCCTTATTGTTATGTTGTTATGCAGGTTTTCTGAAAATGTTGTTGAATAAGGATTATTAACCCATTCCACATTTGGATAGCTGTCCTGTACACCACGGTCATATCACAGCACTATAACATGTGGTGTAAATCAATAAATTTTCTTCAATTCAAATTGCAAATATTTCTAAGATATGAGCAGGTAAGGTACTTATCTGATCAAGGCTAAAAACCAAATCCCTGTTGACAGCGACTTGTTGTAGGGTGCAGTTGCAGAGTGCAGTATGTAGTATTCTGGGTCCACCAGTCTGCTTATTGTGGTATTTTAGCCAGCAATAGGAATGACTAGGCCCTGGACATGTGCTTCTACATGGACTGCATTCAATATTCACTAAGCAACCGTCTTCTATTCCACCCTTTTCGTTGGGTTCCTGAAATCTTCCAGAAAATCATGTGAATGACCCGAAGCCTGAGCAGGCTATCCAACAATGGTTATAATCAACACCTCAGTAATTGACAGGGCCCACAGTGTAAGCCAAATAATACCCACTAATGACAACCATAGTTATGCTCCAGATCCCAGATACATTTCTTCTGTTTTATGAAGTTTTTAAACAGGTAGAGAACAGTTTTGCTCCAAGATGGGCGATATTCCAGGCCAACAACACACTTCCTAAATATCCACAAGGTGGCGAACAGGTGCATCGAAACAAATGCTCCCTCTAGGGAATTAAAAAGTAGTATTTCTCAGGCAGAAAGCAGAAATCAGCATGTTCAAAGCTGTATCAGGCACGGATCTCTGTGGTATCAGGTATCTGTTTTACTGAGCCTGATCTGTGCTTTATTGGCTGATGAGACCACACAGGTCTTGTAGGAAGGAATAAAAACAACTTATCTGTTTCGTTTATAAGGATTCCCGCGATTTCTAGGGCTTCCCGCCACTCCAATTGTGATGTAAAATGGCGTCCGAAATCCTGTCAGAATCGTTTTTGGAAGTTTTACCATGTCGTGCGGTCGTCAGAACGGATGCCATTTCTCTTTAAACTGTTGTAAAAGCACAACAGGTCGTAGTTGAAGTAAATCAGTCGAGTATTCGACGATTCAAGCTTTGAAACGATGGAAACACGAGCTCCAGAGTGGAGCCAGTCGATCTTTCTTCTTCAGCGTCAAATCAAAATATGGCTGGATTTGGTATGGCGCGAAAGCGCATGGAGTGCCCGGCAGGTGGCGTGGGTGTAGCTATATTATTTTTTAGTTATATATATTGACGCTAGATGGAACTGCGAAGTGTCGAGTCCTACATGTGGTTTTGGGTTTCGTATTATAGGTAAAGAAACCTGCTATTTGTATTTCTGTACCTGGAAGATACTGTATGGCTTTAAAGTTCCAGGTGTTAAGAGTGGATTGCAACTGGATTTGGTCAAGTGGATTGACTAATTGGATTGGTTATACCTGATTGAAGCAGATTAGAGAGAAAGGAGTGTCAAGTCTTAATTGCTATTGACGTTTTCAAAGGAACATCCCTGACTGTCAGCTATTCTGTAAGACAATCATGTAAAACTGACCAGAACTTAACCTATTTTTAGAATGGCGGGAAAACGGCGATTAATCGATTACGATTCGATTTTAGGCCATAGATTAATCGATTTTAAAATACTGTAATCGTGATAGCCCTAAAAAAAACACCATAGACTTAGTATACAAAATTTCGAAATTTAAATGACCAAGGCCAGAAGATACAAGACTAGCAAGAGGGCATAAGATTTAATAGCTACATAATCCAGAACATCTGATTTTGGGACACATGTATATATTTACTAGGTAACCCAACTTTTTATACACACACATTGTGTGTATAGGCCTATGTAGGCCTTTTTGTTTTTTTTAGCAACGGACTATAAGGCCACAAAATAATAGCATAGGCCTATAGTTAGTATAGACTGCAATTATACAAGATACATGTATGGTCTTTCTTTTTGGATTATCTGATATCAGCTCAGTAGCGGATCCGGGGGAGGGGGGGGTCAGGGGTTTACATTTTAATCTAAAAAAAAAATCCGGATATTTTTAGTACATTTTCATTAGTAAACCCGTGACATTTTCTGGATCCACCCCTGCACCTGCTGCTAAAAAAATAAATAAAAATTGCTGTTTTACTATAGTTTTCTAGACCATTAGGAAATAAAATGACTAAAGGCTGGGATTTGGTGACTAGTGCTTGGGGTAGGGCATTATGACAAGCTTTGACTGATGTTTCTCTTGAGATTATGTGCGATTGACTGATTTTTCGTGGCCTCACAAATTTTTTCTTCTTTGTGCCGTCTGGATATATGTTGTGCGCGCAAATGAGAGCTTTAAAACAAGTCATATTTCATGAAAATCGGATAAGAATTGAGCAATCTAGAGCATTTTTACTGCCGGGCCATCGTATAGTTTCAGTGCAACGTCATGTCAGCTGTCCTTCAGAGATGTTGACGCTACGATGGTCAGAGGCCAAATGAGCGGGATTCTGATTTTCTGCTGGTGACGTCACGACTGATCACGTGGTGCAGTTCCGACCCCCCCTGAGCTAGGCCAGTTGAGCAGTGCTGAGTCAGTCGAGTAGACACCCACCTTGAGTCCAGCCTTAGCTGCAGGCCCCATGGGATCCACGGTCTTCACAAATACCGGGCCTTCTCCTCTGATCACAAAGCCATAACCTACGGGATCACTGGAAATCTGAAATAGAATACAATAATAGAATACAATAAGTTGTGAACATATCACTTGAATGGGTCACTTGAACATATCAGTTTAGCCATTAGTTCTGCATGAGTGAATCTGAACTCCTACAGGTCGAACCTGATTGTTGTTTATAAATATCACCAGTTGAAACACCCACGAGCCTTAACAAGGAGTCTAAAGCCATAACAATTTTCTTCATAAATTATTCAATGACGCACCAAGAGCTATTAAGTAATCCCACAAAAAATGTGGATCAAAACAAACCAATGAAACCAATGACCTTAGAAAAGCTTAGAAACACCTCAGCAATAATTCAACACACATTGTACAAATAAGCCAAACTATTAGCAAACTAATTACATTGATTAGCTTCTAATTGACTAATCAGTGATAAAATTGGCCTGCACAATAATACTCCTGAGGTGTATGGACCTAATTAAGATCCAGGGGTGATATTTTTCTTCAATAAATGTTTCTCATTTTCATAGTTGACTGAACAATGTACACTACAATTTAGTAATCAGCCAAAATCAATGCGATTTACCATGACTGAAATAATACATAAGACTATATTACAGCAAACAAAAGATATTGCATTCAATTATCTCATTAATACTTACTCTGATTGGTCTTTTAATAAGAGCTGATTTGGCGTCCTCCAGATCTTCAACAGTTACTTTTCTCATCAACAAATCTGCAGAAGAAAAACAGATCATTAGGAAAGAGCAACAACAGATCGTTAGGAAATAGCAACAACAACTTGGACATTGCGATTGGCCATTAATTATTCAGGAAGTTGAAAACCAAGGTATTTTTTGCTGAATGTTTTCAGTTCCTGTTCAAAACAACATGTTTCATTTCAATTTGCTGCAATATTTTTCCCCATTGAATACCTGAATCATCAAAACAACTATGTATCAACTGCCAATTCAAGGCTGGACCGACAGAGTGGACCTTTGCATTTCATTAAGTGAGCTAATTATGTATGCGAACAACCTCCACAGGAATGTCATGCATCCATAGATTAAAATGCATTCATGGGAAATAATGTCAACACCCAGTAGAGTAATAAACCAACGTCATAACATAACTGAGTGCACAGCATAACAGTGAGCATGGTGTTGTGACTGTTTGTTTTGAAGCTAGGTCAATTTGTGGGACAGAAAATGGCTCCAAACGCAATGACACGCTGACATTCTGAAATTCTAAATCAGTGTTTGGGAATAAATATAAACCTTTCGGTGTGACTAGACAAATCTTAACGCATTCATATATAATTCTCAATGGTAATTTACATGAAAACAGTTTTTTTCTTTGATTTTCACAATCCATTGTCTTATACAGGGCCATCCAAATTTTTTCATGAACTTCTAAATTTTGGACAGTCAAAGTAACATGTTTGTTAATTGTATAAGGCAGTGAATTAAATATTAAACACAGATTCTCTTCCTAGATTTCAGGAAGGCCTTCGATACAGTTAATCACAAAATTTTGTTGGATAAATTGTATAAAATAGGAATTAGGGGTGTTGCTTTTGACTGGCTAAAGGACTATTTATCATTTAGACAACAATTTGTTTCGTTTGACAATACAAATTCAGAAAAACAGACAATTACTTGCGGAGTACCACAAGGTTCCATTTTAGGACCCCTTTTATTTTTGATATACATTAATGATATTGCCAATGTTTCAGATACCTTATTGCCAATAATTTTTGCTGATGATACTAACATATTTTTAAGAGGTAAATCGGTAGATGAAACTATCACAGATATGAATAGAGAAATTGCCAAAATTTCAGATTGGCTCCAAGCTAATAAACTTTCACTAAACGTAGAAAAAACACATTTCATGGTATTTAGCTCTCCAAGAAGGACTTTTGTCAGGACCAATGATGTCGAAATAAATTCCAAAACAATCAAATGCTGTGAACAGACAAAATTTATTGGTGTTATTCTTGATTCTAAACTGAAATGGGATAAGCATATTACAATGTTGAAGACTAAAATAGCAAGGGGAGTGGGAATTCTTACTAAAGCTCGGAAAACTCTTACACAACCATTATTGGTGACATTATATTACAGTTTCATATATCCACATTATACATATTGTATAGAAGTGTGGGGAAAAGCTGCGGAAACACATTTGCAATCTCTAACAAAACTACAAAAACGCATAGTAAGGGTAATAACATCCAGTGCATTTAGAGCTGAAACAGCTCCACTGTTCAAACAACTAATGATCTTGAAGATACCCAGTATATACAGTTTTAAAGTAAGTCTGTTTATGTTTAAATTTATGAAAGGCCTGCTTCCTGGTATATTCAATAACATGTTCCAACACAATCTCACAACCTCAATGAGAAATACCAGGCAGAAATTTAAATTGAGAACTCCTATATGTAGGTTGACTGCAAGTCAAAAAACTATAAAATTTCAAGGCGTGAAAGAATGGAATGACTTAGATGATGTTGTGGACCACAACTGTAGTATCCACACGTTCAAAAGAAGGTCGAAATTTCATTTTCTTAATAAGCAGTGATGCAAAATATATTGGCACGTTTTGCCGGGCCTTGGGTGACCCCAGTTCTCCTGTATGCTGTGAGGGGGACAAAGTTATCCTTGGTCTGGCACAACGCTGCACTACGTTTCAGATATCAGGCTTTATGATAATAACAGATACAACGCTAGATCTATTTATAATATTGTTAAAATAAAGTACTTTGATTGATCTTTCGCATGCCAGTTGTTCAATAATGATTCTGAGGATATTTTCCTGTTTGTATTAAATTAATTAAGGGAATATAACACTTGGAGTTTAAGCGCCATCACTCATCCACTCTCTTTTATTGTCAAAATGAAATATTTCAGATATATAATTTTTCATTTTCTCTATCTCTCGTTTTTTCTCTAATTTTTTAAAGATATAGTTAAATTGTTGTAATTATAATGTTGAAATTTATTGTATCAAATTGAGGGTTAAAAGGCAAATACACCTTTTAGGTGTCAGCCTGCCATATGTTCTTTTTGGTCCAATAAACTTGAAACTTGAAACTTGAAACTTGATTGAATTAAAATATGGTAGTTTTGATTGTTGAGATTCAAATTGTGCCAAATCACAACACCGTGACACTCCAATACACATGAAAATTGTACAATACACAAATACAGAGTGAGAATCAAAATTGAGATTTAGACTTGTAATTAATTAATGACACAAAATACTCACAGGAAGAGTTGTTGAGGTTCATGCTGGACACTCTGTTGGCCACCCGGTCGATGCTGTCTGGACTGTCAAACGTAAAAGGGGGCGGGGATTCCCCGTTGGACAGACTGCTGTCGTCCCCGTGTGAACTGTGGTATCCACTCTCTGTAATAAACATCATCATCTTGAATGAGATTGGGTAAATAATCCAAAAATTAGTAGAAGTAGTAGTCGCAGGACTCCTGGAGTCTCCTGGAGGCTGCTGGAAGTAGTTGTATGGATAGTAAGTCACTACGGAATCCGGATAGATTTGAGTTGTGTCCACAATGTGTGTCCACCGGAGGATCACAACTTTCACAACTGCCTCAGAGTGTCCCTCCCTCTATTGCTCAACGGAATGGCTCCCAATGTGCCTGGCCAAGCGTATCAATCACAACAAGTGGTGGCCACCAGTGCCAGCCAACCGAACCCACTGTGTCACACAGTGTGTCACACAGCCAAGAGAGAACAGCATGGACTGTTATGAACAGTGATCACTCCCTCTGTAGTAGCTTGTAGTCTGTAGCTTATCAGTGGGCAAACATCAATATCTCAATGAGGTCCAATGAGTGAATGAGGCTGTGATCCCTGTGCACTGGGAGGAGCCAAGCTCAGCCCTGAACAGCCAGTTAGAAAGTGTGAACAGCAGCTATAGGTCTGATCTGCAGCTCAGCAGGTATCAGTCTGACCAGCCAGACTCCTGAGCCAGCATTATAAACGGCCATCTGTTTTGGGAGCCCACGCTTACATAACTTTCCCACCAGTTTATACTGGTATCTTACTATCTTGAGCTACTGCAGCCTGTTAGCTGCTGGGTTGGAGATTGAGCTCTGTGCTGCTGCTTGGGCCATGCTTGGGTCATGCTTAGCACTGCTTAGGCCTTGGAGTATGAGGCATGCTCTGAGAAATGTAGGCATGGTCCCAAACATCATAGATGCATAGCATCATAGTAAGCTGTGAGGGTGGTGAGTGGAAAAGGGGGAGGGACCACCTTAGGGTGGGGTGCTGTCATAGGGTGCCTGTGGTCTCCATTACTGGTACACCGTAAACTACTACTAAACAAGCCCTTGCCAGGGTGACTCCCCCAGGCACATGACAATGTGACACAGGGGTCCAGGGCTGCAGCCAGGAGCAACTTGCTAGCTCTTGCCCCTAGCAATAGTCCGGGCAACTGGTGGTCATATGGGGGGCAACCCACCACAAATTGCAATAGTTTTTAACCATATATTTTATGAATCCTAGACCACCCAGGGATAACATATCAAAAGTTTACCAAAAAATAATTAGTGGAAGGCACTTTTCTGGAGGTATCTTCGTTAAGCTCCTTGAGCATGTAAGTTCAGATAAAACGGAGCACATCACTGGTGTTAAATGACCTAATGTTTGATGAAACTCCACTATATCTAAAGTTCTTAAAACCCAACAGCATCAGAAACACTAAACGATACAGAAATGTAAAAAAAGTGTGCTTAATTAGGAAATATTACCCTAATTAGTCATATTTTCTTCTAACGAGGTCACATCAAATTTTGTTTTGTGCTAGAAGCCTGAGAAAGATTAAATTGTTAAAGATGCAAAAGAGATAACTTTGAAGAACATGTCTTTTGTTCACACCAAGTGGACATACTCACATCTATAGAAATTCATAAATACAGGAGCGGACTTGTTTGCTAATCAAGTGACGGTGGCAAGCCTTTAGTGCAAGATTCCAAACCGCAATCTTGAGTATTGATGCATTTCAACAGATAAATATCCTTATCCCCACATTATTAAGACTTATTTTTCTGCTGGTGATACATATGATTATAACATTTGCAGACCGCTTACTTCTAAGGAGGGCATGAGAATCGATGCAATATTAGTTGTCAAAGGAATAAATCCCTGCTCGTCATGCCTTCTTCCATTTCCGTTCCTCACGAATAATATTTTCCTCTTCACTTGGCTGAACCTGAATTTGCTGCGAGGTTTACACAAAAATTAGTGGCTCTGATATTTCAGAAGCTGTTTGTATGGAGGCAGAGATTGTAGTCAGCTCCCGGTTTTCTTCAAGAACTTATGACACTGTTGTCCATTAAGTTTATGATTCTCATTTCTATGGATAATGCAACACGAAAGCTAGGATTTATGTTCTGTCTTTCTGTCTGGTTTCATGAATCTGTTAGCTGCCTCTTTGAATCCTGATCAATTACCACTTTTGCATTGCTTTTCTTTTTTAAATTAGACATATCTGAGAAAAGGTGTCATAACAAAGAAAGGGCTGTCCGGCACTGCACAATGAATCTATCTTTCCTAGAGTTGGTTTGTAGCCATCTGTCATGTTCTGCCTTTTTGCATTTTCTCACTTTATTACAAAGAATGTGCATGAACAAATATTCCTTTTTTTGCGTTTGTTGAAGAGTTGAAGAGGAATCCTCCTTTCTTAGTTTCAATAGGTTGATCACCATCGATTAATTGAAATTAACCTGAACATGATGATGTGCGTACCCTCCATTTGTTTCCCGTGTGTGTTGTCCTTGGCAGAAGACTATTCATTAAAATAATCAGATAGATCTATGTACTTTTGCCTTTGTCGATAACTGAGACATGCCCTCTCTATTCACTCTTTGTCCTGGAAATCTTGTGTAGAAGCACACATCCATACTTTTGACACTGAACTTTTTCTGAGACAGTCAAAACCATCAGCTAAATTTTCAGATGATCTTACGATTCTTAAGGACACTCTGAGAGGGCTGCGAGGTAGTTGAAAACTGCTTATTTGACTCACATATATGTATATCTTGCTGACTGACAACAGGCAGACGAGCAAGCAAGGCTGCAGACTGAAAAATTCCAGTCAAATTGGGTGTCTATCAGGTACACGCTCAGCAAAACTCTGCAGAACTGCATTGGGCTGCTTTAGATTTGCATGCATTCGCGGACTTGAAATACAGCAGCTCTAGTGAAATATTGTAGCCTGCTCCCTCCGCTCGCAACACAGGAAGGCTACTGTAGCCTGTATATCTTGACTGTTATGCCTCAATCTGCCAAGCATATTGTAAAAAGTGCTGGGCGATCTCTAACATTTGGTCTTTCCATTTTGTCCAAATGGAAGCACTCCTTCCATTCAAACATTTTTACCTCTCTGTAGTCTTCAAGCATAAAAAGCTATGACAATACAGTGGGTCAGCTGACTTCTTTGACTGTAATAGATTTTGCATTTGCCCCCTCTCCCCAAGCTTATTTTCTGAGTAGTATGTTCAATGCAAGCAAAAATCTTTGTAAATTACATCATTATTTCCATAATTTGCAAGACCAAAACTGACAGAGAATTTGGTAAGCACAGCAGATACAGTGGGACTCTTTAGTAACCTTTGCTGGTATTTTTGAAGAAGTGCTGAAGCCATCCTGTTAGATGTGATCACAAATTCTTTTCCATAACCTCCAATATTGCAAAGGAGTCAGTGTTGGAGGACTCAGGGCCATATTTTGATGGCCTCGGTCTTGGTCTCGGATGCCCAATCCTTGGCCTTGCCTCGGTCTCAACAACCATTGATGATGTTGTTGAAGAAGTGCTGAAGCCATCCTGTAATTCCTGTTAAATGTGATCACAAATCCTTTGCCATGAACTTCTAATGTTGCATAGGGGTCAATGTTGGAGGTCTCAGGGCCTTGATGACCTCGGCCTTGGTCTCGGATGCCCTATCCTTGGCCTTGCCTCGGTCTCAGCTGTCTTTGGGCAGGTGTTGGCGGCCTCGACATTTTTATGGCCTCTGCCTTGGTCTTGGGGGCTCATGCCTCGCCCCCGGCCTCAACTACATTAGGAGTTACCTAGCTTTATGTCTGTAGCTCATAATTTGTATAATGAAGGATCTACACTAGTGCCATCAAGCACCCTTTACATTTTGTAGATCAGCCAACTTTCAGAGAATTTATGGGCCTGCATTCTCCTGGTTCCTAGGCTTGATAACAGATTTTATGGATCTGGCATCCTCTGTACAAGTTCACAATTCAAATATTAATGTGCACAGATCTGCAGCAAGAGATCTCTAATATAGAGAGCCTTTACCTTATTACATTGGCCATCCTGCAGGATGAAATTCACATACCACAAATAATATCTCTTCAAAACCAGGCCAATTTCATTAAACTCTCTGACCATCAACAAGGGCAGGCATCATCAGGGTCAGATGCAGGAGCTTTGAAATGGAGGGGTCAAGCAAAATGAAAGCACAAATTCTGGCCTGTGATTTTATCTGCAAAACTTTTTCGTATGCGAAAGTAAAATAATTTGTCAAAGAAGAGGGGCAGGATCTAGACCCCCTTCCATGAAAAAATTCATACAAATCAGGACAACTGTAGTGTATGAACAAAACAGTTATCTTTATAGTTAAATGTAGATGTATAGCCCCTGACCAAACATAGTGTGCAATGGACCTCCACATCTCATCAAATTTATAAGTGAGAATGTTGTTTGGATTTACGTATTTGTCTTTTTTCTCACATGCCTTCAGGATCCACACCTTTTTTATGTCAATTTTAAAAACTGTTGCTCAAGGGCCTATTGTTACTAGCAAAACACAATTGTCCCTGTCTTCATTCTGTGCATCTTCTGTGCATCTTCACTCAGTTCTTTATATTTCCATTGCTTGAGCTTGTCAAGTGCGGTTGTGCTGCTTGTTGACGGAAGTGATAGAAATGAGATACTTCTTCACAAGGAAGTGATCTACTATACCTCCCATCCCCACCAAAAAGGGATTATTCAAAGATATGACCAGACCCCACAAGGCATTTGACTGCAATGTGTGAATTTCAGAAGGAAAGGTTTACCACATCCTGATGAAAGTGAATATTTTCCGGGATTGCGGCAGTGACAGCTGTACTGCATGATATTTATTGTTTTATTTATTCTAAATAACAGATCACTCAATATATCATGTAGCACATTTTTGAAAATAGATCTTCACTTTTAAATGGAATCTGGATTGTTTTCATTGCATATTTGAAATTTATTATGTACTTTTCGTCATTTTACCCCGAAGCCTTCTTCCGCACTGCCTGAAGATGTTCCCACATCTGAAAAAAGGTCTTCCACTAAAAATATTTTGGTAAACTTTTGATATGTTGTAGAGGAAGATGTAAGCTTTCAAATGGTACATGACACAAAACTATTGCAATTTGTGGTGGGTCATTCCACCAGTTGCCCGGACTACAAGGGTACTCAGAGGGTGGGGCATGAAAAATGATGACAACATAATTGTCATCATGGCACTGGTGTCATGGAATTGGTAATAAATATGTCTAATATTGAACAAGAATAACTGATAGTACACTAAGTTCAAGGCTACACTTGGCAATGGCACCATGGGTCAACTGAGCAGTGTAATTCACACAACATTTCCACAAGGTGGTTTCCCACATGGAGATAGCTACTATGTTTGCTCTACTTCTTTCTCACTAACTATTGCATCCACAAATTTAACAACACCGTATCTACTTCAGCACTGTCTCGAATAGATGCCTACCTTGAATTGAAGCTCATATCACAAGCTTCATCTAATATCTTTGAATCGCAGACATAATTTTACCAGATTTTTTTTTTCAGATATTCAAATTTGGACGTTGAATAGGGGTCTCCCTTTTGTCCTTAACCAGCAATAATTAATTAAGGCCCCTATATCTGAGGTCTGAGGGTAATAGGGGAAGCTTTTATTTGAATAAGCAATTAAGCATGGTGTGGCGCAACTGCAGTACCCATTAATTTCCCCCATGTACTTCCAACAAGTGGAATCTCTTTTTTACACCAAATGGACAACAGTTCCCCATGAGTACCCACAGCATCCCAAACTGATAAGCTCACTGATAACACACAAAGTAGTACAGATCATCATACATGTTACAAAACCATACAATGATATAGAATGATAAATCACATAACATGATCCTGATGCCCTGATCATACCCCAGTACGTAACTGACACAAAAACACAATTGTATCATATTTATTATGAGGTTGACCAAGTGACATTCAATTCCAGTCCATTTTAAAATTATTAGAAATTAATTTGAAAAGTATAGAGGTGGATCTCTCATTATCTCTGTGAATCTATCTTATCCAAACCTCAATATGGTGGTACTATCATCATAGTATCATGCTATCATACTATTGTGGTAGCCAAGTCCACCACAAACCAGTCAAAACCAATCCCACAGAGACACAAGTGCATGGTAATTGTTTTAACAAATATTTCAGTCCACTGAACAAACCAGAACTGGCCTTGTGGCTAACCTCGAATCCTTGACGTCATTTTTTTTAGCTATTCCAAGAAAACCAACTATACAGAGAATATCAAAAGCAGATCCTATTAAAATAGACCTACTCCCTTGGACTACCTCCATTAATGGCAAATTCATCTGTCAATCATTTGAACACTAACAAAGGCCTCTTTCAAACATGCTGGTTTAAATTTAGTTCTCTATTATCAGTGGTTCAAATTTGGTTCATAATTATCTGAAGTCCTATTTTATCATTTCCACACGAAGCCACAATAATAGCACCATCATTCATTCAAAGCAATTCAGAATTTGAGGAAATTGCTCTGGCTTGAATATTGATTAATCTTAATGATTACTTCTATTTATAACTGTCGAATTTGAAGAACCTATGACCTTGAAATTGCTCATGACCTCAGGTCATACCAGAGTCAGACAGACACACAGACCATGAATATATAACTCAGATGCATAGACCCAATACAATAACACAACACCACTACTGTATTCATCCGAATAAACGCTCTTCCCAAATATTTCGAAATAGTGGTCACTTCATCTCAACTTTCCATTAAAATTTGGTACCTTCCCACAATGAACCCTCTTGAAATGAAGTTACAAAACAATTTTTTAAGCCGATTAGGCAATTAGAAGCCTCCATATCATTAATCAAACGTCTCGAAGAGAGAAAAGGCACTTATCACTCAAGCGGACATAGATCTCAAATAGAAGTCACTTAAGAAAACACAAATAATATTAAAATCTTGACAAGAAATACTTTTCAAGGCCTAAAACTTTCAAAATAAGGAAATGGGCCTCAAATCAAGTGAATGAGGTACATGTACACAAACTCCAATACAATAAGACTACATAATGAGCTATACAATCAGCCCATATATCATGAGGTCCATGTGATGTTAATACAATGCCCTGAGGGCCTTCCTTTTATTAACTATATATTCAAACACATCCAAAATACATAAGGGCACCAGTGTCACTATGTCAAACATTGATGCCCTCAGGCTAGGCTCAATCAATTACTTCAGCCAGGAAAACCATTAGCCCACTGTGTCTCTGCTGATTAGTACGAAATTTTGTTGATATGACGAATGACCTGCCAGTTCAACATTGACACCGAAATGACCCTTGGTCAACCCACGGCCACATGGTCAAGGATATGTCAATGATATGTCAAGGAGACAATGTTACAGACACAATGTCAATTGTAAATCATTAGCAAAAATACACAAAACAATGACAACATATTGACAGTCTGGTGTACATGGCATATGTAGCCAAGAAAAGGCAGACTGTTATAGCATAGAGGAAGATCATAGACGGCCTATCTTGGATTAGGACTAAGTCATTATAACCATTAAATTAATACTGATTAAGTCGCAAAAAAGAAATATAATATCATTCATCATCACGGGATTTGAAATGGCACCATTTCAATCCACAAGATTAGAAAAAGATGAAAGAAATAATCACTTAATCATTACTAATTTAAAATATCAAACACTCAAGTAATTCTATTTTATTGCTTTGTACAAGTGCATTAATCATTGTATTGTCTCGACTCAACTGATCTGAACCTTACATGAGCAGCTCCCATAGGCTACCATAATGAAGAGATGGCGAGGCTATGAGTTCACACCAAGGTACTCCCTGTTCCTAAGCAGTCAAGGATGGATGGATGGATGATTGGGGCTTTACGTCCTGTATTTATGCACCCGGTAGGCTAATTAGGACAGGGGGAGGACATGGCAATGAGGTGAAGGATGATTGAAACAGCCGTCCAACATAGGCCCAGGTGACCCGGCAAGAGCTGGATTCGAACCCTGGACCCAGCGATTGGCAGCCCAGCATGCTACCACTAGACCAAACCTCCCCCCCGAAAAGAGATAGAATAAGTCCCGCTACTGTCATGCCGCTGTGTGGTGAAGATGGCTGCACAGAGATCAGACTTTCTTACCCAACTGATCAACCCCACTCACTCAATCACCCTGTCAGGGCCAGCAGGACTTAGCCGGAATTGCAATTGTCCTCATGTGATGGTAATTTCCTGGACTGGCTAAGTGTGGGGTCTTTACCTGCCTCATTGGGAGACTCAAATACAAACAAGGAACATTAAAATTCCAAAACACGATTGAACTTGAACTTGGAAACGCTTCTTTCGTACTATTCAATGAACTGGAGTCAAGTAGAGAATAAGTATGAGCACATAAAACACATTTGCAGTGCATTGCAGACATATCTGCAAACAGTTGTGCACTGAAGAAGAGAAAGTTTGCCAAGCTTTAAATTTGTGGATACAGCGGCTATTACAGCCTGCCAAATTAAGTCATTAAACAATGTTAAAGAGTGCACTCCCAACTCACACACAATTACAGCAAATACTATTAAAATCAGGAATGACCTAATCGTCCTAGCCTAGGTAACGAAACTAAAAAAAAAGAAGTGACGCAGGTATATTGGAGAAAACAATCGTCAACAAAGGATGATAAATCAAAATTAATGTAATCAGAAAAGAAGAAAATTCAAGAAATCAAATTTATTGTTGTATTTCTTGGTGAGAAATTGAAGATTGCCGTCAGTTCGGACATCCAGAAGGCCAAGATACACGTCTTATCTTACTTTATAAATATGAATGAATGAAAAAGTGAATGAACTCAAACTTTCTAGTGAAACTTAACACAATATAAGTAAGTTAAAACTTGGTTTGAGATTGTTCAATCGCATTTGAAAAGAACATCTGTTCAATCTTTTTTATATAACAGCGACTTTAAAGTACAGCTGTCCATACTTAACAGACGAGTTTCATTTGTACTTTTATTACTTCTATGAAATATGTCATATTTATGTAAGATGCGTTTTGAAAATATACGACATATCGTGAGGCTCTGCTTTTTGTTTTTGTCATTAACTTACAGAAAGTTTTGAATGAGTCGTGCATGATTAAATGTTGGACATAAATTATAAGCAACTAACAAACACTGATGAGAGTATTTTTATCAGCTTGGTCTGTATCCTATTCTTCAAAGATGCGACTGCCATTGGATCTTCTCAAGAGGGACATAAATCAAATAAACCAATTTTTTTAAAATGTCAATTTCTACTTCTTTTTACTTTTTAAGAGAACATGGAGAAGGTCTAATTTCTAAACTTGCAAAAGGAAGAGTCCCCATTGGTGGCTGGTCTCTGCCAGATGAATCAAACCTACCATTGATGGATTGGATGGATGATTGTTGCTTTACATCCTGTATTTATGCACTTATAGGCTAATCAGGACTGGAGGAGGACACGGCAATGAGGCAAAGGATGATTGAAACATCCATCCAACATAGGCCAAGTAACCCGGCAAGAGCGGGATTCGAGCCCTGGACCAGCAATTGGCCACTGAGCTGACCTTCCACCCAATTGAACCTACCAATTTAACTGTTAAGGACAACTTAGGACAGTACGGTTGAGGGCTTGAATTGGAGGCTATGGATGACTTGCATTTATATAATAAAGGTCTGCTTATATTTCAGGGTCCTCTGCACAACTATAAATCTGACAATTGCAATAATACAAACTGCATTTGTTATATATCACAACTACACATTGCATATAATATAGCAATACACAGAAGTGTGAAGACATAATTCACCATAAGTGCAGGTCTGTGGAACCAACGGTGTGTCTTTGGAGCCCAACAAATCAATGGAAGGGCTGGTATTTACCAGAGAAAACCTTCAAGCGTTTGAAGCGGATCAATTTTCACATCAACACAGCAACAGAAACCATAGCGATACCTGTTGATGTGTGTGCCAGTCCCCGTGCTCGACTACCTTGGCATTCAATAAAATATTTGATGGCTGTGTGATATAACCTCGTACAACAGTACAGAGTTAGTTATTTAATAGTGACTTAATAGTTAGCTAATACTACTTAATGGCACTGTGGTAGTTAGTGGCAGTTTGACTAACAGTGGCAATGGCCTTCATCCATTAACTAACTCATAAGCATATGTTTTTGATTTCCACATTGCTGATACACATGATGATATGATATAGCAAATCAACCGAACAAACTCACTTCAACTTGTTCAAGTTCACGACTAAGCAAATATATAATTATAGCGATGAACCGAACGTCCTCACGACTCCGTATTGAACTTATTCAACTCTGAAAAGCTTTTTCTTGCATGTCGACAATGTTGTGCAGAGATTTTCATTAGCAATGGACAGGCTATCACAGGATACCAGATGAGTGCAGTAATTTGCATAAATCAGGCTGCTTCGTTAAAACCTAATTGCTTCAGACGTACCTCAACGAATGTTTTCATCAGCGGCAGGAAGTCTCGCTCAACAAAGCCACCACTCCTCCATACTCAAATGAAATGCTTCAATGAAATACCTCAATGCAATATACGAGTGAAATACTCGAATGTAATTCTTCAAATAATGTTTGATGTATACATAACACGAAGACATATTAGCATGAGCATGCTTTTGCACTCACATTACACATGCTATATTCTTATGCACTCGAAGAATTTCAGACTTGTTTGTTTTTACTCAAGCATGAATCTTTTTGAAAGACAAGGTCGCCCAGGGGTCACTTTTCCAGTACAGTTGCCCATCTTATTAGTGCTCCTATAGGAGTCCTATTTGGCATGAGTTATGTGAATGTTCCATTTAACTGTCTTCAATTCAAACTTTGTCAAAATGACCTTGTCTATTGTATTTTACCAAGAAGACACCTTGAAATAACAATGATGTAGCGTACTATTCATCATAATTATTTATGATTATAGGACAAGAATAATTATTAGGCTTCACACACGAAGACCACCTTTAAATATCATAAAAGAAAATCTTGTCTTTTTAATAATAAAGAGAAGACCACATCACCGAAAACTAAATATAAGACCACCAATTATAAAGATCAACAATAGAAGACCACCTACAAGCCACACAACCTTGAATATAAAACCGCAGAAAAACTGAGACCACTTCATACAATTGACCACCCACTCGTGAGCAGTGATGAGTACTATTTTTACTATTTTCTGAGAAATTGTCCGCTCGAGCATGAGCCCTGAAGGACATACTTACACAAGTGACATAACAATGCACTACCCCAGATAAAAGAGGATATCATTTTTATTGCACAAAATGACTGCACTATGACAAATATCAGTAATTAACCAATCACCATTTAGTAATTAACCTATAATTAACCTATTACATAACTGCAGCAGAATTCTCAAAATATGACAAGTGTCTAAGATTACCACAAAATGGCAGGTGCACCAACTCATGGGTTAAAATCAACATCTACATTACTAGACAACTGAGGGACTCAAGCCCAGAGGAGATGGAGAGATCATTGGGGCTTTACATCTTGTATTAAAGCACAAAGTAGGCTAATTAATTGGGACAGGTGGAGGACACGGCAATGAGGCAAAGGATGATTGAAACTGCCATCCAACATTGGCCCTGGTGAATTTGAATAGTGGGCCCAGCGATTGGCAGCCAAGCTAACCCTTCCCAACCAGCCCTGAGGAGCAAGTTCAGTAAATCATAACGACAATTGATAAACTAGAAAATCTCCAACATTAATATTTTACAATGTTAAATTGTAAACTGTATTTATGTAACAGGAGCAGCTTGTAAATCATTAATTCACATTGCGATATCAATATCATATCATCATAATTATTATAACAAGAGGTCATTGACTCATCAAAATTTTACATTGCAAATCACAGACTTACACATTTTCAATCAATGTTTATAATTATTTCATTATTCAAATTTATTATTTCAATTATGAAGCCTGGTCATTATCAATTAACAATGAAATTATTATGAAAAAATTATGAAACAGGACAAGGTCAAGGCAATCATTAATTAAATATAGTTAATATTATCTGTTATATATATATATATCAAGGTCATTAACACTTCACAATGGACCCACCTGCTCTCTCGGTGATCAAGGACCTCTTGGGGATATTGAGTCCTTGTTTCTCTCCGATTGGCGTGGGACTCCGTGACACCCTCTTCATCTGCGGACTTTGGGTGAGGGCATTCAAGTTCTTGGAAGAGGGCGGTCGGATCAGATCGAGGAGCTCAAATCTGCGGTTGTAGTCTAGCTTGAATTCGTAGAGCAATTCCTCATCCTTGAAATGGTGGCTGTCCGTAACTGCGGAAGAGAAGACGAGAGACAATTAAACTTACTGCAGAAAAAAGTATGACGTAAATGACAGTATATATATAGTGAACGTGAGTAATAAACACAGAATCCTACTCAGATCGTAAGAAGTTATAAAAGCAGGAAGCTCCGAAGCAGAATTGCACGAAGATCACCCACAAGATCATATGTCACATTGCGAAACATGAAAAAAAGATCGAATTACCATCGCAGTACAAAAGCTGTAGAATATAATGGCCATTGAAAGATGTAAGGAGATAACAGCACAGGTCACTGACTGAACAATGTAAATGCAAAGGCCTATAGTCGCTATACTCATGATATAGGTAAAATTGTAGAGTATATGGAGTATGATTCGAGTATCAAGGATTAGTTAGACATATTTACAAAACAACTTTTTCAATATTTTAATATGAGACATAAAAAGTTTTAAACTCATAATGAACGTAATAATATAAAAATTCAAGCTGTTATAGTCTAATAAATCCTTAAGCGTATGTTAATAGCCAATAATCTCTGCATATATATATATATGAACATTTAAACATGTTTAAAAACATATTGAAATCCATTGAATTTTTAAGTACCTCATGTTCTTAAACTTCACCATATGCATCAGTAATCAGAATGTTGTCTTCTCTTATTGCCATGATAAAAACACTCTTATGATAAAATCTCAAAAAGTCTGGGTTCCAAATTCTATATCGCAAAGATAATGAAAGTCATATCTATAATTTGTTGAGATACAAAGATAGTCAGGTGAAACTAAGTTCCCAATTTTTTTGGTGCCTTTTTCTCTTTTATTTTTCAATACTTTTCCTTTTTGTTAAACGATGATTATTTGGGACACATCCTTTCATGACAACTCTAAACTCTTTTCATAAAAAACCTATAAAAAGCAAACTCTTGGCTCGGCTTAACACAAGTTCCTGCATGCTTCAGTCAATCTAAATAAAACAAATATGCATAATTCAAAAATTCACTCGCATAAGTTATCCTAGGTCAAATTTAAACGTTAAAATATATAGTAAAACGAGAACATGTAGCATGGAAGCCACCTGTAAGTACATAACTTGACAGGAAAGCTCAGAGCAAAAAAGACTCAAGAATGCCCCAGAATGACATTCCTTAAATTAATTTAGCTCTCATAACTTTTAAGGAATGTGAGGAATGCAAACATTCACCTTAGTGTAACCAGTGTACTTAGTAGGCTATAACAATTATTAAAGATCCAAAATTCAATATTTGTTTTTTCAATCTCAGACAAATAAACTTGTGCTATCTCTGGACACAATCAGATAAATAAAGATAAGTATCACACAGGAACAATACATACTTGTGACGAATGTAAATCAGCCACTAAATCACCACTGAATATGTAGGACTGTAAGTCCTTCCTTTTGCATAACTGCATTTTCCTTTTTATGATTTTATCAGTTACGTAAGGCTGATAAACTTGGATGTAGAGCAATGTTAGTCTCTCAGTGTGTATACATGTGTGCTGTGTAGTGATAAAATAGCCAAGCAAGCAAACATGAAGTTATTCTGCAGGAAAACAGAAGTCAATGCAGGCATATGCACTGGTGTCATTGAACCTCTCAGAACATACTGAGGCAAAGAGCATTCATTGATGACCACTGTTCATTTCATGCTCCAGAGACAATTTCACGCTTCGATGACTCTTGTGACGCAAACTATGATGTCATATAGTCACAGCCGAGTCGTAAACAGCCATCGAGCCATGGAGACCCCCAAACAGCAAAGCAGCATTCGCATTATAGTCAATTATCATGGCTGATCATCATTGTTGATTATCTCTGTCGATAATCAAAATGCTTGACGCCATCTACAGCTACAGCATTCTCTGGGGATGAATGCAATTGTGAATTTCTGTCCAATAAAATTCATTGCAATATTCATTGATCATTTTGAATAGCTCATCTTTGGCAATCTCATCTTCTATTCAAAGCATTTCTAATCTCTTCAAAATTTGGGAGGGCTGAGGTGATACATGTAACAAGTTATTACAGGAAGTTTTATGACATTGTGTGTAAAGCTGTATTTGACTATCACAGGTAAGAGCTAATGCAATAAAAATTCGACAACTTCACTAATAGAAAATTATATGTTTGTTTTTTTTCATCTCAGACATTTAAGTTCATTTTACAGTCTTACTAAACTGTTAGTAAACATAAATGAATGAGGCATGATATTAAAGAGTTGTGTCAAAGTTTACTTTTAAATATCAAAAGGCACTAGGTTATGAAATTTTTATGCAATGAAGAGGCACCCAACTGTAAATCTTGCTTCATGGTACACTGTCCCTGCGTCTCAAATGACATTCTTATAAAGGAACTCACCATTGGTGGCTTATAAAGGCCTTTTTTTATACGAGAAGAGTTGTTCTTTTTCTGTAAACTTATACCCTAGATCAGTATGATAATGTTGTGAAGTATGGTAAAGAGACTAAAGACCCTTTTGCTTTATGATTTGGACTTGAAAAGCTCAACATAATAGTTGTGCACATTTGAAATACCAAGTGAGGTCACTAGTGCTACACACTGGAGTCTATGATGATCATGTTGAGTTCAACTCACTGAATAGGATGCTGCTCCCAAGCAGCTAAATACATATAATTGCAAGGTTGCTGATAAATCAATATCATCATATACATGATATATTTCAATGTGGAAGGCACACTACATATATACAGGGTGCCCAAAGTCGATAAGCGTCTGAGTACAGCAAATATTGAACAAAAACACACGCCAGTTGCCCCTACATGTTATATAAACTCATGTCAGTAAAAGCTTTTCTTTTTTTTTCAACGTTGAATTTCAATTGCGAAAAAATTGAAAAAAATTTCGAAAAGAAATTCCTTTCAAATTTATAAAACGAACTGACACACTGAGGAGCAGTTGAGGAGTGTATCCGGGGAACAGGAGTATTTTCGAACGGCATAAAGCAGTCCATCCGCTAAGTGTGTTATGCACACAGTCTGAGCAAAGCCACATATTGAGAATGCTAACAAGAGCTAGCCTTGAACTTGATGCGTATGGCCTTTTTTATCACCAACCAAGACTTTTTTGTGCACCTTTTTATCGCATGAAAAGCGAGCCTGAGACCGCGGGAGCAGCGGTGGTCAAAAATTTAGCAAAAATTCAGACGGAGAGAAAATAGAAGTGAGGAAGGAGAGGAGATCAACAACCAGGCAATTGCTCCCTCCCACTTGTGAAGAATAAACTGTTGACGCCAGAAGCCATAAATCAAATTCAATAGAGCAGCAACTTTTACTAGGAAGAATCAAAAGATTTCGTTAAAAATTTTAAAAATAATTTTTACAAAAATAATCAGATTGCGAAATAGATAATAAAAGATATCAAACGAGACTTGCTTGTCGAGTAAGTTTCAAGATAAGTCACGTTCCCCCACTGTATAAGAAGTTAAGAAGTGCCATTTACCAAGTATCATGTAAAGGAACTGATAAAAAGAAACTTGGAAGTCAGAACAGTCAGAAGTGCATAGAGAAAATATCCACAAAACCTTTTTTGGAAGTAAACCAGAAACCCAGACAACGTCATCATCTGTGGGATCATTGGGATTTATTGTAATTTGAAATACAACAGGAAAATATCTACATGGATTTCCTCAAAATCTCATCTCAAAATCTCCCCTCAAAATCTCATCGAAAGACGCATTCTGCATTTCTCAACAGTTTTTAACCAATAACCACCCCCGTGAATTCCTAACCACTCTTTTGCCACCTCCATCAAAATTTCCCACCTGAACTAACCTAAATCTTTTGCATACAATACCCCTGACTGTGCAGTGTGCTCCGGACAGACAATAATGCTTGCTAATACATTATATACCTGTGAGCATGATCACAAGCAGTGCTGCACTGGTGCTATGGGAAAATCACTGCATTGGCACATTGCAGAGAATAACTACTGAGTTTCCCACTATTTATTGACGATATCAAATTACAGCCACTGAGTACTCAGGAGTCAGTAGCCTCACTGCTCTCGCAAACTTTTGCTGAGTTGGCTTTTTTTTGGATGCTGAGTTTTCTTGGTTGCTGCTGCGGCAGATGCAGTGGATGAGAGGATGATACTGATGCTGATTGCTGAGTCCCCAAAGTCTCCTTCTGTTAGATTTAGTATTTTCCTTTCATTTATTGATTCCTCATCTTTCTTTTATTTGGTTCCCACTAGCGGCAGATATGTCATTTTCATGGACAGTTTAGTTAATGGTATTACTAACCATTTCCCTCAATTCCCAAGAAAGACCTGTGTTGAAATCCATGCCTGGCTACTATAATGGGTAGGAAGATAAGATAGATATACATATTGTATATGGTAAGTGCAGCCCTCTAAGCGGGTTAATTGATGAATTTGATGAGAAGGGAGAGAGAGCAGGAATCCTCAACATGTTACACATTTACTCCCATGTGAGGTATTTTTTTTACTTGCTCAGCATGACACTGATACAAGAGGCCACCAATTTAACATCTCATCCGAATAACATCCTGCTGGGATTTCGCTCAGGAAGGTCCAATGGAAATTTTGGCCTTTCCAACCAGGGTTCGAACCCATGCAGGCGGTAGAGACTTTTGGCAGAGCAGACTTGGCCTCTAACCACTCAGGAAGAGGTATGAAGCAATGAACCAACAGACGGGACTATGAGGACCATCAAGACTTACGAGGACAGGCAGTCTTCTTCACACTATTACTTCTGCCTCGGGTAAGGTAATCAAAAGATAATCAAGCTTTAAACCAGCAGTACCAGCCTATACAACATAGTTAAGCTTAGATCTTAAAAGTAACCCTAAAAAATTTAAATGACGCAATCAATGTCACAGATTCTGTAAGTGCTACTGAACTGCCAGAAGATGGAGAGATGAGTGGTATGTCTTGCAGCACAGCAGCATCAGTACTTAGCAGCACCAGTAGCAGCACCAGTACATTTTATGCAACCATTCAATACTGTCTGGATATATGTGTGTATATATATATTGTCTGGATGCCTGCATCTTGCTTTACAACAGCACTCCAGCTACTCAGCAATTCAGAAGTTCAGTGCAAAAGAGGCAGACTGGAAGAGGCAGTACAACAATAGTTACATATGTATTATACATTCTGTGTGGCATTGTATGTTTTGTATGTATTGTGATATATGGTGTCCTTTGTGCAGGATTCATAACAGGTGGTGGTTCAAAAGTAGAATACAGGATTACCCAGAATAATCTGTTAATATCCACATTGCTGCAGACTGTTACATAACAGATTTTACAATAAACAGAATAAAGCAAATCCACTTATCAACATTATGTAATATGGAAATGAAAATATCAATATTTAAAAGGCCAATGTCAGTTTTATCATTTACAAAATATATTTTTTAATGTGGTGGCTCTAAAAACACCCAGACCAGGAGCTACAGGAGCCACAGGCACAAATAATGATAAGATGACAAGATAGAGAAACAATAGCAACACGGCTGAAATGCATTAACCTAAAAGCATCATGTTACTTCATAAACAGGATTTCTGGGAAAATTCTCAAACAAAGAGTTACAATGTTCAATGTAGATCTGTTTCTATCCAATTCTGGAAAGTGATGTTCACAGACAAGTGAGTGACAACTTTGACAAAGCCAACACAATGACATAATCATGATATGCAGAAACATATAAAACAACAATATTTCCTTAAATATCACTGACCAATCAGGACCATCAAGGATGTGTGTCCAAATTCCTCTTATCGAGAAATATCCAGTTTATCCACCCAGATCATTATGCAAATTCCATCAGTTTGTTCGGACTATTCCGATCAAATAACAAGGATACAATCCGGTGACCGCAATTATGGCAAATCCTGATTAAGCTGTTATAATTATAGTCTCTTTACATTGACCCGCCCAATAAAGACTTGTTTACCAACAAACCAATTCGATCAGGATCAATGAACCTCAATCAATGAAATACCCAGGGCAATCCCAAACACATGAATCACGGTTCAATGTCCAGTTTATATATTAGATTAATGGTTTATTTTGGAGCTAATTTAGTAATTATTTCATTTCAAAACAAACTATTATATAAAAGCATTCCAAATATTGTGAAAAGTGATATTAACTCAAAATCAATATGCTTACTCTTCTTCCAGTGAAATGTAAACCAGAACATATATATTCAATAAGTGATAAATATGTAAATTCAACACATCTTTGACAATGCTTTGAAAATGTTGTTGGATAATCCTAACACTAAATGTTAACAATTAGAATGCACACTTCATAGCTACGCCTACTTATCCTTTTCAAAATGCAGAGACATGCACACATAATAATAGGCCTATACAATCAAGCAAACATAAATGACACAATGAGGTCCACCCACAAAATTATTTATTCACCTGAAAATGATCAACAGAAACAGAGGCAGGGTAAATATAGCTCACATGGTTTCATAATGAAACACTAATTTTGAGGTGTAAATTAATGGATGAAAAAATTTAGCACATCCTCCAGTTTACAAATTTGTTTCATGAATATCCATGATTATCTCCGGTTGTTGTATAACAAGAAATTCACAAAAGATGATGCGACATACTTATAAGTCTTATAAGCCAGGAACAAACTTGAGCCAACTACAACACATAGAAAGAGTACCAGAGACCCTGATGGACACCTCCTAGAGGCTGTCGAAGTTGTTCACAATTTATTTAAATTTACAAATTTTATTACAAATTATATAAAATTTAATTGATCTCATTCCGATGTGACTACATCTGACCAAAATTCTAATATTATATTGAATTGGATGGATGGATGATTGGGGCTTTACATCCTGTATTTATGCACTTGGTAGGCTAATAAGACAGGAGGAGGACACGGCAATGAGGCGAAGGATGATTGAAACAGCCGTCCAACATAGGCCCAGGTGACCCGGCAAGAGCTGGATTCGAACCCAAGACCCAGCGATTGGCAGCCCAGCACGCTACCACTAGACCAACCCTCCCACACTGACTACATCTGACCAAAACACTAATATTATATTAAATTGAATTGGACTTTTCAGGTAACAACTGTTGGAAGAAAGCTTCCACAAACAAGTTTTATACACATTGATTGAAACAACTTTCACATTGATGTAAAGAATGGCAAATAAAAAGAATGAGGTGAGGAGAAAACCTTGGGAGACGCCATGGCAGCGTTCTTGGCACCAAGCTGCTCAAGGCTGCGAAGAAATTTTTCACAAAAATACAAGCATTGGTTTTTGCTGCTGCACGTGTTTCTAGCATGTAGAACAAGTTATAACCAATGCCCTTCAAGGTATTCAAGAGCACTACAGCCACTAATATTGATGTACAGCAAAGCAATGGATTTGTCATACAAAGACTGTTCTAAATAGATACAATATTTCACAGTAGCCACACTCAAAACTGAAACCCAGGGAAAATATCAATCAAACATATGTACTCACAATCTATGAAATTCAAAATAAATTCTGAAAATTTTAAAAATCTTACCACCACTAAGACTTGACACTCTGGTAAATCATACCAAGAAGGTTGCTCCCTAACTTTGGGCACACATATAAAGACAGGCTAAGGATGATGTAATTTCAATGGGCAAAGTCCTCAAACTAATGCAAGTCAGTCAATATAAGAAATCACATTTCATAAGATACCGAAATGGAATCTAAAAAAGGTCAGAATAAGCAGTCCTTGCAAAACAGTCCAACAATCTGTCCATGAAAAAACTGTTTTAAGCCAAATCGATTAAGCAGACCACAGATCAATTTCTGGGATTGACTTAATTTGTTTATTGACATAGTGATTAGGAAACAAGAGTCATAGTCCACATGTCCACACCATTGCATCAGCTGTAATGGAACTGACTGAGACAAAAACAACTTGGAAGTATTTTATTGGCAAAATGACAAAATCAGAATTGTTCATTTGATTTCGGAAATTCAATAAATTAAAATCAGCTTGAATGCTCATAATTCAAAATCAAAATGATTGGAACAAAAACCTGTCATAAATTCAATGAACTTTCAAAGCATTTCACAAACTTTCTGATTTAAATTTCCCCATAAATATCAGTAAAAAGGTCAGAAATTTCAGAAACAATTTCAGCAGGAATAAAGACAAAAATAAATAAACACACCATAATTTTAATAATACAGAGAAATTTGATGGAACATGCAGAAAACAGAAGCAGCACCAAATAGAAAATGAAGTGGCAGAAAGCCAAATAACCATGACAATTGACACAGGTCCAGTCGTCAAAAAAAAGGATGATTTTCAATATGTTTAGCCATATCATATAGAGCATATTACATGTAGAAAACACTTCTGTGGTCATAATGCTACTCATCCCATCAATCAAGTTGAAAAAACTATCATGACATGCCATCATTCACTTCATGGTGGCTGGGAGCAAAACCACCCTGATGTTTATCAGCTAACTGCATAAATTAGAATTTATAAATGATATTTTCGATCTTTTTTCATCCATGATTTTAATATTCTGCCAAAAATCTAGATAGTAATCCCATCATATCTGCATTATTTTCCTGTAAACATCTACCAGACTAAACCCACTCAAATCAGTCAACTCCCTCACATATTTTGGGATTCGGATGTCTGGATCTATTTAAAACTGCAAATTAAGTAGACTGTGCAACAGAAAAAAAGTTACATAAACTTCAAAAAAGTTAAACCAACTACTTCAGAAAGTTTGTGAAAGATTCATGATCAGTGCATTACAATCTACATGACTGCAGTGTCTATGGTTATAAAGTAGTCTGAGGGAGGGTACAGTTTCCTGAAGTGTTAATTTTCTTCAAAAACTTAAAATATTGTAGATCAGAAGGGAAGCGATCACATATTGCAAGTCGGTCTTTTTACAGGAGATTATAACACCATATTAACACAGGATTTTCAACCACAGCAAAGTAGCGAAAACCCATACTGCGACACATCAACCATTTGATTTAATTGATTTTACATGAACTCAGTGCACTTATTTCACAAATTAAAATAATCTGTCAACACATTCGAGGGGTATATAACCAGTTACAGCCTTCAAAACTTCTCATCATCCATTATAAACATGGAGGGTTGTGATAAATCAACATTTATTGTGTAATGAGTTACATAATATTTGCATGTGCCATATCCTGCAACATTTCTGTTGAATGTTGGTCATTTTTGACAAGGCAATGACATTGTGACAGCTCCACTGCAGGAATAACAGGATACAAATGTACATGGTGATTACAAACAAATAGTCTGTGAGCCAGACAGCATTGGAGCCTGGATGGCATCAGTTGCTGCAGACAACATGGACAAGGGTTGCTGGATATTGGCCACTGTTTGGGGTAGGGTACTACCCAGGACTACCAGGGGATAGTTGGTGTCCTATTTAGCCCTCACCCCAGGGCTCCTCTGTTCTTTATGGCTTCCTGGAAGGACAGAGGGGTCATCCTCCTGTTGCATAATATGAGCTGGAGCTCAAGGTCATTTTTGTTGGTATTTGGGGGTCCTTTTTTGTTGAGGTTGGGGGGGGGTGGTTGTTGAACTACAACACAGCTAAGCTTCTGTGCTGTACTAGCAGTGCTGCAGACTAGGCCACTGTGCCATGTTAGTTCATAGCTCATAGCTCTCATACAAGCTCACAGCCCTCCTTGCTCTTCTCAAAAATAACTTCAGCCCTCAGCACTCAGTGAGTGGAGCAAATCAAAAAGCAGCTTGCAAACTGAAACCTGTTGATCCAGTGCTGGTATTTGGGGCTAGCAAGGCACAAGGCCACCATCTAGTATCTACCTGGCTGTGCTACATCATGATAAGGATGATGAGGATATGAACTGAGTTGGTACCTGTGTGGGGTACTCCTTGAAATCCAACATAGCAATCTTCAAGAGTAGGATATTTTGCAAAAGGATCAATATAGAAATATTTAGCAAATATTGACAGACAAATTGTTATAAATATCAGTGTACAATAAATATGATACTGAAAAATTGTTGAGAAAATAACGCACAAATATATTTGTTTACTGTTTGGCACCTCAAAATCACAAAATGAGTTGAAAAATTGGGAAAAACTCGTGACCATAGGGCATATTATTGGTCTTATTTCAACAAAAAGAACTTCTTTGGACATCATTTTCCCAGGGTGAATAAGTAGAATTGTAAGTAACATAAAACCTTCATCTTTATGCCATTTTCAAGGACAAATTTCCATAAATTCTACGCTTATGAAGCACACATGAAAAATAAAAGCAACAACAACATGTGACTGGGCGAATGATCCCATTTTTCAATTGGGAAGAAAACATTTGACAGCACCACCATTCCAGAGCTCATCCTGACCTCAAATTGTCCCACATTTTTCATTCATGGGCCATGGCAGTCATTACAAATCATATTAAATTTCATTCCACTCTGTGATACAGTCAAATAGTACCCAAATGCTATCTCATTACTGCATCTGTGTATCACTTTTCAACTTCTCATGGTGTCTCAGCTAATAAACAAGTACATTCATTGGGGCAACAATGCCGCAACATGGACTAAATTACAACAGTTCATAAATAATTAAATAAAATAAAGTTATAAATAGACAGATTGCCAATAAATTCATAAGATAGGTAGTTAGTGGCTATAGTTACAAAGCCTGCAAGAAAGAAATAGATAGAGAAATAACTTAAAAGTAAGACAGATATAGACATATTGACACAGGTCAGCAAAATATAGTCCGGCAGTAAAATGCCATTTTTGGGCCTAACCCAAAAGTTCCGGTTAAAGTTTTTTTCTCTCTTGATCCTGTATCTATATGGTCCAAGGAACATTTTCAGGGGGGGTGTGAAACTCTCACCCTTGAGCATTCCGAGAAATCCAAAATGGCGTCCAAAATGGCCGCCGGACCCGAAATTGGTCATAAATTGGCTCCTAATTCAGCTAGGATGATGAATAAAACATCAAAATAGGGGTTTTGAGGGTCAAGGATTCCAGAAATAGATAAATCAAACTCATAAGATCGCAATTTCTAGCTTAAATGGCTTAAATTATGGATTAAAACTGTAAAATTAGCGTTGAAAATCGAGATTAGGCAGATGTGACCTGCTCAACCAAAATGTGCTTAAAGAATATGCAAAGTATCTAATACTGTGGCTTCCCCTGAAACTCCTTGAAATGTGCTTTCAAATGATGGGTCATATGTGGGTACATGTCAATTGCATCCAAAGTAATAACATGTCAAAAACCGTGAACAATGTAAATAATGAAGCTGCAGAATTTGAGAAAGTGGCCTTTACATTTCAAGCCAAACAATGTCAAACAAACAAAGGTTGGTTAATTGTTTTCTGAAGTACATGGATTAAAATGCACTAAGATAATGCCTCTTACAATAGTAAAAATATCCTTAAAGCATGACTTTGAGATATATGAGCAATGCACATTGCTCTTATCTAGACCATCTCCGCCTTCTTGAGAACTTCAGTCACTTTTGTTTCTTTTAGTGGACCAGCCGATGTACATGATTCTGTACTGTTAGAGGCTTTATTGTTAATGGAAGGTATCTATGCCAGTTAGATAGATAATATGTTTGACAAAAGGATTATGGTTGATACCACTTATGGATTTGAATTTTAAGGTTAATTTATGGTTGCTAAGGTCATAGCCAAGACAAGGGTGCTTTTTCAGCAAAATTGAAAATAATGAAAATCAAAATTACCTAAAGTGACAAAATTGTACATGCTTAGGCTAGAACTACGCCTTATTGTACTTAATGAACTTCACTATTTTGATACTTGTAATTGCACTTCACCCTTAATGATGTATTTTACAAGGACAAAATGATTGCCGGGCGTACTCCAAAAAGCATCCTTTTTTCCATTTCAAATCTCCTCGGAAAATTCTCTTGCCAAATGCTTGCTTAAAAATCTTTGTACATAAGTCTTTTCCTGGAGTAAGGCTATTCATACCAATTAGTTAGTACTCTAATTAATGGACTTATTCACATGAAACTAACTCTGCCCTCACAAAAGTTGCCAAAGACAACAATTGAAGCAGATCAGAGGGGCCCCTCTGTATCCATGTATTTCATGGGACCAAGTTTTTTGATACCCTTTAGAATAATTAAATGTCATTTGAACAAAAAAAAATTTTTAACAGGACTGTCAATGTCCAAATCCATTTTTGTTGGTTGGGAATGAATTATCCAGTGATTGGGATTGGTGGAATTGAGAATATCAGGGAGGATTTTGTGTTTTTCAGAGGATATTTTCGACACTGACAGCAAGATGCATTTAACTTTTGGAGGGCTGACTGCTGTAGTAACAAGAAAACCAAATGAAAGCTGACATCAAGGGCTATCCATCCACATCCATTTTGGTTGGTTAGAAATTAGTTATCCAGTGATTAGGACAGGCGAAATTGAAAAGGCATTGGCAGATTTTGTGTTGCCGAGGAGATTTTTGACACTGAAAGCAACATTTATTTAGCTTTTTGGAGGGTTGACAGTTGTAGTAACAAGGAAACCAAAGTTCAAATGAAAGCTGACATCAAGGGCTATCCATCCACATCCATTTTGGTTAGTTAGGAAAGAGTTATCTAGTGATTAGGATAGGTGGAATTGAAAATACATGGGAGAATTTTGTGTTTCCGAAGTGATTTTTGACACTGACAGCAACATTTATTTAGCTTTTGGAGGGTTGAAAATTGTATTAACAAGGAAATCAAGGGTCCAAATTACAGCTGAAATCAAGGACTATCCATCCACATCCATTTTGGTTGGTTGAGATTAAATTACCAACTGATTAGGATGGGGGGAATTGAAAATACATGGGAGGATTTTCTTTCTATGAGGAGATTTTTGACACTTACAGCAACATTTATTCAGCCTTTGGAGGGTTTACAGTTTTACTAGCAAGGAAAACAAGGTGCCAAATGAGAGCTGACATCAAAGGCTATCCAGCCACATCCATTTTGGTTGGTTATAAATTAGTTATCCAATGTTTAAGACAGGCGGAATTGAAAATGCATGGGAGGATTTTCTGTTTCTGAGGAAATGTTTGACACTGACAGCAAAATTTATTAAGCTTTTGGAGGGTTGAATGTTGCAGTAACAAGGAAAACAAGGTACCAAGTGACAGCTGACTTCAAGGGCTATCCATCCACATCCATTTTGGTTGGTTGGGATTAGGTTACCAGGTGATCAGGATGGGGGAATTGAAAGTACATGGGAGGATTTTCTGTTTCCGGGGAGACTTTTGACACTGACAGCAACATTTTTTTTAGCCTTTGGAGGGTTGACAGTTGTATAAACAAGGAAACAAAGGTGCCAAATGACAGCTGACATCCGGGGCTGTCCATCCACATCCATTTTGGTTGGTTGGGATTAAGTTGCCAAGTGATTTGGATGGGAGGAATTGATAATACATGGGAGGATTTTGTGTTTCCGGGGAGATTTTTGACACTTACAGCAACACTCATTAAGCTTTTGGAGGGTTGACATTTGTAGTAACAAGGAAACCAAGGTGCAGACTGAAAGCTGACATCAAGGGCTATTCATCCTCATCCATTTTGGTTAGTTAGGAAGGATTTATCTAGTGATTAGGATAGGTGGAATTGAAAGTACATTGGAGGATTTTGTGTTTCCGGGGAGATTTTCGATAATGACTGCAACATTTATTTAGCTTTTTCAAAGGTTGAAAGTTGGAGGAACAAGGAAACCAAGGTGCCAAATGACAGCTGACATCAAGGGCTATCCATCCACATCCATTTTGGTTGGTTGAGATTAAGTTACCAAGTGATTAGGATCGGGGGAATTGAAAATACATAGGAGGATTTTGTGTTTCCGAGGAGACTTTTGGCACTGACAGCAACATTTATTTAGCCTTTGGAGAGTTCACAGTTGTACTAACAAGGAAACCAAAGTGCCGAATAAAAGCTGACATCAAGGGTTATCCATCCACATCCATTTTGGTTGGTTATAAGTTAATTATCCAGTGTTTAGGACAGGAAGAATTAAAAATGCATGGGAGGATTTAGTGTTTCCGAGGTGATTTTTGACACTGGCAGCAACATTTATGTAGCTTTTTGGAAGGTTGACAGTTGGAGTTTCAAGTAAATCAAGGTTTAATTGAAAGCTGACATCAAGGGCTATTCATCCACATCCATTTTGGTTGATTAGTTATCTAATGAATGGGACAGGTGGAATTGAAAATGCATAGGAAGATTTTGCATTTCCTATGAGATTTTCACCACTGATAGCAACCTTTATTTAGCTTTTGGAAGTTCGACAGTTATATTAGCAAGGGAAACAAGGTGTCAAATGAAAGCTGACATCAAAGACTATCCATATACACCAGAAAACAAATAGCATACCTTTGTTAGCTTGACATGTTTTGGTGTCGATGGCTTGAAATTTTACTGTCATTTGTTCGGTTTCTGGAGCTTAATAATTAGCGTGTTTGACATGTTATTTCTTTTGATGCAATTGATATGTACGCACATTTGACCCATTATTTGAAAGCACCTTTCAAGTAGATTCGGGGGAAGCCACAGTAATAGATACTTTGCTTATTCTTTAAGCACATTTTGGTGGAGCAGATTAGATGCCTAATCTCGATTTTCAACACTAATTTTACAGTTTTAATGCATAATTTAGGCCATTTAAGCTAGAAATTGCGATCTTATGAGTTTGATTTATCTATTTCTGGAATCCTTGACCCTCAAAACCCCTATTTTGATGTTTTATTTATCATCTTAGCTGAATTAGGGGCCAATTAATGACCAATTTTGGGTCCGGCAGCCATTTTGGACGCCATTTTGGATTTCTCGGAATGCTCAAGGGTGAGAGTTTCACACCCCCCCTGAAAATGTTCCTTGGATCACATAGATACAGGATCAAGAGCAAAAAAACTTTAACCGAAACTTTTGGGTACCACCCCTCCACTGCCGGACTAATAGACTCAAAAAGACATTAAAATTTTAATTCAGAGACTTTGAGTTGATGGCAGGCTTTACCTGAAAATAAGTCTGTTTACTGTGCCAAGTTGACAAGTTCTGAATATTTCAAATATTGCACAACTTGTCCTTGAGGAAAAAATATCAGCTGACCATTAACCATGAGTTAAGTCTTATGACTGTCGAGACTTGTTTTTGTTTTGACTGGAGACCCAAGACATTCTTTCTAAAACCACAAATACCAATTCCTCCAGGTCTGAATGCCTCAAAGCTTCTATTTCAAATGTGCCATTTTGTAAGAAGGGATGCTTTTAGGATATAAAAGAGCATTTGTAACTGAAAGACTGACACTACTGCTAGTATGTGAGAAAGTCGCAAAATTTGTACAACTTTTGTGGATTTGCCTTAGGGCCTACAAACACAAGGGCCTCCAGTTACAAATTCTATTTAAGACATTTTTTCTGTCTCTTTAATTGTCATTGCTGTTCAATTTTAAGAGCAAAACAAAATCAACCCAAAAAGAAGTTGGCTGCACCTACAAGTGCAGAGAGGGCAGCTATGCAATAAATCCACACTGGTAGTAACCCTGATACCCTAAACATACAGAGGCAATATACTGAGACATAGGACAGGGATCCTCCCCACTTATCTGCATACCAACAAGGATCATAGCATCCAGAGCCAAGGAAAATACTACAATGCTAAGCCCAGTACCCGTCCCACACTGAGCTGGTATGAGGAATTAGAGTTGAAGAACTTCATTTTCATGGCTTAACTCGTTACATTTTGCTTTGCTGAGTGCAGTTAGTGCAGATATAGAAGTAGTGAGAATTTAAGGAGAACATTAAGTAGCCAAGCACACATAGTCACATACAGGAATAGGAACACAAACGATGGCTCCTGGGACGAAAGGCGGCTTCATACACATTGGGACATCACAAGACCTCCCAACGAAACATGGACTCCTACCTTCACTCTAAAATTTCACTGAGCAAAATTACCTTAGGAGAAACCAAACCCCAACAAAAGACTGCTCCAAGTCAGAAGCGGGGTTGCCCAATACAGGGACACACCGAAGCACAACTGAGCATTACGGCCATCAATATGACGGATGTCCCCAAACCCAATGATAATGGCAATCTACATCGCAGATGAGATGAGATGTGATGTAATGATAAGATGAGACGAGATGTAATGATTAGATGAGATGAGATGCAATGATGAGATGAGATGAGTGAGATGAGATGAGTGAGCTGAGATGCAATAATTCTGAGATGAGATGAGACAAGAGATGAGATGTAATGAGATGAGATGAGATGTAATGATGAGATGATGAGATGAGATGATGGGATGAGATGATGAGATGAGATGAGAGTCCTGGTCTTCCAGGTAGTCTCTGTAATTTACTTTAGAGATGCAAAGTCAACACACAACACAGTCCCCAAAAAATACCATCCAAGTCCATCAAGACAATGTGCAATGATGGGTCCTTCTCAATCTCTTTGCACTCAAGTTACCCCAGCAGCCTCAGCCAGTCTCTGCAGATCATGTCTAATCAAAGATGCATGGCATACATATTTACATGACTGATAACTTAGTGTTAAGCTCTAAAGAATTTCAAACATTTTAATTCCGAAAATATCTCAATTTAGCCGGCTTGTCATTACAACTAAACGACTTATGCAAGGTTACAATACTTATATAAATGATTTGGTTAATACTTTGAATAATTCATAAATCAATTACTAACATATGACAAAACCACACTATACGATGGAAAAAGCCAGACATAAATTGAAACATTTTAGAATCATTTTTAAAAATATATTATTTCAATGGTTAGCAGCCATAAAAAACCTGGCTCAAATACAGTAATCCATCTATTATAGGCTTAACAAAATAATAAATTTAAAGTTTTCTTCGACGGCTTTTAGTTTTGTGCTTCAATCTGCACTCAAGAAGATTAGTTGATTGACATTATCATATTTTCATTAATGTGTCTACATTTTAGGTTAATATTTTCTAAATATGTTTCATCTGTTTAACAAGAGAAATATTACATTTATTACAAGCTGATTGTTTTTGGAAGTGCTGACTTTTGGCTCCTGCAACAAAGAAATGTCACAGTTCTAGAGCTTCTTCTATCTCATCCTCTTACTCTTACAAATATTTGGTCCACATAAATGAACTCAACCAATTACACATATCCATTTTAGATGAAGGATTTTAAATAAAATCACTTCAAATGACATTATTTCCCATCTGTAGACAACTACTAAATTTATAGTGCTTCAAAGATATTAAATCACACACAAAGTTTAGTTCCAACCTATATAAAGGCCAAAGATGGCAATAAATAAATATGTCGAACTTACACCTGTCATATAAAAGCCATCAGTTCACGATTTATTATCCAGCAGATGTTCATGGAAACATTCAACAACTTCTCAGAAACATTCAACAACTTCTCAGAATGTAATGTATGATTCTATGAAAACTACAGAATCAAGAGCATGTAGCATGTCGAGTGATATAGCATAATTCTTGATTTTTGAATTACAGATATCAAAACAGACTTGTAATGGTATCAAAGTTTCATGAAAATTATAATATGAATAATTTGAATATGGTTTTGCTTCTGCAACATCTTTTCATCGGATCTCGAGGAAAATATTACATTTCAATGTGGCCTTAATACTTTTGTTCAGGAAAATGATGACTGTGTGTCTGTGACTGTTTATATTGCCAATTGTGACTGTTTTTTCACTATTGCCTCCACAACCCACTATTACCACAGTTATTTCACTATTCTGACAGTTATTTCACTATGCATATTGCAAATTGCTGCTATTCGACGAGACAGATTATACTTATTTCAAAAGACTCTTTATTCAATTAAGCACATTCAATTTAATTAGCAACAACATTTGCATATTGCCCTGCTTTGGTCAGCAGAGCTATAACTGAATTTTGGTCGTTCACCTTAGCATATCAAGCTCAACATGCTTAAAGTTCACGGCCTGAAATATTTAGAAATTGTTTACTTCATAATTCAATGCAACAGCCAATTGACGGCTGGAGATGTCAAACATGGACATCCATCATATTGCACAAATAGCATTAGTCCGAAATGGACACCAGCAGTGTTACACAGAGACCCGTACAAATGAATTTGAACTTTATGCACCGGAGAACACCGCAGTGCTGCAGAGTAACAAGTTGTTATTTGAACCACTGAATTGATTTTACTACGGAAAAACAAATTGGAAAGTTGCCTTGGTTCATATTGATGATGTAACAATAAAATTTTAATATAGAAAAGTACATAAAAATGTATTATAATACGAGACACTCAAATCTTAAAGTTATTTGAAAGCTACTTTAAAACTTTCTGAAAAGTATATATACATCCTAACTATTTTGTTCATAAATATAACATTAAATCAATAACGTTTCTTCTAAAAATAGCATACATAATATCAGGTTTCATTAATGGAATAAAAAGTCCCAAGGAAGTTTCACATAAGACCTTAAGACTAATACTCCGAATCTCCTCCTGCCCTAATTAGCCTACCCAGTGCATAAATACAGGACGTAAAGCCCCATTCATTCATCCATCCATCTAATACTCCGAATAACTGAACAACTTTTTTGCAAGATTTTAGATCATTATCAAAGGACATATCATGTTAAAACAGTTACATAAAGTGAAATCATGAGCTAACAATAGAACAATCCAAGTTCACCAGACAATGAACACCCATAATGGATTTCTTAAGTTAAGTGAAAGCATGGATCTCAAATCAAGGCTATTTGAGTTAACTCGAGTCAAATCAACTTGGGTCAAATTCCGAGCTCAGACAGACATATGGTCAGTTGGCAAAGAGTTGCAAAGAGTTGCACAGTGGCAAGTTCACGTACTGTATGACACAGCCAAATAAAAGAAAATCAAGAAACAATATCATATGCATTACATATCATGAACATGATATGCATAGAGATGTCATAGAGATGTTATAGATAGTCACATATTGCACTATACACATAAAGATCCCACTATAAAATTTAAAAAAAGAAGAAGAAAAGAGACGGACACAAAGCCGATAACACTTTCACTCATTGACTGGATGATCACAAGATCAGAACGTGAACAAAATGGCATTCAACCTCATTACAAGTCACGGGCCTACAACAACAGAACAATACACTTATGAAGTGGAGCAAAATGACTAGCAAACAAATTATGATGCATAAAAAGCATTCAAATAAAATATAAACTAAAAGTCAAGTTCAGTCGACAGAGTGGAAAACAAACAATTGAACAAGATAAATTTGACATAGAATTGATAAAGACAGACATCTTTCACACTTACTATCTTCAGGATAATCACCATTGATGTACATGCAACATGCATTTATAATTCATACATCAATGCACTGTATAATTCAGGTGACAGGTGTACAAACATGTTCTAATTCAATTAAATATGACATAGACAGTCATTGATTGTATAATTATGCAAATGAGATATTACTACACCATCATTTATATGCACAACCTTAGTTAGCCCGCTGAAAATGATGACGCTAATTGGAAATAATCTAATTATTTCACAGTTCACACCTCACATACAAAGATACTCAACGAACTTTCATCAAACATTGCTTGGTAAGTTGATGAACAAATAAGAAGATGTAGTCCAATACAAAAACTTTATATGGCTGAGGTCTAAGTACTAGTAATTAAACTGCACCAGAATTATGACAGAATACTTCCTGAAGTTCGCAAACATATTAAGTTTTATCTATATTGCACCTTAAAAACAGCGACAATGTTCATAACAAATTAATCATAGAGTATACCAGTTTTTACTCTTCGATAAGCGTAAGTGTTGGAAATTAATTTTGGCTTTTTTCACTACATATCTTGAAGATACCATTCAATGCCAAGGTTAATTTCTTAACTGTGACTTGGCAAAAAAACTCAATATCGGCAGGAACAAGACACATGTTCATTTTACAATACAAAATGTAACAATAATATCTATACTACAATATACAATATCATTCATGCACTAAAAAACTTTTATAATATAAATGCAGGACTATCTTAAAAACAGGCCAGGAGCTACAAATAATTTTTAACCTTCAAGAGATCAGGCTCAAGAAGAAATAGACAATTCAAGATATTTTGACATTAAATTTACAAATACAAGAGCTATTATCCATTCAATATGAATGAGATCTTGAAGGATGGTTTGAAAAACTCATGATGTTTCGCCATACCTTTCTCTAATATTCTTCCCCCAGCGTAACAGTACTGAGCGTAACAATGTCAAATCATTGTAAAAACCGCCAAATGGCCTCGGAGTACTTACTTACTATCTAATCAACAGACCACTACGACGGTCAAATTATTGCGATGGTTTTATTTAGAGTGGCACTTCAGCAATTGATATAACGCACTCAACTAAATCATGCAAATAGTGCGAATAATACAACTGGTCATTTTCACTCCAAGAATGTCTTACTAATAGTATCTTACCGGCTTGCTTAGCATCTCTTCACCTACACTGATTGAACCATAGCTAAGAAAACAACTTTATCTTATCAACCAATCCTATGATTTCTATCGGATACTTCTGGATCAAAGACAGTTCAACAACATTTAAATTTTGGGAATTCAATATCACAAAATCGATACGCTAAGCACTATAGATATATACATAATGCATTTCTGAAAAGACTAAAATTGATACCATCATCCGGGTGTATTGTCTTGATGACTTTGCAGCATTTCCTTCTTCATATCACACATCAATCTAAATTCATTTTGACCTCTAGGACAATGTATTTCCCGACCTCTAGGACATTGTATTTTCCAGAAAGAACTTGGAAGACCCCAGTAACAAACGGATCAAGCTGATTAGACTTCACAGATCCTGAAGACACAAGTGCTCTTGAAAATTAAAAATCTGTGAAGACACACTCTTGAGAAATAAACAATCTTTTTGTTTATCTATCATGACACAACAATTGCCTGTTTTTATCTTAAATTCCTCAGTTCATCAAAAGATTGGAATTATCCAAATACCACGATACTCCTGATATACATTTGTATTCCAAAGCCAAAATATATAATGACCAAAAAATTCAGATTGATTAATTTTGCATTCAGATGCAGCTCATTGACAGAGGCACAAATTCTTACATTATGTCAAATTTATGTGATAATAAAACAAAGAGTCATGATATCACACATGACAACATTATCAAGGTTACCAAAAACAAGGTCGTAGTTCCTGAAAAACAATTTCGACACCACAAAATCCTCAAGATCCTTAAGAGGAGCCTCAGGAGCAGTTTGTACTCTTACCAAGCTCTAGCTGCCACACAACCTGTCTGTAAGCTTTTAACATGACAATTACAGAGTAAGCAATCCACTCATGGTACTCACCTCAACGAAAACACATCAATGGATGCCAAAGACGTCACTCAGATGTGTAAATTGCTTAATTGCAGCACTTCAGATGTTCAGATTACGAACAACAGTCCGGAATTAACACAAAACGCTCATCTGGCTGTCCAAAAAGAGCTCTCTGTCCCGTAGATCATCAGATCTGATATTGATCTTCAAACCGTTCAGTGCGTTCTTATCACCAATCAAGTCTTGTTCACACCACGGATGACCACGTGCACAATTTACAACGCATTGTGATTGTCAGCTGATAACAACAACAAGCACTTGGAGGTAGCCAAGAAACACCAGTAAAAGGTAAATTTCAGTGACCTGTCAGAACCATTCGGAGTAAAAATATTTCATATTCTAATTCTCCTGTTGTTATAATAGGACAATACTGAATAGGTCTATTCTGAGAGACTGAGACAATTCCTAAATCGCATTTGCAACTATACCATTACCAATTCCATAGTGGTTCACTGATTCTTCAAACTAAGCTACCATAAAATGTTTGACTGCTGGGACCACATGGACAGTCTTCTAGGTTTTGTTACAAGTTCATAAAGACAGATTAAACACAAAATTTATAATGAAGCTCGTTATCTAAAAACAGAAAGCCACATTGATGGATGGGTGATTGGGGCCTGAAGTCCTGTATTTAAGCACTTGATGGGCTAATTAGGACAGGAGGAGGACACAGCAATGAGGCGAAGGATGATTGAAACAGCTGTCCAACATAAAGCACATTGAAATTCAGTCAGTGAATACCTATGCCATATACCAGCAGTCATTTGAACATCACTCAATGAAGACATGGGCAACTGATGATTCAAAATCTCTGTGAGTCATCAGGTATGACTCAAGGACACACAATGCCACTTGAGCATATTTAAAGAACCATACAAACAAACAGATCACTCACCATGTCTAATGATATCGTTCTGCAGAAAACACCTCCCCTCCTTCAAGGCTTCATCTTTGTCAGCAAACTCCTTTATTGAAACGAGCCAGTTGATCAGCTGATCCCCGAAGAAACTATTTGGATATGGTTTGCCATTCAACTCATGGCTAGTCATCACAGACGCTTTTTTCTCAGCTACCAACCTGGAAGATTGAAGAGATAATGGATCATGATTCAGACAACTTTAAATCAAGTTACAAAAACGTCATATAATTTAAGTCCAAAATAAAATCTATGAGTCCTGCTCCACTTATGAAAGCACTGTATTGTGTACATATTCATTTTGAGATGAGAATAAAATCTGAATAAGTTACAGAATCCCAAATTGTACTAAATGTAGCAGGATGAATGTTAATATGGTTAACATTTTCAAAAATTGTGCAGGCATGTATAACCATAAAGGGATCAAACTTAAACCATTAGACACGCACATATTACTGATATTAGTTAATTAAAGTTGACAATGTTCACAATCATTTTGGCAGTATCAGATCTTTGTCATGTAAGACAAAACACTATTTCTGCAAAAAAGCCAGAAATTACTTAGAAAACCTTTGTAATGATGAAACCACTTCTGAGAATCTTACCTATTGTACAGCTTTTGACCCCTTAAAAATATAGCAACATCTTCATGCCATGGGAATGTACCATCATCTTTCCTAAACCGGTAATACTGTACATCGTCTCTGAACTGCGAATCATCATTAACTGCAAAATAAAATGATATCAAATTTAAGGTGGCTCGATACTCGTGAACTTTCCAAGATAGGATTTTTTTTAAATAGTTTAGAATGGTCCAAAATATAGTTTGTAGCAAGGATATGTAAAAAAAGGGGGTCGCAACCAGCCTTTTTCTCAAAGTATTTGAGGTTATGTACAAGAAAGTCATTTCACACAAACCTGAAAAACTCAATTTTTTCCTTAACTTTTTTACTGTGAACTTTACCCTGTCATTCAGTGGTCATGCATCCCATATTATTCAATGAAGCATGAAATTAAAGAAAACACTTCAATGGAAATGCTGATTACAATTTCAAAGAAATATATTTAGTTTAAAGGGCTTTCATAGGGGCTCGGAATCAAAATATTGATTTTGACAATTTTAACTTTTTTTATAAACAATGGCGCTAAAAAAAATTGGCGAGATAGGATTTCTCATTTCTTTGTCATTTATTTCCAAATATTGTGAGGAACAATAAAATGCATAAGAGAAGGTTTCCTACCGCGATGGATTTTGATATACAAATTTATTTATATCTCAAAGTCATTTTTGAGAAATTAGTCCTGCCTGCCGAAAATCGCCTGTAAAGATTTTCTATTGCGAGTATCAAGCTGAAACTCCGGCTGTATGTAGTCCTCTTCACAGCGCATCTAATGCTTTAAACAAGAAGTCTCTAACCCAATAGAAGTACCGCAAATTGCAAACGAAGCGGCCGACTCATGAAATTCTCATAATTTAAAAAAGTTGACAGCAGAGATCAGCTGCAATGTTGACGTTAGGATAGATACGGCCTGCCTGGCTGTGCGGAAATGTGCGCTCACTACCACTTCGCACGAGTAGTGAGCCACCTTAAAGAGGATATTTTACACTACGAAATGACATCATCAACTAAAGTGGTAGGCCTATACATTACATTTTAGTTGAAAAGATGAAAAACATCTCAGATTATATTAAATCAATATTAAATGATTATTACTGACCTTGATGGAATACATTGTTTTCTAACAATATGTTCATAAGATAGACAGCTGTCTCCTTGTCTGGGGCCTGTCGTGTTTTCAATAACCAATCGACCGTATCACTGCCAATAAAGCAGCAGCTGTAGTTACGCAATAAATAACGCCTATCTTTGATGAGGTGAGGATTATCTGTGTGCATGTAAATCCTGAAACAAAGAAAATTGACCTTATGAGTACACGGTACACTTACTATACCAACAATATCTGCAATGTGTAAACTGTATCAAGATCTTAGGATCAAGATTCATTGATCTGATAACAACAATAACAAAAGATGGCTAAGCCTCAATCAATTTCAACAAGTATGGTTGTTTGAAGGCAGTAAATTGAACTGGTGAACTTCTAATGAATAACCTGTTTATTATCTAATTATTGAAGCGGAGTCAAAAATGATTCATCACTGACTAAATCAGTGAAATGGTTCAGTGTAACTGTTGTTTACTTTGATTTAGGGGCAGATCCTATACCAGACTATTCAGTGGCATACTTAAGAAATTAGCAACAGGAACTACACTAGCATATGGCCAGAATACAGAAGATGCGCAATTTGCCACATTCCTCATTTTCTCAAGAACACGTGGCTTCCAGCAGAAAAAGCAATGTTGTTCAGCATGGTTGTGAATGAATTGTCAAAAGGACAGTTCTATAACTTTGACTTCCTAAGTACAGAGACCACCCAACACTCAATTCAAGCATTATCATGTTGGTGGGACCAAGAAAATCTGATCAACACATAAATTGTGTATTAGACAATTCAATACACAAACGGCACACCCATGTAAACTCAGTAGCAGTGCTGGTAATCCCATTTTGTTTGCAAACACTGAAACCACGTGTGAGAGTCTGTCACCTTGTCAGGTCAATACTTCGTTGGGATACCCTCCATAATCCACATTTTAGCATAAAAACAAGCACAAGAACGACCTCTAATGAACTAAACATTTTGATACCTTAATTGTTCTCCAATCAGCAAGATATCTCCGATTGAAGCGCAGCATTTTGGTTTTCTGTCATGCCAGACCTCCATGTTTTGACGAGTAATGATTTTCACACACGAGCACCTGAGCGATACTCATCACGTGTTCTGCTCCGCCTACACGTGACCTGGTTTTGGTGTTACATGATCAAATTTATCGAAAACCAGTCAGAAAATTCACGAGAACGGCCACGGATTTATCCGTGAGTATCAAACGAGCAGAACAAGATGCACCAACAAGCAACTCGTCAAAATTTTCACTGATAATTAATTCAAAGGAAAGTAACGAGTGCAATTTATCGTGGAAAGTCAGCGGCCAAACAAGTCTCGCGGAATGTGTCTATGAAAATTTCGCGGGAAATTTCTGAAGACAACAACATGACAGGCAAGCATGAACTGATGAGGTTGCTTCGATAGTTCAAACTGTGATATCTTGGACAAACAGAGCTTCATTGAGATGGCAACTACACAGTCTGATTGTGCGGTTGATCGGTGAGTTAATTGCACTTTGGCAGTCTGGCTAATTAGACCAACGCGAGTCCAGCACTGGCAGCACAACACAATGTCAACATGGTCAATGTCTATATTGTGGATTCAACAGTTCAGTCATATCAGGCCTCAGGGCCACTTGCTAAGAGAATGATGATAGTCCATGTTAAAAACTAAGAGTAATTTGATGCCTCTGTTTTCATTAAGCTCTATGTTTGGAATACCTCGATGAATTCATCTACCTTATCTATTTTGATATTTTTTGGCTCCCCAAGGAACTGAGGAAATCAGCAAGTGGACCTGACTGGATTAGATCATAGTAGATAGATGGAGTACCATTCCCAGAATGATGAACAGATGAAGTCTTTTTGATAATGGCATTATCTAAGCACCACATGAAACATGGAGACAAGTGTCAGATTCTCTGTGCGGTCAATAAGGCGACAAACCAACTGGGCGACATCGGCAATGGTGTCCCTATGGGGTGCATGGGAGGGGGGCGGGGGGCACGTGCCCCCTCATAGTGGACCTGTGCCCCCTCCCCAGTTGTGCCCCTCCCCCCCCAATATGAACTTCCCAGCTTTGGCAGAGAATTGTGTGCTATAAAACAGGGTCCCCACCAGACAGGGAAAACAGGGAAAATGGTTTAAAAAAATTCCCTGCAGGGAAAAATCAGGGAATTTGAAATTTGGCCTAAAATTCAGGGAAAACACAGGGAATTTGGTTTTACAAGGATTACTGCGTGAAAAAAAAGCCCTCTATTTAAGAAAAAGCTGTAAAATTTATAGTTATTGGTTTCCGATTAGTGGCGATGACATGATGATAAGGCCGAGTAATGCCGAGAAAACATCCGGTGAAGCAGGGAAAATTCAGGGAAAATACATGGAATTTGCTTGTCAAATTTCGGTGGGTACCCTGTAAAAGATCCCTCACATGGGGTAAATTGTAAATCATCATCACCATAAATGTGTAACATGTTGAGGATTCCCATTCTTTTCTATCTCATAAATGAACTCTCGTGAGCACCCAGAACTGGGCATAGAGGGCTGCGCCAGTGCGTTTACCATATCTATCTTTGTCTATAGATCTATTAATTCACCTTCAATAAAATGAAAATCTTACTATACATTTAATTTTGTATAGCTCTACTTCTACTGGACAGTAAAATCTAGGGATGCACAAAACAAGTCACACAGCCTTCATTAATTTTAATCGACTCTTCATTGTATTTTGAGTTTGTCATTTTCTTCTCAAATGTCATTACCGAAAAGTTGTGACTAAAATGCCCTGGTACTCAGCATGACAATATTGTCTCAAGTATGTCCCTTGTCTTCTTTAGCACGCAATTGAATTGATTATTCACTTGGAAATAGCAACAACAATTAAGATATTTATTTTCATAATTATTTCTTAATGACTCAAATTATAACATGTGTGTAAACTTTTACCATGTCTTTTTATTTGTCAGGACGTTGGAGGAAGCTGAGACAATTCTGCAATATGCAAAACTTGGACCCGGTGATGTCATGTCCACAGTTCAGTGTTTGGGGTTCACTCAGCAATTAGAAAATGATTCACTGAGACTCCTTGAAGTAGATCAGACGGTGTTGGATTCTTTGAGCAATGGAGATGAGTAAGTCTGACGTGTTCTTCTGTTTAGAATTGACAGTATATTGTTTTGCCAGGATTTTTCTAGAATGAAAACAACTTTTTGCATTGGAAATAACCAAGTTATGTGGCTGAGTGCTTGAAGTCCCCCCTGCTCCGCTGAAGGTCTTTGTCTGCGTGGCTTTGAACCCCGGGTGTGTGGAATCTGAAATTTTCAGTGAACCTTCATGAGCAAAATCCCAGCTGGATGTTGTTTCGTTGAGACGTGAAATTGGCAGCCCCTTGTATCAGTGTCTGTGCTGGGAAAGTAAAATATCTCTCGCATGGGGTAAATGTGTAACATGTTGAGGACTCCTGCTCTCTCTCCCATCTCATCATCAACCCTCGTGGGCGCCCAGAACTAGGTTTAAAGGGCTGCGCTTACCATGTCTATCTATCTATCTATCTATCTATCTATCTATCTATCTATCCAGGGTTCCCACTCAACCTGGAAAACCGTGAAAACCTGGAAATTTGGGTTGTGCTTTTCCCGGTCTGGAAAAACCTGGAAAATGTGATGTTTCCACCAAAAACCTGGAAAAAGTCTGGAATTTGGGGTTCTCTTGCCAAAATTGAAACGGTCAAACAAATTGTGGACTTTGACGACTGTCCGGGGCGCAAAATCAGTTTTAAAGAATTGCAGGTTTAGGCCTTGAAAATTGGTTTTGGCAGCCTTGAAAAACCTGGAAAAAACCTTGAATTTGAACTTTGCAAAAGAGTGGGAACCCTGTCTATCTATCTTTCTATCTTTCTATCTATCTATCTCTATCTATCTAATTATAATAGAATGAATTTTTATAGCGCCAATTCCAGAGAGCTGCTCATTAGCAGGGAGTCACCAGTGACTATAAGCACTCCCCCAGCAAATCAGCCTATTCAAATCACTAAAATACCAAATTGCCCAGAAAATTTCATATTTGCTAAATTATTGTTTGTGCACAATTTATGATGCCAAATGCCTATTCTGAAGTATTCATTTGGACAAGCCTTCTAAAATAATCCTATTTCCAGAGTCCAAACCAGTTTTTAGCCTGGCTCACCAGGCTAATTCAGGAGTAATGGTCTGAAAATATTGTCTGTCAACTCTACTGTTCAATAAGGCCACACCAAAATAATTTTATGGATGACGGAATCGCCGCTCCTAGAATTGTGAATTTAAAATTAAAATTAATTTCAAAATTAATTTTGCGCCCGCATGGATTTAGAGAGCCTGGGAAAAAAAATAATTTTTTCCAACTCAAATGAACACAAAAACACAACCACTGGGTGTAAAAAAATGGTAGACCCCATTTTAGAAATCGCAGATTATGCTGAGTTTGCTCAAAGCAGATTAGTAGTTGTATGGATGACTTTTAAATGTTTTAAAGACAGTTAAAAAAATTAATTGTTGGAATTAATCAGAACCATTGATCATTTGTTTCGATGAGCACAAAGTTTCTCTCTCTCTTGCCTTGGCAACTCTAACTTCACTAATTCTCTTTTTGCCTTTTCTTTATCAATTTGAATGCCTGCTACCTGTTTTACCTGCCTCAGTTAGGTAGGTATGGTAAGTGCAGCCCTCTAAGCCCAGTTGACTGTTGAGAAAAGAGCCCTGAATATGCTTCACATTCATCTGATGTGAGAGATCTTTACTTGCCCAGTATAGACACAGCAACAATGAGGCTTGAAGAAGCCACAAATTTAAAGACATATTAAGAATTATTTATGGATCTATCTCAATATAAAGAAATTATTTTAACCATTGTTCATTAGCAAATATAACACTAAAACAGGTTTTCTTTTTCGGAAAAACACTGAAAAAAATAATCATACTTCTAATTTAAATACCAATGGTAAGAACAATTATATGATACATAGTAATCTTAATCATATTGTTTGGAAATCACCTATCTATTTCCTTGAATAAGTTAATAACAATTCATTTAAACAAATTTAAAATGATTTGGAAGCTTGTAAATCGCAAATATTTCAAAAAGCAAGAAAGGTCAACTAGAAGGTCATAATGACATTAGAACAACTAGTCTGGTTGGACAGCTGGCAAACCACAGACACTCATTGCTAAAAGCTGTCACTGACAGTCACTCACTTTTAAGTCTTCAACCTGGGAATCGAGCGTCATGAAGACCTTTTAAATTTTTCGCTCGCTCAAAATGTGCACCTTTTCGCAAGGTAAATTTTAAATTTAAAAAAAATTATTCGCTCGCTTGCATTTAGGCATTTATTTGAAAAGTTGGGCCAAAAAGGTCCCCAGGAGCAAAAAAGTGAATCTCTGAATCCCGATAATCTGATATGGCAATTGTTTAGTCCAAGTGGTCCCTGTTATGGAAAAAGTAATTTTGGGGTCAACAGGTCACTGGATTTTTCATTAAAATTCCCTGAAAAATTAGTAAATTGGTCACACAATAGTCACAACAGTCACACTAAAAAACCATCACAACAGTCACACAAAAATGTCACATCAGTTTATTTTGGCTAAAAAGTTGCTGACATGAACAGTCATGACAGTACCCTGACCATTAAACAAATTAGCCTAGCTGAGGGCTTCACATATAGGCATTTATTTGAAAAGTGGGGCTAAAATGGTCCCCAGGAGCAAAAACGTAAAATCTCTGAAAACAGGTAATCTGACATGGCAGCTGTTTAGTCCAAGTGGTCCCTGTTCTGGAAAAAGTCATGTTGGGTTCAATAGGTCACAGGATTTCTCATGAAAATTTCTTTAAAAATTTGTAAAATAGTCACACAATAGTCACAACAGTCACACCAAAAAACAGTCACGATAGTCACAGAAAACAGTCACTTCAGTTACTGTTTTTGCCAAAGTACAATGAACCGCAACACAAGCAGGGGCCACCAGATGTAAGTGAGGTACATGAGAGGAGAGCCTGGAGGAGAGGTGGGAGGCAGGATGAGGATGCAGCAATGAGGTAAAGGATGATAAAATCTGCCCTCCAACACCTAGGTGACCAGGCAAGAGACGGATTCTAGATAGGGCCTATGGACCCAGCAGTTGGCAGCCCAGCATACTGTCGCTGATTTAACCCCTCTCCCCTATTACAACATCATTGAAGTCAAAGATGTAGAGACTAAAATTGTGATTCTCATTACTGAGACCAGATGGTCACTTATGCCTTGACATTTATATATATATTATCAATCACAGTTACATAGCATTAGGTGTGTCTTTCATGACTGTGACTATGGTGACTGAAAAAATTAAGCTTTTTCTTTGAAAGCAGCCTTTTTCTTTGAATTCACATTCAAGAATAATGTGACAGACCCCAAACTTTCAGACTGTGAAATGTGACTTTAATTATAGTGATTCTGGTGACTGAATAACTGTATTTGCCAAATGACAATCATGTGTTCATTTAGGCATTTATTTGAAAAGTGGAGCCAAAAAGGTCCAGGAGCAAAAAAGTGAATCTCTGAATTCCGATAATCTGATAGTGCAAATGTTTCGTCCAAGTGGTCCCTGTTATCGAAAAAGTCATTTTGGGGTCAACAGGTCAAAAATTAGTAAATTGGTCACGCAATAGTCACAACAGTCATGCAAAAAAACCATCACAACAGTCACTTAAAACAGTCACTTCAGTATTATTTTGATGAAAATGTGCTGCATGAACAGTCACAACAGTTTCCTTTAGGACTATGACCATGAGCCAGTATAGGTGAGATAGTGACGAGTTCATAGTCCATCACGGTTATTTTTCAGGAATATTTCTTTCTTAATTTTCTCCAGAATACATTGTAAAGTTGACAACATATTAGCCTTGGCACCTGTCGATCTTATACTGTAGTGTCCCAAACTTGAGTTTCAGGTGGCAAGGTGTTACTTTATCATGTTACTTGCACATGACTGGAAATAGTCACACTTCAGGGCCGCAATGTAGGCTGACAAGAATCCTTGGGGAGAGGGGGGGGGGTACGGGGGGTGGGGGTACATTCTGATCCGGAAGCATGCATACACATCCGAGAAAAATGCAGAAACAATATACTCTCAATATCACTGGCACAAGGCAAGACATTGCCATTGCTACAGCAATGAATGTACTCTAACAAATTCTGTAGGAGTGTATCTTTTGCACGCATAATTTCTAAAAAGTGGTTGTCAAAGGGCAAGGCATTGTAAGTTGCCTTAGTCACGATAAAGAACGTTGCATTACATGTTCTGTCGGGTTGGAATCATTCACATACATAACATAAATGTGGAAAGGCAAATCATTTTTTTGTCACCATGGTCACATCAATAAATGTCACATCACAGAGTCTGTAGAATTGTGTGTTTGGAACCGGCAAAATTATAAAATTTACCGTCAGAATGCACGGTATTATTCAATTCCTGTAGACACAGCAAATAAAGTTGTATTAGATGGTCTGTTAGTTTGGAATTAGTCACATACTTTATTTCAGTATCTAGACAAGTCATTATTTAGTCACCATAGTCACAATAATGAATGTCACATTACACGGTCTGCAGGAGCGTATGTTTTCCACCAGTATAATTCTAAAATTTAGGTGTCAGAAGGGAAGGCGATATTAGTTGCTACAGATACAGCAAGTGAAGTTTTCGTTATATGGTCTACCTGTTGGCAGTCAGTCAGATGCTTTATATCAATATTGGAAGGTAAGACATTATTCAGTCACCATAGACAAAGTCTGTTGAATCTTATGTCTGGCACCAGTAGAAGTGTCAAGTATGAGGTATTACTTAGTCATATTCAATTTGGAACTAGTCCATATGCTTTTCTTTGTATCGAAAGGAAATTCAATAGCAATTTAAGTCACCATAGTCACAGAAATTAATATAACATTACAAGGACTGAAGGAGTATATGTTTGGTACCAGTAAAATTCTAAAATATGGGTGTCAGAAGGGAAGACATTATTAGTTATTATTGTCACAATAAAGAAAGTTGCATAACATGGTTTCGTGGGTTGCAATCAATCACATAATTAATGTAAATATAAAAAGGCAAGTTATTTTAGTCACCATAGTCACAGGAAAGAATATCACATTACAAGGTCTGTAGGGGTGCATGTTTGGCTCAAGTATAATTGAAAATTTGGGTGTCAGAAAGGAAGAAATTATTAGTAGTTACACTAAAGAAAGTTGCATTACATGGTAACTTCGGTCGCAATCAATCACACAGTCAATGTAAATAGCGAAAGACAAGTAATTTTTAGTCATCATAGTCACAAGAATAAAAATCACATGACAAGGGCTCGAGCATAATTCAAAAATTTTGGTGTCAGAAAGGAAGAAATTATCAGTCATCATAGTCACAATAAAGAAAGTTGAATTACATGGTCAGTTGGGTTGCAATCAATGACATAGTTAATGTAAATAGCTGAAGGCAAGTGATCTTTTAGTCACCATAGTCACAGTATGCCTAATATATGTTTGGTACCAGCAAAATTCTAAAAATGTGGGTGTCAGAAGAGATGATATTATCAGTCATCATAGTCACAATAAAGAAAGTTGAATTACAAGGTCAGTTGGGTTGCAATCAATGACATAGTTAATGTAAACAGCTGAAAGCAAGTGATCTTTTAGTCACAATAGTCACAGTAGGCCTAATATATGTTTGGCCCCAGCAAATTTCTAAAAATATGGGTGTCAGAAGAGATGATATCATCAATCATCATAGTCACAATAAAGAAAATTGAATTACATGGTCATTGGGTTGCAATCAATGACATAGTTAATGTAAATAGCTGAAGGCAAGTGATCTTTTAGTCACCATAGTCACAGTAGGCCTAATATATGTTTGGTACCAGCAAAACTCTAAAAATGTGGGTGTCGGAAGAGATGATATCATCAGTCTACATAGTCACAATAAAGAAAGTTGAATTACATGGTCAGTTGGGTTGCAATCAATGACATAGTTATTATCCTTCCAAAAAGTACGTAGAAAGTGATTTTTTTCATGTAAGGTGGAAGTGTGACATCATATGGCAGTTCCCATAGGTTAGCATTGGAAATCAGGCGTTCCATGTGAGGTCACAGGTTGTTCAGCCAATCATTGCTCACTCTGCATAGTATGTCATATCAAACCTGTGAGGTAGTATACCAGCATATGACTACATGCCATGTGTGTAAAAATGAAACACATTCAGTTGTGGCCTGCAGTGGCACATCTAGAAATGACATGGGAGGAGGAATGTTAATCTTTGGCCTGAGGGGGGAGGCATGCCCCTCAATGTTGAACCAAGGGCACACAAAAAAGATTGCTCATGATTTCGATATAGTTTTTGATCACAGAGTTGATCCTCCCTCCCTTCCCCAGAAGAGTTAATCCATCCATAAAAAATGTGCAGATGTGTATCCCCTTCATGAGACACCCTAGCTGTGCCACTGGCAGCAAACAGTAAACAAAATTCAGATCAGGCAGCTTATGAGTGACAGTTGTTTATTGATTCACACAGCTTGTAATCTTCTTCTTTCACTCGGTTATGCTTCATGGCACTCTCATACTATGTCATATACCATATATGGCAATTCTGTACACTACATCATGTGCCAACACTACATCATACTCCACACCTCAGCCAATCACGATGCCCCATCTGTGTGAGGTCACATTTTTGGAAGGATAATAATGTAAACAGCTGAAGGCAAGTGATCTTTTAGTCACCATAGTCACAGTAGGCCTAATATATATTTGGCACCAGCAAAATTTTTAAAAAATGGGCGTCAGAAGAGATGATATTGTCAGTCATCATAGTCACAATAAAGAAAGTTGAATTACATGGTCAGTTGGGTTGCAATCAATGACATAGTTAATGTAAATAGCTGAAGACAAGTGATATTTTAGTCACCATAGTCACAGTAGGCTCACAGTAGGCCTAATATATGTTTAGCACTAGCAAAGTTCTAAAAATGTGGGTGTCAGAAGAGATGATATCATCAGTCATCATAGTCACAGCAAAGAAAGTTGAATGACATGGTCAGTTGGGTTGCAATCAATGTCATAGTTAATGTAAATAGCTGAAGGCAAGTGATCTTTTAGTCACCATAGTCACAGTAGGCCTAATATATGTTTGGTACAAGCAAAACTCTGAAAATTTGGGTGTCAGAAGAGATGATATCATCAGTCTACATAGTCACAATAAAGAAAGTTGAATTACATGGTCAGTTGGGTTGCAGTCAATGACATAGTTAATGTAAACAGCTGAAGGCAAGTGATCTTTTAGTCACCATAGTCACAGTAGGCCTAATATATGTTTGGTACCAGCAAAATTCTAAAAACATGGGTGTCAGAAGAGATGATATCATCAAACATCATAGTCACAATAAGGAAAGTTGAATTGCATGGTCATTAGGTTGCAATCAATGACATAGTTAACGTAAACAGCTGAAGGCAAGTGATCTTTTAGTCACCATAGTCACAGTAGGCCTAACATATCTTTGGCACTAGCAAAATTTTTAAAATATGGGCGTCATAAGAAATGATATTGTCAGTTATCATAGCCACAATAAAGAAAGTTGAATTACATGGTCAGTTGGGCTGCAATCAATGACATAGTTAATGTAAACAGTTGAAGGCAAGTGATCTTTTAGTCACCATAGTCACAGTAGGCTCACAGTAGGCCTAATATATGTTTAGCACTAGCAAAGTTCTAAAAATGTGGGTGTCAGAAGAAATGATATCATCAAACATCATAGTCATAATAAAGAAAGTTGAATTGCATGGTCATTCGGTTGCAATCAATGATATAGTTAATGTAAATAGCTGAAGGCAAGTGATCTTTTAGTCACCATAGTCACAGTAGGCCTAATATATATTTGGCACCAGCAAAATTTTTAAAATATGGGCGTCATAAGAAATGATATTGTCAGTTATCATAGCCACAATAAAGAAAGTTGAATTACATGGTCAGTTGGGCTGCAATCAATCATCATCATCATCATCAAAATACTGCCACAACATCAAGACTGATGACTAATGTGGAGGCGCAATGCGTTTGTTAGTAAAGAAAGAAAGTGATAGTAGAGAAGTAGTGTTATATACAGTATATACAGAAAAGGAGACAATGGAATGACATAGTTAATGTAAACAGTTGAAGGCAAGTGATCTTTTAGTCACCATAGTCACAGTAGGCTCACAGTAGGCCTAATATATGTTTAGCACTAGCAAAGTTCTAAAAGTATGGGTGTCAGAAGAGATGATATCATCAGTCATCATAGTCACAATAAAGAAAGTTGAATTACATGGTCAGTTGGGTTGCAATCAATGACATAGTTAATGTAAATAGCTGAAGGCAAGTGATCTTTTAGTCACCATAGTCACAGTAGGCCTAATATATGTTTGGTACCAGCAAAATTCTAAAAATATGGGTGTCAGAAGAGATGATATTGTCAGTCATCATAGTCACAATAGAGAAAGTTGAATTACATGGTCAGTTGGGTTGCGATCAATAACCTAGTTAATGTAAACATCACAAGGCTATAATGTGTGTGGGTTTGCAATCAGGATTCAGTAACATTCTCAAAATAATTTTCCAAAAAGCTAGACGAGTTATCACCAGAGTCACAGTACTAGATGTAGTCATATGTGACATTTCATGGACTATAGGTTTAGAATCAGCCACATTCACAACACTGACAAGGCAATATTTAGTCACCAAAGTCACAGAAAAGAAAGCCAACATTTATGAGTGTAGTTGACTTTGGTATAACGGGAGGTTCACAATAGACATTAGTGTGGTGCCTCTGATATGGAACTTACAGAGTCTTGGTTGAAATATACAGAAAGTACATTAATAAGCTTGCCCCATGAGCTGCCAGCTCTGCTTATATTTAACCTGGTTGAAATAGAAATATCTGCCCAGAGAATCTCTCTACGGGACTGAGAATAATCTGGTGATTTGAAAAGTACATATTCATTCATTTACACTTGAAACATTGAAGAAAACTGTTGCCTGTCAACAAGACTCCATAACTGTTTCTGTTACTGCATGTTGTGGCTGTTAAAATAGTTATCATTGTGATTGTGTTATTATATTATTCTGTAACATAACATTTCCCTGATATTTTCAGCCAATGCCCAATAGGTTTAAAGGGTATATAGGGAAGAATGTGGAAATGTCGGGAAATACAGGTGCAAGCCAAATCCTAATGTAGCCTACTAAGTTAACATACCTTTAAACTATCTTAACCTGACGATTTAAATATAGGCTAAGAGCTGTCTATAGAACTTCATTGAAAGAATATTTGAATCACAGCATAATTAACTGTTGTAATAATCCCTTTCACTACTTGTTCACCAGACAATCATTAAATAGGCAAAAAGAAGCCTTTAAAAGACGGTCATGTAATCCAAGGTGTAATAAAGATATGAGCTGAATGGGTATCGAAAAAATACCCTTGAATATGCTCAGAAACTTACTCTGTTTACATAAAAAAGATTGGGATTTTATTATTTTTACATCAAAGCATTGAGAAACCAACCCCCTGCCCCCTCTGGATCCGCTACTGCTGAGACATGGCCATTGCATAGTCTCTCACGGTAATAGATCTTTGCCACAATATTTAGAATAATACAGTCACAATGATCACTCTAATATCTCCATTAATATTATCTTAAGCCCACTGTTTGTATTTTTAAAGTTTCGTATTATGTTTAGCTATCAGACAGAAAGATAAATTGTTAGCTGGTTGCTGTGTTTGAAACAGTTGCAAAATTGTCAGACAGACGCACCAGGTATTGAATTTACAATATGTATTTTTTTAAATCACTGTGAGTAGCTGCTTTCTAGTACTGAATAGTACTAATAATATATCAGGCTGATAGCAGTACAAAATATAACAAAATCCTAAGTCCAAAATAACTAACACATGCATTCTGAGGCTTAAAATCATTAATAAACCACTCTGGACTCTGGTACAAGGAACCACATGAAAATTCTATTTCATGGGTAGACTTGCAAGGAGTGACCCCCTGGCACTGTGTAGCCAGGCTGACCACGGGAAAGTCGGCCCAATGTTTCAGGAGGGGGAGGCACTATCAATAATAGAGAATTGTATTAATTTTCTTAATTATATGTAATCTATACATAAAAAATATATATAACAGTAGGCAGACGATTTGTAGACAGAATTGCAATCAACAATGGCAATCATTAATTGCAATCAACAATGGCAATCACTGTGAGCAGTGTTTTACTTTCAAAGACATGACAGTCACTCCACAATCACGACAGTCACCATAGAAGATCACAATGATCACTCTCATGTTTTTCAGAGTTGGACTTAGTCATTTTTAGACAATTTACTACAGCGTGAGGTACGTTACACTGGTTTGAGGGGTCACTGCTGAGTGAATAATGACTAAAGGAATGTACTTTGACTTTTCCAAGTAAGATGGGACCCAGTACTACAAAAATAAAATATATTGCCATTGGTTAATGTGGTTTTAGTGGTGAGAAAATACACTAATGTCACTTGTTGAATAGTCACACCAAGGTGTGACAGTTGTTTTTTGATCTTTTTGCCCTGGAAACCAATAGTAGACCATTTTTCAAAAATTACCTGATATTTTTTTATTTTACCTCAAGGCATTAGAGATCATGTAAAGTGATTGTTTTTGTTTTAAGCTTTATGGGGGGAAAATGCCAGCCTCTCAAAATAGGGTCTAAAAAACGGGGACCTTTTAATTTAACTCCATTTGTGATCATTTTTGAGCCTCATTTAGTGAAAACATGGATAAGAAGTATCATTATATTTTTTCGTGATATTCCTATCCGTCTTCTTTCAGAAAAGTCATAAAACAAGGTAATTGGATAATTCACTGCCGGGCAGTGACTGTTTTAGTTCTGGACCCACTTTTCAAATAAATGCCTTTATGCCTAGTCAATGTTGAGAATGTGACCGATTGAATTCCTGAATATCATAAAGTGTGACTGTCGTTACTGTGACTATGGTGACTAAATAATATCTTGTCAATTATCTTGAAAAATCCATACCTACGTATGGCCATGAAATGTGACTTGCATTGGTGTGATTATGGTGATGTGACTACTATATCATGAATTGCCTTTTGACAATAATATTGAATTTTATCAATGCTAAATTATTCACACATCAAGTATTTTGGATCCCTTTTTACTCTGGTAAATTTCTCACCACAGCCATAGTCTTTTCTTCTTCTTTTTTTTTTCAGACTTTGAGTCTAGCTCAGTTTTCCGTATTGTTTTTCTTCCTATTTTAAATCTATCTATCTATCTATCTATCTATCTATCTATCTATCTATCTATCTATCTATCTATCCATCTCTCTTCCTATATTTGTATCATTCTATATATGATAATTGTACCCTCAACAGGCAACAGTTGATAAATAAATAAATTCAAAGACCAGTTAATTATAAATCAGTATTTTCAAAACTCAAAGGACACTGCATTATTGAGTCCCCATAGTTAATAGCATAAAAAATCAGATTAAATGGTCTGCACACTGCAGATTGGAATCAGTCATATTCTCAACATCATTGTCGAAAAGCATGGCATAGTTTGGTCACCACAGTCACAGTAATTAATGTGGCATCACTTGATCTGTTATTCCATTGTTGTCAAGACTCAAAGTACTTGATTTTCTTGAGTCATCATAGCTACAAAATTAAGACCACATTTAATAGTCTGCAATTTTGGTATCAGTCCTGTTCCCACCATCATTGTCAAAGAGCAACAAATTGTTTAATCACCAAAGTCACAGAAATGAAAGTACCATCACATTGGTCACTTTGTTTTAAATCAATATTGTCATGAACAATGGACTGGTACTGAGTCACCATGGTCAAAGCATGAACTTGATTACGAGTCAGATTACATAGCACATTTTCAACAACATATTAAAAAAGCCAGGGGTTGGGTAGTCATTATGGTCATCACATGGTCGGTTAGTTAACTTAGTTTTCAATTACACTTTGGCAAATAGGTTAGGTATCAGATACTCATTCAATAACTCTTTGGATTCATTCAGATGACTGTCTGGGGTAAATTGCATTCACATGAAGAGGTCTGGCTTCTTTGAAAAGGCAATCAGCAGTCAATTGCAATTGACAGACTCAGTCATACTGGGGTTTACCTGGATGCCAGAATTGCAATTAAGACAGTTCATTTGAATAGAAGAGCACTTTGAAAGCACTTACTAATTGCTCAACATGACAGTCACTGTACAATCACGACAGTCACAGAGAAAGGTCACAATGATCACTGTGATGTTGGACTTGGTCATTTTGGACAATTTCTTACAAGCGTGAGGTACGTTACACGAACTATCCCGTACGTTACACCACTTTGAAGGCTCATATCTCAGTGAGCATTGGCAATATCATTGAAATTCAAGTTGTATGAGAAAGATTCGATGTAGGACTACAAAAATAAAATATATTGACATGACCAAAAGTGGTTTTAGTGGCCGAAAAATGGAGTTGAGTCACTTTTACAATAGTCACACCAAGGTGTGACAGTTTGCTTTCAGACGATTTTCCCCTCAGAACTTGTATTAGACCATTTTTCAAAAATCACCTGATATTTTTTTATTGTACCTTAAGAGATGAGAAATCACATGAAGTGTTTGTTTTGGTTATGGGATGCATTGGACACAAATGGCAGCCTCCCAAAATAGGGTCTAAAAAATGGGGACCTTTTGAAACTCGATTTTTCACCATTTTTGAGGCTCATGAATTGGAAAGTGTGGTTATAAGTATCATTATATTTTTCCTTGATAGCCCTATCACTGTTATTTCATAAAAGACACAAATCATGTAAATCAGATAATTAACTTTCATACAGTGACTGTTTAAGTTTTGGCCCCACTTTTCAAATAAATGCCTATTTGAAAATCTGTCAAAAATTAATCTAAAAAATAATTTAAAAAAAAAATTCGCTCGCTCGCTCCATTTTTTTCTCCCAAAAATCCGTCATCCATAAAATTTATTTGGTGTGGCCTAACTAAAGGTTAAATATATCTGTTTTTTGTGTTTTATTGGTTTGTTAGGGTAGCTAGATGTATGGAAATTGTTTTTTTTTTGCAATTTCAAAAAATTTTTTTTTCCCAATTTTTTTTTTCCAAGATTTAAAAAAAAAAAAAAAAAAAATTCAACTTTTTTTCAATTACACTAATTTTTTTTTTTTTCAAAAAGAGGAAATCGGGCAACTTCTGTTTTTCAAATTTAAACATTTTTTGTTCCAAGATTTACAATTTTTTCCTAAATTAAAAAAAAAAAATTGTTTTCTTAGATTTAAAAAATAATAATTTTTTTTAGTTCCAAATTTTTTTCAAAGGAGGAAATTGGGCGACTTCAAGATTTGAAAAAATCGTACACATTCTTTTCTTGGTTCTTTGGATATCATTTTTTAGGCCTACATGGTACAACTACAATAACAACACTTCACTTGCCGCAATTCAGAACCACCTTTCTCTGCCATTTCCAAACCATAAAATATATAGACTTAACTATTTCACCAGCATTGCTACATATTTTGCCGTCATCACTGCCACTTGAGCCAGGCTTTGAATCCGCGGATTCTTGTTGCATAATTGAAAGACTTCTTTGTATCGAAAATTTAAGAAATATTCATTTACAATGACAATATTTTCAAGATAGTCAGAGTAATGCCTTTCAGTTTTAGTTGGTTACTTGTATTTTGGTATGGATCAGGTTGACATGACCCTAATTGTATTTTTCAGAGTGTGCATCAGAGGACATAAAGGAGATAGCGCTGTGTTATGCATTGCCGACAAGACTTACGATCTCAGGGAGGCTGAAACTTCCAACAATTTGCTCCTTCTACCTGAATGTTCCCTCGCCAGTGACATAGAAACTGAGGAAAACAAGACTATAATTCCTAGATTTGTGAGTTTTGTTAATTTCCATTGAGAACAATTCATGAATCCTCTTACATTTTGGATTAAATTGTGTACTTTGCTTTAAATCAAGTAAATGATACATGTGTTGAATCATGTTTGTTTGTAGGTTATTGCCATGAAACAGGATTATTATGAACTAAGGAAAATTCGACCAAAATTAAAAAGGATGACCGAACTTCTTTTAGAGAACATCTTTGCTGGCAAAGAACTCGAAGAAGATGACAGTCATAAGGGAAAGAAAGTAAGAATAAGATGCAGGTTATTTCACAGCATGTTTAGGGGTTGACTCTTTAATTAATATCAAGGGAACTTGGAGTTTTTTTTCTGGAAATAAATAATTTCTTGTTCAGCTTTGGAAATAAATAAAATTAGTTTTGGGCTATAAATAATTTCTGCCAGGAACATTTCTCAATAAGTTCCTGCTTGATTTTAGAATGAATGTTCTGGTACTTCCGCACGCTTGAAATAAATAATAATTGCTGCCACAGCTACCGTGACATAAATAATTATTTTAAATGGTCACCTCCTTATGTATTGACACTTGTTTTGTCCTGTCAATTATGAGCTAGTCAACATTAATTATTAAAATAAACAAGTTGCATTATCTTGGTTTAAAATCAAGTTTTATTTTGATTTGATTATTTTTCAGTACACATTTTCTGAATTGAGTGATCGAGTGCAGGCCAGCGATCAGGAATTGTTGTTGGCACTACAGAAATTAAATGCATGTTTAATAGATGGTAAGACAATTTGCAATTTCTAGAAGAAAAATGATAAAGACGAACCGTTCTTTATCCTGAAACTTCAAATAATCTTGTTTAGCTTCTGAAAAGTATTAATTTAATAATTTATAATTTACCACATCATATTTTTATGAGGTGAAATGTTACTTCAGTTTTGTAAATTATTACTTCAGAAAACAAGATGGTTAATTCGATTTCCATATATATAGCCTAGTGGTTGATAGGCATTATTGTTAGCTTTGAAATTTATTTGCAGGTTGTTGGCGTATGTTGGATGCTGATTTTATGGACACGGTGCTTACTAATGTATTAGCTGCTGCTGATGAAAACTCAATGGACTTCACGACAATATTTCCTCATAAAATTTGTTCTTCGATGCAAGACTTATACCCCAGGTAAATCATATGCCATGTTGCTGCTTCAGATCATACTTTTGTACTGTAATTCATACAAGTTAGTTCTGTGGAAAGTGTGCTGTGGAACACTTTCAGTTGTGTCATTTGCTGAATTCTCATTTAGCATGTTTAGCTACAAGATCTGGAGGTACATCTGTTTACATCTGTTTTTGTCAATACTGTTCGTTTGTCGTAATTTACGCTCAGATATTTTTTGTCACCTATTTGCCTCGCTGCATTAACAGCTGTCATCAGTACTTTCGATTGTTTGGTTTTTCTCACTTGAACTGTTCTAATTTGATAATGATTAATTGCTGTTGCTTTTCAGATACATTGTAGAACACATTATTCGCTGTTTCACGGAGCAGAAGTTGGAGCCTCACCAGATTGCCAAACCTCCTTCTTTTGCAGAAGATGAGACTGTCAGGTTGAGCGAAGACAAAATTTGCAGATTTGTGGCTGAAAACTTCCTGAAATTGAATGAAAAGGTACTTTTGGCATATTCAAATCTCCTTTCTGATGACTGAAGTCTAAATTGAATATGCTTGTTTAAGTATTACATTAAGGCCCTGGCAGGAAACATGAGTGAAAAGTATAGGGCATAGGCCTATAAAACATGGCATCTAAAAGTAAAGAGATAAAGATGCTCCTGTTCAACTGTTGGTATCTCATCAGTTCAAACAAATACATGAAGAAAGAAAAACAAATATAATGAAATTGTCATCTTTTAAAAAGCTCAACGTTTAGTATTGTTACATGTTTTTTCACTTGAAAGTTTGGGGGGGGGGGAGGGTTGGTCTAGCGCCTAGTGGTAGCATGCTGGGCTGCCAATCGCTGGGTCGAGGGTTCAAATCCAGCTCTTGCCGGGTCACCTGGGCCTATGTTGGATGGCTGTTTCAATCATCCTTCGCCTCATTTCCGTGTCCTCCTGTCCCAATTAGCCTGCCAAATGCATAAATGCAGGATGTGTAGCACCAATCATCCATCCATCCGTCACTTGAAAGTTGTTGGAAAGAGTTGTAAACTCTCTTTCATGGTTTTTCACTGACAATCGGTATAATGTTTGATCTACATGTCTGTAATTCCATTGTGAACTTTTTTCAGTACAACCTGAATGAATTTGAGAAGGTTTGGCAGGCTGCAGTTCCCGCCGGAATGAAAACAGGGATGTATCAACTGGAGGTATGTATTGTGTGCAAATTGACATCTCATTGAAAGTAATATGTGAAAGGGCAGCCAGGGGTAATGTAGCCCTGACTACCTGAAAAAAAGGAGTAGTTATTACCATAGCAATCGAGACTTAACCAAGTCAAATCTGACTATGAATGTATATACAAAATGTTTTATTAACAGGTCCAAGTTATGAGAATTTCATAGGCCTATATAATAGACCATCATTTTGAGCTGTTGTATTTTCGTAATTCCAGTACCCCTAAAAATATATGGGGTACTGGTAATTTTTAAATATATTCAGTTTACATTTTGAACCATCAAGCAATGATTCAGACTGATATCATCTCGGTCCTGGTGTCTGTATTTTCTCTTAATTATCACACATGTTCAAGGAGTCATTACAAAGTGTGTGAATAGAACAAGATGACTTTTTTTGTTGTATGAAAATATTTATAGTTCCAAACTCCTGAAGTGCTTGAAACAGTGTTGCTAACTGATAAAGGTGTTGTTTTTTATTCAATAATCAAATTTCGATGTTTCCTTTCATTTTCAGGGCATGGTGCTGATTGATAAGGACCTTCTGACACCCGTAATTAGGTATTTTCCAGTTACGGAATTACCGGAAACAGTTGAGGAAAGGTAAAGACAGAATTAGAAATTATGGAATTTTAGTCCAATTTGTTATGGAATGGCTTTGATCAAAATATTAATTAGATTTGATGTAGAGGCTCTCTATATAGAAAATAAAGACAAGGTCGCATTTTGCTTGTCAGTGGAATTGGATGGCCTTCAGTCCTTGAGAAAAATGAGGAAAGAAAATATTTGATTTCAATTTAATTCCATCTTGTTTCAGGTTTAACACACTCTTCAGAACAAAGAACAAATGGAGTATGGATGAAATTAAACCTTTTATTGAGTAAGTCATTCGCATTGGTTTCAATTCCAATAATGTTCAAGAGATAATCTGTCTACTGATTGTGAAATTGGCTGATACTGATGCTGCCAATCTTGGTTTCATTTAATGATAATAAAGCATCACTGCAATTGTCACATTGAGAGCTTCACACAAACATGATGTTGGTATTCTCGTCTATGCTATAGGAAGTGTAATAATTTGAATGTATCTTTTTATTTCCAGGGACTTGGCTACCGAGAAAATGAGTGTTGGAGTCCTGTTAACGAAGAATGCAAGAGCTTCAACTCAGGGAGGCATTAAAGTTTATAGCAGTCGGAGAATGTTAACATGATGTATATTTTTATTAATTAATTGTAAAATGATTTGACACACATTCATGGGATATTACTTGTCAAAGCATGGAACTGTCAAACTGAAGTTGACAAGTTCATCTGCTGAGGAGAGGGGTCTAGAATGACAACCAGCTGATGATTTAAGAAGTTTTTAGTCTTTCTAAATCCACTGTTTGCATAGTTGACTCTGGTTATTTCAGAGATCTTTGACTACTCTCAATTTATGATGTATCATGTGTGATATATGAGATGGCTGAGGTCGAGGAGATGAATATTATTTATTGAAGATTAGCAATAACATACAATGAGATATTGTTAGTGAATACAAGAAGAAAATAAAGCTTATGAATATTTGTACATGTTACTGTACAGTTAACATTGCATCTTTGTTTTTGTTATAATTATTTTCTTTCAAAATATCATTTCTGGATATGTGAATCTCATCAAAATTTTGTTCAGTTACAAATATGCCAATGATGTTTGTTGTTGAAACGTGAATCTAAAATGCTATTAAAATGTTCAGATCTTGTGGCATGTGAATCTCATCCAATGTTTTTGAAGGTAGGCCTATGGGTGATCTGCAAACGGTGTTGGTCATGGCTAGATTTTGGAATTGGACGGAAACTGTTTTGGGCAAACTGTCACTCTGGAATATGAATTGTGATATATCCTGCAATGTTGACAATTTCTATCTTATTCTTTCATGTGGGCCTTTTTTGGTCACTGATCGGGTTTTATTTGTTCAATATCTTGCCACGTAAATTTGGATGTTGGCTTCAGAAGATGGTATTTTGGGAAAGAGGAAAAATGTGGTAGTTAATCTCTATTGGTCTGGCTAATTACACTTTGAACTATCATCTTGGTTACGGGAGCAGAAGGGTGAAGTTTCATTGCACATGGAGGTTAGTTACTCTTTCTCATGTTGATACTAATCCCTGGCACCTATGCATAACACCAGGTGGAGCTTTTGCTTACAATGTGTTGAGCTGGCAGCCGCATGGGATTGAGATAATGAAGCATGCATTTCCATTGGCGATCAGAGGTAACGGAGCTTAATGGGTTGCCTATAAACTTTTTAGTTTTATCTGGAAAGGCCATATTCTATCCATCATTTCTCAACATCACCAGTATGATCTGGCTCCAGTGTTGTAAACGCCAACGTGGTTAGCACAACTGGCCAAAACACGGCCTGTCGTATCCGGGCTAGGTATGATCTTAAAAACAGAATTTGGTGGAGTCCTGATTATAAAGAAAATATATTAGTGTCCTTGTTCAGCACAGCTCTGCCAATCACACCTTTTTTAAAACTTAGGATGGAGTTGAGAAAAGGTGTTCGGCTTGATTCTTGGTTGAAGTTGGTTCATGATGTGGACTCCTTGTCCATAGTAGAAGAGCAGCAAAGAGAAAAGGAGGCGGCAGTCAATTTAAACGGAAATCTGATGCCCTGCTAAGGGTGTTTTATTTTCACCTATCTAGAATTTACAAATATTTCCTTTCGTTGTTTCAGTTTGGGTATTTGGAATTTTGGTAATCTGGCAAACTTAAAGATGCACGTTTTTTGTGTGGACATAACCCATGTGTGACATTACAGATAGTGACTTTTCATCAGATAAGATTGCTACTAACATATTGGGCGTTTTCGGAAAGACTTGCACTAGTAACACGGGTGACTCTAGAGTGACTCGTATTTGTTTCCAAACATGTACATTGTACAAGGGTAACCGGGAACCAGAATGGGAGAGCTTCACTCGAGCACGAACCAGTTTGTCACAGGTTACAAACTCTCCTTACCCTGGTACTCTCCGGAAACGGTACACTCGAGAATTGACGTTAGCACCTCCCGGAAACAAAAGGGTCGAGTTTTGCTATTCAGAAACAAACCCTCGTGACTCGTGTCACTCGAGTTACTGGTGTAACCTTTCCAAAAACGCCCATCCGGTCGTTTAGGACGATATGTGAGGCATACATCTTGGCCTCAAATATCTTTTCTGACCGCATATGTTTTCATCTCGTTGGACGAGCATCCTTGCTTCCACAAGCAGTTTGATTGAGGATGTTTAGCATTGAGCCAATGGCAAAACATCACCTATTTCACCCACATTGGTTCTGTAGTTGCATTATTTACAAAAGACAAGGACAAGAGCATGAATACGGTTTGACGGAGAAAATGGCTCTTCGCGAGTGTGAGGTACGCACTGAACTACAAACAACTTAACATATTCTCTGTTGCACCCTGTCCAGTGTATTACTAATAAATATTTGAAATAGTAGGGGACCCAGAGGGCCAGAACACTCCCCTGTGGGACTCCCTACTTGATTGGGGCTTTTGACAACGCTGTTTAATCATGTACCACCTGCTGCGGTCTTCCTCTTAGCATTCAATTTGGCCTTACCTTGTGATTTCACTTACTGAGTGTTTTAATTATTTGTTTGTAACCATAGTTTTGCCTCTAAATAGCCCACACTGGTGCTGATGAGGCATAAAACACAAACTCACTCACTCACTCACTTGTAACCATAGTTTTATTTGTCAGTATGTAATTAAGAGAATGACTCTTTTCACTTGGCATTTGACAGTAAGTTAGTGTAATTAAAGTCAAGGAACTTTACTGCAACATGAAAACGGGTTCCTTGAAGACTCTACCTTCCACTACCAGGTAACAATTCAAATTCATGACAAAATGGATGGGATCTGCATTCCTGAACTGTCTTGGCCAGGACCATAGTTTTCTTATCAAAAGGTTCTTTTAACATTGGTCCTGCACAGTAGGAATGTGGAAGCAGATGCTTGCGGATTTTACTAGATCGTTCAAGATGCTTTACGTGCCAGTTATTAAGATTCAGTTTATTTAGCTGTTGTCATATCTAGCAGCATATGTGTATACACCTGATAAGTTGATTATTAAAACTAACATGTGACGGTCAATGACTTTTTCTGCCATTCTGGGCAAGAAAGTTATTTGGTCAGAATTGTATTGCATGGCATCTTTCGCTGATTTTAGAATAAATGCAGTTCAGTGTTGCTAAGACCATATATCTTGTCGTAACATGTGCTGATTTCTTTGCCTGTGTATTGTCTCTTCAGACTGTGTTGGGCTCCATTGATTCCTATGGCCGACATAAACCCTGCCACATTTTGGGCGTTTGGTTCTATTGTGTCAAAATAAACTCCCTTGGATATATTTGGTTTGTTTTCCAGTAAGAAGCGGAACATCACTTTTGCTATATCTTGCGAATCTGCATAGAATGGATGGATGGCACTTCCCCGACCGCCGGCTGCTGGGGTAGCTATGGCCATCCCAACAACCTGGCTATCACCTGGAATGAGAAAATCTCAAATTTATTGAAAGTTGGTAATTTGTTATCCATAAAAAGATTGGAACTACAGGATTTGCATTTGTACTAATTCATATGAGTTACCTTCACGTCTCTTGACAGCAACACAAATGACATTTGAGTCACCTTTCAAGTATTCTTCGAAGTACTGCCTTCTGTTGGATATAGTTAGGATGTTCTTGTCATAACTCAGAAGGAGGTCCAGATTATCGTTTGTTATGCGAATGACTTCCACTCCATCAATAGAACTGAAATTCATGACCTTGGCCACATCAACTTTTCCTCCGTAAATAATGACATTCCATGCGCAGTTATTGAAACCGTATTTCTCATATGTTGGAACGACAGCTTTGCAACCACTCAAGCCACTGATGCGGACACCTTTCTTGATTTCTAAGTGGTCAAGGGCTTTTTTCAGAAGGATGCGACCTTGAAAAGAAGCAAGATAAAAAATCTGTAAGGTCAAAAGCTTTGATCATTTGTGCAATAAGATATGCTCGACATTGAAGAAATTTGAGAGTTATAGGTACTTAGTGAAATAACTGAATAAAATACAAACATAGTTTGCTTTACGTCTCAAGAAGTAAACACCTTAACAACATAATGTCTTGTGAATAACATTACCTATTCCTTTTCCTCTCAGATTTTTCTTGATTATAAAGGCACCAAGCACTCCAGTGTTATCATCGTGTCTTATAGCAGAAACGGAACCTGAAAACATCAAGGTTGAAAAATACATGCATTGAAACTGTCTTAAGACTTTGAATTGGAAATTTAGATAGCCAACATTTCCAAGTTGTCAATCGTCCAGTGGTCCTACAATATATAACCATAAATATAATGGAACAGCGTCAGATGAATATCTGATCCTCAGTGGTATAGGGCGAACGGGGACACAGTGAGTCGCTGGACACAGTGAATCAATGGCTATTTCGCTAGAATGTGCCATCTACAGGATAGCTCTTTAGTCCAGCATACTTATTCAAGCATGATATCCAAAATTGCTCATGTTGCACTGGAGTTCTGGGGTAAAATATATGATTTTGAGCACTAAACTCTGAAATTTTGGATTATGAACTTTTGTAATATAGTACAGGTTATCCAGGATTAACTGGTGTACTTGTCATATATGTAAAAGGAACATGTAATGATAGTAATGCATTGGTATTTCAGAAGCACATGGTTACAATAATCAAGATATATAAAGATTTTAGTTAAATTAATCACACTTGCCACAGTGAATCGGGGCTGCCACGGGGCACAGTGAATCACTGCATTCAGTGATTCACTACAACCCAGGTAAGAATAATGAATACTTTCTAGCTGTGATTGTTTTTAAGCAGCAATGAACAGCTGTATGTAAATACGTAATTGTCAAATATGCAGAAAAATAGACCTTACCCTTCTTTTAGAAGATTTATTTTACACGTTAACAATCTTACGATAATGCTGTTTTGTTTTGGAACAATAAGTCAGTTGATGGCAAAATAAACGTAGGTCAGAGACACTATCTAGTTTGTTTTATTTATTGTCTTTGCATTAGATGGTTATATTCATAACACTGATTCACTGTGCCCTGGGTGCTGATTCACTGTGTCCCAATATGTTGCCACAGTGAATAAAAATGTTTTATTGTTATTTTTGATTACAATAGAAAATGCTGAAGCTCTGCAAATACTTTGATACCATAGGTGTATAGGGGGCACATTAAACTTTCATTTAAGCCTAACATTGAAAATTTGGATAAAAAACTTTTTGAGATATTAAGGAAATAAACATTACTGATTCACCGTGTCCCCGTTCCCCCCAAGGTAACACACTAAGTAACATACTAACAAAATCAATTATAACATGCAAATTTATGGCACCGTCATGAAATTCGCGAAGCACTAAAAAGATTTTATAGAACTTGTTTTACCATAACTTTTATTTTTATTTCATATTCAAAAGCAATGACTTTTCGACTATGTTTTTAAATTGGTCTGTAAACTTACCAACAGGCTTGTCTTCAATCTCTGCTATAAAGAAATCCTGGGGATGACAAGACCTGTATACTCCCAGATCAAACTCACTGATTGCCCATTCCTCATCACTTGTCCATTCTATGACATGTTTAATGTCATCTTCTTTCATCAGCCTCAGTGAAACTCCAGACATCTTTGCAGACATCACTGGTTTTCTTTTTTTTTTTGGTCAATAGGTCACACCATGTGTTTGACGTGTCTCAATACTTATGTAAGACAGCTTTAACACTAGGGTTCAATCAAAAATGCACACTGCTGCCACCTACAGGATACTAAGCAAAGCCAAAACCAGTATCATGGGTTATTGCTGTGACTGTAGGGTTGCTTATATGACCAAAATTCTGCTGGCATCCTCCTCAAAAGTTGTGTATGGAAGCAAGAAACACTGTGGTGCCATTTTTTGGGTGATCAGATGTTTCTTTCCTGACCCTACACTCACATTTATATTACACCATCAATTAGGCGTTTTCGCATCATTTCAAGCTGTGAAATTTGGACATTTTCTTACAAATTTGTAAGTTATCATCAAAATTTAACATAGACAATCATTTAGGTGCTGATATGTCCTGGATTTATAAGCACTTTCTCAGATGGTCACAAAATTTCCCATGGTGTAAATCTTGTAATTGTACATAATATTAAATATTTTGCTGCTTTAAAGAATTATTACTGCTGTGTTGGGCGTTTCACAGGCTAAATGACTAGCATTCAAAGCCATTTTAGAACAGACGACAACCTCGTGCTTTAGGCTGGGCGGAAGTGCGTTTTATTAACGTCATAGATTTTACACAAGAGGGCGCTCGCAACTGTGTACTGTGAGCTTGCGCCACCACGAATGTGAATATACAACAATTACTGAAGGCCATGCAATAATATTGCACTATTTTACCAAGGTGACTAAATTGCATTCTATTAAAAGTTTAAACTAAGTCCTGCTGGAGGGTGGACCGCCTAAGCTCTCTGATCATAATTAGATTCCAAGCAGCTACACTTGTGAAATTTTCCTTTGTTGAACCAGGTTTTCTGTTTGTACTTACAGTTCTGTTGCGAGTTTAAATTGTTCATCCACTACTTCCCAGTTAGTGAGTTTACTATTTCAACGAGAGGAAAAAATTCTGGCTGCAGTAAATTAAAAGACTTGGGACCTGAACATCTCCCACCCCCATAGCTTGTAAGAGCGGCCTGGTAGATAATCTGCAAGAGCATAAGCACATGATAATGGACTGATAGGTGGTTTTGACCCCCCCCCCCCTCCACTCCCTCCCCCAGTCATGACATGAGCAGGGGAAGTATTCCAGCTACCAAGTCATTGAAGCTGACTAAATTTCAAATATAATGTATTTGGTAGCATCAGGTCATTATAAAATGCCAGTGCTATTCCACACTACACCACAAACAGTTATAGTGACACGTACCACAATTTGAATTTCTATTCATCAAATCAGACCATAATACAATTACCTTGTTTGAAGTGCTAACTGATTTTAATACAAATTGTATCTTGAATTAGGACAATTTCAGTATATTGTAAGTACCATAACTCTCACAGTCCAAATAATTTTTGCTGTCCTTACATGGACAAATTAATCTAAAATATTCCAGATTTTATGTACATGTTGAAGAGGTCATTTGTACTCCTCTAAACTCTAGGGTGCTCAACTATTAAGTTTGGTGCGATCTTACTAAACTGCGGCTGGTGTGCTAATCTATAAAATTAAATATCACTTTTTCTACAATGTCCCAATAGTTTATATTTTTTTTATTGAGATGGGAATTGTTATTATTGGAAAACACATCATAATTCATTAATTATCACTGTCATTCAATAAAAACAAGGTGCATCATAAACTGACTTTTGGTTAGTTTACTTCCAGTGAACCTGCACAATCATCGAGGTACATATTAAATTAACTCAATCCAAGATGATTGCGATTATTACAGCGAAACACTTTGATATAGAATTGCAGCAAAACACTTTGATATAGAATTAAAGTGGACTGTGGCACTGTGAAAATGGCACTTCGTGTGTCATCATGCTGATGATTTGTCATGATCGAACCCAATACTTTCAATGTTAATTTGATTGAAGGAGACTTATCCCACTTGTTGGTGACAGCCAAACGAAAGGATTATGCATCTGATTTTCACTCTAAAATTTGCTATGAGAAGTCAAATGGCTTACTCTTGATCATGACTAATCAAATAGCCTCTATGTTTCCCATGTTGAAAGTAGAGAAGATGACACTTCATCGGCTATCATGAGTCATGAAGTTCCATTTTCACAGTGCCACAGTCCACTTTAATTCTATATCAAAGTGTTTCGCTGTAAAGTGGACTGTGGCACTGTGAAACTGGCACTTCGTAACAAATTTTAGAGTGAAAATCAGATGCATAATCCTTTCGTTTGGCTGTCACCAACAAGTGGGATAAGTCTTCTTCAATCAAATTAACATTGAAAGTATTGGGTTTGATCATGACAAATCATCAGCATTGATGACACACGAAGTGCCATTTTCACAGTGCCAGAGTCCACTTTCAATCTATATCAAAGTGTTTCGCTGTAATAACTATATTATGCATTCAGGAAGTTAAAGGTCTCATAAACCCTGCCCTTTGCTGAGTATGACTTAGAATATGGTGTTTAACCATCAGGCAATATCTTCAAATGGAAATACAGTGTACATACATGCATGTGATACCTTGCACTTTAAACAGGGTTTCAGTCATGATAAGATCAATCCTCTGGTTATTTGATTCCTGGGGAAGTCAAAACGAATTATTATCCTTGAAACCATGTTGAAAATTTTAACATTGCTAACATTAAGATTTTTGGAGTCAGTACATGTAATTCATTGGCCTTAGACATGTGGGTATAGCCACCTAAATTAAGTATGTATCTGATGCAGAAATACGGTGAAAAACAGACTTTTTGTCATACAACCTTGAAGATAAACATGGCTACCAACTAAACACTTCTAAGTGTCCCATGTGAACTGTTGTTACTTTATGATAAATACACAGATACCGAAATTAATTAACTAGTAATTAACTACAGTGTGCTTAACTGGGCAACAGAATGATTGATAATCACAAATGTACCAAACATTACAAGACTAGGATCTTGGATAAGTTTTTACTCTTAGCCAGAACAGGGTTGAATAGTTATTGAGCACTAATTGAAATGGGGTTTGTTGACTTCCCTTTCCAGTCAATACACTATGTATAATGTTGCTGCCATTTAATACCATTAGTTTAAAGTTTATTTTGATTTATATTCTACTGCAAGAAGGTAGATGAAAAAGTCAAAAGACGCAAAATCGCTAAAATTAAGGAAAAACAGGTCTTCATAAATATGAGGGTACACCCAGGATTTCAAAATATTTTCAAAAATTCAATTCATTACATATGTATAATGTTGTTCTCGATTAAAATCAGAGGTTTGAAGTTTATATGAATTGATTTTCAGCAGTAAGGAGGTAGATGAAAAACCCTCAAAATGCACGGAATCTCAAAAATTAAGGAAAAACATGTCTGCAAAAACCTGAGTGTAGGGTCAGGATGTAAACATATTTTCAATTTTTTTTCCTCAACTCAAAATTTAATATATTCCCCAAATTTTAGGGAGGATGCCAGACTTCCATGAACTTGGTCTTTATGTAACCACCTACTGTGAGGGATGAGTGAGCCCCATAGGCCAAGACCTTTGTCAAATTTCATAACTCTCAAGGCCTATTTCAAAAATTATGAAGCCACCCAGAAGAGTCAGTTCTTTGTTGTGGTGAATTTTTAAAACAATTTTGTGTGTTTCAATGGAATCCGTTCAGTGGTTTTTTCACAATTGTGCTGACGGACAGACGCTTGCAAATAAAACATCAGACCAATAAATGGCAATAATCCTACAGCAGGCCTGATAATTACATTATAGGTCTTTACAAAATGGTGTCCCATAACAGTTTCAAAATGAACATTCAACTCTGCCTGGTGATGTCACTGACTGAGTGTTTTAATGTTCCTTGTAGACTCTCAACCTTCTACCACTAAGTAACAATTCAATTTCATGACAAAATGTATGGAATTTGGATTCCTGAACATTCTTAGCCAGGACCATAGTTCTCTTATCAAAACTTTCTTTTAACAGTGCTTCACAGTAGTATGTCAAAGCAGATGCTTGTAGATTTTACGAGGTCTTTCAAGATGCTTTACTTGCCATTTATTAGGATTCAGTCTATTCAGCTGTTGTCATCTGTAGCAGCATAGGTGTGAATAAGCGAAATATTTAACAAGTTTAAGGTATAGCCAACAACTGATAAGTTGACTATAAGTTGAATAGTAAAATTAACATGACTGCCAATGATTTTTTCTGGACAAGAAAGTTATTTGGTCAAAATTTTAGAATAAATGCAGTTCAGTGTTGCTAAGACCATATATCTTGTCATAACATGTGCTGACTTCTTTGCCTGTGTATAGTCTCTTTAGGCTGTACAGTGCTGCATTGATTCCTATGGCTGACATAAACCCTGTCACATTTTGGGCGTTTGGTTCCACTGTTTCAAAATAAACTCCCTGGGATATCTTTGGTTTCTCTTCCAGCAAGTATCGAAACATCATTTTTGCAATATCTTGCGAATCTGCATAGAATGGATGGATGGCACTTCCCCAACCAGCAGCTGCTGGGGTAGCCATGGCCATCCCAAGAACTTGGCTGTCTCCTGAAATGAGAAAACCGCAAATTTATTGAAAGTTGGTATTTTGTCATTTGTGGAAAAATTGGTACTTATTCATTTACATTTTAAATTTACAAAATTGATTACCTTCATGTCTCTCGACAGCAATGCAAATGACATTTGAGTCTTCCTTCAAGTATTCTTCGAAGTACTGCCTTCTGTTGGATATAGTTAGGATGTTCTTGTCGTAACTCAGAAGGAGGTCCAGATTATCATTTGTTATGCGAATGACTTCTACTCCATTAATAGAATTGAAGTTCATTACCTTGGGAGATATCAACTTTTCCTCCATATATAGAAACATTCCATGCGCAGTTGAAGAAACCATATTTCGCATACACAGGTACAATAGCTTCGCGTCCGCTCAAACCACTGATGCGAACACCTTTCTTGACTTCCAAGTGTTCAATGGCTTTTTTGAGTAGGATGCGACCTTGAAAACATGCAAGACAAATAAAAAATCTGTCAGGCAAGTTGAATGAAAAAGTCAAAGGCTTCGTTCAACAGGATGTGCTCTGCATTCAAGATAGGACCGCTATATATATGTGAAGTTGTGAACTATGTTTCTTTGAAGTTTCCAATTAGCGAAATGGCTAAGATAACTGTTAAAATATTTACCACCCTCTGGGCCTAATTTCCATTCAAATGTGAATACACATTTTTCATTTGGACCAATTGTGTTCATTTTAATCTTCCTCCTTGATTACCATTTTTGTTGTCCATTTTCTTAATCCTCTGTTGTTCATTTTGTTCAGGTGTTTCCTTCAATTTACCAACATGTGGTCACTCAAGCATGCAATATCATGACCAGGTGTATGATTTGTGATATGCATTATATCAGAGTGAAATCCTGGCTTCTGATTGGCCAAAAAAAGCAAACAGTGGTATCAGCACTTTAAGCGACAAAGCCAAATAGAACATTCAGTGGCGTCACTGGAAATACATGGTTGGGCAGGCTGAAACCCCAAAGTTGAGAACCTTTGTCAGAGGCCTGAAGGGTTGAAGCGCAACCTGAGCCTGTCCCAATCCAAGGATCTTTTAGATATCTGCGGATCTATGGACACATATAAATAGATAAACTGCAAAAATAATGACACATAGTGCACAACATACTGGGGGAGAGGCAGGTTAGTTGAAACGTTTTTCACGAAAGTTGGCCTGCAAGCCACATGGAGGATGATATTGGAATGACGAATAGTTTAGATACTGGAGAATAAGATCGTTTGTACATATGAAGAAACTTGGCTTGATCTAGGGGACGGTTTTTATCCCAGAGGGCCAAAGTAGGTCATGTCAAACGAATCAACTAACCCTACTCAGCCGAACTTCTTCAAGCCTTGAGCAACCAAAAAGATGGATTATTGGTCATTCTGACCTAATTAACTATCATCACATAACCTTTACTGGGCTTTTCTCAAATTCCAGGATGAAGTGCCCTGGAAAATGTAACGGAGTGGACTTTTGATGCAAAAACCTGCTTTTTGAGCAATTTAAAAATAAAAAGTCTTATTTTCGGAAGTACTTCATCTCAGATCAATCGTTTTTGAAAAAAAGATAAATATAATGTATATATTGATTCAAGTCTATACTCTCATGAATCATGCATAGTAACTTTGAAAATGATGGTACTCTAGGAGGAAAATTAACACTTGATTCTGTCATGTCAGGTCCAGTGACAGGGAAAAACCATTGATTTGGCACAGATTACTGGACACAATGCACCAAAAAAAAATTCTAATAAATGACTTTTTGTTCCAAATGCAGTGGTTCTAAATAGAAATATGAATAACAGATGTAGAGTGACGCTTCAGATATTAATTGCATTCAAATTAATGTCAGGGAACTAGAGTAACGCAAATTGTCCCGAAATTTGAGAATGACCCAACTACCATTTCCACCAAAAAAGCTAGCTCCGTTTCATTTTGCAGTAGTTAAAGAAGGGGCTACACCCCCTCAAAGAGGCTAAAATCCTTAACATTGTTGTAGGAATTAAAATGAAGAACTTTAACTCCATGGTGATGTGATGATAAATGATGATTTATTCATTGAAGAATTTGAAGGCATAGATAAAAACCCTGCAAAGTACAAACACTATTTTACCAAATGTATAAATTCACAAAAGTGTTTTAAGTATTTGCAGTACAATCACAAATATGTATTTTCAGTATAATTGAATTGACAAAGTATTCATACGGTGAAATATGTAAATAATGTAGAAATAGATAATTTATGGAATTGAAATATAATTGCAAAGACAAAGCTAAACTCAAGGAACCTTACCCTAGTTGGGGTTTTCTCCTTCCTAATAGCCAACATGTGAAACATGTGGCATGGTAAAGTGGCTTATGTCAAGTCACCTGGTAAACAACAAAAGTTGCCATAAATGTCTAGCTAAATTGTCTAAATTATATTTTAGTTAAATTGTCTAAGTTATAGTTAACTAAAGTCTATTTGTAATATGCTATAAATTGAATTACTGTAATACATAATTTATAATGCAATTGAATATTTAACTGTGTCCAAATAAAATGTAAAATTGAGAACTAGTCTCCGAAGAATTTGTGCTAACTAAATATATAATAAAGTACATACCTAGTATTATGAAGTGATGAGTGAAACTCATGGCTGAGCCTTAAGAGAGCTCAATAGCAGTGTTGTTTGTGGAACAACTAACATGAGAATGACAAACTGACTTGCTGAGCATTTTGATAATATGGAGGGATTAGTAAGTGGCTCGCCAGTGGCTACTTTGGCTTGCAACTGTTGCCCTCTGTAGGTAATGAAAAGAGTCTAAATCTATTTAACCTGACAAGGAATTTTCCCTATCACAACATATTAAACCTGCAAAATAAATTCTCAATACAAGTAATACCAAAGTAAACATTTTGACTCTGTGTTGAAGGGGAAGTACAAAAATCAGAAGTACCCAAAAGCCACTTTGTCTGCATGTAGGCATTTATTCTTTGCACTATACTGGTTCATTCAGTTCAATTTGCAAAATTTTGATTTGAGACCGGGGTTCTGTCTCAACAAACCTTCTCCCGCCATTTTTTCTGAAACATGCTGGACTTGGGACCATGTATGAAACTGGATCATCTGAAATAGCTTACAGGATAGTTATTTTGATAAACTATACCAAGGTACTAAGTTACTCTGAGATATCTTTGCTCCCTAGCCAGAACAAAAGCATCTACCTGCTGAGCACAAACTCACTCTGAACTGTGGTTTTTAAACTTTTTGGCTTCACTCCTCAACCTTTATTCTGATTTCCTGTTAAATTAAACCTGAAAAAATGTTTTTTTTCATTCAGCTTCTCACACGTGGCACAATTTTCTCAAATAATCATCTGTATCCAGGAGATGGGGGGGGGGTGTCAACTCACCTTGGGTCTCAACTAACCTGACTCTCCCCTCTGGTTTTTCATTCACTACCCACAGTGTCCTTTAACAAAGTTTAGGGTAAAGAAATATTTAATTTTCTCAATTTTTTTCCCAACAGATTCTTTTGATCTTTACATCAAATCGAAGCTAAGACCATATATTACAATGCTGCAGTGACAGATTTTTTTGTACATTTTTTGAACCCTAAACGTTGTTCAAGAACACTGTGCACCAGTGTCATCGTCATGGTCCCACAACCACACATATGGAATTCACAGTTACATAGGCGCACTCCACTGAACTGAGGTTCGAAACAGGTGATTACAACAAACAGTCAATGCCAAACAATGCTAAACAGGATAATCCAGCTTGCTATTTTGTAACAGGGCCCCTTTAGACATTGTCAGAGTATAAGAAAATGTGTTAGAAGCTCACAGAGCCAGGGAATATTTGACTAAGAACTTCTGATTTGAGCATTTGTGCATCCATTTGTCCACATGGAATTGTTCATGGACTATATTTATATTGCATGGGATACATATATTTGGAATTGCTAATAGGACAAATCATAGGATACAGATTCATAGAAAAGGTAAGATATAAATTCTCCTATGGCCATATCAACACAGAATTTTTTGCCAACTCACATTGAAACTTTGAAGGCTGTTAATCAAATATCAAAGGTGTTTCAAGGTTGCACTTTGCATAGGCTTTGTCCACAGTGACTAAATACAACAGTTGTATGTGTTTTCTGCAGCTGACAGCAATTTGATTTTATATGAATTGACTTTTTGTGAAACATGTGCTTTCTCCAAGCCAATGTTTTTGATCAAACAGGAAGTCATGTACACGTACCGTGCTGCCTAGTTGTTGCACCATGATCGTGGACATTATGTTCCCAAGATTTTTTTTTTTTGGGGGGGGGACTCTGCTTCATTTGGAGGGCATAATGGGGCATTACATATGGTGAATTTGGATCGAGCACTGGCAATAGGTTTCTTTTCAAAGTGTCAAAAATTATGGATAAAAATCTTGAAATTCTCTGAAAGTAAAATTCATCGCTATAGTTATACACTCCTGCTCATAAATATTGAATACTCTTTTGGAAAAAAAGTGTCAAATAAAAATGTCAGAGTGTGAATGCAAGCAAGGTCCATTGTAAAGGTCAAGTTATATCTTCTCTGATCACTCTTAAGTGACTCTTTGAAAGCCTCAACTACATTGTTTGCAAGAATTTTTAATTTTTGTTTGAATGCACCTCACCCCCAAAAACCCCCTGAATTTCCATATTTCGTGCTGCTGTAAATTTTCCTGGGTCTAACGCTGCAGCATGCGTTTTACACGAGAGCATGTTCTTCCCTTAAGCGGTCATTGGAAATAGTTACCATTGAATCAGACCATAATGTGCTCCAGCAGAAGTTGATAAAGTTGTCAATTTCAATGGAGAATGTTGAAGTATTCCATTTTTATGAGCAACGGTGCAGATCCGATAATAGAGAATCTGCACACTAGATTACTATATCTTGTTTCACAAAAGTGTGTCATATCTGACTTGGTAATGTGGTACGGAAAATTCCTTGTCAGGTTAAATAAACTTAAGACTCTTTTCATTACCTACCGAGGGCAACAGTTGCAAGCCAAAGTAACCACTGGCGAGCTACTTACTAATCCCTCCATATTATCAAAATGCTCAGCAAGTCAGTTTGTCATTCTCATGTTAGTTGTTCAACAAACAACACTGCTATTGAGCTCTCTTAAGGCTCAGCGATGAGTTTCACTCATCACTTCATAATACTAGGTAGGGTAAGGTGGGGGAAATCCAGCCCCTTTTATTCACGGGGCAAATCCGGCCACTTAATGGTTTGAGTACTTGTACTTGCTGTGACAAACATACCTTGAGGTTTTTAAACTATATCTGCACAAAAGGAAAACAAGGTCAAATTGTTTGATTGTTTTTCAAACAATCTAACAAAGTGACCCTACTCATATGTTTGTTTGTTTGCTACTGTTTTTAATCTACTTGTTGCTGAATTTAATCTTTGGGGCCGGATTTCCCCCACCTTACCCTATGTACTTTATTGTATATTTAGTTAGCCCAAATTCTTTGTAGACTAGTTCTCATTTTATAGTTAACTTGGACGCAGTTAAATAGTAAATTGCATTTAAATAATATATTGCAGTATTTCAATTAATAGCATATTGAAAATAGACTTTTGTTTAAATATAATTTAGACAATTTAGCTAGACATTGATGACAACTTTTGTTGTTTAACAGGTGACTTGACATAAGCCATTTTACCAAGCCACATGTTTTACATGTTGGCTATTAGGAGGAGATAACCCCAACTAGGGTAAGGTTCCTTAGTTTAGCCATTGTCTTTACAATTTATATTTCAACTCTATAGATTATCTACATTACTTGTCTAATTTATCATATTAATTACATTGTACTCAAAATACATATTTGTAATTGTACTGCAAAGACTTTACACTTTTGTGAATGTGTACATGTTGGTACTTTGCAGGGTTTTTAATCTATGCCTTCAAATTCTTCAATGAATAAATCAACATTTATCATCACATCACCATGGAGTTAATTCCTACAACAGTAACTTGTTTAATTTATTATTATAGATTACCTATTCCTTTTCCTCTGAAATATTTCTTCATTATGAAGATACCCAGCAGTCCAGTGTTATCATCATTTTTAATGGCAGAAATGCTACCTGAAAATATCAAGGTAAAAAATAAATGGATTTGAAAAATTAGCCATACTAGTTTTTAGTCGGGAACAGCAAAACGATTTGAAATGGCATGCGAACTAAACATAATATTATGCATTTTGAAGCTATATTTTACATCAAGAACTTTTGATTCTCAATTGTAAAATAACCTTGCTTTTTTTTTCCTTGAAGGTGCATGGCTGTGATCTCCAAAAACACATAGTCACTATTTTAATTTACTACACAGCTTGAAGTTAATTTAAATATATTGCAGTGCCAGAATATCTCATCTCTGACATCACAGTTTAACAGCATAGAAGAGAACTTGATATTCCATGTAAGTATGACGAGGACTGTAATAGGACCCTAGCTACAAACCTTTTTATTTTCATGGGGAAAAAAATACTTTTTTCAGTGCATGTCAAGTGGCAAACAAAAAAACCCCTTTCCTTCACCAAAAATCGATGGCCGTCTCCCCAAAGGATCATCTGAACAGCCCCTACTGAGGAGCAGTTCTCATAACACTGCATTAAGTTCTAAATAATTGTTTACTTATAGCTGTTTGCAGATTAGCGGTCCAAACAGTTTGAAAATTAACTTTCAACTTGATCGTGTGATGTCACTGGCTTAAAAATGTTTTGTGTCAGTTATGGTTAATCAGTTGAGTTGGTGCTTATTGTATCTTGTAGTATAGGTGATAATAAACAAACTAACTAAATGACTTGAGGTACTTCATCAAATAAGAAGATTAACAGAAAACTGTCAATGAGGTGGCAAAGCCAGTTTGCAAAAGAAAATAAGACAATTCATTTTTCCAGTGGACCGCCAATCTGCAAAGAGCTCTAAAAGAAAGAAAAACATTCATATTACACTATCTATGAGAAAATTGAGTAGCACACCACTTCAGGTGGTCACTTTTCATTTTCATTCATCTTAAACTAATTTCTGAAAGTAATTAGATGTATACATGAACATGTCGTACTAACTCAGGTGAGCCACAGGGCCATCAGGATTTCTTCACAAGTAAAGAGATTAATTTTGTAATTAAACTTTGTGCTGAAATGAAGCACACTGAATTCAGGCAGATCCTCTTGAAAAATCCACGAATATTTTGGAATTATAGTCTTCATTCATTAAATGACTTCACACAAATATAAATCATCAGCAACTATGTGTAAGTCAATATGTACATGACCACTTTGCTTCCAATATAATATATCTGAAAAAAAATTTTGAAAAAAAAGATTTTTTTTATATTTTTTCTTAGCAAAAATATATTTTGGAATTTTTTTTAAAAATAAAAAACCCATATTGAACTCTAACCATGCAATATGAAAAGATCTGAAAAAAAAAATTGTAAAAAAAAATTGTTTTGAAAAATCTCATATTGCGCTCGACCCATGCAATATAGGTTTTTATGATGTCGTATAATGTGACTGATTTTTTTACCAATCAGCATCGCTCTAGCATAGTGGTCATGTAATAAATGTGTTTATTACATGACCACTATGCTAGAGCGATGCTGATTGGCCTAAATCAGTCACATGACGACATCATAAAAACTCATATTGCATGTTTCGGGTGCAATATGAGATTTTTCCAAAAAAATTTTTTTTACAATTTTTTTTTTTTAGATTTTTTCATATTGCATGGTTAGAGTGCAATATGAGATTTTATATATAAAAAAAAAAAAAATTCCAAAAATTTTTTTTCTATTTTTGTTTTTTGACTGAAAAAAAAAAAAAAATTCCAAAAGTTTTTTTTTTTTTCGGAATGGAACATTATATTGGAAGCATAGTGGTCATGTAATAAAACAAATACGGCACTTATTATCGTGCAATATGAAAATTTATTTGCACTCGTAAATTCATATTGAACTCGGGCTGCGCCCTCGTTCAATATGAATTTCCTCGTGCAAATAAATTTTCATATTGCACTCATATCATGCCGTATTTGTATTATATGTGTATATTATGATCATTCAAATAATTCTGGCCTCTTGAGTTTTTGTAGATGGCATATCAAATCCCTAGAAGAACTATCTGCTTAGGTTTAATTATTCAAATTCCAGCTTCCAACACCATTTGAAGAGTGTAATCAGTTTCTCTATATATAGGTTCAGGAGTTTGTAAATAAATATCTTTAATTCATGTGTTTCTGCTCCATTGTGATGTAAGGATTGAACAAGGTGGATCGTTGTGGTTATGTGATATTTTGCAGTTAAGTTACTGTTTGTTTCGCAGTTGCTTATAAAAAACCTTAAACCTTCAAATTTGTGTATATAAGCCGCAAATGATCTTCAATCATCCTTCGCCTGCTTGCTGGCCTGTTTCACGCTATTGCGGAACAAGCGTGACATGAAGGTCAGAAAATCAACTTTGTTATTTCCGAAAAATCGATATTATTTAGGAAAACTATAACTAAATACCATTTGTGTTAGGGTGTTTTGTTAATGGAAAGTTTTTCCGATCAAGCTCTTATTTAAAGCAGCTGATCTTCCATGCCACCTGGGTATTCAGTAAAAATTTCAGCCAAATCAATCAAGTCCCAGACCCCCCTACCACCATCTTTTTTTCCCATCGAAAATCACTTCTTTTTCCTGAAAAAAAAAAATTTACACATTACGTACATAGGCTATGTGTGCCAGATGAAACAGCAGGAGGTTTGATAGTGATAGCGATTTTATTTGGCTCTAAAGCACTTGGCTGAAATTGTCACCGAATGCTTATAGGTGGCCAGAGAGATCAGCTGGTTTTTAATAAGAGCTTGATCGGAAAAACTTTACGAAAAATGAAAACGGCAAAACGCCCTAATGTTGTATTTGAGAGGGTTGACGGTGACTTACATGTTAAATGTGCTTGTAGTTATGCAAAGTTTTCTCAACCTGACCATTTCATAGCTGTAAGTGTCCGCTTGAATATTACTGAGTGGATGCAAGTTCTGACCAATTTTTCAGCTGATTTTTTTTTTGGCAGACATTTCTTTTTGCGATAGCTGAATGAAATTTTCACAGAATTATTTCCGGTTAAATGACTATTGCAAGTGTCTAAATTACTTTTCTGTTGCCATGGAAACAAAAGGTTGGTGCACCCTGCGCATCTAAATTTTTGACAATATCTATTCTATCTAGCTATTTTAGATAAAAGGTTTATGTCCACTTACCAACAGGCTGGCCCTCAATCTCTGCAACAAAGAAGCCCTGGGGATGACAAGCCCGGCGAACTCTCAAATCGAACTCGGTGATTGCCCACTTCTCGTCACTTGTCCATTGTATGACATGTTTAATGTCATCCTCTGTCATCAGCCTCAATGAAGCTCCAGACATCTTTGCAGCTGGGAGCAGTTGTGCAATGAAATTTGCAACAACACGCTGAGTTCATCAATATGTATCAACACCTACCTAAGGCCACACATAATTGATCTTTAGCTTCTCGGATTCCTCTCAAGGCACTTTTTCTAGGGTCGGTCGGTAGGACAAAAAAAAAAGGTGAAAATTTTTTTTTATATTGTCAGAAAAAAAAGTTCATCAGGACCACATGTCAACAAATTCAGCAGATGTTTTTCTACTGACTTTATGAATTATTCAGGGTCTTGTAACATCAAAGTGTGTTACCTAAAGCAGTGTAGACTTCGTGATCGTCTTCTGCTATGAATTGTGACAATTGGAGGCACTGAAAACAAAGAAATTTCAAGAATCGGCGGAGGCCTTTTTCTGGCACTTAGCAACGAATGCCATTTTGAACTTTGAAAGCCCAGTCAACAATTTTTCACAAGTCTTCCACTTTCAAGAAGCCCTACAGTAGACAAAACAGCTGAAGGCAGCGTAGGGTGACTCCTCGCTACTTTCAGTGAGAATTTCATTCTCCCTGATTTAAATAATCAAAAAAGTCACGGCTCTCCGGAGCTGCGCTATGTCCTAACGGACGGAAGAGCGTTACAGAAGAAGAAGAAGAAAAAAAAAAAATTTTTTTTTTCCATCGGCAGGTAATCTATTGTGTCGGCGGGTCCGCGAAGCTAAGAATCAATTATGTGTGGCCTAAAGGTACAGTACAACACCAAAAATTTTCCTGAATCTCTTGCCTTTAAGTTGCCCTCCCTCCCAAGCCTTTCAGTCCTTGCCATTACCCTTCAATGCCCTCACGTCCAAACCACTCGAAAAGTAAACCACCTTAAATTATGGAAAATTAATCCAAATTCTGCTTTATTAATGAAAGTTTATTGCTTTGTTCCTGTTAAAAATATTTTTGAATGAAATATTTTATTTTATAGAAATTGCCTGTTGCAATGTCAGTGATATGACAAGTGAGCGGATGAGTGGAAAGGAAGGCAGGGCAGTGCAAAGGCACGAAGTGTTTGGATGTGCACATGGGAGCATGTGCGTGGAAAATATATTGAGTTGTACTGTACTGAGCCAAAGCCAGAAACCATGTCATGGATTACTCTTTATTTTGCAAATATTGAAAAAAAAAATCGAACAGCCTAGTTTCACAAAGAATTTTATGAGCTGTCAAGAGAAAAAGGGCAAGAAAAAAAGTCAGGTATTGGAAATATGTTCAACTTTTGGTTTATCGCACCTTTGATAGAGAATTGGCAAACCGTCATGTCAGTGCAGGCGCTATACAACCAAAATTAAGAATGCAGAGTATATCGAACTAGATTTCATATCGCAAAGCGGAATGAAAGGAGGTGTCCCTTCAACCTGGATGGCTGCATGGGTATTTATAGTCATGAATGCTGCAAAAAAATCCTGGACATGAAATGGTGCCTACAATAGAGGGATTGTCATTCATTGATGGGTTAAATGCAATCAATAAAGACACCTTCAATTGGATGACATTCTAGATTACAATCCACATTTACAGTGCATTATTTTCATAAGTAGGCCTAATTGTGTTGGCCAAAAACCTAGAAGTTAAAAGAAATTAAATATTCCTTTTTTCCTTTGAATGCTGTTTCAACTTGCCACATTGTCAAAGTCAAATAAAATATTACTGCACCTCTAAGAGTCAATCATGGGCCAGCTAGCATGAACTAGGCTAGGGCCTGTATTAATTAAACAAGCCCAATTTAAAAAGTTCACAATTCTTCAATACACAACTTAAACTACTGCAAAGACACTGTAACTAGTGTCAGACCAACCAAATTGCCCTAATTGAACTGAAAATCATTCAAGCTTTCTAAAATGGGGTCTGCCATTTCTGTAGGCCTGATAGTTTTGTAACTGCAGTGACAGTCTGGTCAGTTTGAATGGTCAAAGGCCAATTAGATCGTCCCGCGATCGCATCCAGTCCCGCGATCAGGTCCCGCGATTTAGGTTTTCCTTAACAGCGCGAATTTCAATGCAAAAATGAACCTGCAGAGTCCTTTTTGTGGAAATTTCCAAGCAAGAATACTCAAGTTAGGAAACAAGGACGACATCGTGAGTACCCACATGTGACGTTTAATTAGATAAACAGCCAATGCCGACTGTTTTTGGAGGTTAAATGAACCCAGGAAAAGCCAAAAACTTATCAAAGTTTTGATCTTGTCAGTCCAGCATTTTGTCAATTTGTACGATTACAAGGTGACCTCCACAATTATTCAAGTGAAAGATGGTCCTTGAACACTATTTTTAATGAATGTATTTCTGTTGAGCAAGATCTTCAGTGAGTTAATTGAAAATTAAGTTGTAAGTCAATGTTTCACAATTTCTATTGTGTAATAAGAGAGACATTGATAGTGAATAACAAGCATTATAAGTTCTATCATAGCCAATTAGAGCTCTTTGCAGATTGGCGGTCCACTGAAAATAATTTTTTTTTTCAATTTGCAAGCTGGCTTTGCCATGTCGTTGACAGCTTTTTTGTCGGTCTCCCAATCTTCATATTTGATGACGTGCCTTAAGTTATTTAATTAGTTTGTTGTCACCTATGCTTCCAGATATGATGAGCACTGAATATACATAACTGACGCAAACAAAATGTTCTTGAGCCCGTGACATGCCACGACCAAGTTGAAAATTTATTTTGAAGCTGGACTGCCAATCTGCAAACAGCTATAATCAGCAATTCATGTTCTCACAAATTTTAGGTGAAGTACATAATCATAACTAATGTAAACAGAGGATAATTAATTTGCTGTCATAAATTTATCAAAAATGTTGATAGTATGTTATGTATTAAGAGGATTACATCGCCAAAACTGACACCATATTTACATATGTGACATAATAAGTATAGGTTATTCACCTAGGGAGAGGCAATATGTGATTTATCCAGCGAGGGCGTTAGCCCGAGCTGTGATAAACACATATTGCCGATCCCGCGGTGAATAACTGGCTTATACCTTAAGACAAAACTGAAACTTGTCATTTGTTGCTGTGTTTTTTTTTCACAGCTTCACTTATTATTCTCCCATGGGAGGATAACTGAACAACAAAGAATATGGGTTTTATTGCAGTGAAATACTGGCTCATGATTGGCTGACAGAGGTGTCGAATGGTATAATGATAATAATAGTAGTCGTTTATTTATATATATCAATAGACAGCATATGTGACAAAATTGCTGCAAGTATATTGACAAGTACTAAACATAATCATGTGAATGTATGAGATGTCTGTATCACACATTGGCTGTGTGCAAGAACTTTCCTTTGATAATAATTCAGGTTCCTTACATTTCATTATTCCAACAAATTTACTTTTATTGTTTATCGATTGAAAGTTGTTTATAAAGTTGGATGCTATTAAAAATATTTTATTTCGATGACTTATATTGCTTGGGCATACCCGGCATAGTCAAGCAGTGTATTTCATCTTCAGACATATTCAAAGTATACTTTTCACAAATTCTTTCAGGGGCAGGTAATTTTGGCCTCTGATCATGACCAGTTTTAATTTGACGCTGTGTGAACTTGTCCTAAACCAAGCAATTTGGTTAACATTTTGTGGCCCTGTCTAAGAGAAAACATGATTGTAATCTACAGCCTGACTTGTAGAGTTTATATGTCATAAGTTTTGGCTGCTGTACGCTATCATTTATTGAGGCAATCAGCTGTGCTTGCTTACCATCATATAACTTAATTTTAAGATTATTAGTTACAATTTCTGAGTTGTCAATATTATTGATGGCATATTTAATATTAATTGGAGCTATTTATCTTCTAAGCATGTCTTGGATGATTAAGCGTTTTTTGGGGGCTTTTTCATTGTCCAGTCTCTCTAATCGAGTCCAATAGTTTAGCATTCTTACCTGTCTCATCATAAACTGCCAAAGATAGTGTCTGTTTCCTTAGACCTAACAAATCTATAGCTATTTAAGCTGCAAATTTTCATTTCAAGTTCACGAACAGCTTTTACATTTGTCCATGTTTCACTATTGTATTACAATATTCATTACCATTCGACACCTCTCAGCCAATCACAAGCCAGTATTTCACTGCACAGTATCCAATATCCAATATTGTTTATTTGCGAGTTCACTCGCATTTGTGGGCAAACTGGGTTAAATAAGGGTAGTCAGAAATTTTGGATCGTTTGTGAGAGACAAGGAAGCTCTTTTTAAAGTTTCTTTTTCATGAAATTAATGAAGAATTGGCTAACTTGAGGCGCCTTGCTCACATTTGTGTCTCTTGTGTCTTGTTTAATTACAATTTAAGTTTTTAGTTTCAACCAAATCACGGCAAAACAGGAAATAGAAATATTTTTGTTATTGTTTTACTGCCCTCTGATTGGCCGAAACAGGTTCGATGTCTTCCCGATAGTTTTCGGATACTTCTATTAGGGCTAGAATTAATATTTTAGGCTCTTTTGAAGCCTGGTGCCTTAATCTTTATGATTTCGTTTTTTCATGAAGATATCTCAATTAATTGCTGAGAATTCGTTGAAAATGCATAGGCCTATATATTTGTCCCTTTGCCATGTCAGGCAATTCAGGATAGCAATCAAGACTTCACCAATTAGCCAATTTGCCATTACATTCACACCTTGAGTTAGTATATTTCAATTAACACCTTCTAAGAAGTCCCACATCATTGAAGGCCATTGTAAAAGTGAACTTTCTCATAGCAATCAATGCCATCTTTGAGGGGAGGCAATCCACTTAATTAAAATTTAACATGAACCAGTTATCAGGCAAATATATGGCAGTGAACATATTTTAAAAGAATAAAAATAACAATGTACATATAGTGGCTTTGATATTATAATGTTAAAGGAGGGCATTCAGGGGGTACCAATATACCCGGGTACAGCAATTATATGGAATTCTTAATTACCTATTCTCTGATTGGACGCCTGGGATAGGGTATTGACCAATCATCTGTCTTTGATTGCTGCTATATTTCTAGTGCAGTAGTCAATATACCATAACTTTGTTAATGATCCGATTTTAATGAAAATTTCAGGATTTATGGTTAGTGGTATATCATACGTTTATCCTAAACATAAACATTATTATCTGCATTATTAAAAGTTTTTGGCTTTTTTAGGAAAGTGGATTGCTGCTAATGAAGGGTAATTAAAGTGTAATTAGGGTTTCTAATTTCAATGCAATTCGGAATTCCTTTGAAGTGGACAGTCCTAATGACCCTCCAGTTCGAAGATTTCATAACCAATCAGGTCACAGCAGCTCATATTCAATTTTTAGCTCAGATTTGTATTAAAATGCTATTTTAATAGTCTTAAAATAGCCTGAGTTGCTCAAAACTGCAGATTTATATTCCTTCGTTACGAAATGTCATGTAGTTGAAAAATGCACTTTTTTCATACAGTATTATTGCTGGTATTGATGATTTTAACTGAGGAAAATGGGAGATGTTGACTGTTTGAGTGCCAGAATCAGAATGAAGGGTACCTCGACTGGCTCCTTTTATAGGTCCATGCCCTCCTTTAAATGAAAGGAATTATTGCAGGGACATTTATCTGAACGGAAAATTATATTAGAAATAACCCCAGGCATCTTGATATTTGTTTACCAACTGGTGTCTCACTTTTGTCTTTGTAACTCACTTTTTAGCTATTTACAAAGAAAAACTCGGGAAAATTGTGGAAGGGGTTGACAGCTAAAAATACAAGGCATTTTATAAGATCATTTTCAAGCTTCTATGTGCTTTATTAATGCACTAGATTAGCATTTCAAAATTTTCTTCTGCACACACATCTTGATAGGACAGCCAAATAAGGCAGGCTTCACTCAGCGCATTGCAATAGTGCATTCATATTTTGTTAATTTAAGGGTGATTGAGTAGAGAGACGTTAATGAAATATTGTGCATAAAATGAAAATACCAGTGCATGGTTGGTCCTTGACAAAATGTTATGAATATGTGGATACAGTAACAGTTACTAGCCTATCAACATCAACTGCACAGCACAAGTCAAGTCAGCCAGGGTATACCAGCACAACACAAGTCAAGTCAGCAGAAAAGTTCTTGTATTTTATAACTCAAATTTTAGAAGAACATTATTGCCCTTGCATTGCAGTCTCTTTGTGTTGAGTGCAGGATGTCTGCAGCATTTTTGGAACCAAATTCCAGGATTTTCTAGGCTTTTCTTGGCCCAAATTTTCCCAAAATCAAGGCCAATCTTCCAGAGAATGCAGATTATTTTTTTCTGATAGTAAAAATGTATCTGCGACCTGACTGTCACAAGAAATCGCAAAATATTCAGCTGTGTTTCTTTTTTTTATTAGTATGAAGCAGATTCCAGGCCTTTTGTGGTAAATGCAATTTTTTCAAGGCTTTTCAAGGACTGGCAGACACCCAGGTCACACCCTTTGAGTAGTTACAGTCAGGGAAGTGCAAGTGATTACTTCAAACTGCTTGTGTTACTGTGATGTCATTGCATATTCAATAGGTCAATAATGGATCATTTGGAGCCTTCTACAGTTTTAATCAATCGAGTAACTAAATTATTGCCAATATTGCTTCACAAGACTGTGGCATTTTTGAAGATGCATAAAGAAATATAGTCCTACAGACGACTCCTAAATACATTTTTAAACTTACCATTTTAGATTTATAGGAAATTCACCCTGTACTAGGAGTTCCTACTTTGATATATATCTGAAGATTGAGGGATGCGACAAAGAATTGTTTCAGCAAAGCAAAAACTATTTTGTTGAGAGCTTCCGAACCTGGGTCCCAACAAATGGGAGCCCAAGGCTCTACCAGCCGGGCTAGCCCCCTCCCTTATATTCAAGAATTGTAATTGGGTGATGGCCGCTTGGCCATGATATGAAAAAAACTAGGACCCAGAAATTTGGCTGGGGACCCACTTTTTCAGACCTCACTGATTCCCCAGGACTCACTTTTTGAGCACCCCAACAGAATCCCTGGTGTTGATGCTGGTCTATTGTTTGGAAAAGGTGTGAAGTTCAAACTTGAATTGGATGACACAGTTGTTTTAATTAGTCAGTCAGTAAATACTTAAACCGATAATATAATAATGTATAGCTATCCCAAACATCCCCCCTCCGACTACAGCTCACATTTATCTATGTCTATCTATTTATCTATCTTTCTATCGTTCGATCTGTCTATCAATCTATCTATCTTGCTAGCTATCTATCCATCTTGCTAGCTGTCCATCTATCTATGTATCTATCTAGCTATCTGACCATTCTAGCTATCTAGCTTACTATCTAGATATCTGATCTATCTATCTATCTATCTATCTATCTTGCTATACATATTGCTATCAAGCAATCCCCAACATCTCCCATGGAGCTTACAACAGAAACACATAATTATTTGTCCATCTAAACAATTAAATCTGTCTTTCTAAAATTATCAGTTACTGGCTCACTGCCATCACAAGATGCGCTCTGGAATTCGCAAGTATGGAGCAAATTAACCAATGTCAAATAAAGTCATGAGAACCAGCCAATCAGAGCACACTAGAATATATAATTTTAAGTTGGCTACTCCCTAGACCTTATCACAAGCATTTGTAAAATTTACCACAGTTTCAGTTTGTCTCAAGTTTATTTTGTCAGCTTTTAAAGCTCTATCTCTTCCTTCTTTAAACACACATAGATAGATAGATAGATATGGTAAGTGCAGCCCTCTAAGCCCAGTTCTGGGCACTCACAAGGGTCGATTGATGAGATGAGAGAGAGAGCGGGAGTCCTCAACATGTTACACATTTACCCCATCTGAGGGATCTTTTACTTGCCCGGCATAGACACTGATACAATAGTCCGCCAATTTAACGTCTCATCCGAATGACATCCAGCTGGGATTTTCCTCATTAAGGTGCACTGAAAATGTTGTCTGAAAGAATTTTTGAACATTGTACAATGTGCGACACTTCCCAACAAACACAGGACGTTTCCAAAACGTTTTTGAAGGGTTTTGTTTTGGTTATTTTTTCAGAAAACGTTTTTTAGACGTCTATAAAACGTTTTGCCATATAGTTTGTATTTGGTTCACAAAAAACATTTTCTAACACCACAATTTAAAAGTCAAGAAAAGATCCTCAAAAAATGTCATTAATAGACATTGTAGAAAACTTCTGGAAAAACATCTTTTTAAAGTGTTATGCGGACATTAACATTCGGTTTTCAAAAAACGTTTTCAAACACCACAATATAACCATCAGGAAAATATCTTCAAAAAAGCTTGATTCTAAACATTTTTGAAATGTTTTTAAGGGACGTATTTTGGACGTTCTGTACATACACTAATATTGGGTTTGCAAAAAAGGTTTTCAAATACTGCCAATTGACAGACAGGAAAAGATCTTCAAAAAAGTTACTTCTGGACATTGTTGAAATGTTTTGGAAGGACGTCTTTTAGCTGTTCTGTGCCTACGTTTCTACATGTTTTGTCAGGACAACTTTTAAAAACCTCTTTTAGATTGATAAAAAAGGTCCATGCTCATTTCCCACCATTATCAGACCCAGGACTATTAACCTACATCCTGGTTCCTCAGATTTGAACTGGCACATCCTGTTCAGGTCAAGAAGAGCCAAAAGATGGGGCTATGCATTTTATACATTCAAAAATATTACATTTGGCTGGAGGAAAGCTGTAATGTACTGTTGTTTTGGGATGTTCTCAAGGTCTACTATGTTTGGAGATACCTTTAAGCTGAAACAACAGTACACATTGCCTTTGGTATGAAGGACTATAATATTAAAATATATCTGCTCAGCCACCATGCTATAAACATTATGCACTCTGAGGGATACAAACTTGTTGAATTACTTTTGACAAATGGACTATTGGAGTTTCATAATGAAGCCCTCTGGAGATACCCTTTGGATGTGTAAGAAAATGTATGACTACTTGGAAAAGTGTTCCTGAGATGTCTGGAGTATGAAAACACCAATGGATTGATATCAAGGACTATCAGGAAAGTCACTGACTCACTGTGATCTAAATGTACGACTACATTATAAAGGAAATATACTTTATAAGAGGAAGAATTCAATAGATACATCTTCAAGTAATAATATTTATGGTATATTTAAAACCAGGTGATGCAATGTATTTGTTGTAGATGTAATGTTTTATATTACCTTGCATGGATTCTGTTTCATGTTTTTGTATTAAAGCTTCAGACTGTCAATTGTGTTAGCGAATTTTATTTTATGTAATATCTTTGTATTTTGGCAAATGTGAGGTTGAAGGGTTCAACCAGTAAACCACAATAAGACATTATAAAAACGTTTTGCCTAGCAAGGTAAAAAACAGCTAAAATGTGTTCTTTCAAAACGTTTTGGGAAGTCCCAATAAAAACATTTTTAAAACTTTCTGAAAAATGTTCTGAAAAACCTAAAAAAAAACTTTTACAAAAATGAGCTTCAAAACATTTTCAAAAAACTTTTTTGGCAATTTCCTTGGCCCCTACAGATGGAGGCAGGAAAAACATTTAACAAAACGTCCACAGAACCAAAAATAGACGTCCATAAAACGTCTAAAAAACGTTTTTGTGTTTGTTGGGTTGATGACAGAGCTGTTGGTCGCGAAAAACAATTTGGGGAATTATCTTGGTGGTTTGCCCTGAAAAAAATCCTGGATACGCCACTGGTGCTGGTTACCTTTTTGGAAATTTTTGTGGTGTTTTTTACAAAATTATATCATTCAGGGGCAGAAAAATGGGAAATAGTGAAGAAAAATGGGGAAATTGTGCAGAAAAAATTGGGAAATCTGTTAAAACTCTTCGTATAAATCCCCTTTTCTTTCAGTTTCTTTTTTCTGTTAATTTCCCACTTCTTTTTTACTATTTCCCCAATTTCTGGCCATTTCTCCCATTTTTCTTACCTTTTCCCCATTTTACTTATAATTTCCACATTTTGCTTACCATTTACCCATTTTGCTCATAATTTCTCCATTTTTCTTACCATTTCCCCATTTTCGTTTCTAATTTTGCTAATACATCTGCAGAAATTTCCCCAAAATCTGTTCAGGGGGCAAGTTGTCCCCCCTGCCCTCTCACCCCCCCCTAATGGCTATGCTACTGATCTCAATACCTTTTAGATCTGGCCTTCCTGCTATTGACATAATTCGTTGTAAGCCGCTTGTACTTTCTTTTTTACTGCACTGCCCCCCCCCCCTCCTGGTGATACCACTGCTAAGTTTATTGTCTGTTCTATTTCTCTGATCATGTATGAAAATCTAGGCCCCAAATTCTACACCATTTTCCCCAAGAATCTACAACATACGCATAGTGAACTCGCATGTGTTCCGCTTGCGACAGAAATTCTAGTTTTCCACTTACTCAGCATGTTTATATGTTCGGGTGTTTGTCTCAGGATAATGTCTCAGGATAATGTGTGTTTATCATAGTTCAGTTTTCATCCATGCCTCATACCACTAAAATCACAGACAGCAGTATGGAAAAATTGTTTACAAAATTTTGTGTTGAATTGTGTTCATTGGAATTTGTCACATGTATATTGACTTATAATAATAATGAGTAGGCTTAGATAGGAAGACCCACCTTCTCAGTCACTGTGCACTAACGAGAGGGGTACCCTCGCCATCAGAGCAACCATTACAACACTCGATTCAAAGTAATTTTCTGTCATCCTGAGCTTATTTCATCAAATCCAAAGCTCATATTTGTCAAGCATGTAGTTCAGAAGCTAAACTAATCCCAGGACTCACCTTCCATGTGTGATTAGTCACATAATTATCAGATTTTGCAGTTGAAATATATCGTCAGGGCGAGGGTAACAAAAAAGCCTGTCGAGGGTAACACCATTTTCAAATATTGTCATGGTGAGGGTACCACCCAAAATGACTGTTATGGAATTGTGTCTTTTTCCTGTTTTTCAACGATTGCTATAGTGTAATACAAACAGCAATGGTGATGTGATGAGATTTACTAGTTAGTAAATTAGATAAAATTATTATTAGATAAAATTGGAAAAATAGATAGTTAGATAGATAGATAGATAGATAGATAGATAGATAGATAGATAGATAGATAGATAGATAGGTGCTCGTCATTGAATTAGTGTATTGCAAATCTTTTTTTTGGAAACATTAATTATTATCTCATCAGAAAAAAATTAATCATGGTAGGAAGAGAGACCCAGTTTGAAATGACATCACAGTTTGTAGTTAATTTACATATATTGCAATGCTAGAATATAGTCATCTCTGACATCACAGTTCAACAGCATAGAAAAAAACTTGAGATTCCACGTAAGTATGACAAGGACTGTAAGCTGTAATGGTTATGTAATGCTGCAGCATGCAATGCTATGTAGCCATATGCAAGGGACTGCAGTCAAATGTATGTAAATGTGTATAGCTATGCACTGAGAGCAGAAAAATCAAACATGTTTAATTTAAACGCAACAGGGCTGCGTTTTTTACTGGTTTCATTCAACCAATTAACAATTAACAAAGGGTATACAGTGATCAATACAGATTTGGTGACTTTTATTTAAAAAAGCATACCTCGCATGTACCTGCATATGTAGTGATTTACAGAGCTATGCAGCCTAATACTGTAATACAATACCCAAAACTCAACTAATTTGTTTTGAAAGTCCAGTTTAAATTCATACATATTGGAAGTGCAGTCAAATGCATAGAAACGTGTATAACCACGCAGGTAGGGCAGAAAAATTAAACATGCTTAATTTGAATGCATCAGAGCTGCGTCTGGTCTTGTATGCAATGATATATGCAAACAGGTTTGCAAGCCTACGTCAAGAAATGCAGACTTATGCAGAGATGTTCCAGACTTATGTAATGCCTATGTATAGATAAGCATCAATACGCAGCAGTATGCATTGATATATATGCAAGTAAACTGCAATTTTAATACTAATTTGATGAGTTTTACGTGATGTTAGTGGCTATTTTGCAGAACAAAAGACTGCAAAACGCAGGTAAATGTATCAATATGTATCAGTATGCAGTGCATTTGTGAAGTAAATGCAAGGTTAATTACACCAGTTGCAAACATATGCATGGTTCTTCAACTGCTCTGCATCTGAACTATTAGCATGGGTACTATTCAGGCCCAAAAGAAACACATACCTCCATGCATATGTGCACATTTTCTGAATTTTACCATTATGCCATAAAGCGTGATTATATGCATCCAGTGGGAAAGGGGCTTTATAAGCAATGCAAGTCCATTTGTTATACAAGTATATATTTTACCTACTTTTACATTGTTTTATGCCTTTACATTGTTAAATTCATAAAAAAAAGTACCATTACGCAGGCTTTTCCATGTCTTGGTGCATTTCTTATATTGTCTAAATGAATCTATAGTTTCTGGCCAAAACAAAATCACATAACTTTGACACTTTTTATTGCAACTAGGTTCTTGATTGGAATTCCTGATTGCTTACTTCACAATTGCAATCATGACAGTTTTGTCAGCACATGCTCTGATCTTGCACAACAAAGAAACATTGAATTAACTGATTCATTAACTTGACTACCCCTGACTAAAACCATTTGCTATGCTTGCTTCTTTCTACATGTCTTGTGTTACCCTCACCAATCTTTATGGAGGTTACCCTCGCCAACCGGAAGTGACCCTCGCCCTAATCTTCCAGTACCCTCGCCACTTCCGGGCTGGTACCCTCGCCATTTAGGTTGGTACCCTCGCCATTTTAGGTTGGTACCCTCGCCAAAATGCTGGTACCCTCGCCCCGCCATTTTTCGTTTTTTGTGGTACCCTCACCTCGAGTGAATTCGAATTTCATAAATATCTTACTTCATCTTGCATGCTTGAGTCTGGCACTTGGCACTGATTCATTCCACAAGCCATTCAACCTATCTTAACAATTTGAAGACCTCATACCCTCTACATTTTTTGTAATTTCACTTTGAAATCACGAAGTGAGAGGTGTCATGGCCACCCTGATGGCGAGGGTACCCCCCTCGTTAGTGCACTGTGTCAGTGTAGCTGAGAAGGATGGGAGACAAAACATGGGTTGAGAACTATACACCTGCGACACAGGATAGTGTTGCTGCTGTTTTGGGCCCATTCCGATCAAAATTAATGATATGAGTGGATAGGAAATGATTTAAAATGTATTGTGAGCGATTTTCAGAACTTACCTGTACTTTAAAGTGTCAAAATTGGTAGTTTTCAACAATTTACCACCAAAAAATCAAAGGAGTTTCAGGCTGAAGAGAGGGAGGCTTTGCAAAACTGATAGCTGTTAATCATTTTGTTGTTCATAATTAGCTATTTCAGTTTGTATGTCTATTGTTTTCCAAATAATAGCATCGGACTATTACATTCAGCAGTCAATCATACTCAGTCAAGCATTTCATGTATGATCTGATTGGTTAGTTCCAAACACACTTTGGTGGACAGTGATTGACTCAGACCACTAGATAGGAAGACCCACCTTGACAGAGTAGCTGTCAAGGATGGGAGACAATACATAGGTTGAGCACTACATCTGCGACACAGGAGTGTGTCGCAGCAGTTTAGGGCCTATTCCCATCAAATTTAAAGCTATGGGTGGATAGGAAATGTTTTAAAATGTATTATGTGACATTTTCAGAACACTAGTGTACTTTAAAGGGTCAAAATCGGCCGATTTTCACAAATTTACCACTAAAAATGACACAAGTTTCAGGTTGAAGGGAGGGGGTCTTTACATAAAATGATAGCTGTTAATCTGTATGTTGTTCATGTTTTATTATTTCTGTTTGTGTGTGAATTGTTTCGAAATTAAGTGCTATATGTAGCTGTCAATTATCATCAGCCATTCATAAGAGATATGATCTGATTGGTTGCTTCTCAAGACAGCTCCCTCCCATTGGTGAACAAAGAACATGCAGTGACTGACGTTGACCACTTTTGACAAATTCAGATCGCATTTAAACAAAATTTTAGGTCTCTTTGTAAAGTTAATCAAGGTATATCTCCGCTTTTTCCAGAAATACATACTTTACACACTTTATAGACAAAACAACTGCGATGGAGACATATATATATATATATACATATATGTGTGTGTGTAGATAGATAGACATATAGATAGATGGATAGATAGATAACAACAAAGACTTGTCTTAGAGTGGGTTCTGGTCTTCAATAATTGTCTGTCTTAACAGTGTATAATTATTTTTGTAAAATTCAAGACCAAATAAAGTTATTCTGATTCTGATAGATAGATAGATAGATAGATAGATAGATAGATAGATAGATAGATAGATAGATAGATAGATAGATAGATAGATAGATAGATAGACAGACAGACAGACAGACAGACAGCTAGACAGCTAGACAGACAGCTAGACAGATAGATAGATAGATAGATGGATAGATAGATAGATAGATAGTGAAACCATATGAAAAGTTACATTTTAATTCCATGTACTTTGCAAAGGCATGGCCTGTGGTTGGTTTTATTATTTGTTCACAAGCAGGCCTAAAGATAACTTTCACAATTTCCCAAAGAAGTGTCACCCTCCTACTTTTTAAAAATTGTCAATCCCCATTGTGTTCAAAACAATTCAGTTTAGACCTGATGACCGCTCATGTTGCTGTCTGTTTGCAGTTAGTTGTTTTCTGTTTTTAATCTTGTTTGATTGTTTGTTATTATCACCTATTGCTTGCAATGATTTAAAGAGTGCTCAGTGAATGCAATGTCCTCAGTCTACGTTGCCTACAGCAACGTGAAGACTGTGACCTCGGTCTATCAGACCACATTTGACAAATGCAGATCGCATTTGAATAAAGTTTGCAGGCATCTTGGTACACACAGATTGATAAAAAAAGTCAATAGATAGCCTATATATACTGGTAAAAAGATAGGGGTCAAGATAGATAGATAGATAAATATATATAGATACACTGAGCGCCATTAAAAACGCAACATTGCAAAATGGCTAAAAAATGGTACTTTCACTCGAAGTATCACGATGAAATTTTGTTTGCTCTTAGTAGGTGCCATCAGGTATATTCATGAAAATTTGCAGATTTCTGAGAGCAAAACTCTTGTGTCAAATTAAATCGTCGTGGCATTGTTGAAAATGCAAGTCACAAAATTTAAGATCCTGTGATCATTAATTTTCATTACTTTTCTGTTCTTTTCACAAAAAGTTTTTATTATTCAGGAAAGTTTACATTTTTTACTTGCTTAATGGGATGGGGATGGAAAAAAGTGATATGTGACAATTAATGATCATGAAATTTATAAAAATTTTAGTGTCAATGCTGGCCTGGCCCCTACAGGAGCCTTTTGTCAAAATTATAAAAAAAGATGCTTTATTAAAATTTTTTTAGATTTTGTTATGGAATGATTGTCTGTGTTTTTGTTTCTATCCTGGGTAAAGCGATGGATAGATAGATAGATCTAAGAATATCCAGTGGATATTCTTAGGATAGATATATAGAGATAGATAGAGATAGATAGATAGATAGACATAGATAGACAGATAGATAGATAGATAGATAGATAGATATAGATAGACAGATAGATAGATAGATAGATAGATAGATAGATAAATAATGAAACCACACCACAAGTAACATTTTACTTTGATTTAGGTGTTGCATATCTTTCACAAGTGATGAGAACTAACACATATTCTGATATTTTAAAATGACATCGAGAAATAAATGTTCCCTCCCACTATTTTAATACCTTGACTGTTCTTTGTGTTGAAAACACCTCAGGACTGGAGACAAAACAAGATAACCGCTAATGTTGCTTTCTGTTTGCAGATGGCAGTTTTCTGTTTCTGTTGATGTTTGATTGCTTGTTATTATCACTTATTGCTTCAAATGATTTTCAAGAGTTCTCACCAAATGGTATGTCCTCAGTCTACGTTGCCTACAGCAACGTGAAGACTGTGACCTCGGTCTAGAGCAGGCTGTGGTACAGGTTAATATACCAACAAATTTTGCAAGTTCTGGAATTGGTAATATTTTATATGTAGATGTAGATACTGTCTTGCGGGTTTTGACCTTTTCTTATAGGGTCAAAACAAAAATCATTAGTAATCACTGAGAAATTACAATGTTTATTAAAAATCGATTAATTTGAGGAATTTGTTAGTGCTTTGAGCAATTTTTCTGCGCAAGGAAGTTGTAGGGCCAGAATTAGATTGCATGGCATCTTTCACTTATTTTAGAATAAATGTCACCCATTTTAGAATAAATGTAGGTCAGTGTTGCTAAGACCATATATCTTGTCATAACATGTGCTAATTTCTTTGCCTGTGTATTGTCTCTTCAGACTGTGTTGGGCTCCATTGATTCCTATGGCCGACATAAACCCTGCCACATTTTGGGCGTTTGGTTCTATTGTGTCAAAATAAACTCCCTGGGATACATTTGGTTGGTTTTCCAGCAAGTATCGAAAAATCACTTTTGCAATATCTTGCGAATCTGCATAGAATGGATGGATGGCACTTCCCCAACCAGCAGCTGCTGGGGTAGCCATGGCCATCCCAAGAACTTGGCTGTCTCCTGGAATGAAAATAGCACAAATTTATTGAAAGTTTGTACATGTACAGCCATGGCCGTTAGTTTTCACTCAGCTGCTATGCTTCACCATGACGCTATTATAGTGACCAGTCATAACAAAGCAAATACAAATTTTCAGGAATTATAGTCTGTACACGGTAGCAGGTGTTCTGATAAAAATTGTTGAATGAAGGAATAAAACGGTAAAAATTGTGTCTTCTTTAAAAATTGTATTTGTTTTATTAAATTATATATCTATGGAAAGCATTTAACATAAATTTCTGTTCAGATAAGGTAGGGTTCTATCTTCCTCCACCTACTTCAAATTTGGCCATATTTAAAGCCAAAATGGCTTGTATAAAACCCTACGAACCAAGAGTTAAACCATGTGTTTATTTGTACTTTTGTCATGAATGCTTAATTTGATGCGTACTTAACACATTCAGACACTTTGGTGACTAGTACTATCATGCAAATGACATATATAGCATCAGTGCTGATTATATGCTTAAATTTCAACTAATTTAGTATTTTGCCATATAGTCATCATGTAACATCCCTTCATTCAACGATTGTTATCAGAGCACCTGCTACTATGTACAGACTATAATTCCTGAAAATTTGGTGAAGATGAGCAAGTATTTGCTTTGTTATGACTGGTCACAATGATAGCACCATGGTGAGGCATAGCAGCTGAGTGAAAACTAGTGGCCATAGCTGTAATTGTCATTCATTGAAAAATTGGAAAGTCAAGAACTACATTGTACTAAAATGGATTACCTTCATGTCCCTTGACAGCAACACAAATGACATTTGAGTCTTCCTTCAAGTATTCTTCAAAGTACTGCCTTCTGTTGGATATAGTTTGGATGTTCTTGTCGTAACTCAGAAGGAGGTCCAGATTATCATTTGTTATGCGAATGACTTCTACTCCATCAATAGAACTGAAATTCATAACTTTTGGGACATCAACTTTTCCTCCATAAATAATGACATTCCAAACACAGTTGGTGAAACCATATTTCACATATGATGGGACGACAGCTTCGCGACCGCTCAAGCCACTGAGGCGGACACCTTTCTTGATTTCCAAGTGTTCAAGAGCTTTTTTCAGAAGGACGCGACCTTAAAAAGAAGCAAGATAAAAAATCTGTCAGGTCAAAAGCTTTGTTCATTTGTGCAATAAGAACTGCACAACATTGAAGAAATATGCAAAATTTGAGAGTTATAATTAGTGAAATAAATGAATCAAATACAAACATGGTTGTTTGATGTCTCAAGACTCAACATGTGAGAGCTTACATTATTTCCTTTTCACAACATTCTGTCTTGTGAATAACATTACCTATTCCTTTTCCTCTGAGATCTTTCTTCATTATAAAGGTTCCCAGCATTCCTGTGTTATCATCGTTTCTTATTGCAGAAATGGAACCTGAAAACATTGAGGATGAAAAATACATGCATTGCCAAGAAATGTTTCAATCGTCTGCCGTCTGGTAGACCTACATGTAATCATAAAAGATTTGTCAAGTATCATGCATATGAGCTAGGGTGGCCCAAAAAATAAAATTTATATATTCTAAATTTTCAAAATCCATATAAATATGCATCAGTAGGGTGGCCCAAAAAATAAAATTTATGATTTTCTATTTGCACACCCCCTCATTTGAGGAGAAATGGTGAAAAAAACACCCTGTTAAAAAGTTCAGGAATATAGTCTCAGTGGTCTCTCAAGGCTCCTGAATTCCCAGCAAAAAGGAAAATTTTCGCCAATGCTCGGTTCCTTATAACTTAGTCAATTTGTACAATACTTCATTTTAATTGCCATTGTTGGATAGGTCTCAAAAAGAGCTTCAATTTGCATATCAACTAGATAGGAAGACCCACCTTGACAGAGTAGCTGTCAAGGATGGGAGACAATACATAGGTTGAGCACTACATCTGCGACACAGGAGTGTGTCGCAGCAGTTTAGGGCCTATTCCCATCAAATTTAAAGCTATGGGTGGATAGGAAATGTTTTAAAATGTATTATGTGACGTTTTCACAAATTTACCACTAAAAATGACACAAGTTTCAGGTTGAAGGGAGGGGGTCTTTACATAAAATGATAGCTGTTAATCAGTATGTTGTTCATGTTTTATTATTTCTGTTTGTGTGTGAATTGTTTCGAAATTAAGTGCTATATGTAGCTGTCAATTATCATCAGCCATTCATAAGAGATATGATCTGATTGGTTGCTTCTCAAGACAGCTCCCTCCCATTGGTGAACAAAGAACATGCAGTGACTGACGTTGACCACTTTTGACAAATTCAGATCGCATTTAAACAAAATTTTAGGTCTCTTTGTAAAGTTAATCAAGGTATATCTCCGCTTTTTCCAGAAATACATACTTTACACACTTTATAGACAAAACAACTGCGATGGAGACATATATATATATATATACATATATGTGTGTGTGTAGATAGATTGACATATAGATAGATGGATAGATAGATAACAACAAAGACTTGTCTTAGTTTGCTCTTAGTAGGTGCCATCAGGTATATTCATGAAAATTTGCAGATTTCTGCAAGCAAAACTCTTGTGTCAAATTAAATCGTCGTGGCTATTGTTGAAAATGCTGATCATTAATTTTCATAGCTTTTCTGTTCTTTTCACAAAAAGTTTTTATTACTCAGGAAAATTTACATTTTTTACTTGCTTAATGGGATGGGGATGGAAAAAAGTGATATGTGACAATTAATGATCATGAAATTTATAAAATTTTAGTGTCAATGCTGGCCTGCCCCCTACAGGAGCTTTTTGTCAAAATCTTCAAAAAAATTGCTTTATTGATATTTTTTTAGATTTTGTTATGGAATGATTGTCTGTGTTTTTGTTTCTATCCTGGGTAAAGAGATAGATAGATAGATAGATCTAAGAATATCCAGTGGATATTCTTAGGATAGACATAGATAGATAGACATAGATAGATAGATAGACATAGATAGATAGATAGATAGATAGATAGATAGATATAGATAGACAGATAGATAGATAGATAGATAGATAGATAGATAGATAGATAGATAGATAGATAGATAGATAGATAGATAGATAGATAGATAAATAATGAAACCACACCACAAGTAACATTTTACTTTGATTTAGGTGTTGCATATCTTTCACAAGTGATGAGAACTAACACATATTCTGATATTTTAAAATGACATCGAGAAATAAATGTTCCCTCCCACTATTTTAATACCTTGACTGTTCTTTGTGTTGAAAACACCTCAGGACTGGAGACAAAACAAGATAACCGCTAATGTTGCTTTCTGTTTGCAGATGGCAGTTTTCTGTTTCTGTTGATGTTTGATTGCTTGTTATTATCACTTATTGCTTCAAATGATTTTCAAGAGTTCTCACCAAATGGTATGTCCTCAGTCTACGTTGCCTTCAGCAACGTGAAGACTGTGACCTCGGTCTACATACCAACATTATTGGTCTATTATAATATTTCATCTCTCATGGGCTCTTCAGTCTACACTTTTTATGAGTGAATTATTGCTGAACGACCGATCCTGATAAAAAAAAGGCTTTTAATTTCTTTTCACTGGAAATTGTTGTGATTCTCATTTTCCAAGTTCCAGAATGACCAAATACTGAAAAAAAAAAGATTTTGACCATGGGAATGCCCGGTTTATGAGTGATGAAATGTTATCTTTAAGTTTGTTGCGAACTCGTATAAAATAGCAGAGGTGGCTTCTTGTATTTCAAATTCATATCTTCATCCAAATTTATTACAGGTCAACATGATGGGTACCACTTGAAAGACAATACTCTTATGTTTCACATGGTATCAATCATGTTGTTCTGCATTTAACTCTTATGAAGTTAAAATATGAAATGTTACAGCCCCTCTCCTATGTTTTCAGCACTTTAGACAGAATGTAACATTAAAATTTTACAGCTCACAAAGCAGGTTTCTCCATGGTAAAAAAAAATTTTTTAATGTTTTATCTGGTCATCCTGCCTTTTGGAGAATAAGAATATGTTAATTGCCAGTGAAATTAAATGAAAATCTTTTCTTGAACAGGTTTATTCATTCAGCAACACTTTCGCACATAATAACTGTTAGCTGCAGAGTCCATTGGAGTTAAGATTTCATCCTAGACCATTAATGTCGGTATGCAAATTGAAGCTATTTTTGAGACCTTTCCAACCATGGCAACTAGAATGTTGTACATTACAAATTGACAAAGTTGTGGCAAACAAAGTACTGGCGAAAATGCTTAAAATCTTCCTTTTTGCTGAGAATTGAGGGGCCTTGAGAGACCACTTAGACTTAACTGATTTTTATGAAATTTTAACAAGGTCCTTTTTATTAATTTCACTGGTAATTAACATATTCTTATTCTCCAAAAGGCAGGAAGACCTATCCAACAACGGCAATTAAAATGAAGTATTGTACAAATTGACTAAGTTATAAGGAACCGCACATTGGCGAAAATTTTCCTTTTTGCTGGGAATTCAGGAGCCTTGAGAGACCACTGAGACTTGGCTGATATTCCTGTTTTTTTTACCATTTCTCCTCAAATGAGGGGGTGTGCAAATAGAAAATCATAAATTTTATTTTTTGGGCCACCCTACTGATGCATATATATATATGGATTTTGAAAATTTAGAATATTTTTAAAAAGTTCCCGCTCTCTTTGCTTAAAGATCATAACAACCTGAAATATAATAAATTCAACAAACTTTGATAGGAATGATGGTACAGAGATGAACTTGGCTTAAATTACATGTTATTATTAAGTTATTCAATTGTGACAATGAATCTGAAAATGCAGTAATTTCTCTATCAAATTATAAGCAAGTGAAAAGCTGATTAATTATCCCTCACTTTTTATTTTCAAGATAAAATAATTCTAAATTGTGAAGTAGAAGCATCCACATTTACTGTATTACCACGCATGGAAACCACTGACACAAGATTAATTTTTTTAATTATTTATTTTGTAAATTCAACAAGTGAACCTGCTTGCAAGTTCATTTGTGACTTTTTGGACATATTCTGCATGCATGGGGTGACGTATTGGGACTTTTTCCAGGACAATAATTAGTACCAATAACTAGTGACATAAAGTCACTACAGTGTGTCTGGCCTCTTTTGATTGTTTTCCTGTGTTTGTGTGTCAGTGGCTCAGTTCAATCATTTGAAATTCAACTTAACTCTTGCACAATTGATTCTGAAATATTTCACAATACTTTCACATTTTTAATGCAGTTTGCTGTGAAACTTAGATACGGACAGAGACATAATTGCGTTCAGTTTTATTTTTCATGTATTACATTGGTGTAATCTAGTCCTATGCTGGTTAAAATATTATTTCGGGTACACTGCATCTCACTGTATTTACACTGTTGACTCACATTTATATGCAAAACAAATAGTTTTTTAGATTGGGTAGGGGGTAATATCAACCTTATAAATTTTTCCAAGAGTTTATTTATCGCAACCCATCGGGTTTTTAAATAACTCATAATGATTACGCTTCTAAATAAAATGTCCGTCATTTTATATAGGCCTATGCCCTCTTCTAGGATGGCATGATATTGACATGTTGTGGAGGTAAGTAAAGCAATGACTTTTTGACCATGTTTCTTAAAATTGGTCTGTAAACTTACCAACAGGCTTGCCTTCAATCTCTGCAACAAAGAAATCCTGGGGATGACAAGCCCTGAATACTCCCAGATCAAACTCAGTGATTGCCCATTCCTCATCACTTGTCCATTCTATGACATGTTTAATGTCATCTTCTTTCATCAGCCTCAGTGAAACTCCAGACATCTTCGCAGACAGCTCTTTTTTGTGAATAAGTCACATAATGGGTCTGATGTGTGTCAATACTGATGTTAGACAGCTTTTAACACTAGGGTGATATTCTTGTCACAAATGCACACTGCTGCTACCTACAGGATACTAAGCAAAAGCCAAACACAGTGTTCTGAATACCTATTGTTGGTGTTGGAAGAGATTGTTCATGAAAAATGAAAATTGGCGAAGTTTCATGGAGAAGGTCCTGAGAAAACATTAAAAGATAAGCAAAGAATTGTGGTAATGGAGAATCGAGTGTTCAGTTAATCTCACCAATATGTCGTAGAAAATGTTCAATATCTAAAGAGCTTTTGTATGACTAAGAAACAAATATTAACTGGAGCTCATAATTTGGTTCAGTTTCAATCATTCTTCACCTTATTGCTGTATCCTCCTCCAATCCTGTCCTAATTAGCCTGCCAACTGCATAAATACAGGACATAATGCCCCAATCATCCATCCATCTAGTAATCTAGCTAAGAATTTACGGCTGGGTAGTGGAACCATTTGGAGTTTTCTGGCTTGAACGTGGTGCTGCGTTTCTAGTAACCTCATTAAAAATTCAAGCCTGGGTGACACTTCTGGCTTCCATTTTGCCTTTCTTCTCAAAAGAAAAGTGACTAGATTTGCCTATGAACATATTCCTAATTATATAATAGTTCTCAATGATTATATCTAGCCATCAAACCCAGTAATTCTGATCAATTTATAACTTAAGAGTAGGTCGGGACAAGAAGCCCGGGTTAGGTGAGAGGCCCCCCCCAGGTTTATATCTAAACTTACATTTTTGGTGCGTTTTCTTATTGTTAGGATTGAAGCTAGAGGTTTTTTGGGTGACGTCACAAATTTTCAAGGCGAACAGCACCAAACCATAGTAGAAATTAAAGAAACCAAAAAATTTGCATGTTTTTTGTAACTTTGACTAATTCTCTGAAGGCGGTTGTCAGAAATGACTTGGGAAATTTTTAAAAGTATAATGGATATCAGCATTGCTTCACTTTAAGACCATCACATAAAAATGATTTGGATCATGTTTTTTGCATTTAAGTTTGAAATATTGAGGTCAAATTAAAATATGTGGGTTTGGGGCGAGAGGCCCCACATGGCATGGGGCATGAGGCCCCCTACACTGGGGCCTCAAAGCTGCTTCAGGAACCATTAAATGATGTGTAATTTACCTTAAATCTTGATAAAATAGCTAATTAAAATAGAGAAAAAAATTGGCAGAAATTGAAATAGGGCAAAAAATATTAAAAAACAAATGTATGAACATAAAATTTCAGAAATTCAGAAAAAGTGAATAGAATGCCTTAAAATGATAGAAGAACCCCAAGAAATAACTTTCAAGCTGAATGCACTCGAAAATAAAATTGCCATAGGATTATAATAGGGGGGCTTCTTGCCCGATGGGTGGGGTAAGAAGGCCATTTTAAATTTTTTACAAAAATGGCCGTAACTCCTTTATTTAAATTGGTAGACATTTGTTTCACTAGTTATAAATAGAGCCAAGTGATCCCTTCGGGACAGCATAAGCATTCAAAGAATCGACCATAAAAAGTAGGTCAAATCGCACCTCGAAGTTAAGGGGGGCTGCATGCCCCGACCTACTCTAATATGGAGACAAACAAATTAACTCGACTGTCCTCTTATTGTGTAGACACCATGCAATGAATTTGACATCGAGTTCATCTCTGTCATGGAGTTGATGAACATTTTGAGAGTTCCTACGCCTATCCGATTGTAAAACCATACGTAGCTGCATGGTCCATTGATGAGTAATTTGTGGTAGTAACAACGGGACAATCCTGAAAATTCTACACTGTGGATCTAAAACATCTTTCTCAATATTTTAATATCATTTCAATTTTCCAGGAGCGAGAAATATTTGGCCAGCTTTTCGTGATTATCAGCCAGAAAAAATAGCCGTAGGAAACAGGAACAAATGCAAAAAAATAACAATGACTCAAAACACAGAAATTGCAGTCATCTTAGAAGTGCTAAAAGCTTTTTATTAATTTTAGCAGGTTGGATAAGCACTTCCTACAGTCTTGGGATAACCAGACATAGTGTAGCTGACAATTCTGCCGGAGTTGCCTTCTGTGGATGTTGGGCAGTTGCCGTTGGCCCTGGCGACAAAGCAGAGGGTCATCAAGGCAAAGTCGTATTCAGGAGAAGTTGCTGTGAAGATTGAAGAAATGCTCTTAGATCTTCCATTCCAAGTCAGAGACATGCTGTCAACCCTTGGCTGAAAGGTCAAATGCACAATAATTTACAAACCGTAATATCCCAATGGACACAATGTCATCTACATTGCAGCTACGTTGTGACAAAGTTATGACAGCATCGCAATTTGGTGAAAATTGTTTAATTGTGTGTTAGAAATGACACCACAATGTTGTGAAGCAATGTCAAAATGTGGCGTCAGCTTGCAACATTGTGTTCATGTTGAAGCAACTTCATATTTTCTTGCCGACAAATATAAATTTTTTCTTTAAAAAATGCCAATACGAAAATTATGAAAAAAATGTATATTGCAATATAACAATGCAATAAGAAAAAATTTAGGAAAAAATCTCATATTGTACTGAAACCATGCAATTTGAGTTTTTATGATATGATCATGTGACTTATTTTGACCAGTCAGCATCGCTCTAGCATAGTGGTCATGCATGTATTAATAGCTTATACAGTGCAGTAAGGCAGTATATAAGGTGGGTAAGAGTTGTTTGCGACCAATGCCAATGGTCAATTTATATTATCATTTTGAATTGAAACTGAATTTAAAGTCAGTGTCAACTACTGCATGTGTGTATTTTTCTTAAATGATACTTGCATAAACAATTTATAAGGAGCAGGCATAACTTCAATCTTAATTTTTACTTACCAGACAATTGCCTCTATTGCCAGTGTATGCCAGTGCACCTTTCTGTTCTTCTAAGTAAAATTGGACCCAGTTGTGGAAACCTGTCACTTCACTATTCCTTGTCTCTCCAAGAAACACGTGTTCAAATCCAGAGCTGTCCAGTACCCCTCCTGATCTGGTGTAGAATTGAAACCAGTACTGCTTCAGTTCAGCAATAAATGCATCTCTTCCAGAGCTGGCAAGATCTGAGAAAAAAAAATCAAATTGAACAGACAAATTTATATTCTCTTGGAGACAAGGTATTTGTCTAGTTCCAGTTTTAGGACGAGGCAGAGCTTCTTTATTTTGGACTGCTGCTTTTGTTTATCAATTAGTGAATCGTTCAGAATTTAAAATAATTTGAATGTCTTGAATGTTTTGTGTCTCTATTAAGATGAGCCATTTGATAGAAGTCGCATGGGCAACATTACGCATTAACTAAAAATCTCTAAATTGAGCATTTTCAGTTCTATTCTTACTGAAGCATCTCAACAATTTTAGGTAATCCGAGGGCTGAATTTACCAAATACTGCTTGTTATGAAGTAAGTATAACCTCTTCGTGATTCAGTATCATCATGGGTGACTTCAGTACCCTCAAACCCCCCTCCCCCCGTCTACATGACCAGTTTCAGTTGCATTAACTGATTTCAGGCAGGAAAATAGCCACTTTTTATGCTCGAAAATAGCTGTTTGTGCATTAACTGAGAGCTGAATTACAAATTATAGCATGTTATAAAGTCATATGGACCTCTTTTGTGCTCAATTCGCTTCGCGAAACGGCTGATGGCCGTTGCGCTGCGTGAATATAATCACTGTCATAATCCCTATAAATAATAATATATATATATATTGAGACAGACCTACTGGAGGAAGCTTAGAAACTATGTAGCAAGTGGTCCAAGCAACTGATACTTATTGAAATTCTGGTAACAGGATGGCGAAGGTGTGTGCAGCAGTGTGTGTGCTCTCTGAGCTCCCATTCTTGTTTTGTGATACTTACTTTTGCTGACCAGGAAGTCCTGCAAGATCTGCATAGGAGGTGTATCAAGGACTGCCTCCAGGAATGCCTGTTGCTCCTGTTGGTGCTGCTGGGTGTTTGGCTCTTCAATGCCTATTTCAGCAATGTAGTTATCCAGCAGATTTATCAGAGCCTGGTAGGTACGTCCTTGCAGAGCACTTTCATCTACATTTGTGAAGAATCTGAAATGGATGGAGCACCATTGACTGAGGATGCTTTGGTCAAACGTCCATGTGTATATAGATCGTTTGTGCACTGTATAACCGGCTGGGTCACAGTATGGCAGATTGGTCCAAATAGTTTCAAAATCAACTTTCAACTTGGTCGTAATAATGTGATGTCACTCATTGTCACTGCCTTAAAAATGTTTTGTTTGTGTCAGTTATTTTTAATCAAGTGCTTATCATATCTAGCAGCATAATAACAAAGAAATTAAATGACTTAAGGTACTTCAATTAAGAAGATTAGGAGAACAACAGTAAACTGTCAATGATGTGGCAAAGCCAGTTTGCAAAGTGAAAATTGACCGCCAATCTGCAAAGAGCTCGAAGTGGCATGAGTGCAAATTTTCATGGCGGTATCCATGATGTAACTTAGTTTTTGAGCTGTATAATGATTTGTGTGTTTTGAATGTATCTGAGTAATGTGATATATTTTACAAAGACCTGTAATCTTGTAATGAGTTACAGTCCTTGTCATATTTACGTGGAATCTCAAATTCTTTTCTATAGATGCTGTTGAAGCATGATGTCTGACACTGTGTTGAAACTGTGATGCTCAGTTTTAGAGGATCCACATTGGCTATAAGCGGGGAATCTGACCCAGTTTAAAATGACATCACAGCTTGTAGTTATTTTACATATACTGCAATGCCAGAGAATTGAGTCATCTCTGACATCACACTTCATAGCATAGAAAGAGCTTGAGATTCAACATAAATATGATGAGGACTGTAGCATAATTGACTTACATGCTTCCAGTTGGGTTGATGGTGTACTGGCTTGAGGAAAGGCTGTTGGTGTCTGCTTCCCACAGCTGACTAGAAATCGACCGAAGCTCATCATCACTCTGGGCTGAGGTTATGAAAAGAAAAGCTGGGAGCTAGTATTTGGAAATATTAATTTATAATATGAGGGGCTTACAGAAAGTTCGAGGCTTTTTTTCATATGGATACTTCTTTTAAATCTAGAACTATGGATTTTTCACAGGATAAAATTCAGTATATTTGTAATGGATTTCCAAAATCTTGGACAATTTGGACATTTTTAAGTCATTCTGTGGTTGCCATGGAAACTGAAAGTTCAGCTTCTTGGGGTAGGTAACACTGAAACCAGCCTTCAACAGTATATAATTTTTCCATGCAGGTGTATCTGTGTGAAATGAAGAAACAACTTCAAAGTGTGACCTCCTGCTTCATTCCACTGAAGTCATTTTTAGATAAAAGCTATATATTTACAACTGTCAATGCCTTGGACAAAATAAGTTCTACTACAGTTGCTTCCTCTGAAGTCTGCATAACCTTGTACATGGTAAATCGCTGCGCAATTATTTACGATATTGCACAGCTCTTGACAAATCAGGACCAAGTAGTATTCTACCTTGCCTTATGATATTATAATGTGCTACAAGTTATCTTTGTCTAAGTGTAGGCCTACCCAGCCTCCAAATTGTATCACCTTATTGTTGGAAATCAAATAAATAACAAATAACAATTGCAAGTTATCCTTTGTAAAAAGATAGTCAACTTACCAAATGAGCTTGCCACAAAGGCAATTATGAGAAATACTTGTCTCATCCTGAAGCTGTGTAAGTCTGAATGCTGTTAGCCTCAGCCTTAATTTATATACAATTAAAACATATTACTGGGTATAATATTTCTTTTATTTTAGTTTTTGCCCTTTAAATTTAGATCACGCAAATCACTGTTCTTGGGAAACCCGCACCTGTTCCTCACTTCATTGTCACTGACTGAGATCTGAATTTCTGATTATTTTAAGGAAGTTTGTTTTAGTGTCTTTATCTTTATATATGAATAAGATATATAGCCCTTGTACCATAATATGTAGATGGCAATGCCATAGATTCGCGCAGCTCAAATTAACCATTCTTATTTTAAAACAATGTTTCCTGTGCCAACTTAAATTGATATATATATATTTACAGTACCATCATTTGGGCCTTAATTAATTAGCGTGCCATTTAAGTGATGAAAGAACTATAGTAATAACTATCAGCTTTAATTTTCCTGGGTGTGGCACTGCAAAAAAGCAAAAATTTTAACAAGTTTAGTGGCACCGATTGAAATGAAATGTGCTGCTTTTAGCATAATTTTCTTCAAGGTTCCACCACAGGCAAAAACAAGGTGATCTATGTTTTGTAAGTCTACTCGAGTAATTGTGATTATCTATTTATGACAGCTGGACCATGAATGGCATGATTGCAGACGGCCATGGACTGAGTCTGTGGGATAATTCCATTAAATTCATACTTAACACAAAGAAGTCACCCAAATATCGATTTGATAACTTTCTTTGATGTATTTTCTTGATGTCCAACATGCCTGGCAATGTTGACAGTTGTTTTAAATAACAAAATTAGGCAAAATTATCATAAAATCTGAATTCCACACTGAACTGGCACGGAAGTTCAGCTGCTGTGGCAGTCACACCAACAATAATAAAAATGTGTAAAATTCATTGTTGTGTCTTAATATTAAACCCTAATTTCACCCACAAAAGTTGCAGAACAAAAAGTGTATTGTTTTGCACCATTTTCAGCTTAAATTGATGAATGTACAAGTGTATAGAAGAGATATCAATATCGAAGTGAGGGCATTCATGCATGTCAATTTCTGCTAAATATGGCTTATATATCTAAAGGAAATGTTTTTTTTGTAAAACTTTGATACGAACACCCAGTAAAAGACCAAATTGTGGGTTTTTGACATATTTTGCTTATTTCTAGGAAATTCAGATTGCCTATACTTTGAACAAATCTTTATGGGGGATGCAGTCACATGCATGTGAGGTCATCGTAAATATTTAGTTTCTTTGCAACTGGTTTTAATGCTCTTATGTTATGTTTTTTAGTAAGCCTAAAAATATTTATTTTTAACATTGATGCTTAAATTCGGTGCAACTGGAAATTATCAACACTGAGATAAATCAAGCTGAAATACGATTTCGATATCTGATAGCGTAGCATGAAAGACTCGTAAGTGTTCTTTCAGTTATTGCGGGAGCTCAGAGTTCACATGGACAGAAAAACAGGGCAGACCTTTTTCGTTTGGGCTTAATCAATTTAAAGAAAAAAGAAAATGGAGAACGCCAGTATAAGATGTTAGGTATAGAAGGTCAAATCTATCAGTGTCCTCATAAACTCGAATTAATAAGAACTCACCGAATGTGCCTGCCACGAAGGCTATTACAAGGAGGACCTGTCTCATGCTGGTACGGTCTAGGTGTGAATGTGCCTCAAGGTCATCAATCATTTATTTGAGATTATATTGTTACATATATTAATTGTGTTGTATATTTTTTCACTCGCAAATCTGCCCATGGATCATGCAATTCACTGCCCGTGAGAAAGATGCCAAATGTTTTCACTGAAGAAACACTGCTTGACATTGCCACTCATGACTGGGAAGTAGATTTCTACATTTATGAAGATATTGTTGGATTATATTATTCGCGCAGCGAAACGGCCACAGGCCGTTTCACAAAGCGAAATTTAGCACAACAAAGGTTTCAAAATTCTGTGCAGTGATGGTTTCAACATCAATGGTCGACGGCAGGAAATTAGGTCAAGTGGGACCAGCTTCTTATCAATGATCTAGTTTCGAATTTAACAAAACATGACATATTCATCTTCAAAAGTGTCTCAAAAATGTATTTAATCCAGTAGCATTCCCTGTACCTATTTTTTTATGGAATAGTTAATTATAAGCCTTGAAAAGCTAAATTATATTATTAACATGTGATTCATTTCATTTCAAAACAGACAACAAGAAAACATAACAAAATTAAAGTTACACAATTTTTGTCAATGATGATTATGTAACAGTGAGCAATTAATCTAAATGCAGATCATGTTATTGTTTTTGTTATCACTATTATGTAATATCAACAATCTAGCATAGACTTAAATTTTGCAGCTTTCAGTGTTGTCTTCCTTTTTACTATTTAGCTGATCATGTATCAATTTTATTTATCCTTGATCCTATTTATTTGCAATCCTATGTATGTATGTATGTATGTATGTATGTATGTATGTATGTATGTATGTATGTATGTAATGTAATGTAATGTAATGTAATGTAATGTAATGTAGTGTAGTGTAGTGTAGTGTAGTGTAGTGTAGTGTAGTGTAGTGTAGTGTAGTGTAGTGTAGTGTAGTGTAGTGTAGTGTAGTGTAGTGTAATGTAATGTAATGTAATGTAATGTAATATGTAATGTAATGTAATATGTAATGTAATGTAATATGTAATGTAATGTAATATGTAATGTAATGTAATATGTAATGTAATGTAATATGTAATGTAATGTAATGTAATGTAATGTATCTATCTATATTCTTTTTTTAAAATCTATTTTATCTTTCTAATAGTTTCTATTATAGGTAAATTTCTGTCTATTTTTTAATATATCCGTCTTTCAATTTCTTTGAAAAAGTTATGGTAAAACCGTAAGTCCTAAAAAATCTTTTTAAGTGCTGCGTTAATTTCATGGCTGTGCCATTTACATATTATATAATCAATCATACAGTATTCAAAAGTAACAATTTGGTCATTGGGCATTACTCTTCTGCTTCAAAGAATGCTTCCAGCTATGCATGGAAAGCCACTAAGAACTGTGTATGTAGTCATTGTGGACCGAAGCTATGCAAATTATAGCCTTGAAACATCTTTGATATTAAATGTACTGCCTCCAAAGTTTCCATGTGAGTAGCCAAAAAATTCTGTCTTTACTTGGCAGTGATGTAGGCCAAAATTCTGTGCAGTGATGGTCTCAACATCAATGGTCGACAGCAGGAAATTAGGTCAAGTGGGACCAGCTTCTGATCAATGATTTAGTTTCGAATTTAACAAAACATGACATATTCATATTCAAAAGTGTCTTAAAAATTCAATATTCTTCAGTAATATTCCCTGTATCTATAATTTTTATGGAATAGTTAATTATAAGCCTTGAAAAGCTAAGTTATATTATTAACATGTGATTAATTTCATTTCAAAACAGACAACAAGAAAACATAACAAAATTAAAGTTACACAATTTTTGTCAACGATGATTATGTAACAGTGAGCAATTAATCTACATGCAGATCATGTTATTGTTTTTGTTATCACTATTATGTAATATCAACAATCTAGCATAGACTTAAATTTTGCAGCTTTCAGTGTTGTCTTCCTTTTTACTGATTATCTATCGATTTTATTTATCCTTAATCATATCTATTTGCTATCCTATGTATGTATGTATGTAGGCCTATGTATGTATGCAAGTATGCATCTATCTATCTATATATTCTCTTTTTTACCCTCGGCAATGTATATTGCCGTCGGGTATTGTAGTTAGTATGGCAAATTTTTGTCCGTCCGGCGGGCGGCCGGGCGGGCGGATACACATTGTGTGACGCCGCCATGCTCTTGAATATGAACAAAATGAATAAACGTGAATGAAATACATGGTTTTCATGCATATATCTGTTACATCATCATATATTTGAACATAAAAAGAGAGAAATTGCTAAAAATAGGCCAAAACTATAGACCTTTGATTTGTCACATTTCAGTCAATTTTGGATCTTGGTTACTCAAAGTGCCATACAATGTGCCCCAAGTATAATTTTTTGCATGTAGTTTATGCAATTTTTAGGCCGAAAGAAGAAGTTTAAAATTCACAAAAATGTGAAAATATCAACTTTCTGACCATTTCATTTCTAATCAAGTCATGCAATGCTCTTGAATGTAAACAAAATGAATAAACATGAAAGAAACACACGGTTTTCATGCATATATCTGTTATATCATTAGATTTTTGAACATGAAAAGACAAAAAATGCTAAAAATAGGCAAAAAACTGTAGACCTTTGAATTTTCACATTTCAGTCAATTTTGGATCTTGGTTACTCAAAGTGTCATTCAATGTGCCCCAAGTATACTTTTTTCATCAAATTATTCCTCAGAATTTATGTGGTTTAATAAGATAAATTATATATTATATATATTATATATATATACAAATATGCTTTATGCACATAGTTCTGACTCAAGGGGCCTTACCATTCTAAACTTAATAATAATAATAATAATATGGATTTTATAGCGCTAATTTCAGTAAACTGCTCAGCGCTTTTTCGGATCAAATCAATTGTAGGAATTCTGGAACAAATGGGTTTTTAGATTCTTCTTGAAGATTTCTAGTGTTTGTGCAGTTCTCACTCTATCAGGCAAAGCGTTCCAGAGTTTTGGTGCTGCATAGGAAAATGCTCGATCTTCAAACTTATTTTTGTTGCATGGAGCAGGTTCTGCTAACAGCAGTTTGTCGTTGCTTCTCAGGTTGTGTTCTCGCTGAGATTTTACTTGAATAAGTTCTTGGATGTATTGTGGTGCCTGGTTGTTCATTGCCTTCCACGTAGTTGTCATCAATTTGAACTGAATTCTTGCTGTGATTGGTAACCAGTGCAGTTGTTTCCTACTCTGGCTGACACTCTCGTGTTTTTTCAACCTTTCAATTAATCGAACTGCCGAGTTTTGAGCAACCTGAAGTTTATTTAACAACCGGGTAGCAGTGCCATGCAACAGTCCATTTCCGTAATCTAAATGAGGAGTGACAAGTGCATTGACAGCAGTTTTAACTATTTCCTTGTCCAGGTTTTTTCGGAGTTTCGACAGGTTTCTTAAATTGAAATATGCGTTACAACACATTTTGTTGATCTGCTTCTCCATGGTCATATTTTTGTCAAAGAGCACTCCTAAATTGCGGACATGGTTGGCAATTTTGATTTCAACATCGTCAACATTGATAGATGTCATTTGAAGTTTCTTCAGTTGGTTTGGTGCTCCAATCAGAAGAAGCTCAGTTTTATCTCCATTATTGCACAGCTTGTTTTCATGTAAGAAATTTCTGATATCAGCGATACAATTTACCATTTTCTGTTTTGCATGTTCTTCACCCAAAAAGGTTGGTTTAAACGACAGGATAAGTTGTTCATCATCAGCGTACTTCTGATCGTGAACTTGATTTCTTCGAGCTACTTCACTGACTGGGGCAACATAGGAGTTAAATAAGATTGGTCCAAGTTTGGAACCTTGAGGAACTCCAAAATTGAGAGGAAGTTTGCTTGACGTGTTATCATTTATTATCACAGACTGTGATCTTTCAGAAATATAAGATTTGAACCATCTTAAGGCTGCACTTTGCACACCATACCTGTTACGCAGTCTTTCTAACAAAATGTCATGATCAATTGTGTCGAATGCAGCAGACAAGTCCAACAATACTAGCATTGTCACCTCCCCATTGCTCAGATTAAGCATAATATCATTATGGATTTTTGTTAAGAGGGTTTCTGTGCTATGAAATTGCTTGTAGGCTGATTGTTTTTCATCGTCAAGATTGTTCTGAGTGAGGTGATCAACATACTGTTTGATTACAGCACTCTCAATGATTTTACTCAGAAAAGAAAGGTTAGAGACAGGCCGATAATTCTTTTTGATCAATTCAAGACCTTCTTTCTTCAAAAGTGGTTTGACAAGTGCATGCTTCAGTTCAAGGGGCATTTCTCCAAGCGTTAATGACATATTAACAATTTTCGTTATGACTGGCAGAAATTCATCAACACATTCAAGCAGTAGCCATGTTGGCATTGGATCAAGTTGGCAGTGTTTGACAGGCATTTCAGTGATAAGTTTCTTAACTTCTTGTTCTAATAAAGACTTAAACTGATGTAAATTGTGTCCGAGGTTGGTCTGAGAGGCATCAGTTGTGATCTTCATTCCTGAATCTAATTTAGATCTGATGTTTTTGATCTTTTCATCAAAGAAGTTGTTGAAATCGTTCGCTAGTTCTGTTTCATTTGTGTGATGGGGAAGAGGCAGATCTTGTTTTCTGTTGAGATGAGAATTTAGAAGTTTGAACATCGCCTTAGAATTTCCCTGTGTGGCTTGAATTTTACACCTGAGATTGTCTGATTTAAGCTGATTAAGCTTTTCATTGAGAGAATTTCGTTTTTCTTTGAAGATATTCCAGTCTTTTTCTAAACCAGTTTTTCGCCATATTTTTTCTGCCTTTCTCTTTTCCTTTTTAAGAGGCTTTATTTCTTGATTTGTGAATGGGTTAGGTTTGCGAACTGTCACAAGTTTAGTCTTAACAGGGGCGTGTCTGTCAAAAATCTTTTCAGTTGATTTGTAGAGTGACACAAGTCTGTTCAAGTAGACTGATCGATCATGGTGTTGTAGTTTTTGTGATAGATGCTGTTCAATGTCTTTCTTGAATTTGGCTATATTTATGCTGCGGGTCTTTCTGAAGGCAATCTTTTTCTGTGGATTTTTGCCCTTGTTGATGTCAATGTTAAAGAGGATACAGTTATGGTCTGACAGTAGGTCACTGACAACACAATCTCTGAGAGTTGTAGTTTTATTGGTTATTACCAAATCAAGTGTGTTTCCATCTTTGTGTGTTGGTGAAGATACATGTTGAACAAGGTCAAACATTTCAAGAATGTTGTTAAATTGGATAACTTTGGCATCATCTGGTTTATTCACGTGAAAGTTGAAGTCTCCGACAACTATAGTTTCATTATGATAAGTCTGATAGTGGGACAAGAAGTTTGTGAATTCATTAAAGAATTCTGATAAACTGTATTTGTTCTTTTTGGAGGGTTCCGGCCTGTACACCACAAGAATTGTGACAATTCTTCCATTTAATTGCAACCGAATTTCCATGTGCTCAAAAGTTTTTGTTTTCATGCTTTCCTTTTTCATTGCTCTAATGCCTGTTTTTACAATGCATCCTACTCCACCTCCAGGTCTACTCTCGCGAGATGAACCCAAGTAAAAACATTCACCATTTCTTTCCAGTTCACCAATTTCAACTCTGTCATCTGCTTTCAGCCAGGTTTCAGTGAAAAGAAAAACGTCAAGATCAAATTCATCTCTGAAATCCTTCACAACTTGTGTTTTTTGTCGTATGCTTTGAGCATTCCATATGCAAACTTTCAGTGGGCGGGACTCCCTCGGATTTTCCCTGCCAAGTCGAGTGTCTGCTTCTGCACAATTATTAAATCCATTTCTTTGGTTTGTTATATATCTATGATCAGCAGTTGTTCTGACTTTTTTTTTTATCATTTGGCTTGAACCATGTCGATTTTCCAAACCGTTTAAACCAGTGCGCACCACATCAGAGTACAGCTTGATTGGTTGGGACATACTTAAGTCGTCAGTATTCAATATCCTGAATATCCCTGGGCAACTGTGTGCGAGTGCTACATATAGGCAACAAAAGCAACTTAGTTTATCAGACAAATTGATTAGATTCAAAGATGCTGTAGCTTGTCAGGATAGTTAGCAGCACAAGCAAGATAATATAATAGGCAAGTTTGTGAGGCAAGTTGGCTCAGTTCGCAAATGCTAAATACAGGCAACACAAGCAAATTAGTTTGTAAAGAAAGTTTTTGTCTTGTTCGTGAGTGAGTTTGTTAGGCAAGTTTGTCAGGCAAGTACTTACGTACAGGCAACACAAGCACAGTTAGTTTGTTGAGCAAGTTTTTTATTTTTCTGGTTCGCTCGTGTTACGAACAGGCAACACAAGCAAGTGAGTTAGGCAAGTTTGTCAGGCAAGTTGGCTCAGTTCGCAAGTGCTTCGTACAGGTAACACAAGCAGGTTAGTTCGTTAAGCAAGTTTTTGGCTGGTTCGCAAGTGCTACATACAGGCAACACAAGCGAGTTAGTTAGGCAAGTTTGTCAGGCAAGTTGGCTCAGTTCGCAAGTGCTACGTACAGGCAACACAAACAAGTTAGTTAGGCAAGTTTGTCAGGCAAGTTGGCTCAATTCGCAAGTGCTACGTACAGGCAACACAAACAAATTAGATTGCTAAGCAGGTAGGCTGAGTGTTAGTTCGAATCGAGGATCAATCAATTAATTAGATCAGGTAAAAGTCTCTCAGGTCTTTTGACAAGAACTCTCAAAACCCCATTTTGCTAAAATTAACCTCAGTGATGTAGATTAAAGGAAAGAAATTAAATTAATGTCAGGCCTGCTTTTATTTATAACATTGCATAAACACTAAATGTGATCAAATAATGATTGCAGAAATGATTTAACTAAATACAAGGTATTGTAGAAATTGACTTGGCATGCAACAAAACCTTAATTCTATGAATGTCAATGTTTCATTTTATATCCAAAGATATTTAATGTTGGATAAATTTGAATTTTAATTAATAACAAATCTCACCCAAAGCATATTTAGCACCTTTAAGACAATAAGTGTCACTGCTTTGTTTGGGAACAGGGTGCAGCTTCTGTTGAATGGACATTATGTAACATGATGTCACTAATCCTCTCCAATGGCCAAACCCAAGAACAAAGGGGAGGGTACAGAAGCAGTTGAATAGCACCCCTATATTTCTAACAAAATTCCCTTTTTTCTTAGAAATATGTTCAAACTGCATTGATAGCCTTAGTTTTTTTATCTTAAACATTATAATGAAATTTCCAATTTAGATCAGAAATATAGGCCAAGTAGAAGTTGAGATGTGACTTTTTATATCCCATGCAGGTTTTTTTTTGCCTTTTCAGCTATTGTTATACTTATACAGCCTAGTTTGGACTGCATTTAACCTTTTTGGTGATAAGTAGTAAATGTATTAGTCTTATTAAAAAGTATCTGTAGGCCACACATTGTTTTAGTTTAATATTTAAAATAGATAGATTGGATAGATAGACAACCTAACTATTATAAAATTATCTGTTTTTAGGCAGGCCTTTATTCTATTCATAATTTATAAGATGGATAGGTAGATAGATAGATAGATAGATAGATAGATAGATAGATAGATAGATAGATAATAGATCAATATATAGATAGATAGATAGATAGATAGATAGATAGATAGATAGATAGATAGATAGATAGATAGATAGATAGATAGATAGATAGATAGATAGATAGATAGATAGATAGATAGATAGATGGATGGATGGATGGATGGATGGATGGATGGATGGATAGGTGGATTAGGTGTTTTAGATTAAAGGTGTTTAAATGACTGAAGATTGCTTGACTGATTGGACTGATTGAATAATTGAATGATTAATTAATTGTTTGACTGAAAGATCCACTGTGAATTTATCCCAGCAAATAGATTTTCATGTTGCACTATTGATTAGTTGTTAGATAGATAGATAGATACATAGATACATAGATAGATACATAGATAGATATTTTATATATAGATAGATAGATAGTTAGATATTGATTGATTGACTGATCATCTATAATTATGTAATCTAATACATCCAGAGAATCACGGATGGACGGACGATTGGGACTTTACCTCCTGTATTTATGCACTTGGTAGGCTAATTAGGACAGGAGGTGGACATAGCAATGAGGTGACCCTTTTATTTCATTGCAACATCTCTTTTCAGTACCTTGAATCTGTTGAATGCTAGGGCTGGGAATTTGTCAAAATTAAATACAATAAAACATATAAAATAGAGAAATTGACATTTCATTCATCTAAAAACACTTTCCGTCAGCCAGAAAGAGTAAGAAAGCTTGAGCGACCATTATGATTATACAAACATTCTTGATACATTGATTGCATCTAGAAATAGTTAAGAATATATCTGTAGGGGGGCATTGATATATATATGTTCATGAACCTAAAACCATATGAAAATTGTAAATATTTTGGCCCAGCTCTCCCCATGGGCCATACAAAGGAGACTGGGCATCTAAATATGACTGGTTTGGTAAAACTGTACTTGAGGGTCATAATCTATCGCCGATATGTCAATTGATTTCACCGGCTTCAGAATAGCCTGCTGAATAGCCGAGGGTATGCTGCTGCGCAGCCTATGTTTTGTCTATTTTATCTTTCTAACAGTTTCTAGTATAGGTAAATTTCTGTCTATTTTTTAATATATATCCCTCTTTCAATTTCTTTGAAACAGTAACATAACTGCCTTTCATACAATGAATATTTAATAAATCTAATGAAAGTTATGATAAAACCATAAGTCCTAAAAAAACTTTTTGAGTGCTGCACGAATTGCCATTTAAGTTATGCAACCAACATGGTCTCTTAAGAGTTTCTTCATTACATGCCTTTTTTTTTTAACAAGGGTGTCACTATGGTGTTATCAGGCTGGGCAGCAAGCTTACTCAACAGGTTCTGTTAGATGGTGAAATTTCAATACTGCGGATGCCCTTTTCATAAAAAATAATATACTGTCCTTCTCATCCTTTCCAATTCAGTCTGCTAATGTCTTTAACAGTAACATCTTCTGTTGCAGGATCCAATTTATGTGCAAATATCTGGCTTCCATGGATGACTTCAATTCCCATTCTTCAAGGAAATCAACATGTATTGTTAGCCAACTGTCATGAATCTATACTATAGTAAGACATAATTCATTATAAACGTGTGTGTTATTGTTAGGAATTTTATTTTGACTCATTACACAAATAATTTGAATCCAGAAACTCAATAACTTCACTTCTTGGCTTTGGGTATGTAAGAAGTATTGGAATATGACCCATCGATAGGGAAGAGTGATCCGGTGATGAAATTGGCTTGTTTCGAACCCAGGAATGCAGCCAAGCGAGCCACTTCTTCGACCTCTCCTAGTCTGCCCAGGGGAATGGCAGCACAACTCCAGTCCAGGTACTGAAGAAAAATGGAGAAGACATGATTAACCTATTTTTTTAGAGGCGATGCATCAGCCCTTCGCTAGTATAGTCTTAGTGATTCTATATGGAGCCACTCGCCTCTGTATAGATGGCCACAGGCCTCCCGACAGGAGGCTTTTTCTAAGATTCAAGAATCAGCATGTGAATCTACGTCAGCAAAACGGGGGCTAGCGTCGTAGTAAAATGCGGACCGGGCAAAGTTGCGGACCGGCGGGATTTCGTAATAAAACGCGGATGGGCAGGTGCGGAACGGGACGCTTTTGCGGGATCGGCGTTTAAAAAATGGGGATGGGGCCAAATTGGATGAACAACCTGAATTAGCTCTAAAAATCGCCTCTATTTTTTTTTGAAAAAATTTTCTTGTTAATCTTTTGACTCAAAACATGCACTTATCAAGCGTGTCGCATTCATGCTTGTTGATACCTTTCACAGTATCAGAAATTTTCCTTGTTTTATTCTTCTGCTCTTTCATTTTATTTTTATCGAGAAACACTGCTCTCAAATATTCAGTTAAAGACAAAAATATATGACACTTTTGATAAAATAATTTTCAGTATGATAAGAATGACATAAATCATGTAACAATGTAATAAATAAATACGTCATATGATGATAAAAGTATATTTTGTTTGATAATTATAATCAGTTACACCTTATTAGTTATTACAGATCCATGCATTGTTTCTATTTTTTTAATATTTACTTGTATGCATGGTGCAATCTGTTTCGTATCAATCATTAAAAGATAATGCGATATCAAAGTGATAAACAGAGGGTAAAAGCAGTGGCTTTAAACTCTAAAAAAAATTTTCAATAATTTTGCGTTTACTTACCTTCTTCATTTTCTCCGCATTGCCCCCGGGTCCATCTTTTTTCTCAAACAATGCAGTTTTTACTGTAGCAGGACTGAAATGCACAATAACTTATAGTATTTTTATATGTTCTCCTTGAAAGTGTAGAAACTCTATTGCTTCCAACCACATATCATGGTTGTATTGGAGACTCACCTGGAGAGAATTATTATGTGATTTATCCAATGGGGGCTTTAGCCAAACTGTGATAAACACGTATTTCCTGATTCCATGGTTGATAACCAGCTTATACCATGAGACAAACCCCCAAACATATAAGTATTGCAGATAAGTGGACAAAAAAGAATATAGGATTTACAAATTCGATGTTGACAATTTTTTATTATACTCTTTAAGCGCGATTGTGTGAGTGTTCTGTTTTGGTGCTCTAAAATGCTTACGAAGAAGACAAGAATAGTCGAGATATTTGAAAGACACCTGCTGTGGCGTCAGAGAAGCTTAAGTGATCCGATTGAATTTTAACTGGATTTGGTGGCGTGTATTTGGAATTAGTCCCTCAAGCAGAAGACTATTCCTGAAGCCTGGTGACTGAAGCAAGGAGACTTAAGAGTCTCAGATTGCATTAACCTGGGGACAGACATCTCTCTTCACTGACAGGTGTCCACATAGCCTTCTCCCTTGACAGGTGTTGACATAGCCTCATCTATCTATCTATCTATCTATCTATCTATCTATCTATCTATCTATCTATCTATCTATCTATCTATCTATCTATCTATCTATCTATCTATCTATCTATCTATCTAACTATCTATCTATCTATCTATCTATCCACCTGTCTGTCTATCTATCTGACTATCAAACTATGTATCTATCTATCTATCTATTTCCTCCCAATTAAACTATTCCAATCCTACTATGTTGAAACAAGATCAATTTTAAGTACTGCCTCTTTAGTGTGATTGGTTATCATGCAATTTGTTGATTATTTTGTTCGGGTCAGGAAATTGCGTAACATTGATTGGTTTGACTTAATTAAAAGATGCGGGTCTGTACACTGGGCTGACCTATTTGAACAAGGGCCTTTACAAGTTAATGAATGAAATCCTCTCTGGTGGCCAAAACGTATACATGTTGTAGACAGGGACGGACGCAGGGGGGGATGGGGGGGATGCATCCCCCCCCCCACCGGACCAAAATTGATATATTTTTACATGTTAATTTTATCTGCGCCCAGTCGCGTAATGACGCAAATTATGCATTCCCTGACGCGACAGCCCGATAGACCCCCTCACCGGAATTTTCTGGATCCTCCCCTGGTTGTAGATTATATATATGACAAATTATACAATGTACATTAGTTGTGAAATTCTTGCCTGCATTCTTGTAATTGCATGGTTGTTGCATATAATATCAAATTAAAACTTACTTGATACAATTAATCCGGATTCCCTTTGCTCCCAGAGCCACTGCTGATGCCTGTGTGAATCTGTCCACCATACATTTGCACATGGAATACGGCAAAGCATAGGAGAGAGGCCTCAGGAGGCCCCATTTAACCTCATAATTCCCGCAACTCCCATAATTCCTGTAATTCCTAATAATTCCCAAATAACTCCCAACAATTCCCAGTAATTCCCACAACTCCCCACAAGTGCTGCAAATTCTAGGAATTTTCCACAAATCCTTTCAAATGCTCAGAATTCTTACAAGTCCCACTAACTCCCGGAACTCCCCGGAAGTGCAACCAATCTCTACAATTCTTAACAAATCCTGCTTACTGTCACAAGTCCCTGCATATGCTACTAATTCCTACAATTTCTACACAAGTCCAAAGTGATCTCTGTAACTCCCAGCTATGATGCCTTATTTCCACAATTCCCACTAATTCCCACTAATTCCCATCAATTCCCATTAATTCCCACTAATTCCACTAATTCCCGTTAATTCCCACTAACTCTTTTCCAACATATAAATATAGCACAATATGACAATGAATGACGTCATTATACGCTTTGCCCTAGTGTGTATTTTACAAATATAAACCACTTCCCTGAATTCAGGTACAGTTAAGTGTCATAATCTTAACCATCAATTAAGACTATTATAACTTGTAGAAGTTCTTTATGGGATATAAATGCCTATATATGGTAGTCCATATTGAACACTAAATATGGTTTCGACTGATGCAAGTGGCATCTTGTGAGCTAATTTTTTTTGGATATTGAAATTAGTGAAGCATTTCTACACTTCTAAGAATTTACATATGCCAACTCTCCGTTTTTACATCTAGGTCTGCACAATTATGCCAATTCTCAATAGTTTTATTTTAAAGACAAGCCCCCATTGATCATTCCAACTAATGACTAGTATTTCAACTTAGCATCAAAGCAAAAGAAAGTAATCATGAAAAACGCAGACAGACACATTAATTTTGTTTATTAAACGTTAGAATTGCCGGTCAAAATGTAACGGACTACAAGAATTATAGCATTTACTGTTTCTGGAAGACTTTTATACAACAAACAAAAAGCAATCATGCTGACAATTAACTGCAGTTTATTTAATGATTTACACATTTAATAGCATAATCATGATTTTTTCAATTTCTTTGGTATGATCTTCCTGTGATCTCGACCTGGACAGGCAAAATTTCTTCAGCAATGTCTCAATCTGCTGTCACCTTGTTCCTGCAATGCAATACAATTCAGTAGTAGATATTTATTCAGCTAATGACATATATATTCAATTAGTTTCACAGATAGATATCATGCTGTGTCTTGCAAACTGGCGACACCGAAGTGTTGTTTGAAACACACTCACCAGCAATAAGAATACAGGACATGATTTTTATCATAATTTCCATAATTATTCAAGTTTGACCTATTCCTGTTAACTTTTTACGTTGTACAACATAATTGGGCTTTTCCACATAAACCTACATCTCACATAAAAAGCGGAGCATCAATTCAAAGAAGAGTTTTAAATCAGAAAAAACTAACTTTCTGGCTTTAGTTCTAAAACCTGCAGAACACTTTCCAGATGTTTTTGAAAAAATACAACCGTAGAAATTATTTATTTTACTGCCATTCGAATAGAGATGTTTTAATTAACGGTGGAGGCAGAGACTCTCAGAAGTGCCAATAATTTTTTTATTACAATATCAAACAACATTATGATGATAAAAATGTTTTGTTATGCAGAAAATTTAATACCTGCACAGTTTCTTGTCTTTTGAACCACATTCTGAAGCTAGTAAAAGACTGGATGTATGAAGACAATCCTCCTTTTCATGTGCAAGACCTGAAATTATTTTGAAAAAATTGTTAAGCAATAAATGCCAAGCATTGATCCTTTTGACAATTTTCAAACGCATAGAAACATTTGGTATCAATTCTAAACTCATCTGTGATTTTCTATATCTTTTGAAAGTGTAAAATTGATACCCCTGTGAGTTGTGGGCAGCGATACACGTAGGCCTAGATGATTTTTTAGACTTTTGATCAGGACAGATTTTCACTTTTTTCTCAGGAATGGTGACACATGCTTTGGTGTACAATTAAAGATTTATTGTGAACAATCACTGAACATCGTATTACAAGCTTTACTAGTCGTAACTTGTGTTATACAACAGATTAAACAAAAGTATTGCCCTCCAAAGAAACTCCTTTCTCCTTGAATTCCACAGTTTGTGCAGAGGTATTGTAATCACTTCAAATGGATACAAGGTCAAGTTAAGTTGTGCCTTTTGATGTTCTGATTTTCCCAGGCATGACCAAGCCGTTATTGCTGGTACATGGATTAAATTTTGTACTCATATGGCCTATATGGTCTAGTTGTGCCTTCTGATGGCCTGACAGATAAATATTGTGTACTTTGTGAAATATTTTTAAAAAATATGAAAAATGATTATTTTTGTTTCCGGGCCCTGACTCAGCCACTATTGCATGTATTGCTTTTAGTATAAACATACCCTATATGGTCTACTTGGCCACTATTGCATGTGCATTGATGAAATTTAATATCCATATCCCCCATACGATTTAGTGTTTCCAATGAGTCTCGATCGACACCTCTCGAGAATGGTCATGGTCTAGTGCACGAGAATCGAGAATTTCTCGAGAAATCTAGGACACCGTCCTGCCATTGGCACAATGATAAAACAAGAGAGATTTAAACATGCAATGGATCAAATTTTTTGGATTTTATGATATCTTTTATAGTTTTAATGTTAATCTGTGTGCTTTGTTTCCTATAAATCACAGCTAAACATCCAGATATTATACCCATTTTAAAACATTTGTGGACCAATGCCACAAGTTGGTAAAGTTTGGAACTTCCAGTGAAATTGACCAAAAAATCAATAATCACTGATATGCTTCCTATGTGTTAATAGATTCTAAATCCAAAAATTTGAGGTTGTATATGCGTTTTTGTGACTTCTATGACACATTATGCTAGTAAATTTAAACATTAATGTGAAGAAAATACTAACTTGAAATGCAGTTTATTCAACACGAAACTTTGTTTCTTCAAATACCTCTGCAGCAAAGACTTTTTAAGATATCACTATGAAACTTGCACAGACTTTGTTGAATAATAATCTTAAAACAAACAAAAAACTTATTTTTCATTATTTGCCTTCTCATACATTCTGTGGTATAATTAGCAGGTAATGCCGAAAGCAAGCTTTGCACTTTTTGTCAGCCATAAACACAGGGCCATTATACCATGATAGGTTTGACTAAAAACCATATTGTATATACCAATGGAAAGCCAAGCTCAAGTTTAACAACTCAATATCAAACAAGCGAAAATTCCAGCAAAGAGTCTTTATCACAAAGCATTTGAACAAGAAATGTCTGAACACACATTTTTACAAAGTGTAAGAGTGCCACATTTGTTGTCAGTGACAAAGACAGGCCACTAATACCATGATAGGTTACATTTACAACCGCATTCTATAGACCAATAGAAACCTGGGCTCATGAGCAACAAAATCATATCAGAAAAGGTAACTTTCCTTCCACTAGCCTTCATCAAGAAGCGTGTAAAGAAGAAAGGTCCTCATAAATATTTCAAAATGTGAGAGCGTCGCATTTTTTGTCAGTCTCAAAGATAGGGCTCTAATGCCATTATTGGTTGGACTTTCTACCCTATTCTATAAACTAATACAAAGCAAGGCTCATGAGCATGACAATAATACCAAGAATGCAAAAATTCCAGCAACAAGCCTTCATCAGGAAGTACCCGAACAAGAGAAGTCCCACAGAATGTTTGCAGAATATAAGAGCGTCGCGCTGTTGTCAGTCTTACTCAAGCCATCACAGCTCCTGGCACAACAGCCTCAGCCACTTTAAGTGATATATTCTTGACAGACAAGGTCATGAGCAATGCATTGGTATATCAAATTTTCCGAAAATGTTTCGATCAGTGGTTTATCTGTGGCATCAAAAATCACATTGCACTTTTAAGCTTCACTCGGGACACACCAACTGAGGATTACAAAAGGTGTATTAAAAAAATATAGAAACATCCAATTGCCATTTTTCTGGATTCACAAGATGCCCACCTAATTAGGGAACAGTAATGCATTGCAATTTTGATCCTAAATTCATCCCTTTTCCTGTATTTTAAAGTTGTATGCAAAAGTTTTACACGCAGTGTCCTGGCGGGACACCAAAATTTTCCCTAACTGCAATCATTGATCACTCATTATCTCAAGACCAGTGACATATGGATGCAATTGCTGCTATTTACATCAAAGAAGATATTTTTGCCTATCATTCGATCCATCATACCGGCATAAATTCCTTTATGGGGCTGAGATATGACCTAAAATGTAAGTGCATATTGGCCCAAAACTGAAATTTTACCAACTCACGGCACTGGACCTTGTACAAGTTCAAGTTCAGCATTTATCAGGTATACAATGGGGATTATCATCAACAGATATTTAAATTGAACAATGGAGCAAGTACACAATAACAATAATATCAAGCAAAACAAAACAACAATCCAATGCTTTGTAACCGTTATAAACATAAACTCATGAACAACATGTCAAACAATGATCAACATTTCAATTCTCGAGAATCGCTCAGCGAGAGGAGTCATGAAAATCTCGAGACTTCTCGAGAATTCTCGCTCTCATTGGAAACTCTAATACGATTACCTTTTGATGGCCTCATTGATGGATATTTGACTATTTTTGACTATTTTTATATAAACTTTGTTGTTGTTTTTTTCGGGTCAAAACTTTACCACTATTGAATTTACAGATTTTACATGGGTGAAATCTGATACAAATATCACCTTTATAAAGTACTTGTGCTATCTGATCATTTTTTTGATGATCTATGATTCATGCAATTTTGGAGTTGGACCTCTGAAATTTTGCATTTCTAAAAATGTTATTCAGTATTCTTTTCAGTTAATGTCACATGTTAACACTTCCCGTGGGCTATACATTTAAGTATATATTCCATTTTACCTTGTATGGAATAGTTAGGGTAAGGTGGGGGAAATCCGCCCCCGGGGCAAATCCGCCCCCTTGAGGAGAAAAAGTTCTCTCATGACCCAAAATATAAATGACAATAAATATTTCTCATGCAGATTAGTGCTTATGTGTCTAGAGACCACTGAAACACAGATATTAGGCTGTTACATAGTTTTGTTTGGACTACAACTGAGAAAGAAGACATACATCTCATCACTAAGCAATTTCAATGTGCAATTGAAACTTTCAAAACTGAGGTGTTTTACAGGTACATGTTGTATAAACACATTACTTACTGTCATTAATAGCAACGTTTATTCAACGACTTTACATGTGCAAGAGGTTTCACCGATCAATAAAATGCATATGTAGAAAATACCACCCTCATAATTTCTAGTGGTCGGGGCAATTCCGCCCCTTGTCCATGGGGTAAATCCGCCCCCTCTGATTCTCATGTTAAAAACATACAAACACGAGATATGCCTTGTAAGTCACTCTATTTTGTCATAATCTCCACTAATTGTGATTATGATTTTAATTGAGATGAAGTTAAGAATTTTTGCCATGTTTTAGTGTATGTTGAATATGCCAAATGCAAACTTTTTTTATTCTCACACATAAATTGTGAAACGATCCTTACATGTTTGTAAGTACACCCAGAAGAGCCAGGGCTTAATTTAAGAATATAATTTACTTCAGAAGCCAAATGTTTCTTGTCATTTGTAACCAAAACTCAAGGGGGCGGATTTGCCCCACACTTCTGGGGCAAATCCGCCCCCTGAGATTGAACATTCATATGGTGATGTTGTCTCAAAGGTGTTGAATTAAAGCATGTAAGTTTCCAGATATGTTCAGATGTATATATTCCATCATTCCCTGAAATACAATGTTCATTTTTCATAAAGGTGAGGGACTGAGCAAGGAATATATGTGAAAAGAGGGGCGGATTTCCCCCACCTTACCCTAATGATTGTACTTTCACACATTCCGTGAAACCAATTTCTGCAATAATAAGTACAACTTTATATATATATATCAAATTAAATTTAATTCTCATCAACATTTATTTAATAAAATATTTTGCATCAGATATTACTTTGAAACCTATCTGAATGTTTTCCTTGACCCTGAAAATGTATATTTTGACACAAAAATCAAGTCTCTCTGTCAATTAGAAGCTGAGATATCACCAATAGGTTTTTTACCTGATCGAGGGCAGCCATTTTGAATTTGGTCAATAAAAAAATCTCCCCAAGGGTGCAACCTCTGCACCCAGCTGATTTGTGATTAGTAGATGCCTATCTACCAGAAGAAGCAAAAAACAATCATTGGATGGATAAAACAAGGTTCTCTGGCCTGCCACCAGACTACAGTCTTCCCACCTTATTATCATACGATAGTCCTCAAAATGACTTTACTTTCTCAAAAAGGAGGTTGAGCTACATGGCTGATCACACACATTGCCATACATCAAATTGGCTCTGATTGGTCTTGAAATTATCTATTCTCAACGAATGCCATAAGATCTTTTTTAGAAGGTGGTTCTGGTACAAAAATATATATTGTCCAGCAGAGAGCTGCAATATGAAATATGACAGCTTAGGATGTGTTAAAGTTATTTTTAAAAATTGTAAATATTTGATTTTAGTGTACATGGTAAATCAGTCTAATTTGAAAGTTTCTGGTGGATTTGATATGACATGATCCTCCAGCCAACTTCAAAATTTTGTCCCCTCCCTGATTTCAGGAAGAGAGGCCTTAATGTCTTCAGTCCAAACCCCTGATGAGTTTTAATGGTAGAAATGCAAATGATGTGTCAAATGAAAGCAAAGAAGCAGTGCTAGAAAATGGTGCAGGCGCTTCTTTGAATTTTTGATTTTAATCCCTGTTCAATTGGGTTTTAGTTGAAACTTAATCATGTGTACAAAAGGTACACAGACCAAAATTCAAAAAAGCGCCTCCAGCAATATGGCATGAGCTACAATCCAACAAAATCACACTGCGTCCTCTTCACAAGGAAGAGAAGGATTACTCCAGGTCTCACTCTTAATGGTCAAATCCTGAGATGGGAAAAACAGGCGAAGCATCTGGGGAATGTTATAGCTTGTGACTTATCAGAGAAACCAGATGGGAGATCGAAGAGAGGTGATTTGGTTGGTCGAGTCAACATGATTGTTGGCAGTCTTCATCAACTCTCGAGTGACATCATCCTGAATATGTTTGCAAGCCAGTGCTGCCATTATTATGGAACCCACACATGGCAGCTGAATTCATCAGCTCTGGGTGATTTTACCACCATGTGGAACAGATGCGTACGGCGGTTGCTCTGTCTCCCCAACAGAACACACTGTCGATTTCTTCCAACATTAGCCAACATGAGAGATCCAACTGAGCAAATCTGTTCAAGCTTTCTGAGGCTGTTTCAGACCATGATGGAGAGCAGCAATGACATTGTTAAATTTGTGGCTTGCAGAAGTATCAGTGATGCCCAATCAGTTATTGGTGGGAACCTACATTTCATATGTAAGAAGTTCAAAGTCTCGATTTCTAAGCTTTTGACAGTGGCTAAGCTTCCATTTACCAGACCAACATGTGCAGATTTATGTAGTGTTCAACTAATAAGAGACATCTTGGACAATGTGTTGAAACACATATTCACAAATAATGAACTCTCTGAACTTTTAACTGAAATTTGTTGTAACTAATTGAATTTTCCTATCTGTACTGTATACTCAATCATAACTGCTATACCTGTACCTGTGTATAAGTGTATGTAATAAATATATATATTACCCTGGACTGGTTGCCAACCCCAGTCCCATCGCATGGTGGGACTAAAATGTGCAAATAATTAAAAACCAATCTTGAAGTCAAGAAAGGATTGCCAAAATTACCATGAACTGGTGGCCATCCCCAGTCCCACCATATATGGTGGGGCTAAAATAATTGAAAACCCATCCTGAAGTCACAGAAAGGATGGCCACAATTACCTTAAACTGGTGGCCATCCCCAGTTCAATCACATGGAGGGACTAAAATGGGCCAAATAACCACAAACCTATTCTGAAGTCATAGAAAAGATTGCTACAAATATCATGAACTGGTGGTCATCCCGAGTCCCATCACATGGCGGTACAAAAATGTGCAATTAATGAAAAGCCATCCTAAAGTCATGTAAAGGACTGCCACAATTACCTTGAACAGGTTGCCAACCCCAGTCCTATCACATAGCTTGTCTAAAATATGTAAATAATGAAAAACATTCTAAAGTCATTGGAAGGATTGCAAAAGTGCCATGAACTGGTTACTATCCCCAGTCCCATTACATGGCAGGACCAGTGCGCGCGATAATGGTCAGCCACGTCAGACATTACTGGCACTTTCTGCAGATGACAGACCATTCTCAAATTTAGGTCAGACAAATTTACTGGCACAAAATCTCTACAGGAAATAGTGATATTAAGTGCTAGTCCACTCTGATGTTGAATTGTATTGTAAGACCTCAAGAAACTTAATTGCAATATCGAAAAACCACCTTTAAAAATCAAAGAACAGTATTCCATTAAAATGCATTTCAACCATTTGAAAAATTATAGATAAAATTTATAATGTTGTCTGAGAAAACATTTATTTGTCTGACAGGAACTGTCTCCCCGTCAGACAAAATGTCTGACCAAAGTCAATATGCTTTCGCGTGCACTGGGCAGGACTGAAATGTGCATTGTTGTGCAATTAATAAAAAACCTATCCTGAAGTTATGGAAAGGACTGCCATAATCACCATGAACTTGTAGCCATCCTCAGTCCCATCGCATGGTGGGACTAAAAGTTGCAAATGATTAAAAACCAATCTTGGAAGTTGTGAAAGGATTGCCACGATTACCAGTACATGACATGACTTTGGTCCATAATAACATCTACTAGAATCTACAGGAATACAGGACTAGAGTTACAATGATATAAAGGACTATACATTATCAACCTAACTATTAGTATGAAGGCATGAGATCCAGCATCTCCGAATTCTCTCATGACCAATAAACATCGGATTTTAGCAATTGTCATATTAAAGAATTCGTACCCAGAGGCAGCCTAGTCATAAATTTAAACAGTATAATATGTCACAATAAACCATCAAAGGTGTAAATATTTTTGTGACACATAGCTGACTGGCACTATGGTGCCAAGGAACACCAAACAATAATCTCAGAGCATCATTATCCATTACTTTGACCTTTCTGTAGGCACACTGTCTGAAGTTCCACCAAAGTGATGGAGTATATACGGATTAACCAAAGGTTTTGAACAATAATAGTTTTACAAGCTTCGTGCACATGTGAAATCAATGTTTTAACAAGTTACACTGAGAATACGACATACGACATTGATGTAGCAGGTTAGGTCACTATCATCTCTCTGATCATTACTTATCAAATGTCCTAGATACTTAAACTGATGAACCACAGGAATAGCATTACCATTTAAGTTAAATACAAATTCTCTTCCAACAGATCGCTGAAGGAACTGGTTTTTGAAAACCAAAATAGCAATCTTTCTAGAATTAGATGTAATATCATGGGTACAAGCATGTCTTACAAATTTTAATGAGATTATGTAAGCCATCTTCACAAGGTGAAAAGACCACAAGGTCATCAGCATACATAACATGATTAATCATAATTTTACCTTCCAACAACCAGTATTACAATCATTTAACATACAGATAAGTCATTCATGAAAATATTAAACAGGAATGGGGATAGAATTCCACCCTGTCTCGCACCATTTGTTGTGCCAAATGAGTCTGACAGTACACCTGACCAGCGAACACACATGCTTTGGTTAGAGTACCAGAAATCCAGTAATCTTACAATGTATGGTGGTTTCCCACGGCATAGTTTGCATGCTTGCTTGCTTGTTTGTGTTTTACGCCTCTGCAGCACCTTAGTGGGCTATATCGAGGCAGACGATCACCATATGATGATGAGATGAGAAGAATGTGAGTCTGGCACATACCCTATTAATTCTGGGATGCCCAGGGTCTTTCAGTTGCCCCAGCATAGAATACTGGATACAACCCGCCTCCATTTAATGTCCCATGGGCTCGGACTAAAGTGAGTTCCCGCGGGTGTTGAGGTCATGAAAAGGATTGCCACAATTACCATGAACTGGTTACCAACTCAAAACCCATCACATGGCAGGAAAAAAATTTGCAGAAGGATTGCCACAATTACCATGAATTGGTGGCCATTCCCAGTCCCATCACATGGTAGGGCTCAATTAATGAAAACCCATCCTAAAGTCATGAAAAGGATTGCCACAATTACCATGAACTAGTTGCCAACTGCAGTCCCACCACATGGCGCGACTAAAATATGCAATTAATGCAAAAACCCGTGTTGAAGTCATGAAAAGGATTGCCACAATTACCATGAACTGATTGCCAACTGCAGTCCCACCACATGGCGTGACTAAAATATGCAATTAATGCAAAAACCCGTGTTGAAGTCATGAAAAGGATTGCCACAATTACCAAGAACTGGTTGCCAACTGCAGTCCCACCACATGGCACGACTAAAATATGCAATTAATGCAAAAACATCTGTTGAAGTCATGAAAAGGATTGCCACAATTACCAAGAACTAGTTGCAAACTGCAGTCCCACCACATGGCGCGACTAAAATGTGCAATTAATGCAAAAACCCGTGTTGAATTCATTAAAAGGATTGCCACAATTACCATGAACTGGTTGCCAACTCCAGTCCCACCTCATGGCGCGACTAAAATATGCAATTAATGCAAAAACCCGTGTTGAAGTCATGAAAAGGATTGCCACAATTACCATGAATTGGTTGCCAACTGCAGTCCCACCTCATGGCGCGACTAAAATATGCAATTATAGCAAAAACCCGTGTTGAAGTCATGAAAAGGGTTGCCACAATTACCATGAATTGGTGGCCATTCCCAGTCCCATCAAATGGTAGGGCTAAATTGTACAATTAATGAACACCCATCCTAAAGTCATGCCACAATTACCATGAACTAGTTGCCAACTGCAGTCCCACCACATGGCGCGACTAAAATATGCAATTAATGCAAAAACCCGTGTTGAAGTCATGAGAAGGATTGCCACAATTACCAAGAACTGATTGCCAACTGCAGTCCCACCACATGGCGTGACTAAAATATGCAATTAATGCAAAAACCCGTGTTGAAGTCATGAAAAGGATTGCCACAATTACCAAGAACTGGTTGCCAACTGCAGTCCCACCACATGGCACGACTAAAATATGCAATTAATGCAAAAACATCTGTTGAAGTCATGAAAAGGATTGCCACAATTACCAAGAACTAGTTGCAAATTGCAGTCCCACCACATGGCGCGACTAAAATGTGCAATTAATGCAAAAACCCGTGTTGAATTCATTAAAAGGATTGCCACAATTACCATGAACTGGTTGCAAACTGCAGTACCACCTCATGGCGCGACTAAAATATGCAATTAATGCAAAAACCCGTGTTGAAGTCATGAAAAGGATTGCCACAATTACCATGAACTGGTTGCCAACTGCAGTCCCACCTCATGGCGCGACTAAAATATGCAATTATAGCAAAAACCCGTGTTGAAGTCATGAAAAGGATTGCCACAATTACCATGAATTGGTGGCCATTCCCAGTCCCATCAAATGGTAGGGCTAAATTGTACAATTAATGAAAACCCATCCTAAAGTCATGAAAAGGATTGCCACAATTACCATGAACTAATTGCCAACTGCAGTCCCACCACATGGCGCGACTAAAATATGCAATTAATGCAAAAACCTGTGTTGAAGTCATTAAAAGGATTGCCACAATTACCATGAACTAGTTGCCAACTGCAGTCCCACCACATGGCGCGACTAAAATGTGCAATTAATGCAAAAACCCGTGTTGAAGTCATGAAAAAGATTGCCACAATTACCATGAACTGGTTGCCAACTGCAGTCCCACCACATGGTGCGACTAAAATATGCAATTAATGCAAAAACCCGTGTTGAAGTCATAAAAAGGATTGCCACAATTACCATGAACTGATTGCAAACTGCAGTCCCACCACATGGCGCGACTAAAATATGCAATTACAGCAAAAACCCGTGTTGAAGTCATGAAAAGGATTGCCACAATTACCATGAACTGGTTGCAAACTGCAGTCCCACCTCATGGCGCGACTAAAATATGCAATTAATGCAAAAACCCGTGTTGAAGTCATGAAAAGGATTGCCACAATTACCATGAATTGGTTGCCAACTGCAGTCCCACCTCATGGCGCGACTAAAATATGCAATTATAGCAAAAACCCGTGTTGAAGTCATGAAAAGGATTGCCACAATTACCATGAATTGGTGGCCATTCCCAGTCCCATCAAATGGTAAGGCTAAATTGTACAATTAATGAAAACCCTTCCTAAAGTCATGAAAAGGATTGCCACAATTACCATGAACTAATTGCCAACTGCAGTCCCACCACATGGCGCGACTAAAATATGCAATTAATGCAAAAACCCGTGTTGAAGTCATTAAAAGGATTGCCACAATTACCATGAACTAGTTGCCAACTGCAGTCCCACCACATGGCGCGACTAAAATGTGCAATTAATGCAAAAACCAGTGTTGAAGTCATGAAAAGGATTGCCACAATTACCATGAACTGGTTGCCAACTGCAGTCCCACCTCATGGCGCGACTAAAATATGCAATTAATGCAAAAACCCGTGTTGAAGTCATGAAAAGGATTGCCACAATTACCATGAATTGGTGGCCATTCCCAGTCCCATCAAATGGTAGGGCTAAATTGTACAATTAATGAAAACCCTTCCTAAAGTCATGAAAAGGATTGCCACAATTACCATGAACTAATTGCCAACTGCAGTCCCACCACATGGCGCGACTAAAATATGCAATTAATGCAAAAACCCGTGTTGAAGTCATTAAAAGGATTGCCACAATTACCATGAACTAGTTGCCAACTGCAGTCCCACCACATGGCGCGACTAAAATGTGCAATTAATGCAAAAACCCGTGTTGAAGTCATGAAAAGGATTGCCACAATTACCATGAACTGGTTGCCAACTGCAGTCCCACCTCATGGCGCGACTAAAATATGCAATTAATGCAAAAACCCATGTTGAAGTCATGAAAAGGATTGCCACAATTACCATGAACTGGTTGCAAACTGCAGTCCCACCACATGGCGCGACTAAAATATGCAATTATAGCAAAAACCCGTGTTGAAGTCATGAAAAGGATTGCCACAATTACCATGAACTGGTTGCAAACTGCAGTACCACCTCATGGCGCGACTAAAATATGCAATTAATGCAAAAACCCGTGTTGAAGTCATGAAAAGGATTGCCACAATTACCATGAATTGGTTGCCAACTGCAGTCCCACCTCATGGCGCGACTAAAATATGCAATTATAGCAAAAACCCGTGTTGAAGTCATGAAAAGGATTGCCACAATTACCATGAATTGGTGGCCATTCCCAGTCCCATCAAATGGTAGGGCTAAATTGTACAATTAATGAAAACCCATCCTAAAGTCATGAAAAGGATTGCCACAATTACCAAGAACTAATTGCCAACTGCAGTCCCACCACATGGCGCGACTAAAATATGCAATTAATGCAAAAACCCGTGTTGAAGTCATGAAAAGGATTGCCACAATTACCAAGAACTAGTTGCCAACTGCAGTCCCACCACATGGCGCGACTAAAATGTGCAATTAATGCAAAAACCCGTGTTGAAGTCATGAAAAGGATTGCCACAATTACCATGAACTGGTTGCCAACTGCAGTCCCACCTCATGGCGCGACTAAAATATGCAATTAATGCAAAAACCCATGTTGAAGTCATGAAAAGGATTGCCACAATTACCATGAACTGGTTGCAAACTGCAGTCCCACCACATGGCGCGACTAAAATATGCAATTATAGCAAAAACCCGTGTTGAAGTCATGAAAAGGATTGCCACAATTACCATGAACTGGTTGCAAACTGCAGTACCACCTCATGGCGCGACTAAAATATGCAATTAACGCAAAAACCCGTGTTGAAGTCATGAAAAGGATTGCCACAATTACCATGAACTGGTTGCCAACTGCAGTCCCACCACATGGCGCGACTAAAATATGCAATTAATGCAAAAACCCATGTTGAAGTCATGAAAAGGATTGCCACAATTACCATGAACTGGTTGCAAACTGCAGTCCAACCACATGGCGCGACTAAAATATGCAATTAATGCAAAAACCCGTGTTGAAGTCATGAAAAGGATTGCCACAATTACCAAGAACTGGTTGCCAACTGCAGTCCCACCACATGGCGCAACTAAAATATGCAATTAATGCAAAAACATCTGTTGAAGTCATGAAATGGATTGCCACAATTACCAAGAACTAGTTGCCAACTGCAGTCCCACCACATGGCGCGACTAAAATGTGCAATTAATGCAAAAACCCGTGTTGAAGTCATGAAAAGGATTGCCACAATTACCATGAACTGGTTGCCAACTCCAGTCCCACCTCATGGCGCGACTAAAATATGCAATTAATGCAAAAACCCGTGTTGAAGTCATGAAAAAGGATTGCCACAATTACCATGAATTGGTTGCCAACTGCAGTCCCACCTCATGGCGCGACTAAAATATGCAATTAATGCAAAAACCCGTGTTGAAGTCATGAAAAAGGATTGCCACAATTACCATGAATTGGTTGCCAACTGCAGTCCCACCTCATGGCGCGACTAAAATATGCAATTAATGCAAAAACCCATGTAGAAATCACGGAAAATTTTGCTAATTGCCAAAATATGCTTGCCATCCCCAGTCCCATCACATGGCGGGACTAAAATATGCAATTAATGCAAAAACATCTGTTGAAGTCATGAAATGGATTGCCACAATTACCAAGAACTAGTTGCCAACTGCAGTCCCACCACATGGCGCGACTAAAATGTGCAATTAATGCAAAAACCCGTGTTGAAGTCATGAAAAGGATTGCCACAATTACCATGAACTGGTTGCCAACTGCAGTCCCACCTCATGGCGCGACTAAAATATGCAATTAATGCAAAAACCCATGTTAAAGTCATGAAAAAGGATTCCCACAATTACCATGAATTGGTACCATGCCAACTCCAGTCCCACCTCATGGCGCGACTAAAATATGCAATTAATGCAAAAACCCATGTAGAAATCACGGAAAATTTTGCTAATTGCCAAAATATGCTTGCCATCCCCAGTCCCATCACATGGCGGGACTAAAATATGCAATTAATGCAAAAGCCAATCCTGAAGTCATGGAAAGCATTGCAAATAACCATGAGCTTGTTGCTAGCCTCAGTCCCATCACGTGGTGGCAGTGTTGGAGGTATCGAGGCCGGTCTCGGATGCCAAATCCTTGGCCTTGCCTCGGTCTCGGGTGTCTTTGGTTGAGTGATGGTGGCCTCGGGACCGGCCTCGTCTTCGAGGCCGGCCTCGAGGCCATATTTTGGTGGCCTCGGCCTCGCCTTGGCCTCGGAGGTTCATGCTTCGGTCTCGGTCTTGGCCTCGGATGTCCTGGCCTCGACTACATCACTGCATGGTGGTGCTTAAATGTGCAATTAATGAAAAACCCATCCTGCCCAACTGTAGTAAAAATATTGAGTGCTAAATCTCAGACTTTTATAATTCATCTTCAAGCCACAAAATGGCGTTTTGGCGCAGGTGATGGAAAAACTAATAAATTTTATGAAAGAACTTGGAACACTGCATACAAAACTGTTTTCAGAGTGTTCAACTGGCAATAAAGTTGATACCAGTCAGGGGCGTCAGTTTCATTTTAAAGAGGAGGGGCAAATAGTGGTCACACCTTCATGGCAGGTGTTAGTGAAAAATTATTTTTTATTTCAATTCAGAAATGTGCAATTTGGTCAAAACGTGGCAAATGCCCACCAGCCTCACCTACACTGACGCCACTGATGAATAAAAAGAGTTGATGAAGAACATGCATCTGGATGGATGGATGATTGGGGCTTTACGTCCTGTATTTATGCACTTTGTGGGCTAATTAGGACAGGGGGAGGACACAGCAATGAGGTGAAGGATGATTGAAACAGCCGTCCAACATAGGCCCAGGTGACCCGGCAAGAGCTGGATTCGAACCCTGGACCCAGCGATTGGCAGTCCAGCACGCTACCACTACACCAGCCCTCCCCCCACATGCATCTGGAGTAATTGGATCTGATGAAACATTCTCTGCCAATGCTGCTGCAGTTGTCTTCCCATTTTCTGTCTGTGTTGTGGCAGTGTAACAAAGCCCTTCGAAAACAAAGGCTAAGAACAACTAGGTAAGGTAAACTCTGCAGCTGAGAGGCCAGTTCAAATCAAAGTGACTACAGATTCAGAATGAAGTCAAAAGATTGAATATTTGCTTACGATTGCAAAAGAAGTAAATGACCATTCTTGCAAATGTTAATACTTGAAACCACTTCAGAAAGAAAACCATAGCAATCAGGTAGAACAAATTTGAGCATTACTTCTTATACTCCTTTCACACCAATTTCATACAGCTTGTATGGGACTATTGTGCAACTGTCCCATGGTGATATTATAGGAATCTGATGTCCTCCTTCTTGAGAATCCATAAGCTCCCAGAATGTCTTCTCAAGGCCACTGAGACCTGAAGTGCCAGCCTCAGGCTCAGGTGAAACACCACAATAGCGGCATTGAAGTTGATCGTTAATCATTATCTTTTTGATCAAATGTCAACAAGTACTGTCTTTATGAAATTTGCAATGACTTTTTGGGATATCCAGTATTTTAAAAAACATTTCTCTGAGCATATTAACGGAACCTGCACCAAAACATTTAAAATAATTTTCATAACTGTCCCATTGTGCCATATCCACCGCATGGATGCTTATCAAAATCAAATCAGTTCTTTGTTTTGGTGGTGATTGCAAGACTACAGTGTTTCATTAGCTCATACAACTGGACAGCTAGAGTCACAGACAGACAAACAGACGGAAGAACAGACACCCATAAAAGAAAACATCAGGCCTGTCCTACGGGGCCTCTTCTGCAACTATAGACCTGTTTCTTTTTGTCCATATTCTATATTAATGGATTGCTTGCAAAGTTATTGTGTATATTCAGCTGAGAGTCAGTCGCTATCAGAAAAATTGCTGACTTGGAAAAAAGTGAATTTTTTGTTTACGAGGTTTAATACCTGTCTAACTCCAAAAATGACAATTCTGGTGTGTCACAGAATAATTTCTTGTATTTTCCAAACTTATGATTTCTTTCAAAATTTATGTCAAAGCTTATCTTCGGTCTTTAAGAAACAGCAACATTAGCAAATTTCATCATCAAAGGTAAACCTTTTTTTTTAGATCTGGTATTGAAAACAGCTTATTTTCATTCTTCCAACGTTTTAAAAGGAACTGAAGTAGTACCATATAACTTAAACCACCAAGTGGGACGCCTCTGTTCCAGCGACCACCTACTACCAAAAGAAACTACAATACCCATTTGCAATATGCATTGACGCTGATAAAAATACAGAGGCGAGCAAGTTTCCTGAAAAAAGTTTATAAGATTGAAACTGATATAAAATTACAACAATAGCATGAATTGTAAAATTAAACAGTCATGAATGTATTGAAATTCTTTCAAAAGACATGCAGATTTTTTTAGCAGTTGGCAGTGTCACAGCTAAATGCTGAAGGTTTGCTGCTGCACATCCTGTTTTTTATCATTGTCATCAATGGCCCAGCATGCAGTAAGACTGTTACAAAAGGTTTTTAAAAGGCTAACAAAAATAGTAAACCATGAAATTATATAACATTTTGATTTTGATATAACCTTTTGATATATAGAAACACTCATTGAATTAATTTTTTTTTTTTTGGTCAAAATAATCATTTGCTTTGTTAGTGGCCTATCGTGTGCCTGCATGTCTTTCAGTATATCACCAATCTGTTACATTTAAATAAAAAAGAAAAAGTACCTTAACATTTCTGGTGAATGCAACCTGGCCACAGCATTAGAATCCTGTTGCAATGCAGTCAGAACAATAGATTGCAAAATATCATTTAAGGTGATATTTAAGTGCTCTCTATATTTAAGTTGTGGATCGATCCTTTAACTGTCAAGAAATCTATTCTGTTAACCAAAACAAACAAACAGACAAACTGTGACGCACCGATTGGGTGTTGTTTTTGTCAGAGACAACAATCATTGCACACAGATCTGAAAAAGTGTATGTTAGGGGCCGGCCAGATGATCTTTGGGGGGAGGGGGCAGTGGCGTAACTGAGGAGTCTCGAGCGAGGGGGCACCTGGGGGGGCACGCAATTCTCTGGGGGGGCACTCTCTATACTAATTGTATATTTTAGCCAGAGTTGGAAAGTTCATATGGGGGGGCACCTGGGGGGGCACAGGTCCAATATGGGGGGGCCTGTGCCCCCTCGTGCCCCCCCATAGGGACGCCACTGGGAGGGGGGGGGCTATTGACATTTGGTGAAAAAAAATCGATTTGCTGAAAAAAACACTGAAAAAAAAAAAAGTTTGTTCAACACATGGGAAAACAAAATTGTTTCCAACTGTAGGTAGGGTACAGTAATGTTGAAATTCAGATTAAAAAGTTTGTCGTGAGTGAGCATGCGAAAAAATTATTTGTCGATGTACCGCACAAAAAAGTTTGTCCCGCAATTAAAGTCCATAGCCCCCCCCTAACTATCATCTGGTCGGCCCCTTATCATTTCACACTGGTGGCTTAAATCGGAACTTCTAATTCCCACAAGTCCTAGATATCCCAATTATTTCCCTGACAGTTTCCAAAAGTCAACACATATCCCATTATCCCCAATTAGTCAGATCAATCCCACAAAATCCCTGCTTATAGTTTCAATATCCAGCAATTCCCTATTGTCCCTATAAAAATTTTAAAACCTCATAATATTTCATTACTCCTTGAACTCCACAATGGGACCTCCATTTGGGAATTATGAGGTTAAATGGGGCCTCTCAGGCCTGCTAAACTGGACATGTTGATGATGGCTCCCTTGGTTTCTTCTAAATATGGAAGGGCTGTCTTGGTCATCATGAATACAGAACGAACCAGAACATTGTAACACCAGTCTAAATCCTCTATTTCACAATTGTCTATTGTTCTTGCACGAGTTGCTCCAGCATTGTTAATCTGCAAAAAAAAGTTTTGGAATCAAACCACTTGAAAGAATGTCAGTGATGAAAAGTGAAATTTGCTGGTAATTTGTATGTAAGCTGCAACATACCAAAATGTCCAGTTTTCCAAAATGGCTGACGGTTGAGCAGACAATACGTTCCACATCTTGCTTCTCAGTGACGTCACCAACTATCAGGAATATCTGGAATGGTCAGGGTAAGGCTTGAAATATTTACTAATTTTGCAGATATTTGGGTGAGAGGATCGTCATTTGCCCAATTTACGACATGTGGGTATCGATATTCAATTTAGATTGGGAACCATTAAATTATTTTCCGTAATACTTTTTTGGTCATCTGCATGCCCAAATATTTGCCTCTTTTTACAAATTGTAGGTGTTCATCAAATTGTTTTTTTGGGGGGGGGGACCCCGGGGGGTAGGTGCAGGGGACGATTATAACTGTTGCAAATATAATTCTAAGCTTATTTTAGGTGGTGGACGGATTTACCATACTTGACTCTACTACAAGTTATACCACTTATAAGGTGTAGATAAAAATTGTTCTAACTTCTAAGCAGCAAGATACAGAAGAGATCACTACCAATATCGATTATTAGTCAAAGTGCATGCTGCTGGCAGTGATATCAAATCATTGTTTACTACACAAAAATTTCAATATGGATTTACACTGGCTTCTTGGAGTCCATTGTCCATACACATTTGCTTGGTTTCTTGCAGTCTTTCCCTATTCCTCCCAGTGAGGGCCAATTTGGGTTTGTATTTGGCATACTCAGCTGCAATTCCCTGGCCAAGCCCACTGCTAGCCCCTGCAAAGATAAACACCATGATTAATCTATTTCATTATCAACAAACATTTTGTTATGCTAATTTTATGATCTGTTTACAATGCATTTTCCCAACAGACGGCCATTTGGAAACAATGTGTTGTCCTGCATGATTCTGCATTCATTTGATTTTGCAATTAGAAGCCCATGCAGTTAATTCATTGTGCCAGGATCTTATTGATTGGGATTGCCAATGGAATAAAATGGATAATAAAATGGACTTACCAGAGATTAGGACAACCAGGCCATTCAGAGAGTCTCCCATTTTGTCAATTTAGATTGCTTAAAGGTAATGCTGTGAAAGAATATCGAATCTTAATTTATACCAACTCAGTACCAGCATTCAATTTATAACCACATGGCGTTGTTCTGGTTGACACAAGCTGGTGTTCAATTTCATATGGGTGTTCAATTCACTTGTTATTTTAGGATGGAGTGGATGCATTGCTAACCATTTGTGCCAACCAACATTTGCTGTCTCTCCTGGTGTAGTGGTTCTCTTTTTTGGTTCTTTCTTCTCTGCTTTCTTCTTCCCTTTCTTCTCCAATTTTTTCTCTGCTTTCTTCTTCGCTTTCTTCTCCAATCTCTTCTCCAATTTCTTCTCTGCTTTCCTCTCCAATGTTTTCTCAACTTTCTTCTCCAATTCCTTCTTTACCTTCTCTAGTGATCTATGTCCCATTAGCTTCCCTGCAGGGATACTTTCCCCTCTTCCCTCCTCCAATGTTTACTCATACATCCCATTCTCTCTGTAGCTCCCTCTCCTCCAGCACTCACTTCTATCACTCCCCATCTTTTTTGTGTCTCTCCCCTACTATCTATCTAGCATCATTTTCTCTCTCGAGTTCTCTTCTCTCACTCCCTCCAAATTCCCTGGCTCTCTCTTCTCTTGCATGTGTTCTCTTCTTTCGCTCCTTTTAACCTCTACCTCTCTCACTTTGTTCACTTTCTTTTCTTGCTCCCGCCCTATATAGATCCCTCCCGCATGCATTCTCGTGGCTCACTCCCTCTTCCTTTGTAAACACTGTCTCCTCTACCTCTCTCTATTCTTGTACTACCTATCTTCTCAGGGACAATATGAGTCCGTCTCTTCTCCCACTCCCCATCCTAGCTCTCATGCTTCCACTTTTCTTGTTCTGTTGGGGCTCATTCCCTGTCCTCTTTCACTCTCTCCTCTTGCAAACCTATCATCTCACTCCTAATTTTCCTCTCGTCTGGTCATGATAATTATGTAGCGCTCATTCCAGATAAATCTGCTCCAGCGCTCACCATACTAATGGAAATCATATCAATCATTATATTGATGACCTCTGGACATGGCCGTAGCGGGGTTCGAACCAACATCCTCTTGTGTACACGGCAGGCATGCTAGCCACTGTACCACAGAGCTATCCTCTTGTCTCCTCTCCTATAGTCTCTCCCCACAAAACACCAGGTGGTGCTTGCAGTCATGCTAACTTAATCATCCACTAGGTGGTCGAAGCAAACCTTTTGCGTGAGCTCTCTTAGAGCAGCAACAGCGTTTCTCCAAGCTGACTAAACAGAATCACATTTATGACATTCATAAAGGCATGAGGCATATCTGTAAAACAGATGCAAAGAGATAATGAAAATATGCTGCAAATGAATTTTATTTGAACTTGAGCAGGACTGATTGTGAGTTACATTTGTCTTGTGGAAGATGACAGAGCCGAGTGCGAAAGGAAGATCATAAAATCTGTTTAGCCGCTAAAATTTGCAGTAAAGCAGATCTGCAGTGAATGTTTAATTACAGAATCGGTGTTGTATTGCGAAAGTTGCCAAAGGGAAGATATTAAACAGGTTGTTTCTGAGCAGAGGAGTAATTTCGAAAAATCAATTTCTTGGTAATAAGATTCATGCACGAGGGTGACTTGATTCACTGGGTTACAGTGATATATATTCATAGGGATTTATCTTCATATTCATGGTTGCAGGTTATTTAAGGCCCCATTGATTATTTCTTTTTGTGATTTATGAATTCCTAGATCAATGCGGCTTGGGCCAGAGCATCAAAGGTCTGAGAACTTGTCTTTTTCTAATGTAGACCACTGCATCAACGAGAACATGGCTCACGAAGGCCGTAGTGGTTATGATCAGGGACAGGCAGTGTCCCTTACATGTATGCTGGTAGGTGACTATTAGAGACTACTCTGTGAAACAAACTGTTTCTTTAAAGGCCAATACCAGTCTGGTGAGAATGAGAACTGCATGCTGCTGCCACCTGGCACAAAAGTTGATTTTATATGCTACATCATTGCTGTCCCAAGAAATAGTTCCAATTTCATTGCACATTAACAAAATTTCTATTCAACATTGATGTATACCCGAGTCAGACTCGGCAATCACATTCTCTAAGGAAGTAGACAAGGTCATCAGCACACTCAGAAACAGCCCCGGTGTCTTCCAGACAAAATTGTGTGTTCCTCTGATCGAAATGATGTGGACGCTCGCAGGAGCCCGCGGAATAGCACACTAATCACTAGGTGGCAACACAAGACAGCATATGTTCTGATCTGTAGCAATGCAAGAGCAGTCCACTTGTAGACAGGGCCAATTCCGTAATGAATATGACAAATTTCCATTTTATGGTAGAAAACTGTTCTTTTTATGGCAGGTATTGACCATTGCAGGTAGTCATTGTTTGGGACTATTCTGTAAAACAAACTGTGAATGTGACAAATTACTATTTTTAGAAAACTGTTCTGTTTACGACAGTATCGCTGTTTTAACGGTAAACGATGTAAAAGTAATGGGAGCTAGTTTTACAGTGTACGTTGCAAATTTCAATGGGGACTGTGATTCACTTAATTATCAAAGATGTTGACCCACATGTGACTGTTTGTAGTGCAAAAAAATTGCCGGCCATTTGTGTCCTGTATGCCTCAAATATCGGCCTTTATGGACCCATATGTTTTCTTCTCATATGAGTTTCCTTGATTCCTTGAGCAGTTTGGTTGCGGATGTTTAGCTTTGACCCAATGGCAAAGCATCACCCCTTTCACTATATTACTATTTACCGTCGGCACTGTACAATGCATTATGTGGACTTCCCAAGCAGTGTTTAAATATTCTTCCGCTGGTGACATTAATAGCTAACTTTGTTACAGACCAATAAGCTGAAGCTCTATTTAACAGTCAGACAATGCAAATACCACTATTGCAAGACTATAGTGATTTCATATTTGGACCAATACAGCATTTCCATCAAATAGGTCATAAGCCCAAATGAATGAGTCCCAGTCCAAATATGGGCGAATGTTAAGCCAACAATGGTATCTTTATTGCATTGTCTAACCACCGCCAAATTGCTATGCCTAATTGCAACACCAAATTGCACCGACGATTCCTCGCCTGTTATGACAGAGACAAAGACTTGGGCTAATCTTGTTAATTTAACCTGAATGGAAGTGCAAAGCCATGTTTCTCCATTGTATTCAGTGTGAGGCCAAGGGCTGCCTTCAAGATTATGGCTGCAAGAAAGGGCTGCAAAGATCCAAAGGCAAGTTTTAACAGCAACTTTCGAAGGCGTCTTTCAAAATCAAATGTTGCGGAAAAAAGTGGATTGGCAGATTCACACTCGACTCATGTCAAAATAATTGATTCTTCATCCACATGCACATCTCGAGATTAGTCCTTCCGTGGCTTCATCCACTCAGTCCTTGCATGCCTCTACAAATTTAATTTCATCGATATATCAATATGTGGTTACTGCTAGACTATCAAGTAATATTTCTTGCCTAAAAATCATAAATGAATCATTCATCGCTTGATTTTCTATAATGATTGCCCAAGACCAAAATTAAAAGTTGTTCTTCTGCTTTAGTTACCTAGCTTTATTTTGAGAATGGAGGTCTTTCATGGCTGTGACTTGGATATGGAATCCCGGGACAGATGTCAGGTTGCAGGACACCATGCGGTTAAAAATTTTGAGATACTTTGTATGAATTATTATGGCAAATGTAATTTCTTATCTTTCCCTTTACGTGAAAGAAGAAAGGGCATACCAGCAGAAGCCCTGTGCTTCCAGTTATTATTACTTATGATCAATTGCAGATACTCTTTAGGGTATCCTATGTATACAAAAGACTTTCATGTGGTTCTGTGTTTCTTGATTAACCAAGTTGAGTTGGTTTATTTAATGTGGATATATGAAGAACTGTTTCCTTTAAAGATCTCAGTAGAATACTTACCAGAAGACATATCATTGGGAGACTTATCAGAAGACATATCATTGGGAGGAGTTCCAAAACTTCTGTAGACAGTAATATGGACAGTTCAAAAGTACATCAACTGACCAAGCCAGCTGCAACTCAGACAAGTAGGAGGCACTTCAAACATTATTTATTTTTGATGCTGCAGTAATACCATTGGAATATTGTCGAATATTAATAATGAGATAATGCAGCTCGGCACTTCATTGAGGAAACTTGTGTGTGAAGCTCAATTTCAGGACCTACGTTTTTGAGTTGTTTACATTTTGGGGGCTGACTATAAAATGTCAATTAATAGACGAAGTTGGGTAGGCCTATGAACCTTCCTTTGTCAAAACAGACTTTTACCTCTGCTCTTTCTCTTTTTATGTACCAAGCTTCATAGAGAAAATCTTTGAATCTTAGAGATTTATTAGCATGATGTAATTTAATGTTTACAAAAGATGATATATGTTTATTGAATTTGATGTAAATATATAAGATTAACCTTTATATTGTTTTAATTGTTAAAAGCACAAGTTTGTTGTCTGAGATGTACAAGAAGAATTTCGCATTGGTCATAAAGGGCCCACGTTATTTTAGTACAATACGCTTATTGTTCAAATATGAAACATGATATTTTTGATTCTTATATATTTTTTAACTTTACATTTCTGAGTTGCCTTTAGCTGTTATGCACATCGAAGGAACATAAAACATAATCCAAAGAAGCAAGGATTATCTATAGAATAAAATTACAATGTACATATAATCAAAATATCAGAACAAATATCAGAATAAATGAATTGCAAATAGTTACCTCATTAAAAAGGAAATGTAGATTGTGGAAATTGCTGAAATACTTCAAATGCTGGCAAATAATTTGTAGATTGCCAGTAAATATAAATGCAGTGTCATTTATTGTCTATTCTAAACTTCAACTATGACATTTTGTTTGAAATTGTGTGCTGGCATATAACACAGGAACAATGCAAACCTACATTATTTGATGTGGCATTATATTGCAATATATTTCCAATATTCTAGCTTGTGACGTATTGCTGTACTCTCCCTTTTTTATAATGAGTATTTTGTCCTTATTCAAAACTGCAGCTTCTACTTAAATCAATGAACTGCAGTGTCTTAAGTACTCATTCATCTTTCCTAATATGCTTAACTCTCTTCTTTTTACCTCCTTTTCCACTTAAATCCGGCGCCATTTGGAGTTTTTTTTTTTTTTTTTTTTTTTTTTTTTTTTATTCATTCATAAACAAGTTACACAAACACATACATTCACTCTTTCCATCACATCTAACACACAGTATATATCACTCTTTCCATCACATCTAACACACAGTATATATCACTCTTTCCATCACATCTAACACACAGTATATATCACTCTTTCCATCACATTTAACACACAGCACATTTCACTTTCTCCATCACATTTTCCATCACATTCAACCCATACTTATATATTTAGGGATGGTTTCAGCCACGTCCCCTGAAGAAAACGTCTTTTGATTAACCAGTGGGGATGGTTTTAGCCACGTCCCCAAGAGAGCACCACATGTAGTAGAAATTATTTATACAGTCACTTTGTTAACTTAACGAATATAATCAAATACCCTTTTTATCAGACCTTTTGCTATATTTGATGTAAATGCACTATGGAGCAAGGTGTTACAATGCTGAGTCAGCTCGGACAGTATTACCCTCATATAATTACCAACCGTAATTGTTACTTGTTCATACCTTATCACATTCCTCCTTTTCCAAATACTATATCTGCAGATACTAAGAAACAAGTTCACAATTTAACTTTTTTCATCTTCTCCATCATCAAGATAACCACAAATTATATTAAATTTATCAACAGAAAAATTATCGACCAATTTCTTCAAAATATCTTCTACATTTTTCCATATATTCATAATATCTGTACAGTCAATCAGTAAATGCTCAACAGTTTCTATTTCGCAGTTACAAATTTTACATATACCATCTGAATATTTCATTGTTTTAAGCCTCTTTTCAACATTTACTTGGCCATAAAACAGTTTCCAGTTAAAGTCACATACTTTTCTAGGCAAGTGCTTATTGACAAAATTATATAGGAACCAAAGTCTCCAGTTTATGGTCCTTTCAGGAAACTTTTTTAACCAATAAGCTTTTGAGGGGTTTTCCTGATGACTGTTAGGCAAAGTCAAAATACTATACATTTCTTTTGCGGTCAAACATGCCAATTCCTTCACTTCATCACGTTGAACTTTAAATTTCAGTCTCAGAATTGAAAACCTGTCAAAAGGCTTATTTAAGTTTAGCTGCCTTCTTAACCATTCTTTGGGTATAGCAGACTTCAATTTTTGAAACTCAAAGAAGAATGCAGCCTTGAAACGCAACTTATTCAATATTTTGTTTCTATCCAGTTGTCCATCAGTTATGACATCACTTAGGAAATTTATTCCATCTTTTGACCAATGTTTATACTCAAGTGGTTTCCCATTAAATTGAACATTTTCATTACACCATAGTATTTCATCTTCATCTGTGACTTTAATTTTGCAAAATTCTTGGAAAGTAAGAATCATCTCTTTGTAAAATTGTGGAATTTGTTTACTTAAGAGTTGGTCTTTGCAATTTGATACCCTCAAACTAAAATATTGCATTTTAAAATCATTGTCAAGGCAACATAGATATTTTTCTGCTAAGATTTTCCAGCTGTCGTTCGTTGCTCCTTTCAAAATTTGAACTAGAGCTTGTAATCTTTTGACCTTGATGATTGCTGTTAAATCTACCATATTAAGGCCTCCTAAATATTTTGGTAAGCAACAAATATCTTTCCTTATGGCTAGTTTTTTTCCTGACCATAAAAAACCCCATATTATGTCATTGATTTTCTTAATTTGTTCAGGATGAAGTACTTTGGAGTTAAGAGTAAATGCTGTCAGCCTAGGATTTGTTCAGGTGCACTTAAGTCCACCAGCTTCAACATGAGATTTGGGGACATTTCACCAAGTCCAGTCTGGCTAACAGAAATAGCTTAAGATCTAAGCCATCACTTGTCCAATTGGTACTGAGTAGTGAGTGTATGTTTTCTTATTTTTAAAAGGGATCTCTATTTTATATAAACACTGGTAGTACTACATACATGAATACATACTTGTTTGTGTGACTTGGTTGATTGCGCGACATGTTAACGACTGCAAAAGAAAAAAGTGTAGAAAAAGAAAAACACATGTGTTTTCATGATTGATGGAGGGGGGGGGGTTGCAAAGTGTGATACCATTACTACATGTTCAAAGATAATAGGAGTGGAACATAATATCATCTGGGCTAATGATTGCTCTTTTCTATTTGATATTTCCACAACCACAGAAAAGCATACAAGCGTTTGCAGTTTGATTGTTGCTTAGCTTCTCATGATGAAAACCTGCTAAATTTTTGAAATAGAGCAGAAGTCTGAACTTCAGAAATGCTTAGATAAGCTTAAAGACAAGTTTGAAAAATATGCTGTCCATGAGAAGGAACATGTGGTTATTATGTGGACCACAATGGACCACAAGGAGGGTTCACCAAATTGCAAGCTGACAACAATGGGTGTTTGCTTTTGAGATATTCTCATGTTGGACAACTTACGAAATCATGGTTTATATAAGACATAAGACATAAGCTTGTTTATTAGCTGTAGTAAAATACCATAGAATTTGATTTGATGGACAGAATTTTTTTAATAACATGTTACTGTAGGGATTCATTAAATTTTTAATGGATGACATTGCTAATTTGTATAGTTATTTTCCTGGGGAGAGGGAATATGTGATTTATCCAGTGAGGGCTTAAGCCCGAGCTGTGATAAACACATATTCCTGATGAAATACTGGCTTGTAATTGGCGGCCAGAGGTTTATTTATTTATTCATTATTACACAGCATTTACATGTATATAGTGCCATATTCACAGAATCTATGCCCTGTGGCACTTTACAATGTATTTATACAATTCAATGTGACTGGAGTAGTGGAGGTCTTCAGGTCCGGATGACTTCTCTTCTCTTGTATAAGTGTTCAGTTTTCACATATCAGGTCCCCGTCAACTGATCCAGGTGAGTCTGGCTGAAGGTGTCGCTAATCAAACCTGACAGGAGGGTGACCCCTGCCTACACAAGTGGCCACCCTACCTGACCACAGCCTCAACCAACTCACTCCAACTGAGTTCCAGGTGTGGGATTCGAACCCGTGTCCTCAAGTGGCATTAGATACGCAGTCAAGCGCTTTAACCATTAGGCTACGCAGTATGCATGCTATGGGAACTCAATGTTGGAATACAATGGCATAGGAAGTACTTTTACTCCACTAAGCTTTAATACGTCAAACTAAATTCTGCTACAAATCATTGGCCTACAAGTGACTAAGCTTTTATACCTCAAACTAAACTCTGCTACCTAATACTAGCCTACAAGTGACTATGCTATGAATACAGTCACACTATTGGACTTTGTCCGGAGTTAACAAATATTTTACCGAAACTGGGTAATGATTTTCTGTTTCGACTACAACTTCTACTTCATTGAAATAATATTATATTTTCAAAAACATACAGGCTCATTTTTACATATATGCCTGATTCACCTACTGCCCTCCGCCAACCTTTACTGCTAATCTGAAAGCCATTCTTTTGTTCTCATTACTGTGTTTTGTTAATGAAGTGAAACGCAACATATTATATTGTAAGCTTACAAATGACTGGAATATAGTTGAATTTCCATTGTTGCTATGGCAGCGAATTGATCGTGAGCTGGTGTACTGGGGGTGGTTGTATATTTTGACATGGCCTCGTATGACTAAATATCTTTCTTTTCTCAAAACTATAGATTTGCTAAATTGTGTGTCAACATTGTACATGAAATTGCATGCACACTAATCACTTTGTTTCAAAAGTTCCCCTCTTCTTAGTTTGGTAACTTGAACTTTCTGTCTGGCCAACTTTAACTTTGTGAAATGTAGGATGAAATAGGGGGCATTCCACTGACTAAAATGGATCACATAGATAATGTTTTGCCATGTCCCCCTTGGCTCATAGATGTGCATGCTTGCTGCCAATACATCACAACTTCTGCTGTTGTTTTCACACTCCGAGCATAACTGTGCTCACATGGCCATATTTTAATCACCGGGGGTGTCACAAAGACATTGTATGCATGTGATGAAATTACATACACTTCCCATTCTTTGGCTAAGAAGTTGGCTGTATGCTCATTTGACACAATTAGCGCCCAATGTGATGGCATCATGCTTCGCATCCCTCCCATTGTGAGATATAGACAATGCATCTCCCTCCTGTGACACGTTATAAATTGCTTAATAGGCACGTGATCTGGGCTGAAATTGTAGCAGGGATAATTTACTCTATCAACATTGAATTGCAAGACTTTTGAATGTCTCCCAAAAGTCTACAACCCATCGTTTAAGATGACCACTTTCATGCACCCATAGATTTTATGACTTAATTAATTAGATGACTCTGATGGACTCGGGCTCATCCCTTTAATTGGATAAGAATTCAGCGATATTAAATTAGCCAGGCCATCTCTACCTGTCAGGAATGCTGCCTAGATTTTGTGGGAGTTCTTATCTTCTTGTCAGAGCAGACTTATTGCTGATTGTCATAACTTCTTGGAGACTGACAGATTCTTTAAATTTCTTCAGATGGGATTCTTTTTGATTTATTAAAGTCTAATGGAAATTTCTGTCTGAATTCATATTGCATCCCCAGTCCATTATGTTCCAACTTGGCTGGATGATCAACAATTTAATTTTTTCCTTTTGTCTTCTTTGGGTTTCAGGAGACTTCTCTGAATATATTTTGGGGTAGCTACTGTCACCATAGAAGATATGTATGAAAACAACACGTAATTTCACAATATATGAACATGTTTGTTCAAAACACCATGCAAGAATTCCTTTATTTAGTTATTGTCTCCTTATTCTAGCCTATAGAATATCTATCTTGTGTAAGTTGTGGTATATTTCCCTCGTCCAAAAAGGTGAATAACCTTACTCCCATAATTTATATCTTCAATACTGATGAAATTTAAAATATTTGCTTTGACCAAATCATTCTGACCCTGGTGTCTTTGTCTTTTGTGTTGAATATTTTTTAGTTGACCGAATTCTTATCTCAAGCAGCTTGACACTAAGTCCAAAACATTGCCCTTAAGCACCTTATCTGAGCCGAACTTCTTTTTTCTTTGCATACTTTGACGTGGCAGGCAGGTCCAGCCTTTGGGCAACATACACCTGACAAGATATCTTCCATCTGTAGTCTGCTTAGGACTGCTTGGCAACAGTGAAAGCTGTGATTCTGACAGCTTCAGTTCTACATTTTACTTTCCGTAGAGCAGACCTGTTCCACCAAAAGTCGGTCTCCTATCATATTTAGTTCTGAAAATGACTTTCATATAGACTGGTAAATTACTGGTGACTGTTGCATCAGAATGACCTAATTATGAGACACATGATTGGTCATTGCTCTATGAAGCCACTTGCGCTTGCTGAATCTCCAAAGGACAAACTGAAAACACCTGCATGACGTCAGGAAATGATGGAAAAGACATAAAGAACAGAAAGAAACATGTGCGTTCCTTAAAAAGACGTGAGAATTGAAATTGGAGCATCTGTGGTTGAAAATGAGTTCAATAACATAATTTCAACATCATTACAATTATGTGTAGGATGTCATTTTGAAACAATGTGATTTTTGTACTCATCGGCGCCTGCGGCAAATAGATCGATACTCCCAAGTGTCAACGAAATGAATTTAAATCTATTTTTTATGCCATTCTAACTTTTCTGATTAATCTTAAGTCAGGCCAATGTTGCACTGTTGGGGGCTGCTTATTTTTGGAGGCTAGTCATGTTTGCACACCCTAGGCTAAATCGCCTGCATGAAGGTCATTCTATGTGGGGTAGACCCCTGAGACCTCAAGTTGAAATTGCTGAAAAGAACTGGGGTATAGTGGGGCAGATAGCTGAAACAATCTTTCACTTGGTGATGCAAGCATGAAATTTGGCACAATTGTGCTTCAGGACCTACTCTTTCCAAAAAGTACGCTCTCCAGGTTGAAAAACAATATGGCGGCCATTTTCCAAGATGGCCGCCATGGTAAACATAAAATAGCCATTTTTGCCATAGAACGCCAAGATACACGGTGATACAAGAATCAGATTTGGCGTAATTATGCTTCAGGACCTACCCTCTCAAAACAGAATGCTGTCCTGGTTGAAAATCTTTATGGTGGCCATTTTTCAAGATGGCCGCCACAACAAACGTGAAATAATCCTTTTGGCCATGGAATGCCAAGAGACTTTGTGATACAAGCACCAAATTTGGCAAAAATGTGCTTCAGTACCTACTCTTTCCAAAAAGTACACTATCCAGGTTGAAAAATATGGTAGCCATTTTCCAAGATGGCCACCATGGCAAGCATAAAATAACCTAATTCACCATAGAACGTCAAGACTCGGTGATATAAGGGCTAAATTTGGCCCAAAGTGGCCTCAGAACCTAGTCAGAAAAGTATGCTAAATTGGCAAAAACAAAAGGGAGGACATTTCCAAAATTGCCACAAGTCAAACTAATTTGAAACCAATTTTTTTACTAGATTCTAGGTGGATTGTCATATTTTCCACAGTATATTCCTTGAAATCAATGACTCATGACTTCTAGTATACAACATTTTTTGATTTGGGTTTTGATTTGTAGACTGTATTCCTAATTGAAACACCTAAAACTATTACTACATTTTTAGTCTTCATATTTGTAGGCTGAAGTGATAACAATTGCATCTGCCTCCAGTTTAGCATCCACATATTCTGACTAACAAGTCCCTTCTTGCCATCAACATTGTTGGAGGACTCAGGTGCTATTCTTGTCATACATGTCGATGACAAACTTCTCAGGATGCTGACATTGGCATCTTCTGTGACTCCTACATGGGTACAAACTAATCTTCTTGACTTCTGGTTAGAACTCCCATGCCAGCCATGCTGGTTTCCCCCTATACCATGCTGGCATGACATCACAGTCAGTGTAAGCATGAAAGAACAGCATGCCCATCAATATTTCTGGACAAACTTTAGCACAGTATCATCAATTGGCAACCACCTCACATTGAGGTGAACTCATATTGACCAAATCCAACTCAATGCCTATCCAAGCTTGCACCCTAAAGAGTCATGAAAGCTCTGATGGATATTACAAGTCTACAACAATGTCAAATGCTTTTAAAATCAACACATATTTCCCTCTGTTTGGTTGCATAATAAGCATCTGTGACGATTCTTTACTCTTGAGTCAGTCCCTTCATAGTTGCAGGAGCTTAAGTTTTTAAGACAAATTTGCTTTTTTGAGAGAGCCTTTTCTCCTTTTGTTACAATTATGATATTGTCAGGACATAGGGTCCCAATACTGTCTGCCATAAATCCTAAAATGCAGTCTTGTTGTGACTGTCTCACGGAAACCTTTTCCAGTTAGGTGAAAGCTTGGTTTAGCAGTCACTCATCGTCAATATCCTCTCCTTCTTCTTGAACTTGTTTCAGCTCTTGGGCTTGAAGTGCAGTTGAGAAAATTATGTCTTTCCTCTCATATCTTGATGAGAAGATTAATGTTGTATTTTGAGAACAACATGTTAGACAGTATATTCTTCAACTGCTGTGGATGTCTTTATAGAGACAATGAATGCACAACAGAGGACCCATCAATGATAATGGCATCACATTGTGGATGTGTTTTGCCTCAGTGATTCCTCAATGCCATCTCTTTCATCCAGTCTAGATATGTTTAACCTGGTAGGCAGCAGACTGATTTCTTGAAAGATTGGTACAATTGTGGCTGTCACAGAATAGCCATCAGAACATCACAAGACCTCACAGACTTTAGCTTTGGGGAGACTTTTGTAACTATCTGGTACAGGTAGACACACATTTTCTCTAGTAAGTCTTGCTGTCTGAAATCAATGGATTATTTGTAGATTTATCGTTTTATCACCTATCCATACTAAATATCAAAATCACATTAAAATATTAGAAACAACAAGGTTCAGCCATGGCTGCCATGTACATGTAGAGCTCTACACCTTGCCTATTCATTCATCCAGTGCAATTCAAGTCTTGTGCAATCTGTAGTTTCTGTACAGCATACAGTTTACTGAAGCGCTGTTTCCATTTAAACTGGGCTTATTAGATAGCATTTGAAACACTTAGGTACTAAAAACTGCATTGAATAGGTTAATATAATGGTATACCATTACCACTGTATCACAATTAGTAGACCACAACTGCACTTAACCCCATTCTGAGTCTCACGGTGGTGATGTCTTCAGTGAGTCCTGGTTGTGCTTTGCCACCACACTCTAAAACTCATTTTTAGTCAATCAGTAGCCATCAATATAAAATTGCAGACTATTTGTTTATTAGCTTGATACTTTTAATGTAACTTGGGATAGAATCATCCAAATATTATTATTCCCTGTCATCCTATGCTGAAAATGACATATAGTAAAACAAAAGTAGGTTCTAAAGCACTCTAGTGCCAAATGTAGTGCATGTATCCCAGATTCGTTTGGCATTTAGTTGCAAAAACTGTTTTTTAATGGTTGATGTGGCAGCCATCTTGAATAATTGCCACCATACTACCAGTCACCATATTGTTTTTCAACCTGGATAGCATATTTTTCTGCAAAAGTGGGTGAAAAGGTACACTTTTGCCGAATTTGGTGCTTGCATCAAGAATTCTCTTGGCATTCCATGGCTAAAAGCATTTTTGTCGCTGATGTGGCAGACATCTTGAAAAATGGCTGCCATATATTTTTTTCAAACTGGGTGGCATGTTTTCAGAAAAAGCAGGTTCTGGAGCACGTTTGTGCCAAATTTGGCGCTTGCATCACAAATTCTCTTGACCCAATTGCAAAGACAGTTTTTTTTCAAGGTTATTGTGGGGGCCATCTTGAAAAATGGCGTATATAGTGTTTTTAAACCTGAACCGTGAATTTTCTTGAAAAATTGGGTTCTGAAGCACATTTGTGTCAAATTTTGTGCTTGTATCACTGACTCACTTGACTCAATTGCAGAAACTGTTTTTTCATGGTTGTAGTGGCGGCCATTGTGGAAAATGGCTGCCATATTCTTTTTCAACATTGATAGCGTATTTCTCTGAAAAAGCGGGTTCTGAAGCACATTGGTGCCCAATTTGGTGCTTGTATCACCAATTTTCTTGGTATGCAATGGCAAAAACAGTTTTTTCATAGTTGCAGTGGCGGCCATCTTGAAAAATGGCCGCCATATTGTTTTTCAACCTGGAGAGCGTACTTTTGTGAAAGAATAGGTTCTCAAGCACACTTGTGCCAAATTTGGTGCTTGCATCACCAAGTGAAAGATTCTTATGGTATATTGACTTAATCTGCCCCACTATAATGTATATGGTGGGCAAAGATAATTGATGTAGGTGGACTGCCTAGAACTGCCCATGATCCATCGCTGGGCTGGGGAAGCAGTCAGTGGCTGGCTACTAGCAGGCCAGTAATTGATGCGTCTCTCTTAAAGTCCAACTAGGATGCATAACTTGCATCTCCTCACACTGAGGTATTCCAGCAGACAGTTTGGAATACTGCAGACTGGCTGGGGAGGGGAGTGGAAAAGGAAACAAGATCTTGGAGCCACAGGGATTTGTCTTTCTCCTAAAGAGCCTCAGATTTAATCTAGAGAAGAAAGTTTTCCTTTGATTGTGTTTAGAGCTTTTAGTATAAAAACATTCTGTATATTATATGTATGTGCATACTTTAGAACAGAGTACAGATGTGCTGTGACTTCCTAAAGTAAAGAAAGTAATCTGGTTTGCCCCTTAAGTAGGTTAATGAGTACTACGTATTTTTATATGATTTTCTCAGAAATGTGTGTGCAACAATTACCGGGGTATTACACAATATTACACGATACACGACATCAAACAGAACAAATAGTACAGAAAGGTGATGAAAATGTGCAATGAGAAGGTTGTGTATGTATGAAGGCTGTTATTTTTTTCTGAGAAGCTGCCTTACGGCCTTTACAGAAACCTGTCAGTGTTTCACTGAATATTTGACAGGCTTATTTTAACAGTCTGTTATGTGTATTTCAGGGAGTTGATTTGCTATGCAGGTTTAGGAGGAGAAACCATTGAAATTTCCATCACACAAACTTCATTTAAGTAAACATGTTTCATGAACTGTTGCGTGACTGAACACTGATTCCTTTAGCTTATCTAATTTTCCTGCTGGGAAATAGATAAGGAATTATACCTTCCATGATATACTATATTATTGGAAACATTGTAATTCCTTATGTTGGGTTGTTGATGGTATAATTGCATTGCGTAGACTTCCTAAGTCATGCTAAAAGTTGTTCCACTGGGGACACTAATAGCTAAACATTTTTTCAGACCAATAAGCCGAAACTGTAGTTGAGAGTCGGACAATGCAAACCCCACTATTGCAAGACTATAGTAATTTCATATTTGGACCAATAAAGTATTTCAATTAAATAGGTCGTTTGCCCTAATGAATGAGGCCCAGTCAAAATATGGGCAAATGTTAAGCCAACAATGGTATCTTTATTGCATTGTCTAACCACCACCCAATTGCTATGCCTACTTGCAACACCAAATTGCACCCATGATTCCTTGCCTGTTATGACAGAGGCAAAGACTTGGGCTAATCTTGTTAATTTAACCTGAATGGAAGTGCAAAGCCGTGTTTCTCCATTGTATTCAGTGTGAGGCCAAGGGCTGCCTTGAAGGTTACAGCTGCAAGAAAGGGCTGCAAAGATCCTAAGGCAAGTTTTAACTGCAATTTTCGAAGGCATCTTACAAAATCAAATGTTGTGGAAAAAAATGGATAGGCAGATTCACACTCGACTCATGTCAAAATAATTGATTCTTCATCCACATGCACATCTCGAGATTAGTCCTTCCTTGACTTCGTCCACTCAGTCCTCGCATGCCTCTACAAATTTAATTTCATCAATATATCAATGTGTGGTTACTGCTTGACTATCAAGTAATATTTCTTGCCTCATATCATAAATGATTCATCGCGTGATTTTCTATTGTGGTTGCCCAAGACCAAAATTAAAGGTTGTTCTTTTGCTTGACTAACCTAGAGCTATATTTTGAGATAATTGAGGTCTTTCATGGCTTTGACTTAGATATGGAATCCCAGGACAGATGTCAGGCTGTAGAGTGTAGAACACTATACGGTCAATTCAATTTTTAGACACTTTGTATGAATTATGACTAATATAATTACTTGTCTTTCCCTTTGCATCAAAAAAGAAGGGATATGCCGGCAGGAGCCCTGTGCTGCAAAGTAATTTTGCTGATGATCAATTGCAGATACTCTTTAGGGTACTAGGTTTTGTTATGAATTGTTGAAATATTGTCATGGTAACCAATTGGCAGGGTTGTGGGGGCGGGAACCCCATGAAAACCATGAAAAAACTATCGTTTTCAGTTGCCAAATATGGTCATATTGACCCTGATATTGATGCCCGACCTAGTGAATATTTTCTCAGGCATTTCAATCATTTGCCTGTGCATCTCTGTGGCCTGCGTGATGCTACTTAAACAGTACAAGGTGAGGGAAAAATTCACTATAGCAAGCCGTGAAAATGACCATATTTGGCAAGTGACAAACATCGTTTTTTAGGGGTTAATTTGGGCGCTGCTGCCCCCAAACCCCAGCCGATTAGTTTCCACGACATTATTTCAACAATTCATAACTAAATTTAGCTAAAAACTTACTTTTTCAGTGGATTTTGTACTCTGTTGCGTCACCAAAATAAGATCGTCGTCAAGTGCTGATTGTGTCATGTCAACATTTCTTGCCTGGTTGCAATGACATGACGTCACAAATCCATTGTTTTCCAAATATGGTCATTTTCACGGCCCGCTAAAGTGAATCATACCCAAGGTGTGTACTGTAGTGGTCGTGAGGACTGTCAACAATGACATGTCGTCACAAAATCATTGTTCACCAAATATGGTCAATTTCACGTCCCACTAAACCAAAGTGAATCATACCTGAGAAATCCTACAACAGAAATACATGTCTCCTTAGCAACCAAGTATTAGGTCGCCCCCTGGCCGAGGTTTTGCGGGAACTCCGTAGGATTCAAATGACGAAACGCTAGTGCGCTTGCCCAGATGTACACAATTTTTTGATCGAGTCCCTTTTGACAAAAAGGTCATGTGTCAGACAAAGATACTCGCACTCAGGTTGCTGCTTTGCAAGCGAGTGCTCGCTATTATGTAGACGAAAGCTTTTGTTGTGGTTCTATGTTTCTAGTTAAACCAAGTTGAGTTGGTTCCTTGAATTTGGTTATATGAAGATATTTTTCTTTTAAGGATCTCCAAAGATAGCCTATCAGAAGACACATCATTGGAAGTAGTTCGGAAACTTCTGTGGATGGTCATATGGACAGTTCAAAAGTACATCAACTGACCAAGCCAGCTGCAACTCAGACAAGGGTATGTGGCACTTAAAAAATTATTCATTTTTGATGCCGCAACAAAACCATTGGAATATTGTCGAATATTAATAATGAGATAGTGAAGCACAGCACTTCATTGAGTAAACTTGTAAGTGAAGTTCAATTAATAGACAAAGTTGAGTAGGCCTATGAGCCTTCCTTTGTCAAAACAGACTTTTACCTCTGCGAGTTCTTTTTCTATGCACCAAGCTTCATAAAGAAAATCTTTGAATCTTGGAGATTTATTAGCATGATGTTATTTAATGTTTAATAAAGATGATATATATATATTGAATTTGATGTAAAGATATAAGATCAATCTTTAGATTTTTTTAGCTGTTAAAAGCTCAAGTTTATTGTCTGACATCTTCAAGAAGAAACTGGCATTGGTCCCAAAGGACCCACGTTATTTTAGTACAATGAAACATGATATTTTGGATTCTTGTATTTTTTAACTTTACGTTTTGGAGTTGCTTTCGGCTGTCATGCAAATCGAAGGAACATTAAACTTAATCCAAAGAAGCGTGGATTATCTGTAGAATAAAATGAGAATGTAGCCTATATATATAACCAAGAAATTAGGACAAATATCAGAATAAGTGAACTCCAAATAGTTATCTCATTAAATAGGAAATTTACTGAAATAGCTCAAATGTTGTCAAATAATGTGTAGATCTCAAGTAAATATAAATGCAGTGTTATTTATTGTCTATTCTAAATTTCAACTGTGACATTTTGTTTGAAATTGTGTGCTATTACACAGGAACAATTCAAGTTAACATTATTTAATGTGGCATTATATAGCAATATATTTCCAATAGTCCTGCTAGTGACGTATTGCTTTACTCTCCCTTTTTTATGAAATATAATTTTGTCCTTATTCCAAACTGCAGCTTCTGCGTAAATCAATGAACTGCAGTGTCTTAAGTACTCATTGAACTTTCCTAATACGCTTAACTCTCTTCTTTTTTCCTCCTTTTCCACTCTGTCGCCATTTGGAGTTAGGAGTAAATGCTGTCAGCCTAGGATTTGTCCAGGTGCACTTGAGTTCACCAGCTTCAGCATGAGATTTGGGGACACTCCACCAATTCCAGTCCAGCTAACTTAAATGGCTTGAGATCTAAGCCATCACTTGTCCAATTGGTACTGAGTAGTGAGTGTGTGTTTTCTTATTTTTAAGAGGGATCTCAATTTTATATAAACACTGGTAGGCCTACACACTTGTATACGTGCTTGTTTGTGAGACTCAGTTGATTCTGCGACATGTTTTAAAACAACTGCAAACGAAAAACAAAAAAGTGTAAAAAAAGAAAAAAACATGTTTTCATGATTGGTAAGGGGGGGGGGTTGCAAAATGCGATATCATTACTACATGATCAAAGATAATAGGGGTGGAACATAATATAATCTGGCCAATGATTGCTATTTTCTTTGTAATATTTCCACAACCACAGAAAAGCATAAAAGCATTTGCAGTTTGATTGTTGCTTAGCTTCTAAATATGATGAAAACCTGAACAAATCTCGGAAGACCCGAGGAAAATTTTTGAAATAGAGCTGAAGTCTGAACTTATGAAATGCTTAAATAAGCATGAAGACAATTTTGAAAAATGTGCTGTCCATGAGAAGGAACATGTGTGGTTATTATGTGGACCACAATGGACAGCAAGGAGGGTTCACCACGCTGCAAGCTGACAACAACTTGTGTTTGCTTTTTAGGTGCTCTCATGTTGGACAACTTATGAAAACATGTTTTATATGAGACATAAGACACAAGATTTTTTATTAGCTATAGACAAATACCACAAAATTTCATTTGATCGAAAGAATTTTTCAAATAACATGTTACTGTAGGGATTCATTAAATTTCTAATGGATGACATTGCTAATTTGTATAGGTTATTCTCCTGGTGATAGGGAATATGTGATTTATCCAGTGAGGTCTTTAGCCCGAGCTGTGATAAACACATATTCCTGATGGAGTACTGGCTTGTAACAGGCTGCCAGAGGTGTCAATGCTATAGGAAGTAGTTTGTACTCCACTAAGCTTTTATAACTCAAACAAAACTCTGCTACCTATCACTAGCCTGCAAGTGACTATGCAATGAATACATTGAATAGTCACACTAATGGATTTGGCACAATTTCACAAATATTTTACCAAAACTGGCTAATGATTGCCTGTTTCGAATACAACTTCTACTTCATTGAAATAATATTATATTTTCAAAAACATACAGGCTCAATCTTACATATATGCCTGCTTCACCTACTGCCTCCACCTACCTTTACTGCTAATCTGAAAGCCATTCTTTTGTTCTCATTACAGTGTTTTGTTAATGAAGCTCAACATACAATGTCATACATTGTAAGCTTACAAATGACTGGAGTATAGTTGCATTTACATGGTTGCTATTGGTAGCAAATTGATTGTGAGCTTCTGTCTTGTGGGTGGTTGTATATTTTGACATGCCCTCGTATGACTGAATACCTCTTTTTTTTTTAACTATAGATTTGCTTAATTGTGTATCAGCATTGTACATGAATTGATGGCACACTAATCACTTTGTTTCAAAAGTTCCCCTCTTCAAGCTTGGGTAACTTGAACTTTCTGTCTGGCAAACTTTAATTTTTGAAGTGTTGGATGAAATAGAGGGCATCCCACTGCCTGAAATGGATCATAGATAATGTTCTGCCATGTCTCCCTTGGCTCATGTATGTGCATGCTTGCTCCCAATATATCACAGCTTTTGCTGTTGTTTTCACACTCCAAGCATAACTTTGCTAACCTGGCCATATTTTGATCACCGGGGGTGTCACAAAGACATTGTATGCATGTGATGAAATTACATACACTTCCCATTCTTGCAAAATTGATCCTCTGTGGCTAAGGAGGTGGCTGCCTGCTCATTTGACACAATTAATTGCCAAATGTGATGGCACCATGCTTTGCATCCCTCCCATTGTGAGATAAGACAATAGGCTTCCGTCCTGTGACACGTTATAAACTGCTTAATCCGGGCATGATCCAGGCTGTAATTTTGAATTGCAAGAGTTTTGTATGTCGACCACAGGTCCACAACCCATTGTTTAAGATGACCACATTCATGCATCCATAGATTTTATGACTTAATTAATTAGACTCCTCTGATGGACTCGGCTTCATCCCTTTAATTGGATAAGAGTTGATATTAAATTAGCCAGGCCATCCCAGCCCGTCAAGAATGCTGCCTAGAGTTTGAGGGGGTTCTTCTCTTCTTGTCAGAGCAGACTTATTGTTGATTGCCATAACTTCTTGGAGACTGACAGATTCTTTTAATTTCTTCAGACAGCATTCTTTTTGATTTTTTAAAGTCTAATGGAACTTTCTGTCTGGATTCATATTGCATCCCTAGTCAATTATGTTCCAATTCAGTTGGATGATCAACGATTTAAATCGTTCCAAGTGTCTTCTTTGCTTTTCTTCTGAATATATTTTGGGCTGCAACTGTTACAATAGAACATATTTATGAAAACAACATGTATATTCACGATATATATGCAATAATTGTCTCCATATTCTAGAATATAGAATTTTTATAAACTAGTTATCAGTGATGTGTGATCAACATAGCCAATGCTAGAGACTTGCCGGCCAAATTGCCGCTCCCTCATCCCAGAAGGTGAATAACCTTACTCCCATATCTTCAATACCAACACAATTTAAGATATTTGCTTTGATAAAATCACTCTGACTATGGTGTCTTTGTCTTTTGTGTTGAATATGTTTTAGTTGACACAATTCTTATCTCAAGCAGCTTGACATTAAGTCCAAAACATTGCCCTTAAGCACCTTATTTATCTGAGCCAAACTTCTTTTTTCTTTGCATACTTTGACGTGGCAGGCAGGTCCAGCCTTTGGGCAACATACACCTGACAAGGTGTCTGCCAACTGTTGTCTGCTTCGGACTGCTTACCAACAGTGAAAGTTGTGTTTTTTTACCTGTTCCACCAAAAGGAGTTCAATGTTGCCTCCTATCATATTTAATTGTGAAAATCTCTTATGGCTCATATGTTTTGATAATATGGGTAGGTATCTGTTGCATCAGAGAGCCCTAATTATAAGATGCGAGATTGGTCATTGTTCTATGATGCTATTTGCATGTGCCGAATCTCCAAAGGACAAACCGAAAAAACTTGCATGTTGCCAGGAAACTACGGAAAAGACAAAAACAACAGAAAGAAACATCTGCATGCCTTAAAAAGACATGTGAACTGAACTTGGGGCATTTGTGGTTGAGGATGAGTGCAATAACATCATTTCAATATCATTACAATTGGGTGAAGGATGGCGGTTTGAAACAAAGTGATTCTGCACCCTTCGGCACCGGCGGCAGATAAATCAATACCACAAGTGTCAAGAAAATTTATTTAAATCTATTTTTTATGCCACTCGAACTTTTCTGATTAATCTTAAGTCAGGCCAATGTTGCACTCTTGGTAGGCTGCTTATTTTTGGAGGCTAGTCATGTTTGCACATCCTAGGCTAAATCGCCTGCAGGAAGGTCACACTATGTGGGGTAGACCCCTGAGACCTCAAGTTGAAATTGCTGAAAAGAATTGGGAAGATGTATATGGTGGGCAAAGATAATTGATGTAGGTGGACTGCCTAGAACTGCTCATGATCCATCTGTGTGACTGGGGAAGCAGTCAGTGGCTGGCTACTAGCAGGCCAGTAATTGATGCGTCTCTCTTAAACTCCAACTAGGATGCATAACGTGCACAGATCCTCACACTGCAGACATTTTTGGAGACTGCGAACTGGCTGGGGAGGAGAGTCGAAAAAGAAACAAGATCTTTGGACCAGAGGGATTTGTCTTTCTCCTAAATAGCCTCATATTAATCTGGAGATTAAAGTTTTGTTGTGATTGTGTTTAGAGTTTTTAGTATAAAAGCATTCTGTATATATAGGTATGTGCATACTTTAGAACAGAGTACAGATGTGCTGTGACTTCCTAAAGTAAGGAAAGTAATCTGGTTTGCCCCTTTAGTAGGTCAATGAGCCCTGTATTTTTATATGATTTTCTCAGAAGCGTATGTACAGTACAACCCAAAATAAAGTACGATTACCCCAGCAGGAAGGAAGAATCAGCCACTACTTTACCCTTTCACACCTTTTGACTACCTCTGAATCACTTCCTATGTTTACCTACTTGAAACTACCTTGTGGGCTAAGGTTGCAGCAAGTGGTCAAAGGGATTTGAGGTGGAGAAAAAATGTTCTTACTTCATTTTATGTTGTACTGTACAACACTCATTGGAATATTACACAGTATTACACAATACTATCGCATAGAGTTTCCAATGAGAGTGAGAGTTCTCGAGACGTCTCGAGATCAGCAATGACTCAGCATTTTCTCGTCTCGCCGAGCGAGTCTCGAGAATTGAAGTGTTGATCATTGTTTGACATGGTGTTCATGTGTTTATGTTTATAACGGTTACAAAGCATTGGATTGTTGTTTTGTTTGGCTTGATATTATTGTTATTGTGTACTTGCTGCATTGTTCAATTTAAATATCTGTTGATGATGATCCCCATTGTATACCTGATAAATGCTGAAGTTGAACTTGTACAAATGTTTTAAAATTGTATAATATCTGGATGTTTAGCTGTGATTTGTAGGAAACAAAACACACAGATTAACATTAAAACTATAAAGGATATCATAAAAGCCAAAAAATGTGATCCATTGCAAGATTAAATCTCTCTTGTTTTATCATTGTGCCAATGGCAGGACAGTGTCCTAGATTTCTCGAGAAATTCTCGATTCTCGTGCACTAGACCATGTCATTCTCGAGAGGTGTCGATCGAGACTCATTGGAAACACTACAGTATCGCATCGCAACATCATGCAGAACAAATGGAACAGAAAAGTAATGCAAATGAGTGATGAGAAGGTTGACCATGTATATAATGTATAAATGCTGCAATTTTTGCTGAGAAACTGCCTTACGGCCTTAACAGGAACCTGTCACTGTCTCGCTGAATATTTGACAGGCTAATTGAAACTGTCTGTTATGTGTATTTCAAGAAGATGATTTGCTACTCATGTTTTTTGGTTGGAGAAACCATTGAAATTTCCGTCACACAGGCTTCATTTAAGTAAACACGTTTCATGAACTGTTGCTCGACTGAACACTGATTCCTTTAGCTTATTTAATTTTCCTGCTGGGAAGTAGATAAGGAAAATAATACCATGCATGATATGCTATGTTATTGGAAAAATTGTAATTCCTTATGTTGGGTTGTTATGTGACATAATATTCGATCATATGGTATATATGCATTGCATAGACTTCCTAAGTCATGCTAAAAGTTCTTCCGCTGGTGACATTAATAGCTAAACATTTTTTCAGACCAATAAGCTGAAACTGTAGTTTAGAGTCAGACGATGCAAACACCACCATTGCAAGACTATCCCAGTCAAAATATGGACGAATGTTAAGCCAACAATGGTATCTTTATTGCATTGTCTAACCACCGCCAAATTGCTATGCCTACTTGCAACACCAAATTGCACCGATGATTCCATGCCTGTTATGACAGAGGCAAAGACTCGTGCTAATCTTGTTAATTTAACCTGAATGGAAGTGCAAAACCATGTTTCTCCATTGTATTCAGTGTGAGGCCAAGGGCTGCCTTCAAGATTACAGCTGCAAGAAAGGACCGCAAAGATCCAACAGCGAGTTAAGTTTTAACAGCTAGTTTTGAAGGTAGATGTTGTGGTCAGCAAGTGGATGAGCAGATTCAAATTGTACCCATGTAAAAATAATTGATTCTTCATCCACATGCACATCCCGAGATTAGTCCTTGCGGGGCTTCATCCACTGGGTCCTCGAATGCCTTTACAAATTTGATTTCATCAATATATCAATGTGTGGATACTGCTTGACTATCAAGTAATATTTCTTGCCTCATATCATAAATGATTCATCGTGTGATTTTCTATTATGGTTGCCCAAGACCAAAATTAAAAGTTGTTCTTTTGCTTGACTAACCTAGATATATTTTGATGATGGAGGTCTTTCATGGCTTTGACTTAGATATGGAATCCCGGGACAGATGTCAGGCTGTAGAGTGTAGAACACTACAGTTAATTCAATTTTGAGACACTTTGTATGAATTATGACTAATATAATTAATTATCTTTCCCTTTATGTGAAAAAAGAAGGGATATGCCGGCAGTAGCCCTGTGCTGCAAATTAACTTCGCTGATGATCAATTGCAGATACTCTTTAGGGTATTATGTATACGAAAGCTTTTGTTGTGGTTATATGTTTCTTGTTAAACCAAGTTGAGTTGGTTCCTTGAATTTGGTTATATGAAGATATTTTTCTTTTAAGGATCTCCAAAGATAGCTTATCAAAAGACACATCATTGGAAGTAGTTTGGAAACTTCTGTGGATGGTCATATGGACAGTTCAAAAGTACATCAACTGACCAAGTCAGCTGCAACTCAGACAAGGGTATGTGGCACTTAAAAAATTATTCATTTTTGATGCCGCAACAAAACCATTGGAATATTGTCGAATATTAATAATGCACCTCATTGAGTAAACTTGTAAGTGAAGTTCAATTAATAGACAAAGTTGAGTCGGCCTATGAGCCTTCCTTTGTCAAAACAGACTTTTACCTCTGCGAGTTCTTTTTCTATGCACGAAGCTTCATAAAGAAAATCTTTGAATCTTGGAGATTTATTAGCATTATGTTATTTAATGTTTAATAAAGATGATATCTATATATTGAATTTGATGTAAAGATATAAGATCAATCTTTAGATTTTTTTAGCTGTTAAAAGCTCAAGTTTATTGTCTGACATCTTCAAGAAAAAACTGGCATTGGTCCCAAAGGACCCATGTTATTTTAGTACAATGAAACATGATATTTTCGATTCTTGTATTTTTTAACTTTACGTTTTGGAGTTGCTTTCGGCTGTCATGCAAATTGAAGGAACATTAAACTTAATCCAAAGAAGCGTGGATTATCTGTAGAATAAAATGAGAATGTAGCCTATATAAATAACCAAGAAATTAGGACAAATGTCAGAATAAGTGAACTCCAAATAGTTATCTCATTAAATAGGAAATTTGCTGAAATAACTCAAATGTTGTCAAATAATGTGTAGATCTCAAGTAAATATAAATGCAGTATTATTTATTGTCTATTCGAAATTTCAACTGTGACATTTTGTTTGAAATTGTGTGCTAAAACACAGGAACAATTCAAGTTAACATTATTTAATGTGGCATTATATAGCAATATATTTCAAATAGTCCTGCTAGTGACGTATTGCTTAACTCTCCCTTTTTTATGAAAAGTAATTTTGTCCCTATTCCAAACTGCAGCTTCTGCGTAAATCAATGAACTGCAGTGTCTTAAGTACTCATTGAACTTTCCTAATACCCCTAACTCTCTTTTTTTTTCCCTTTTCCACTTAAATCCGTTTGGAGTTAGAAGTAAATGCTGTCAGCCTAGGATTTGTCCAGGTGCACTTAAGTTCACCAGCTTCAGCATGAGATTTGGGGACATTCCACCAATTCCAGTCCAGCTAACTTAAATGGCTTGAGATCTAAGCCATCACTTGTCCAATTGGTACTGAGTAGTGAGTGTGTGTTTTCTTATTTTTAAGAGGGATCTCAATTTTATATAAACACTGGTAGGCCTACACACTTGTATACGTGCTTGTTTGTGAGACTCAGTTGATTCTGCGACATGTTTTAAAACAACTGCAAACGAAAAACAAAAAAAGTGTAAAAAAAGAAAAAAACATGTTTTCATGATTGGTAAGGGGGGGGGGGGGTTGCAAAATGCGATATCATTACTACATGTTCAAAGATAATAGGGATGGAACCTAATATAATCTGGCCAATGATTGCTATTTTCTATGTAATATTTCCACAACCACAGAAAAGCATAAAAGCATTTGCAGTTTGATTGTTGCTTAGCTTCTAAATATGATGAAAACCTGAACAAATCTCGGAAGACCCGAGGAAAATTTTTGAAATAGAGCTGAAGTCTGAACTTATGACATGCTTAAATAAGCATGAAGACAAGTTTGAAAAATGTGCTGTCCATGAGAAGGAACATGTGTGGTTATTATGTGGACCACAATGGACAGCAAGGAGGGTTCACCACACTGCAAGCTGACAACAACTTGTGTTTGCTTTTTAGGTGTTCTCATGTTGGACAACTTATGAAAACATGTTTTATATGAGACATAAGACACAAGATTTTTTATTAGCTATAGACAAATACCACAACATTTCATTTGATCGAAAGAATTTTTCAAATAACATGTTACTGTAGGGATTCATTGAATTTCTAATGGATGACATCGCTAATTTGTATAGGTTATTCTCCTGGGGATAGGGAATACGTGATTTATCCAGTGAGGTCTTTAGCCCGAGCTGTGATAAACACATATTCCTGATGGAGTACTGGCTTGTAACAGGCTGCCAGAGGTGTCAATGGTATAGGAAGTAGTTTGTACTCCACTAAGCTTTTATAACTCAAACAAAACTCTGCTACCTATCACTAGCCTGCAAGTGACTATGCAATGAATACATTGAATAGTCACACTAATGGATTTGGCACAAGTTCACAAATATTTTACCGAAACAGGCTAATGATTGCCTGTTTCGAATACAACTTCTACTTCATTGAAATAATATTATATTTTCAAAAACATACAGGCTCAATCCTACATATATGCCTGCTTCACCTACTGCCTCCACCTACCTTTACTGCTAATCTGAAAGCCATTCTTTTGTTCTCATTACAGTGTTTTGTTAATGAAGCTCAACATACAATGTCATACATTGTAAGCTTACAAATGACTGGAGTATAGTTGCATTTACATGGTTGCTATTGGTAGCAGATTGATTGTGAGCTTCTGTCTTGTGGGTGGTTGTATATTTTGACATGCCCGCGTATGACCGAATCTTTTTTTTTTAAACTATAGATTTGCTTAATTGTGTATCAGCATTGTACATGAACTGATGGCACACTAATCACTTTGTTTCAAAAGTTCCCCTCTTCAAGCTTGGGTAACTTGAACTTTCTGTCTGGCCAACTTTAACTTTTTGAAGTGTTGGATGAAATAGAGGGCATCCCACTGCCTGAAATGGATCACATAGATAATGTTTTGCCATGTCTCCCTTGGCTCATGTACTATGTGCATGCTTGCTCCCAATATATCACAGCTTTTGCTGTTGTTTTCACACTCCAAGCATAACTTTGCTAACCTGGCCATATTTTGATCACCGGGGGTGTCACAAAGACATTGTATGCATGTGATGAAATTACATACACTTCCCATTCTGTGGCAAAATTGATCCTCTGTGGCTAAGGAGGTGGCTGCATGCTCATTTAACACAATTAATTGCCAAATGTGATGGCACCATGCTTTGCATCCCTCCCATTGTGAGATAAGACAATAGGCTTCCGTCCTGTGACACGTGTTAAACTGCTTAATCCGGGCATGATCAAGGCTGTAATTTTGAATTGCAAGAGTTTTGTATGTCGACCACAGGTCCACAACCCATTGTTTAAGATGACCACATTCATGCATCCATAGATTTTATGACTTAATTAATTAGACTCCTCTGATGGACTCGGCTTCATCCCTTTAATTGGATAAGAGTTGATATTAAATTAGCCAGGCCATCCCAGCCCGTCAAGAATGCTGCCTAGAGTTTGAGGGGGTTCTTCTCTTCTTGTCAGAGCAGACTTATTGTTGATTGCCATAACTTCTTGGAGACTGACAGATTCTTTTAATTTCTTTTAATTTCTTCAGACAGCATTCTTTTTGATTTATTAAAGTCTAATGGAACTTTCTGTCTGGATTCATATTGCATCCCTAGTCAATTATGTTCCAATTCAGTTGGATGATCAACGATTTAAATCGTTCCAAGTGTCTTCTTTGCTTTTCTTCTGAATATATTTTGGGCTGCAACTGTTACAATAGAACATATTTATGAAAACAACATGTATATTCACGATATATATGCAATAATTGTCTCCATATTCTAGAATATAGAATTTTTATAAACTAGTTATCAGTGATGTGTGGTCAACATAGCCAATGCTAGAGCCCTTGCTGGACAAATTGCCTCTCCCTCATCCCAGAAGGTGAATAACCTTACTCCCATATCTTCAATACCGACACAATTTAAAATATTTGCTTTGATAAAATCACTCTGACCATGGTGTCTTTGTCTTTTGTGTTGAATATGTTTTAGTTGACACAATTCTTATCTCAAGCAGCTTGACATTAAGTCCAAAACATTGCCCTTAAGCACCTTATTTATCTGAGCCAAACTTCTTTTTTCTTTGCATACTTTGACGTGGTAGGCAGGCAGGTCCAGCCTTTGGGCAGCATACACCTGACAAGGTGTCTGCCAACTGTTGTCTGCTTCGGACTGCTAACCAACAGTGAAAGTTGTGTTTTTTACCTGTTCCACCAAAAGGAGTTCAATGTTGCCTCCTATCATATTTAATTGTGAAAATCTCTTATGGCTCATATGTTTTGATCATATGGGTAGGTATCTGTTGCATCAGAGAGCCCTAATTATAAGATGCGAGATTGGTCATTGTTCTATGATGCTATTTGCATGTGCCGAATCTCCAAAGGACAAACCGAAAAAACTTGCATGTTGCCAGGAAACTACGGAAAAGACAAAAACAACAGAAAGAAACATCTGCATGCCTTAAAAAGACATGTGAACTGAACTTGGGGCATTTGTGGTTGAGGATGAGTGCAATAACATCATTTCAATATCATTACAATTGGGTGAAGGATGGCAGTTTGAAACAATGTGATTCTGCACCCTTCGGCACCGGCGGCAGATAAATCAATACCTCAAGTGTCAAGAAAATTTATTCAAATCTATTTTTTATGCCACTTGAACTTTTCTGATTAATCTTAAGTCAGGCCAATGTTGCACTCTTGGTAGGCTGCTTATTTTTGGAGGCTAGTCATGTTTGCACATCCTAGGCTAAATCGCCTGCAGGAAGGTCACACTATGTGGGGTAGACCCCTGAGACCTCAAGTTGAAATTGCTGAAAAGAATTGGGAAGATGTATATGGTGGGCAAAGATAATTGATGTAGGTGGACTGCCTAGAACTGCTCATGATCCATCTGTGTGACTGGGGAAGCAGTCAGTGGCTGGCTACTAGCAGGCCAGTAATTGATGCGTCTCTCTTAAAGTCCAACTAGGATGCATAACTTGCACAGATCCTCACACTGCAGACATTTTGGGAGACTGCAGACTGGCTGGGGAGGAGAGTCGAAAAAGAAACAAGATCTTTGGACCAGAGGGATTTGTCTTTCTCCTAAATAGCCTCAGATTAATCTGGAGATGAAAGTTTTGTTGTGATTGTGTTTAGAGTTTTTAGTATAAAAGCATTCTGTAAATATAGGTATGTGCATACTTTAGAACAGAGTACAGATGTGCTGTGACTTCCTAAAGTAAGGAAAGTAATCTGGTTTGCCCCTTTAGTAGGTCAATGAGCCCTGTATTTTTATATGATTTTCTCAGAAGCGTATGTACAGTACAACCCAAAATAAAGTACGATTACCCCAGCAGGAAGGAAGAATCAGCCACTACTTTACCTTTTCACACCTTTTGACTACCTCTGAATCACTTCCTATGTTTACCTACTTGAAACTACCTTGTGGGCTAAGGTTGCAGCAAGTGGTCAAAGGGATTTGAGGTGGAGAAAAAATGTTCTTACTTCATTTTATGTTGTACTGTACAACACTCATTGGAATATTACACAGTATTACACAATACTATCGCATAGAGCTTCCAATGAGAGCGAGAGTTCTCGAGAAGTCTCGAGATCAGCAATGACTCAGCATTTTCTCGTCTCGCCGAGCGAGTCTCGAGAATTGAAGTGTTGATCATTGTTTGACATGGTGTTCATGTGTTTATGTTTATAACGGTTACAAAGCATTGGATTGTTGTTTTGTTTGGCTTGATATTATTGTTATTGTGTACTTGCTGCATTGTTCAATTTAAATATCTGTTGATGATGGTCCCCATTGTATACCTGATAAATGCTGAAGTTGAACTTGTACAAATGTTTTAAAATTGTATAATATCTGGATGTTTAGCTGTGATTTGTAGGAAACAAAACACACAGATTAACATTAAAACTATAAAGGATATCATAAAAGCCAAAAAATGTGATCCATTGCAAGATTAAATCTCTCTTGTTTTATCATTGTGCCAATGGCAGGACAGTGTCCTAGATTTCTCGAGAAATTCTCGATTCTCGTGCACCAGACCATGTCATTCTCGAGAGGTGTCGATCGAGACTCATTGGAAACACTACAGTATCGCATCGCAACATCATGCAGAACAAATGGAACAGAAAAGTAATGCAAATGAGTGATGAGAAGGTTGAACATGTATATAATGTATAAATGCTGCAATTTTTGCTGAGAAACTGCCTTACGGCCTTAACAGGAACCTGTCACTGTCTCGCTGAATATTTGACAGGCTTATTGAAACTGTCTGTTATGTGTATTTCAAGAAGATGATTTGCTACTCATGTTTTTTGGTTGGAGAAACCATTGAAATTTCCGTCACACAGGCTTCATTTATGTAAACACGTTTCATGAACTGTTGCTCGACTGAACACTGATTCCTTTAGCTTATTTAATTTTCCTGCTGGGAAGTAGATAAGGAAAATAATACCATGCATGATATGCTATGTTATTGGAAACATTGTAATTCCTGATGTTGGGTTGTTATGTGACATAATATTCGATCATATGGTATATATGCATTGCATAGACTTCCTAAGTCATGCTAAAAGTTCTTCCGCTGGTGACATTAATAGCTAAACATTTTTTCAGACCAATAAGCTGAAACTGTAGTTTAGAGTCAGACGATGCAAACACCACCATTGCAAGACTATCCCAGTCAAAATATGGACGAATGTTAAGCCAACAATGGTATCTTTATTGCATTGTCTAACCACCGCCAAATTGCTATGCCTACTTGCAACACCAAATTGCACCGATGATTCCATGCCTGTTATGACAGAGGCAAAGACTTGTGCTAATCTTGTTAATTTAACCTGAATGGAAGTGCAAAACCGTGTTTCTCCATTGTATTCAGTGTGAGGCCAAGGGCTGCCTTCAAGATTACAGCTGCAAGAAAGGACCGCAAAGATCCAACAGCGAGTTAAGTTTTAACAGCTAGTTTTGAAGGTAGATGTTGTGGTCAGCAAGTGGATGAGCAGATTCAAATTGTACCCATGTAAAAATAATTGATTCTTCATCCACATGCACATCCCGAGATTAGTCCTTGCGGGGCTTCATCCACTGGGTCCTCGAATGCCTTTACAAATTTGATTTCATCAATATATCAATGTGTGGATACTGCTTGACTATCAAGTAATATTTCTTGCCTCATATCATAAATGATTCATCGTGTGATTTTCTATTATGGTTGCCCAAGACCAAAATTAAAGGTTGTTCTTTTGCTTGAATAACCTAGATATATTTTGATGATGGAGGTCTTTCATGGCTTTGACTTAGATATGGAATCCCGGGACAGATGTCAGGCTGTAGAGTGTAGAACACTAAGCGGTTAATTCAATTTTTAGACACTTTGTATGAATTATGACTAATATAATTACTTATCTTTCCCTTTACGTGAAAAAAGAAGGGATATGCCGGCAGTAGCCCTGTGCTGCAAATTAATTTCGCTGATGATCAATTGCAGATACTCTTTAGGGTATTATGTATACGAAAGCTTTTGTTGTGGTTCTATGTTTCTTGTTAAACCAAGTTGAGTTGGTTCCTTGAATTTGGTTATATGAAGATATTTTTCTTTTAAGGATCTCCAAAGATAGCTTATCAGAAGACACATCATTGGAAGTAGTTCGGAAACTTCTGTGGATGGTCATATGGACAGTTCAAAAGTACATCAACTGACCAAGCCAGCTGCAACTCAGACAAGGGTATGTGGCACTTAAAAAATTATTCATTTTTGATGCCGCAACAAAACCATTGGAATATTGTCGAATATTAATAATGAGATAGTGAAGCACGGCACTTCATTGAGTAAACTTGTAAAATTATTTTAGTACAATGAAACATGATATTTTCGATTCTTGTATTTTTTAACTTTACGTTTTTGAGTTGCTTTCGGCTGTCATGCAAATCGAAGGAACATTAAATTTAATCCAAAGAAGTGTGGATTATCTGTAGAATAAAATGAGAATGTAGCCTATATATATAACCAAGAAATTAGGACAAATATCAGAATCTCATTAAACAGGAAATTTACTGAAATAGCTGAAATGTTGGCAAATAATGTGTAGATCTCAAATAAATATAAATGAAGTGTTATTTATTGTCTATTCTAAATTTCAACTGGGACATTTTGTTTGAAATTGATTGCTATTACATTTACACAGAAACAATTCAAGTTAACATTATTCAATGTGGCATTATATAGCAATATATTTCCAATAGTCCTGCTTGTGACGTATTGCTTTACTCACCCTTTTTGATGAAGAGTAATTTTGTCCTTATTTCAAACTGCAGCTTCTGCTTAAATCAATGAACTGCAGTGTCTTAAGTACTCATTCAACTTTCCTAATATGCTTAACTCTCTTCTTTTTTCCTCCTTTTCCACTTAAATCTGGCGCCATTTGGAGTTAGGAGTAAATGCTGTCAGCCTAGATTCTGCCCAGGTGCACTTAAGTCCACCAGCTTCAACATGAGATTTGGGGACATTTCACCAAGTCCAGTCTGGACAGCTAACAGAAATAGCTTGAGATCTAAGCCATCACTTGTCCGATTGGTACTGAGTAATGAGTGTATGTTTTGTTATTTTTAAAAGGGATCTCTATTTATATAAACACTAAGCAGCGCATAGAGCTACAAACTTGTATACTTATCTGTTGATGTGCCTTGCTTGATTGCACGCCATGTTAACAAAAAAAAAACATAGGCTGCGCGGCAGCATACCCTCGGCTACTCAGCGGCTATTCTCCAGACAGTGGGATACATTGAGGCAGGACCCCACTGGGTACTCTAATATCCTCATGAACATGAAATTCCCGTTGAAAAACTTTCATTGAATGGCCAAGAGCTGTGAGCAAAATAATATAAATGTTTCCCGTCTGCCATTTTGTATTGGCAGGAATTCAAAATCCACATGCAATCAGCTTGCAGGATGGGTCCCCCCCAGAAAAAGAGGGGAAACAGTTAAAATTTGGGCAAGGAGTCAAAAAGTGTGGCACAAGATCAAATGAACTGAAAATCAATGGTAAGCATTTAGCAAGACATTACATTGTACTGTAGAAGTGGTATAATTTGGTATAATCTGGATAATGAAATTCAGGTAAGTATTCCACTGTGCCTATTGGTGGCCTGTGGCAAAATCTGTGCCTTTTTGTGAACAAGCAATTTGAGAAATAAAATTAAAAAAAAAAGAAGTCAAGAAGATGACTGGTTTCGGTGACAATATTAAGAACAATATTATCCGGCATAGATTACCCACAGTAATTCGTCCCCTCTTCCACTACAATTCTAGAAAGTTGGTTTTTTATCAAACTTATTTTTGTCTGAATGTAATATACAGTGGTGACAGACAGGAAAATAAAGCAATGCAGTGCACAATAGACAGGTAATGACCATTAAAAAGACAGCTAGAAATGGACAACAATTGAGATAAAGACAGTCAGAAAACGATCAGGACATGTAGGGGACTGTTTAGATAGATAGATAGATAGATAGATAGATAGATAGATAGATAGATAGATAGATAGATAGATAGATAGATAGATAGACTTTTGGTAGTTTGATCAATCCAATTATCAGTTTTTCTATTAAGATGTGTCATAATTCCTGCAGAAAAGATAAAATTACAATTTCATTTAAACTGCATAAAACTGAATTGCAATAAGGGTAGCTATTGTTTGAACAAAAATTAGATATCTATCAGTTCAATAAATTTCTGTCTGTAAATCTTATATCTAATCAAACAGTGTCATTGACTTCAGTTCTACATCATCTTGATCCTGGATCCATTTTAGAATGTAGCCATGTAAATTGTTGGATGTTGTAACTATTTCAGTTAAATTACATTATCCTTGCAGACATTCCCCTTAAAGGGGTTAAAGGGGCTTCCTTAGTCCCCCTCCTCAGCTGCTTAACACCCATATCAATTGGCTATTGTCTGCTGTACCCCAATATTTTAATCACCTTATGCAATGCCATTATGTAACCTGACAAAAGAATGGAGGGTGGCATACTTCACACACCTCAGAAGTGTGCCACTGTGATGAGGGGGGGGGGATCCAATGAAACATCACTGAAAATCAATGGTTACCAAGAGATTAAACTTGAAATGATATATCTACTAGTCAAAATGAAATCTGGATCATGTGATTTGGGCAAGTAGGCCTATGGCTGATTTTGTGCTTTTTGTAAAAAGAATAATTTGAGAAAAAAGAATAATTCCTGTTGATGATTGGATTTTGTGATATATCCATGTATAGGAATCTTGAATCATTGTAAAGCTTTAGAAATTGTACAGGATTAAAATTGCTATAATAATCTATCCATCTATGTATGCATCTATCAATCTATCTATCTATATATATATCTATCTATCTACATGTGTCTATCTATCTATCTATCTATCTTTCTATCTTTCTATCTATCTATCTATCTATCCATCTATCTATCTCCATCTTTCTATCTTTCTATCTTTCTATCTATCTATCTATCTATCTATCTATCTATCTATCTATCTATCTATCTATCTATCTATCTATCTATCTATCTATCCATCCATCCATCCATCCATCCATCCATCCATCTATCTAGTCTATCTAGTCTTAGCTATTCTTATCATAAATTACAAATATGGAATATGGGTCTAAAAACATAAATTATAGATAAGATGTCTCCAACCAAAACCATTGTAAATAGTAACACTAAAACAAGGTTTATGCCAGTATATATATATATCTTTTAAGACTAAGCAAGTTGCTAGTTAATACAAAGGTTAAATGCTGGTCAAACTTTGGAGAATAACAATAGCTGTAAAGAAAAACAAAACAAGAGAAACATGTCCCAACTCTGTGTACAGCCTGTATGGGCTACAAAAAGTCATATCTCAGCTTCTAGTTGGCCTAAATCTTTTATTCAAATTGGAAATTTCTTTATTTGTTCAATATAAGACTACAAAGTTGGTGTCAATGCAGTTTGGACATATTTCTAAGAAAAAAGAAAATTTGTTAAAAAGTTGAGGGTGCTGTGCACTGCTTTTGTGCTCCTTTGTTCTTAGCTTTGGTCACTGGACAGGATTAGTGACACAATGTTACATAACATGAATGGCTGGAGGGGAGGGGTACAATGAAGCACAGACATAGTGTCTCCAGGCCCATTCACAAAAAAACTGGACCCCTTCCAATGATGACACTTTTACCCCCTAAACAATATTTCTTTAAAATGCTAAAAATACAATTGGAGTGAGTTTTAAAATGAATTAAAAGACAGATTTATCCAATAATATCTTGAAATGTAAAAATGCACACTGAAATTTGCAGAAATTGGGTTTGCTTCCCAAGTAATTTTCTTTGATAACCCTCTATATATACATAGCGGTCTTATTGCCAGTCTGTCTTACATGTTTTTCATTAAAGACCAAAATAAAAGTAAGCTGACAGTACTTCATATGTTAAAATGTATATAACTGATGTTAGATTTAAACCATTAAGTTACAATTGAGATTTAAGATTTCTTGTCAAAGGATTGGCAGGGAAGACAATTACCCTGTGACATAACATTACATAATCAAGACTTCTCCAGTGCTCCATTCAACAAAAGCCAGTCTGTCTGATTCAATCACATTTAATTTTCATGCAAACAACTAAATAAAAGGGGCTGATATTTATTCATCTTCTAAAAATTTACATCACTGAGTTTAGATATTAACCATAAAGTTATAATAATTGGGAGTTTTAAAAAGATTTAGTGTCAACATTTTAAAATATTAACACACAAATGCATGTTTTTGAATATACTTAATTAATGCTTTGAAAGTCCACATAATTATATATAAATTTATATATTTCTTATTGATAATATTTCATGAAGAGAGGTAGAAAAAGTCAAATTTAGACATTATTGTGGCAAATTTGATTGACCAGGGCCAATATTTACTGATATATATGATTATCTGAAAATCCTTAATATTTATCTAATTTTGTTAATATTGACCTATGCTGTGAATAAAAGTTTTCATATTGTTCAAAATCAGCATGATGATGATGTGAAACATGTCAGGTTTATTTTGACAAAAAAATGTCAAAGGCTGGTATGACATCAGAAGGAAATGGAGAGTAAATAGACATTTTAATGATTTTTTGCCTTTTTTCAATCATACATTTGACATTTCAATGGAAAAAATTGCAACAACTCATGCAATGGCTGTGAATATTAGTCAACAGTGTGTCTAACTACAATAAGACCTAAAGTTAACTAACTTACCTATTACCATTTGGCTTTTCAGGCAGAAATGTTGGAAAATTGGCATTTTTTCGAATTTTTGGATTTTTATAAAAATTCATAGGACCAACATTCCAACTGATTAGAGATGTTTAAAGAGGCATAAGTTAGACACCTAAGTGGAAAATTTCATAGATTTAACTTCAAAATTTACTGAATCATGCAAGTTTAAAATAACAGTATTTTTTCATATTTTTGGTAAATTGTCGTCCGTTCAACTTTCTCAGAGCATTTAGATCCACAAAAAACACATCTTGGGTATTTAATATATACAATATGCCAATTTCAGTGTCAAAAGTACTGCAGTTTTTCAGCTGTCACAGAAACAAAAAAAAAAACAATTTTTCACATTTTTCAATGATTGTGAGAAAAGTATTAATGTCATGGGGATTAGACCTACGAAAGGCTCAACTGGGATAAAAGATACCATATTTACCCAAAAATGATGAATATGCATGCCATAGTTTTGGCTTGACACCCAATACACAAAAAAATATTTTTTCACATTTTTCAATAATTGTGAGAAAAGTATTAATCTCATGTGGATTAAACCCCTAAAAGGCACAACTAGGATAAAAGATATAATAATGTCCCAAAAATAAAAAGTATACATTCCATAGTTTTAGCATTACTCCCAATACACAAGTGGGACGCCCGTTATCCGGACGCCCGCCCGCCCGTCCGCCCGCCCGCCCGCCCGCCCGTCCGCCCGCCCGCCCGTCCGCCCGCCCGCCCGCCCGTCCGCCCGCCCGCCCGTCCGCCCGCCCGCCCGCCCGTGCGCCCGCCCGCCCGTCCGCCCGCCCGCCCGTCCGCCCGCCCCGCCCGCCGCCGACGGGCAAATTTTCCCAAAGTAACTACAATACCTGTCGGCAATGTATACATTGCCGAGGGTAAAAAAGCAAAATAATAAAATGTGAAAGGAAAATCATGTGTTTCCATGATTGGTTAGGGGATTGCAAAGTGTGATAGAAATTACTACATGTTCAAAAATAGTGGAGTGAAATATGATATCATATGGCCAATAATTGCTTATTTCAGTGTAATTTTTCCACAACCATGGAAAGGCATACATACTTTGCCAAAAGATCAGCTTCATTGCTCAGCTACAAAATATGATGAAAACCTGCTTAAAAAATCTCAGCAGACCGAAGCACGAAATTTGAAATAGTGCTGAAGTCTAAACTTGAGAAATGCGTAAATAAGCATGAAGACAAGTTGGAAAAACATGCTGTCCATGAGGAGGAACATTATGGGGTTATTATGAGGACCACAATGGACAGCAAGGAGGGTTCACCACATTGCAAGCTGACAACAAGTTATTTTTGCTTTTTAGATGTTCTCATGCTGGACAACTTAAGCATGTTTTATATAAGACATAAGACACAAGATTGTTTATTAACTGTAGACAGATACCATAGAATTTGATTTGACAGAATTTTTCAAATAACATGTTATGTTACTGATTCATTAATTTTTAACGGATGACATTGCTAATTTGTATAGGTTATTCTCCTGGGAATAGGGAATATGTGATTTATCCAGTGACGGCTTTAGCCCGAGCTGTGATAAACACATATTCCTGATGAAATACTGGCTTGTAATTGGCTGCCTGCGGTGTCAATGGTATCGGAAGTAGTTTGTACACCACTAAGCTTTTATACCTCAAACAAAACTCTGCTACCTAATACTAGCCTACAAGTGACTATGCTATGAATGCAGTTACACTATTGGACTTTGTCAGGAGTTAACTAATATTTTACCAAAACTGGCTAATGATTGTCTGTTTTGACTACAACTTCTACTTCATTGAAGTAATATTGTATTTTCAAAAACATACAGGCTCAATCTTACACTTATGCCTGATTCACCTACTGCCCTCCACCTACCTTTACTGCTAATCTGAAAGCCATTCTTTTATTCTCATTACAGTGTTTCGTTAATGAAGCTCAACATAAATTGCAAGCTTACAAATTACTGGAATACATTGTTGCTATAGGCATGAAATTTAAGATGAGTTGATGTCACGTGGGTGGTTGTATATTTTGACATGCCATTGTATGACTAAATACCTTCTTTTTTTTCCTCAAAACTATAGATTTGCTAAATTGTGTGTCAACATTGTAGTTGAAATTGCACACTAATCACTTTGTTTCAAAAGTTCCCCTCTTCTCAGTTGGGTAATGTGAACTTTCTGTCTGGCCAGCTTTAACTTTGTGAAATGTTGGATGAAATAGAGGCCATTCCACTGCCTGAAATGAATCACATACATAATTTTACACCATGTCTCACTTGGCTCATATATGTGCATGCTTGCTACCAATATATCACAGCTTTTGCTGTTGTTTTCACACTCCAAGCATAACTTTGCTCACATGGCCATATTTTGATCACTGGGGGTGTCACAAAGACATTGTATGCATGTGATGAAATTACATACACTTCCCATTCTTGCAAAACTGATCCTCTGTGGCTAAGGAGGTGGCTGCATGCTCATTTGACACAATTAATTGCCCATTGTGATGGCACCATGCTTCGCATCCCTCCCATTGTGAGATAAGACAATGCACCTCCCTCCTGTGACACGTTATAAATTAATCAGCGCATGATCCAGGCTATAATTTGAGCCAGATTAGTTACTCTATCAATACTGATTTGCAAGATTTTTGTGTGTTGGCCACAATTCGACAACCCATTGTTTAAGAAGACCACTTTCATGCACCCATAGATTTTATGACTTAATTAATTAGATAACTCTGCTGGACTCGGGCTCATCCCTTTAATTGGATAAGAATTCAGCGATATTAAATTAGCCAGGCCATCTCTACCTGTCAAGAATGCTGCCTAGATTTTGTTCGAGTTCTTCTTGTCTGAACAGACTTATTGCTGATTGTTATAACGTTTTGAAGACTGACAGTTCTTTTAATTTCTTCAGACAGGATTCTTTTTAATTTATTAAAGTCTAATGGAAATTTCTGTCTGAATTCATATTGCATCCCTGGTCCATTATGTTCCAGTTTGGTTGGATGATCAACAATTTAATTCATTCCCGCTCTCTTTCCCTTTCTGAATATATTTTGAGCTTGCTACTGTTAAAGCAGGATATATTTTATAAAAACAATATCTTCATGATAGATAATTTTTTTTATTCAAAGCACCATGCAACAATTCCCATATTCATTGTCATCCACTTAATCTCTCCAATTGAGAGTCTTTCTCTTGGTATAAATTGGTAAACTTGGTCACAGTATAGGCTATGTCTGTTTATCATAGCTCAGGCTATAAATCCCTTCCTAGACAGTTCATGAATCTCTCTTCGGTAAATACCCTTATATTACTGTTACTCCCATAATTAAGCCTATAACAGCAGTACATTGTATCAACAAATCTTATTAAAGGATCATGAAGTCACCCTGATCGTGGTGTCTGTCTTTTGTGTTGAATGTGTTTAACTGACCCAATTCTTATCTCAAGCAGCTTGACACTAAGTCCAAAACATCACCCTTTTCTGAGGTGAACTTCTTTTTTCTTTGCATACTTTGACGTGGCAGGCAGGTCCAGCCTTTGGGCAACATACACCTGACAAGATGTCTGCCAACTGTTGTCTGCTTCAGACTGCTTTAGCAACAGCCAAAGCTGTGTTTTGGACAGTTTCAGTTCTACATTTTAGTTTCTGTGTCCCAGATGTGGATGGGAAACTCAGCAGAGATAATTTATGGCACATTTACACTGCAGCTGGGTGGTGTAGTGGTTAAGGTTCCCGCCTGCTCCGCTGAAGGTCTCTGCCTGCATGGGTTCGACTCCCGGTTGGGGAACCCGAAATTTTCAGTGTACCTTTCTGAGCAAAATCCCAGCTGGATGTCGTTCGGATGAGACGTTAAATTGGCGGCCCCTTGTATCAGTGTCTGTGCTGGGCAAGTAAAAGATCCCTCACATGGGGTAAATGTGTAACATGTTGAGGACTCCTGCTCTCTCTCTCATCTCATCAATCAACCCTCGTGAGCGCCCAGAACTGGGCTCAGAGGGCTGCACTTACCATATCTATCTATCTATCTATCTATCTATCTACCACTGCAGGGATGTATTTCTTTTAGTAATCCTATTCACTGGGTGTTGTCTAGATTTTTAATTCATCCATACTTTTACCTAACATGTTTGAACGTAGCCTATTCAAAATCTCCCATTTATTTGTATTTCATGCTCCACGAGCCATGATGTGTAAGTTCCGAATTTACCCACTAAGACCTGTTCCACCAAAATAGTTCAAAGTCAGTCTCCTATCATATTTAGTTCTGAAAATGACTTTCATATGGACAGGTAGGAATGGTAACTGTTGCATCAGAATGACCTAATTATGAGACACATGATTGGTCATTGCTTTATGAAGCCACTTGCACTAGCCATATCTCAAAAGGACAACCTGAAAACACCTGCATGACGTCAGGAAATGATGAAAAAGATAAAAAGAACAGAAAGAAACATCTGTGTGCCTTACAAAGGAGAACTGAACTTGGAGCATCTGTGGTTGAAAATGGGTGCTATAACATAATTTCAACATCATTACAAATGGGTGAAGGACGTTGGTTTGAAACAATGTTATTCTGCACTCATCGGCAAATAATAAATCAACACCTGAATTGTCAAGAAAATGAATTTGAATAACTTTTTTATGCCATTTTGACTTTTCTGATTAATCTTACATCAGGCCTATGTTGCACTGTTGGGGGCTGCTTATTTTTGGAGGCTGGTCATGTTTGCACACCCTAGGCTAAATCGTCTTCAGGAAGGCCACTCTATGTGGGGTAGACCCCCAAGACCTCAAGTTGAAATTGCTGAAAAGAATTTGTAAGATGTATATGGTGGGCAAAGATAATTGATGCAGGAGGACTGCCTAGAACTGCCCATGATCTATCTCTGAGACTGGGGAAGCAGTCAGTAGCTGGCTACTAGCAGGCCAGTAATCTCTTAAACGCCACCTAGGATGTATAACTTGCATCTCCCCACATTGAGGTATTCCAGCAGACTGTTTGGAAGACTGCAGACTAGCTGGGGAGGAGAGTGGAAAGAGAAACAAGATCTTGGAGCCAGCGGGATTTGTCTTTCTCTTAAAGAGCTAGCCTCAGATTTAATCTGGAGATGAAAATTTTCTTTTGATTGTGTTTAGAGTTTGCAGTATAAAAACATTTTATGTATATGTATTGTGTGCGCATACTTCTATTCAGAGCACAGAAGTGTTGTCCCCTTCAAAAGTAAAGAAAGTAATCTGGTTTGCCCCTTCAGTAAGTTAATGAACACACAGCGAGCTTGAACAAACTTTGGGGTTAAAAAAACTGACCAAGAAAACAATTAGCGCAGTGATGTAGAGGAAGGTTAGGCGAACATTTTGATGTATCAAACAAAAAAATCTGTTGGGAATTTTTTTAGTAATTTGAGTTTTAAACTTTTTATTTATCACACCCTTTTGTTAGCATGGAATCTCCATCTAAAAATGATAAAAACTGCCCATTTTTCCTGCCAGGTAATATCTAAGATAAAAGTCATTATTCAGAAGTAGAAATATGCAGTCATTGCCACGAGAGCAAGTACATACCAGTTCATTCAGACTGACAGAGTGAGATAAACCTATAACAGTAAAAATTTCTCAGAAAATTTATAAAATATGTTTATTTGCCTGCTTGTCCTCCGTTTCATGATTCTGGTGAATAATTGTAGTAGAATCTACCTCACATTTGAACTCTATGGTGTATTAATGAGGTTTTTATGGGTTTTTAAAGAAATTTCACCACTGTGAAACAAGTACTTTTGCAACCATGTAAAGTGTAGCCAAAGTTGAGTGAATCATCAGAAAACGCATAGATAGAATGTTTGGAAGTATTTAGCTAAATATGGAGTAAAATACTTTGACATTGCAGTCTTAATGTGCAATAGTTGTACATGTTTGTATTAACTACATTTCACATAATTTACTGAATTTATGCTATTTTTGTTGTTCTACACAATTAAAGATTGGTTGATTTTGGATGCCAGATAACCTACATTAATATTAAACACCCAACATCAATTCTAAGTACTCAAAATACATTAAGCATGAATATTACTGTTTATTTATCGCTTTTAATCTTATTTTTGTCTTTTGTCCAATTGCAAAGACTTTTCATGTAATATCAGGGGATTCAACTTCATAGTGAAGCAGATACTTACAAACATTCTATGCATGCATTGTCTGATAATTTACTCAACTTTGTCTATCCTTTTACATTGTTATGAAATGCTTGTTTCACGGTGGCAAAATTTGTGATAAAATGCACAAAAAACTCAACAAAGCCTGTTTAAATGAGATGATGAGACCAAATTTGCTAAATTATTTACAAGGATTATGTAACTAACGCAACTTGGTATTGCAAACATTTTCTCAGGCCTATAGCCAGAAATGTTAGCTGTTATAGGTTTATCACACCCTGTCAGTCTGGATGAAGTGGTACATACGTTCTGCAGAGACAATGACTGCATATTTTTACTTCGGAATAATGATTTTTATCTTAGATATTACCTAAAAGGAAAAATAGACAGTTTTGATCACTTTTTCATGGAGATTACATGCTAAGAATAGGGTGTGATAAATAAAAAAATCTAAAACTCAAGTATCTCAAAAAATTCCCAACAGATTTTTTCGTTTGATACATCAAAATGTTTGTCTGACCTTCCTCTACATCATTGTGCTAATCGTTTTCTTGGTCAATTTTTTTAACCCCAAAGTTTGTTCAAGCACGCTGTGAACACTCAGTATATTTTATCAGGGTGCATCAAAAAATTAGTTGGAGGTCACTGAGAAAGATTATTGAAGATTTCCCAGCAGTACACGTAGTGAGTTCTGATTGTGTGAAACCTGCATCACAATGTTAGATCAGACACTACCATGTTGTACTAATCACCTTAACTTTCACAATTTTTCAAGTCAAACATTTATGACCATTTGCAATTGATTGAAAAGGAATCACTCAAGATAGGACAGCAGTTCATAAGTTTTATAATTAAGTCATAATCAAAATGTTCCGGTCGAGGCACCGGTCCGATCGAGGGGACTCTCCCCTACACATTATTACACAACCTTCTCATCACACATTTGCTTCCCTTTTCTGCACCATTTGTATCTGTGCTGCTGTTTGATGTTGCAATGGCATTGTGTAATATCGTTTAATAGCTTGGTATTTGCTGTACATACACTGCTGAGAAAAACAGATACAAAATACTTAGTGCTCATTTTAAAACATAAAGAAGGGGTAAACCAGATTACTTTCTTTAACTTTGAAAGGGACGGCGCGTCAGTGCTCTGTTCAAAAGTATGCACATTGCACATACATGTATATGTACAGAATGTTTTTATACTACAAACTCTAAACACAATCAAAAAAAACCTTTCATCTCTAGATTAAATCTGAGGCAATTTAGGAGAAAGACAAATCCCTCTGGTCCAAAGATCTTGTTTCTTTTTTTTATCTTCTCCCCAGCCATTCTGCAGTCTCCCAAAATGTCTGCATTGTCAGGATCTGTTCAAGTTATGGACTTTAAGAGAGACGCATCAATTACTGGCCAGCTAGTAGTCAGCCACTGACTGCTTCCCCAGCCCAGAGACGGATCATTGGCAGTTCAACAACATCAATTATCTTTGCCCACCATATTCATCTTCCCAGTACTTTTCAGCAATTTCAACTTGAAGTCCCAGGTGTCTATCCCACATAGAGTGACCTTCCTGCAGACGATTTAGCATAGGGTGTGCAAACATGACTAGCCTCCAAAAATAAGCGGCCCCCAACAGTGCGACACAAGCCTGGCTTAGAATTAATAAAAAAAGCTGAAAAATGGCATAAAAAAGATATATAAATTCATTTTCTTGAGATTCAAGGCATTGATTTATCTGCCGCAGGTGCCGATGGGTGCAGAATCACATTGTTTCAAACTCCCATCTTTCACCCAATTGTAGTGATATTGAAATGATGCTATTGCATTCATCCTCAACCGCAAATGCTCCAAGTTCAGTTCACATTACTTTTTAAGGCAAGCAGATGTTTCTTTCATCTTTTTCGTAGTTTCCCGGCAACATGCAAGTTTTTTCGGTTTGTCCTTTGGAGATTCGGCTCACACAAATAGCATCATAGAGCAATGACCAATCACACATCTTATAATTAGGGCTCTCTGATGCAACAGATACCTGTCTTTATTATCAAAACATATATGGGCCATCATTTTAAAGCATAAGTCATTTTCACAATTAAATATGATAGGAGGCCAATTTGAACTCCATTTGGTAGAACAGGTCTGCTTCGCAGAAACTGAAATGTATAGTTGAAGCTGTCAAAAACACAGCTTTCACTGTTCCTTAGCAGTCTGAAGCAGACAACAGTTGGCAGACATCTTGTCAGGTGTACGTTGCCCAAAGGCTGGACGTCAAAGTGTGCAAAGAAAAAAGAATTTAAGCTTAGATAAGGTGCTTAAGGGTAATGTTTTGGACTTAGTGTCAAGCTGCTTGAGATAAGAATTGTGTCAACTAAAACATATTCAACACAAAAGACAAAAGACACCATGATCAGAGTGATTTTATCAAAGCAAATCTTGGTCGGTATGTACGATATAAATTATGGGCATAAGGTTATTCACCTTTTGGACGAGGGAGAGGTAATTTGCTATTTGTCCAGCAAGGGCTTTAGCATTGGCTATGATGACCACACATTACCGATAACCAGTTTATACCACAAGACAAACATTCTATGGGCGAGAATAAGGAGACAATAGAAAAATAAAGGAATTATTGCTTGGTGTTTTGAATAAACATTTTTATTTATTGTGAATATATATTTATGTTGTTTTCATAAATATGCTCTATTGTAACAGTTGCAAGCCAAAATATATTCAGAAGAAAAGAAGACAATGGGAACAAATTAAATCGTTGATCATCAAACTGAATTGGAACATGATAGACTAGGGATTCAATATGAATTCAGACAGAAATTTCCATTAGACTTTAATAAATCAAAAAGAATGCTGTCTGAAGAAATTAAAAGAATCTGTCAGTCTCCGAGAAATTATGACAATCAGCAATAAGTCTGCTCTGACAAGAAGAGAAGAACTCCCACAAAATCTAGGCAGCATTCTTGACAGGCTAAGATGGCCTGGCCAATTTAATATCGCTGAATTCTTATCCAATTAAAGGGATGAGCCCGAGTCCAACAGAGGCATCTAATTAATTTTAAAGTCATAAAATCTATGGGTGCATGAAAGTGGTCATCTTCAACAATGGGTTGTGGACTTGTGGGGGACATACAAAACTCTTGCAATTCGATATTGATAGAGTGAATTATCCCGGCTCAAATTACAGCCCGGATCATGCACCAATTAAGCAATTTATAACATGTCACAGGAGGGAGGCATATTGTCTTATCTCACAATGGGAGGGATGCAAACTTCAATTGCGAAGCATGGTTCCATCACAATGAGCAATTGATTGTGTCAAATGAGCATGCAGCCACCTCCTTAGCCACAGAGGATCAGTTTTGCAAGAATGGGAAGTGTATGTAATTTCGTCACATGTATACAATGTCTTTGTGACACCCCCAGTGATAAAAAATATGGCAATGTGAGTACAGTTATGCTTGGAGTGTGAAAACAACAGCAAAAGCTGTGATATATTGGGAGTAAGCATGCACATACATGAGCCAAGGGAGACATGGCAAAACATTATCTATGTGATCCATTTCAGGCACTTCAATGCCCTCTATTTCATCCAACATTTCACAAAGTCAAAGTTGGCCAGACCGAAAGTTCACGTCACCCAACTAAGAGTATGGACAGAGGAACTTTTGAAACAAAGTGATTAGTGTGCATGTACAATGTTGATACACAATTTAGCAAATCTATAGCTTTGAGAGAAGAAAGGTATTTAGTCGTATGAGGGCATATATCAAAATATACAACCACCCTGGTGACACCAGCTCACGATCAATTCACTGCCAATAGCAACAACGAAATACAACTATATTCCAATCTTTTGTAAGCTTACAATGTATGTTGAGCTTCATTAACAAAACACTGCAATGAGAACAAAATAATGGCTTTCAGATTAGCAGTAAAGGTAGGCGGAGGCAGTAAGTGAATCAGGCATATGTGTAGGATTGAGCTTGTATATTTTTGAAAATATAATATTATTTCAATGATTTAGATATTGTAGTCAAAACAGACAATCATTAGCAAGTTTCAGTAAAATATTGTTAACTCCTGACCATGTCCAATAGTGTGACTGCATTCATAGCATAGTCACTTGTAGGCTAGTATTAGGTAGTAGAGTTTAGTTTGAGGTATAAAAGCTCAGTGGTGTACAAACTACTTCCTATACAATTGACACCGCTGGCAGTCAATTACAAGCCAGTATTTCATCGGGAATATGTGTTTATCACAGTTCGGGCTACAGACATCACTGGATAAATCACATATTCCCTATCCCTAGGAGAAAAACCTATACAAATTAGCAATATCATCCATTAAAAATTTGATGAGTCCCTACAGTAACATGTTATTTGAAAAACTAACTATCAAATCAAATTCTATGGTATTTGTCTATAGCTAATAAACAATCTTATGTCTTATGTCTTATATAAACATGTTTTAATAAGTTTTCCAACATGAGAACATCTAAAAAGCAAAGACAAGTTGATGTCAGCTTGCGATGTGGTGAACCCTCCTTGATGTCCATTGTGGTCCACATAATGACCGCATATATATGTTCCTTCTCATAGAGAGCACATTTTTCAAACTTGTCTTCATGCTTATTTAAGCATTTCTCAAGTTCAGACTTCAGCTCTATTTTCAAAAATCGTGCTTAGGTCTTTTGAGATGTTTTCATAATGTTTAGAAGCTAAGCAACTATCAAACTGCAAACGCTAGTATGCTTTTCTTTAGTTGTGGAAATATTACATAGAAAATAGTAATCATTGGCCATATTATACTATGTTGCACCTCTATCATCTTTGAACATGTAGTAATGGTGTCACACTTTGCAACCCCCCCCCCCAAAAACAATCATGAAAACACTTATTTTTCTTTTTTACCCTTTTTTCTTTTGCAGTTGTTTTAAAACATGTCAAGCAATCAACTGAGTCACTTATATATATCATTGGAATTTTTATGTCAATTGATGTGTATTGGGTGAAAATTTGGTAAAATTGGGTATGCCGATATAGATTTATTAATAAAAATATAAATTTAATGGAAAGGTTTTTGGAAATCACTTTTTTTTTTAAGTGTGGAGAGGAAGATATACAAACAAGTGTTATGTTGCTTTTTCCTTAGTTGGTTAGTGCTTAATAGGCCTCCAATGAAAGGAAAATATGATTTTACACAATTTTCACTATTTAGATATAGGCGTTTTAATGCAAAATATAGCAAAACTTCAACCTTGATGAGCCACCTCTAATTCTTAATCAATTTGGCTGAAACTTACACACTTCTTCCACATGGTCAATGGGAAAGGGGGTACCATCAATGAAATTAAGACATATATTTTTTTGGACCACCTTAATACACTCACGACTCAGTACCAATTGGACAAGTGATGGCTGGACTGGACTTGGTGAAAATGTCCCCAAATCTCATGTTGAAGCTGGTGGACTTAAGTGCACCTTGACAAATCCAAATGGCGCCGGATTTAAGTGGAAAAGGAGGAAAAAAGAACAGAGTTAAGCATATTGGGAAAGTTGAATGAGTACTTAAGACACTGTAATTCATTGATTTAAGCAGAAGCTGCAATTTGAAATAAGGACAAAATTACTCATTATAAAAAGGGAGAGCAAAGCAATATGTCACAAGCATGAATATTGGAAATATATTGCAATATAATGCCACATTAAATAATGTTAGTTTGCATGGTTCCTGTGTAACATGCCAGGCTGCCAGCACGCAATTTCAAACAAAATGTCATAGTTCGAATTGAAATATAGAATAGACAATAAATGACATTGCATTTATATTTACTTGCAATCTACACATTATTTGCCAATATTTCAGCAATTTCAACATTTCTTTTTTAATGAGGCAACTACTTGGAGTTCACTTATTCTGATATTTGTTTTATTTTCTTGGTTATATATACATTGTAATTTTATTCTATAGATAATCCTTGCTTCTTTGGATAATGATTGATGTTCCTTTGATTTGCATATCAGCCGAAAGCAACTCAAAAACGTAATGTTAAGAAATATAAGAATAAAGAATAGCATGTTTCATATTTGAACAACAAGCATATTGTAAAATAGCGTGGGCTAGGGTGACGCAAAAAAGTGAAGTTTTGAAATGTTATTGGGGCACCCCCTGAAGTTTTTCCAATATATGAAAAAAAAAATTCAGTAAAAATTTTAGCTCAATCGGACAAAAATTAGAGGGTGCTACCGCATCATGAAAATTAACATTAGTATTCAATGCAAAAATATCCAATGATTTGGCATGTGGTAGTTCAACTATACCTGGTGCACCCAACCAATGTGGCATGGTCATAAATTTTGGGTCTGGTTGTCCGAACAGCCGATCAAAGAAAATTTGGATTATTTTTCGCTTCTCCATGCTGCTACCGCCAGACTAACAAAGATAAAATAGTCAAAAGTCACCAAATTTGCGGTATTTAATAACATTACCAGTTTCAATCTCACAGAAATGAAAGTTACTTTAATAGATTGAGTATGAAAAGAGCTTTAATTTGAATACCAACACTGCTTTACTCTGACCCTGTTGAATTAGCTTATTTGTCATTAACAAGTATTTGCAAAAATTTCCATTATTATAGAACTGCTGTAATACTCTAGAATGTAGCAACATAGTAATGTTGGTATTCAAATTAAAGCTCTTGTCCTGCTTAACAAGATGCTGTAACTTAAATTTGTGTACCAGTATTCCTGGTTATGTTATTCAATACCGCATCTAACCTTAATGCTGTAGAAATCTGGCAAAATTGGTTGCTTTAGGATTGCCCTGTGGCCTGAAATGACCGGATATTGGCAAAATATGAATGGACTTGTGATGAGAATAGCGAAAAGCTTAAATAACAAAAAAATTACCATCACTCTAGTGGTAGGACAACTTCCTTCACCAATCCCCCATAAAACTGGGATTTCGCCCATTGCAATACAATGTTACATTTCAAATTGCGGTAGCACCCTCTAAAATTTGTCCGATTTGGCTCAAATTTTTACTGAATTTTTTCTTCATATATTGGAACATATTTGGGGGTGCCCCATTGAAAATTCAAAAGTTTAAGTTTTTGTGTGCAATCTTCATCACCCTAGTGTGGGCCCTTTATGACCAATATGAGTTTCTTCTTAAGCATGTCAGACAATAAACTTGTGCTTTTAACAATTAAAAAAATCTAAAGATTGATCATATGTCTTTACATCAAATTCAAAACAATCTTTTTTAAACAGTCTGTTTTGACAAAGGAAGGCCCATAGGCCTACCCAACTTTGTCTATTAATTGCCCCCAAACTGCGAACAACTCAATAACGTAGGTCCTGAAATTTAACTTCACTTACAAGTTTACTCAATGAAGTACCGTGCTTCACTATCTTATTATTAACATTCAACCTTATTCCAAAGGTATTATTGCGACATCAAAAATAAATAATGTTTGAAGTGCCTCCCACTCTTGTCTGAGTTGCAGCTGGCTTGGTCAGTTGATGTTCTTTAAAACTGTCTATATTACTGTCTTTAGAAGTTTCTTGATGTAACCACATTAAATGAATCAACTCAAATTAGTTTAGCAAGAATCACAGAACCACAACAAAAGCTTTCGTATGCATAGGATACCCTTAAGAGTGTCTGCAATTGATCATCAGTTACAATAACTAGCAGCAGAGGGCAGGGCTCCTGCTGGTATACCGCTTCTTTTTTCCTGTAAAGCGAAAGATAAGAAATTACACTAGTCGTATTTCATACAAAGTGTCTCAAAATTGAATTAAGCGTATAGTGCCTGACATCTGTCCTGGGATTCCATATCCAAGAAAGACCTCCATTCTCAAAATAAAGCTATTTTAGTCTAGCAAAAGAAAAACTTTTTATTTTGGTCTTGGGCAATCATAATAGAAAAATCAATGATTTTGAGGCAAGAAATATTACTTGATAGTCGAGCAGTAACCACACATTGATATATTGATGAAATTGTAAAGGCATGTGAGGACTGAGTGGATGAAGCTACGGAAGGATTTTCTTGGGATTTGCATGTGGATGAAGAATCAATTATTTTGATATGAGTACAATTTCTGTCCGCAACATTTACCTTTGAAACTAGCTGCTAAAACTCGCTGTTGGATCCTTGCGGGCCTTTCTTGCATCTGTAATCTTGAAGGCAGCCCTGGGTCTCACATTGAATACAATGAAGAAGCCCAAGTCTTTGCCTCTGTCATAACAGGCGAGGAATCATCGGTGCAATTTGGTGTTGCAATTAGGCATAGCAATTGGGTGGCAGTTAGACAATGCAATAACGATACCATTGTTGGCTTAACATTCGCCCATATTTGGACTGGGCCTCATTCATTAGGGCCAATGACCTATTTGATGGAAATGCTGTATTGGTCCAAATATGAAATCACTATAGTCTTGCAATAGTGTTGTTTGCATTGTCTGACAATAAACTACAATTTCAGCTTATTTGTCTGGAAAAAATTTTTAGCTGCGGAAAAACTTTTAGCATGAGTTCGGAAGTCCACGCAATGCATATATACAATATGATCAAATATTGTGTCACATAACAACCCAACATCAGGAATTACAATGTTTCCAATAATATAGTATATCATGCATGGTATTATTTTCCTTGTCTATTTCCCAGCATGAACATTAAATAAGCTAAAGGAATCAGTGTTCAGTCGAGCAACAGTTCATGAAACATGTTTACTTAAATGAAGCCCGTGTGATGGACATTTCAATGGTTTCTTCGCCTAAGCCTGCACAGCAAATCAACTTCTTGAAATACACAAAACAGACAGTTTCAATAAGCCTGTCAAATACTCAGTGAAACACTGACAGGTTCCTGTTAAGTCCGTTAGGCAGTGTCTCAGAGAAAAATTACTGCATTTATACATTATATACACATTCAACCTTCTCATCACACTTTTGCATTACTTTTCTGTACCGTTTGTTCTGTTTGATGTTGCTATAGTATTGTGTAATACTGTGTAATATTCCAATGAGTGTTGTTCATACACTTCTGAGAAAATCTGATGAAAATACAGAGTGCTCATTGACCTACTAAAGGGGCAAACCAGATTACTTTCTTTACTTTAGGAAGTCACAGCACATCTCTACTCTGTTCTAAAGTATGCACATACATATATATACAGAACTCTTAACACAATCAAAAGAAAACTTTCTTCTCCAGATTAAATCTGAGGCTCTTCAGGATAAAGACAAATCCCTCTGGCCCCAAGATATTGTTTGTTTTTCGACTACCCTCGACAGCCAGTCCGCAGTCTCCCAAACTGTCTGCTGGAATACCTCAGTTTGAGATGCAAGTTATGCATCCTAGTTGGAGTTTAAGAGAGACGCATCAATTACTGGCCTGCCTGTAACCAGCCACTGACTGCTTCCCCAGTCCCAGAGATGGATCACGGGCAGTTCTAGGCAGTCCACCTACACTATTTATCTTTGCCCACCATATACATCTTCTCAGTTCTTTTCAGCAATTTCAACTTGAGGTCCCAGGGGTCTACCCAACATAGAATGACCTTCATTCAGGCGATTAAGCATAGGGTGTGGAAACATGACTAGCCTTCAAAAATAAGCAGCCCCCAACAGTGCAACATTGGCCTGACTTAAGATTAATCATAAAAGTTAGAATGGCGTAAAAAATAGATTTAAATTCATTTCTTTGACACTTGGGGTATCGATCTATTTGCCTAGGCGCTGATGAGTACAAACTCAGACACATTGTTTCAAACTGACGGCCTTCACTCATTGTAATGATGTTGAAATTATGTCATTGCACTCATTTTCAATCACAGATGCTCCAATTTCAATTCTCACGTATCTTTAAGGAACTGAGATGTTTCTTTCTGTTCTTTATGTCTTTTTCTTCATTTCCCGATGTTTTGCAGGTGTTTACATTTTGTCCTTTGGAGATTCAGCAAGCGCAAGTGGCTTCATAGAACAATGACCAATCATGTGTCTCATGATCAGGTCATTCTGATGCAACAGTTACCAGTCAGTTACCAGTCTATATCAAAGTCATTTTCAGACCTAAATATGATGGGAGACCAACTTTGAACTCCTTTTGGTGGAACAGGTCTGCTCTACGGAAAGTAAAATGTAGAACTGAAGCTGTCAAAAACACAGCTTTCACTGTTGCCAAGCAGTCTGAAGCAGACAACAGTTGGCAGATATCTTGTCAGGTGTATGTTGCTCAAAGGCTTGACCTGCCTGCCACGTCAAAGTATGCAAAGAAAAAAGAAGTTCGGCTCAGATAAGGTGCTTAAGAGCAATGTTTTGGACTAAGTGTCAAGCTGCTTGATATAAGAATTGTGTCAACAAAACATATTCAACACGAAAGACAAAGACACCATGGTCAAAATACTGTTATCAAAGCAAATCTTTTAAATTTCGTGGGTATTGAAGATATAGATTATGAGAGTAAGGTTATTCACCTTTTGGGACAAGGGAGAGGTAATTTGCAATTTGTGCAGCAAGGGCTTTACCATTGGCTATGATAACCACACATGCATCACCGATAACCAATTTATACCACAAGACAAAAATTCTATAGGTGAGAATATAAAGAGACAATAGAAAGATAAAGGAATTATGCTTGAAGTTTTGAATAAACATTTATATAAATTGTGAACACACATGTTGTTTTCAAGAATGTGTTCTATTGTGACAGTTGCAGCCAAGAATATACGCAGAAAAAAAGCAAAGAAGACACAGGGAACAAATTAAATCATTGATCATCCAACTGAATTGGAAAGTAATGGACTATGGATGCAATATGAATTCAGTCAGAAATTTCCATTAGACTTTAATAAATAAAAAAAAAATCCCATCTGAAGAAATTAAAAGAATCTGTCAGTCTCCAAGAAATTATGACAATCAGCAATAAGTCTGCTCTGACAAGAAGAGAAGCCCCCACAAAATATAGGCACCATTCTTGACAGGCTGAAATGGCCCGGCTAATTTCATATTGCTGAATTCTAATCCAATTAAAGGGATGAGCCTGAGTAGTACAACAGAGACATCTAATTAATTTTAAAAGTCATAAAATCTAAGGGTGCATGAAAGTGGTCATCTTAAACAATGGATTGTGGACTAGTGGGTGACATACAATTCAATATTGATAGAGTAAATTATCCCTGCTCAAATTACAGCCTGGATCACGAGCTGATTAAGCAATTTATAACGTGTCACAGGAGGGAGGCCTATTGTCTTATCTCACAATGGGAGGGATGCTAAGCATGGTGCCATCACAATGGGCAATTAATTGTGTCAAATGAGCATGCAGCCACCTCCTTAGCCACAGAGGATCAATTTTGCAAGAATGGGAAGTGTATGTAATTTCATCACATGCATACAATGTCTTTGTGACACCCCCGGTGATCAAAATATGGCCATGTGAGCACAGTTATGCTTGGAGTGTGAAAACAACAGCAAAAGTTGTGATATATTGGGAGCAAGCATGCACATATATGAGCCAAGGGAGACATGGCAAAACATTATCTATGTGCTCCATTTCAGGCAGTTGAATGCCCTCTATTTCATCCAACATTTCACAAAGTTAAAGTTTGCCAGGCAGAAAGTTCACGTTACCCAACTAAGAGTACGGACAGGGGAACTTTTGAAACAAAGTGATTAGTGTGCATGTAATTTCATGCAAATCTATAGCTTTGAGAGAAGAAAGGTATTTAGTCATACGAGGGCATGTCAAAATATACAACCACCCTGGTGACACCAGCTCACGATCAATTCACTGCCTATAGCAACAATGAAATGCAACTATATTCCAGTCATTTGTAAGCTTACAATGTATGCTTACAATCTATAGCTTTGAGAGAAGAAAGGTATTTAGTCATACGAGGGCATGTCAAAATATACAACCACCCTGGTGACACCAGCTCACGATCAATTCACTGCCTATAGCAACAATGAAATGCAACTATATTCCAGTCATTTGTAAGCTTACAATGTATGTTGAGCTTCATTAACAAAACACTGCAATGAGAACAAAATAATGGCTTTCAGATTAGCAGTAAAGGTAGGCGGAGGCAGTAAGTGAATCAGGCATATGTGTAGGATTGAGCTTGTATATTTTTGAAAATATAATATTATTTCAATGATTTAGATGTTGTAGTCAAAACAGACAATCATTAGCCAGTTTCAGTAAAATATGATTAACTCCTGACCATGTCCAATAGTGTGACTGCATTCATAGCATAGTCACTTGTAGGCTAGTATTAGGTAGCAGAGTTTAGTTTGAGGTATAAAAGCTTAGTGGTGTACAAACTACTTCCCATATCATTGACACTGCTGGCAGTCAATTACAAGCCAGTATTTCATCGGGAGTATATGTTTATCACAGCTCGGGCTAAAGACATCACTGGATAAATCACATATATCCTATCCCCAGGAGAAAACCCTATGCAAATTAGCAATGTCATCCATTAAAAATTTGATGAGTCCCTACAGTAGCATGTTATTTGAAAAAACTCTATCAAATCAAATTCTATGGTATTTGTCTATAGCTAATAAACAAGCTTATGTCTTTTGTCTTATATAAACATGTTTTAATAAGTTGTCCAACATGAGAACATCTAAAAAGCAAAGACAAGTTGATGTCAGCTTGCGATGTGGTGAACCCTCCTTGCTGTCCATTGTGGTCCACATAATAACCACATATGTTCCTTCTCATAGAGAGCACATTTTTCAAACTTGTCTTCATGCTTATTTAAGCATTTCTCAAGTTCAGACTCGAGCTCTATTTTCAAAAATCTTGCTTAGGTCTTTTGAGATCTTTTAAGCAGGTTTTCATAATGTTTAGAAGCTAAGCAACTATCAAACTGCAAACGCTTGTATGCTTTTCCTTAGTTGTGGAAATATTACATAGAAAATAGTAGGCCTAATCATTGGCCATATTATACTATGTTGCACCTCTATCATCTTTGAACATGTAGTAATGGTGTCACACTTTGCAACCCCCCCCCCCCAAAAACAATCATGAAAACACTTCTTTTTCTTTTTTACCCTTTTTTCTTTTGCAGTTGTTTTAAAACATGTCACGCAATCAACCGAGTCACACAAACAAGTACATTATACATGTATGTAGGCCTACCAGTATTTATATAAAATAGAGATCCCTTTTAAAAATAAGAAACCATACACTCACTACTCAGTACCAATTGGACAAGTGATGGCTGGACTGGACTTGGTGAAAATGTCCCCAAATCTCATGTTGAAGCTGGTGGACTTAAGTGCACCTTGACAAATCCTAGACTGACAACATTTACTCCTAACTCCAAATGGCGCTGGATTTAAGTGAAAAAGGAGGAAATAAGAAGAGAGTTAAGCATATTAGGAAAGTTGAATGAGTACTTAAGACACTGTAATTCATTGATTTAAGCAGAAGCTGCAATTTGAAATAAGGACAAAATTACTCATTATAAAAAGGGAGAGCAAAGCGATATGTCACAAGCATGAATGTTGGAAATATATTGCAATATAATGCCATATTAAATAATGTTAGTTTGCATTGTTCCTGTGTAACATGCCAGGCTGCCAGCATGCAATTTCAAACAAAATGTCATAGTTTGAATTGAAATTTAGAATAGACAATAAATGACATTGCATTTATATTAACTTGCGATCTACACATTATTTGCCAATATTTTTCAGCAATTTCAACATTTCTTTTTTAATGAGGCAACTACTTGGAGTTCACTTATTCTGATATTTGTTTTATTTTCTTGGTTATATATACATTGTAATTTTATTCTATAGATAATCCTTGCTTCTTTGGATAATGATTGATGTTCCTTTGATTTGCATATCAGCCGAAAGGAACTCAAAAACGTAACGTTAAGAAATATAAGAATAAAGAATAGCATGTTTCATATTTGAACAACAAGCATATTGTACTAAAATAGCGTGGGCTAGGGTGACGCCAAAAAGTGAAGTTTTGAAATGTTATTGGGGCACCCCCTGAAGTTTTTCCAATATATGAAAAAAAAAATTCAGTAAAAATTTTAGCTCAATCGGACAAAAATTAGAGGGTGCTACCTCATCATGAAAATTCACATTAGTATTCAATGCAAAAATATCCGATGATTTGGCATGTGGCGAGTTCAACTATACCTGGTGCACCCAACCAATGTGGCATGGTCATAAATTTTGGGTCTGGTTGTCCAAACAGCCGATCAAAGCAAATTTGGATTATTTTTTCGCTTCTCCATGCTGCTACCGCCAGACTAACAAAGATAAAATAGTCAAAAGTCACCAAATTTGCGGTATTTAATAACATTAGCAGTTTCAATCACACAGAAACGAAAGTTACTTTAATAGATTGAGTATGAAAAGAGCTTTAATTAGAATACTAACACTGCTTTACTCTGACCCTTTTGAATTAGCTTATTTGTCATTAACAATTATTTGCAAAAATTTGCATTATTATAGCACTGCTGTAATACTGTAGAATGTAGCAACATAGTAATGTTGGTATTCAAATTAAAGCTATTGTCCTGCTTAACAAGATGCTGTAACTTAAATTTGTGTACCAATATTCCTGGTTATGTTATTCAATATCGTGTCTAACCTTAATGCTGTAGAAATCGGGCAAAATTGGTTGCTTTAGGATTGCCCTGTGGCCTGAAATGACCGGATATTGGCAACATATGAATGGACTTGTGATGAGAATAGCGGAAAGCTTAAATAAGAAAAAAATTACCATCACTCTAGTGGTAGGACAACTTCCTTCACCCATCCCCCATAAAACTAGGGTTTCGCCCATTGCAATACAATGTTACATTTCAAATTGCGGTAGCACCCTCAAAAATTTTGTCCGATTTGGCTCAAATTTTTACTGAATTTTTTCTTCATATATTGGAACATATTTGGGGGGTGCCCCATTGAAAATTCAAAAGTTTAATTTTTTGTGTGCAATCAGCATCACCCTAGCGTGGGCCCTTTATGACCAATATGAGTTTCTTCTTAAACATGTCAGACAATAAACTTGTGCTTTTAACAATTAAAAAAATCTAAAGATTGATCATATATCTTTACATCAAATTCAAAACAATCTTTTTTAAACAGTCTGTTTTGACAAAGGAAGGCTCATAGGCCTACCCAACTTTGTCTATTAATTGACATTTTACTGTCTGCCCCCAAACTGCGAACAAATCAGTAACGTAGGTCCTGAAATTGAACTTCACTTACAAGTTTACTCAATGAAGACCAAGCTGCATTATCTCATTATTAATATTAGACAATATTCCAATGGTATTACTGCGGCATCAAAAATAAATAATGTTTGAAGTGCCTCCTACTTGTCTGAGTTACAGCTGGCTTGGTCAGTTGATGTTCTTTTGAACTGTCTATATTACTGTCTTTAGAAGTTTCAGAACATCTCCCAATGATGTGTCTTCTGATAAGTATTCTACTGAGATCTTTAAAAGGAAAAGTTCTTCATGTAACCACATTAAATGAATCAACTCAAATTAGTTTAACAAGAATCACAGAACCACAACAAAAGCTTTCGTATGCACAGGATACCCTTAAGAGTGTCTGCATGATCATCAGTTACAATAACTAGCAGCAGAGGGCAGGGCTTCTGCTGGTATACCGCTTCTTTTTTCCTGTAAAGCGAAAGATAAGAAATTACACTAGTCGTATTTCAAGTGTCTCAAAATTGAATTAAGCGTATAGTGCCTGACATCTGTCCTGGGATTCCATATCCAAGTCATAGCCATGAAAGACCTCCATTCTCAAAATAAAGCTATTTTAGTCTAGCAAAAGAACAACTTTTTATTTTGGTCTTGGGCAATCATAATAGAAAAATCAAGCGATGAATGATTCATTTATGATTTTGAGGCAAGAAATATTACTTGATAGTCTAGCAGTAACCACATATTGATATATCGATGAAATTAAATTTGTAGAGGCATGCGAGGACTGAGTGGATGAAGCTACGGAAGGATTATCTCGGAATTTGCATGTGGATGAAGAATCAATTATTTTGACATGAGTACAATTTCTGTGTGCGACATTTACCTTCGAAACTAGCTGTTAAAACTCGCTGTTGGATCCTTGCGGGCCTTTCTTGCGGCTGTAATCTTGAAGGCAGCCCTTGGCCTCACACTGAATACAATGGAGAAACACGGCTTTGCACTTCCATTCAGGTTAAATTAACAAGATTAGCCCAAGTCTTTGCCTCTGTCATAACAGGCGAGGAATCATCGGTGCAATTTGGTGTTGCAATTAGGCATAGCAATTTGGCGGTGGTTAGACAATGCAATAACGATACCATTGTTGGCTTAACATTCGCCCATATTTGGACTTGGCCTCATTCATTAGGGCCAATGACCTATTTGATGGAAATGCTGTATTGGTCCAAATATGAAATCACTGTAGTCTTGCAATAGTGTTGTTTGCATTGTCTGACAATAAACTACAATTTCAGCTTATTGGTCTGAAAAAATGTTTAGCTGCGGAAGAACTTTTAGCATGAGTTTGGAAGTCCACTCAATGCTTATATACAATATGATCAAATATTAAGTCACATAACAACCCAACATCAGAAATTACAATTATTTCCAATAATATAGTATATAATGCATGGTATTATTTTCCTTTTCTATTTCCCAGCATGAAAATTAAATAAGCTAAAGGAATCAGTGTTCAGTCGAGCAACAGTTCATGAAACATGTTTACTTAAATGAAGCCCGTGTGATGGAAATTTCAATGGTTTCTTCGCCTAAGCCTGCACAGCAAATCAACTCCTTGAAATACACATAACAGACAGTTACAATAAGCCTGTCAAATACTCAGTGAAACACTGACAGGTTTTTCTGTTTAGTCCATTAGGCAGTGTCTCAGAGAAAAATTACAGCTTTATACATTATATACACATTCAACCTTCTCATCACACTTTTGCATTACTTTTCTGTACCGTTTGGCCTGCCTGTAACCAGCCACTGACTGCTTCCCCAGTCCCAGAGATGGATCACGGGCAGTTCTAGGCAGTCCACCTACATCAATTATCTTTGCCCACCATATACATCTTCTCAGTTCTTTTCAGCAATTTCAACTTGAGGTCCCAGGGGTCTACCCCACATAGAATGACCTTCATGCAGGCGATTTAGCATAGGGTGTGCAAACATGACTAGCCTCCAAAAATAAGCAGCCCCCAACAGTGCAACATTGGCCTGACTTAAGATTAATCAGAAAAGTTAGAATGGCATAAGAAATAGATTTAAATTCATTTCTTTGACACTTGGGGTATCGATCTATTTGCCGCTGGCGCCGATGAGTACAAACTCAGACACATTGTTTCAAACTGACGGCCTTCATGTATTGTAATGATGTTGAAATTTTGTTATTGCACTCATTTTTAACCACAGATGCTCCAATTTCAATTCTCACGTCTCTATAAGGAACTGAGATGTTTCTTTCTGTTCTTTATGTCTTTTTCTTTATTTCCCGATGTTTTGCAGGTGTTTTCAGTTTGTCCTTAGGAGATTCAGCAAGCGCAAGTGGCTTCATCGAGCAATGGCCAATCATGTGTCTCATGATTAGGTCATTCTGATGCAACAGTTACCAGTCAGTTACCAGTCTATATCAAAGTCATTTTCAGAACTAAATATGATAGGAGACCGACTTTGAACTCATTTTGGTGTAACAGGTCTGCTCAACGGAAAGTAAAATGTGGAACTGAAGCTGTCAAAAACACAGCTTTCACTGTTGCCAAGCAGTCTGAAGCAGACAACAGTTGGCAGATATCTTGTCAGGTGTATGTTGCTCAAAGGCTGGACCTGCCTGACGCGTCAAAGTATGCAAAGAAAAAAGAAGTTCGGCTCAGATAAGGTGCTTAAGGGCAATGTTTTGGTCTTATTGTCAAGCTGCTTGAGATAAGAATTGGGTCAACTAAAACATAATCAACACAGAAGACATAGACGCCATGGTCAGACTGATTTTATCAAAGCAAATCTTTTAAATTTTGTCAGTATTGAAGATATAAATTATGGGAGTAAGGTTATTCACCTTTTTGGACGAGGGAGAGGTAATTTGCAATTTGTCCAGCAAGGGCTTTAGCATTGGCTATGATGACCACACATCACTTATAGAATAAGGAGACTATGAAGAATAAAGGAATTATTGCATTGTGTTTTGAATTAACATTTTTCTAATGTGAATATACATGTTGTTTTCATAAATATGGTCGATTGTAACAGTTGCAGCCAAAAATATATGCAGAAAAAAGCAAAGAAGACGCTGGGAACGAATTAAATCGTTGATCATCCAACTGAATTGGAACATAATGGACTAGGGATGCAATATGAATTCAGAAAGAAATTTCCATCAGACTTTAATAAATCAAAAAGAATGCTGTCTGAAGAAATTAAAAGTATCTGTCAGTCTCCAAGAAGTTATGACAATCAGCAATAAGTCTGCTCTGACTAGAAGAGAAGAACTCCCACATAAGTTCGGCAATGTTTTGGACTTAGTGTCAAGCTGCTTGATATAAGAATTGTGTCAACAAAACATATTCAACACGGAAGACAAAGACACCATGGTCAAAGTACTGTTGTCAAAGCAAATCTTTTAAATTTCGTGGGTATTGAAGATATGAATTATGGGAGTAAGGTTATTCACCTTTTGGGATGAGGGAGAGGTAATTTGCAAATTGTCCAGCAAGGGCTTTAGCATTGGCTATGATGACCACACATAACAGATAACCAGTTTATACCACAAGACAAAAATTCTATAGGTGAGAATATAAAGAGACAATAGAAAAATAAAGGAATTATGCGGGATGTTTTGAATAAACATTTATATAAATTGTGAACACACATATGTTCTATTGTAGCAGTTGCAGCCAAAAATATACACAGAAAAAAAGCAAAGAAGACACTGGGAACGAATTAAATTATCGATCATCCAACTGAATTGGAAAATAATGGACTAGGGATGCAATATGAATTCAGTCAGAAATTTCCATTAGACTTTAGTAAATCAAAAAGAATCCCATCTGAAGAAATTAAAAGAATCTGTCAGTCTCCAAGAAATTATGACAATCAGCAATAAGTCTGCTCTGACAAGAAGAGAAGAACCCCCTCAAACTCTAGGCAGCATTCTTGACAGGCTGAAATGGCCCGGCTAATTTCATATTGCTGAATTCTTATCCAATTAAAGGGATGAGCCTGAGTACAACAGAGGAATCTAATTAATTAAGTCATAAAATCTATAGTAGCATGAAAATGGTCATCTTCAACAATGGGATGTAGACTTGTGGGTGACATACATAAGTCTTGCAATTCAATATTGATGAAGTAAATTATCTCTGCTCAAATTACAGCCCGGATCACGCACCGATTAAGCAATTTGTAACGTGTCACAGGAGGGAGGCGTATTGTCTTATCTCACAATGGGAGGGATGCGAAGCATGGTGCCATCAAAATGGGCAATTAATTGTGTCAAATGAGCATGTAGCGCCTCCTTAGCCACAGAGGATCAGTTTTGCAAGAATGGGAAGTGTATGTAATTTCGTCACATGTATACAATGTCTTTGTGACACCCCCGGTGATCAAAATATGGCAATGTGAGTACAGTTATGCTTGGAGTGTGAAAACAACAGCAAAAGCTGTGATATATTGGGAGCAAGCATGCACATATATGAGCCAAGGGAGACATGGCAAAACATTATCTATGTGCTCCATTTCAGGCACTTGAATGCCCTCTATTTCATCCAACAGTTCACAAAGTTAAAGTTTGCCAGGCAGAAAGTTCACGTTACCCAACTAAGAGTATGGACAGGGGAACTTTTGAAACAAAAAGATTAGTGTGCATGTAATTTCATGTACAATGTTGATACACAATTTAGCAAATCTATAGCTTTGAGAGAAGAAAGGTATTTAGTCATACGAGGGCATGTCAAAAAATACAACCACCCTGGTGACACCAGCTCACGATCAATTCACAGCCTATAGCAACAACGAAATGCAACTATATGAATATTCCAGTCATTTGTAAGCTTACAATGTATGTTGAGCTTCATTAACAAAACACTGCAATGAGAACAAAATAATGGCTTTCAGATTAGCAGTAAAGGTAGGCGGAGGCAGTAAGTGAATCAGGCATATGTGTAGGATTGAGCGTGTATATTTTTGAAAGTATAATATTATTTCAATGAAGTAGATGCTGTAGTCAAAACAGACAATCATTAGCCAGTTCCAGTAAAATATTGTTAACTCCTGACCATGTCCAATAGTGTGACTGCATTCATAGCATAGTCACTTGTAGGCTAGTAATAGGTTGCAGAATTTGGTTTGAGGTATAAAAGCTTAGTGGTGCACAAACTACTTCCTATACCACTGACAGCCAATCACAAGCCAGTATTTCATCAGGAATATGTGCTTATCACAGCTCGGGCTAAAGACATCGCTGGATAAATCACATATTCCCTATCCCCAGGAGAATAACCTATACAAACTAGCAATGTCATCCATTAAAAATTTAATGAAACCTTGCAGTAACTGTAACATGTCATGAAAAATTCTATCGATGAAATCAAATTCTATGGTATTTGTCTATAGCTAATAAACAATCTGACATCTTATGTCTTATATAAAACATGTCTTCATAAGTTGTCCAACATGAGAACATCTAAAAAGCGAACATAAGTTGTTGTCGGCTTGCAATGTGGTGAACCCTCCTTGCTGTCCATTGTGGTCCACATAATAACTACATATGTTCCTTCTCATGGACAGCATATTTTTCAAACTTATCTTCAAGCTTATGTAAGCATTTTTCAAGTTTAGACTTCCCCTCTATTTCAAATATTTTGCTTAGGTCTTCCGAGATTTGTTAAGGAGGTTTTCATCTTGTTTAGAAGCTAAGCAACAATCAAAGTGATCTCTTATGAAAGCTTGTATGCTTCTCTGTGGTTGTGGAAATATTGCATAGAAAATAGCAAGCATTGGCCAGATTATATTATGTTCCACCACTATTATCTTTGAATACGTAGTAATGGTATCGCATTTTGCACCCCCCCCCCACCAATCATGAAAACATGTTTTTTTTTCTTTTTTTACACTTTTTCGTTTGCAGTTTGTAGTTGTTTTAAAAACATGTTGCGCAATCAACTGAGTCTCACAAACAAGCATGTATACATGTATGTAGGCCTACCAGTGTTTATATAAAAAAGAGATCCCTTTTAAAAATAAGAAAACATGCACTCATTACTCAGAACAAATTGGACAAGAGATGGCTTAGATCTTGAGCTATTTCTGTAAGCCGGACTGGACTTGGTGAAATGTCCGCAAATCTCATGTTGAAGCTGGTGGACTTAAGTGCACCTTGACAAATCCTAGGCTGACAGCATTTACTCCTAACTCCAATTGGTACTGGATTTAAGTGGAAAAGGATAAAAAAGGAACAGAGTTAAGCATATTAGGAAAGTTGAATGGGTACTTAAGACACTGCAGTTCATTGATTTAAGCAGAAGCTGTAGTTTGAAATAAGGACAAAATTACTCATTATAAAAAAAGGCAGAGTAAAGCAATACGTCGCAAGCATGACTATTGGAAATATATTGCAATAAAATGCCACATTAAATAATGTTGACTTGAATTGTTCCTGTCTAATAAGCCAACACGCAATTTCAAACAAAGTGTCACAGTTGAAATTTAGAATAGACAATAAATGACACTGCATTTATATTTACTTGCGATCTACACATTACTTGCCAACATTTGAGCTATTTCAGCAAATTCCACAATCTACATTTCCTATTTAATGAGGTAACTATTTAGAGTTCACTTATTCTGATATTTGTTCTGATATTTTGGCTATATACATTGTAATTGTGTTCTTTAAATAATCGTTGCTTCATTGGATTATGTTTTTAATGTTATTTCGATTTGCATAACAGCTGAAAGCACCTAAAAAACTTAAAAAATTTAAGAATTAAAAATATCATGTTTCATATTGAACAATAAGCAAATTGTAATAAGATAACCTTAGCCCTTTAAAACCAATGCGAGTTTCTTCTTAAACATGCCAGACGATAAATTGTGCTTTTAGCAATTAAAACGATCTCACGATTGATCTTATATCAATATGTCAAATTCAATATATATAAAATATATCATCATCTTTTTCAAACATTATGTTATACTCAATCATCATGCTAATAAATATCTAAGATTCAAATATATTCTTTTCGAAGCTTGGTACAAAAAAAAGAACTCAAAGAGGTAAAAATCTGTTTTGACAAAGGAAGGCTCATAGGCCTACCAAACTTTGCCTATTAATTGACATTTTTTCAGTCAGCCTCAAAAATGCAAACAACTCAATAACGTAGGTCCACAAATTGAACTTCACTTACAAGTTTACTCAACAAAGTGCTGTGATTCACTATCCCATTATTAATACTCGAAAATATTCCAATGGTATTGTTGCGGCATCGAAAATAAATAATGTTTGAAGTGCTTCCTGCTTGTCTGAGTTGCAGCTGGCTTGGTCAGTTGATGTACTTTTGAAATGTCTATATCACTGTCTATAGAAGTTTCGAAACATCTCCCAATGATGTGTCTTCTGATGAGTATTCTACTGGTGGGGATGATCCGTGACAAAAAAACCTGGAATACTGCATTTTTACTTACACCTATGAAATTTGGCACACGGGTAGAACAGACCAAGACCTTTAATTCCAGACTTGGAGCCATCCCAATTTTGCATTTCCATGGCAACTAGGGGGTCTAAAAAAAATCCCTTTTGAACCTATTTATGTTGGAATAACCCCCCAAAAAAATGCTACATGTTGTTTTCCCCTTGATATGTTTTCACATTACTTTGGAGAAATCAAAACATGAAATATAGTTAAAATAGTCAACCTTGCCAATGGTTGCTATGGTAACCAATGACATATATTGAGAAAAGTGTCACTGGATAATCTGCCTTACTATGACACCTTGGTAAAGGCTGGCAGAACTGCACAGACAAAGTAATTTCCACACAGAAGCAAGAAAAATGATACAGATGAATATTAGATATGGAGCCACTCGATTATGATGTATCCATGGCTACCAGAGCTGGCCAAAAATGGTAATCGATGTATGATTTTTCATCAAGATAGTCATCTCTTTACTATGCTTCATTCAAGAGTGACATATTAGTCCAAGGATGTTAAACATGGAATGGAAGCAAAAAGAAAATTATAACAGTTGGGCATTGGACAATTTAATATTCCTGTACCAATGGCAACCAGGGATACCCAAAAGTAATGTTTTATGAAAAACCCTATTGAAAGTCACTTTTGTGTCGTTGTTAGCTAATGACTGGCAACATTTGACAGGGAAATGGATTTGGGCCTTTGGACAGTGAAAAAATGCAATGAAAAAATCTGCCAATGAATTCCAGATAGGAGCCAATAAAATTTCATGTATCCGTAGCAACCGATCTTAGTGTGTAGCTAGTTGAAAGAATCAATTTGTTTTGCACAGCAGACTCACTATTGCATTTCATTCAAGAGTGGCATGGCTGTAAAGGGAATTTAGACTTGGCAGGGACACTGATAAAGAATGTGTCTTACTTCTTTGTCTCCATGGCAACCAGAGATGCCCAAAATGAATACCTTACCTGTTTTCGGTCATTCAAACATAATATAATATTAAATATTGTGCTTTGGAGTTTTAATTTTCAACCTAAACTGGCAAATCTTCATCAACGGATATTTTCTAGCACATGCTATTTAATAGAAGAAGGGAAAAGTCATCCTTGAAGTTTAGATATAAAAACATTCTACTTTGATGTATCCATGGCAACCAACAACAGTCTTACTTACACTAACATTTTTGACCTGTTCTGATCATATAAAAACAGGAACTTTTTTTGGGTCCTTATTGACACTACTGACGTCAGAAAGGTCATATTTTTAGTTTGTTACTGACGTCAGGATGGTGGAATAATCTATCCTTGCTGACAGTCAGAAGTGGAGCATTTTCAGACTCTTACTGACAGGGTTCCAGTTGGTTGTGGATATCAGCTGAATATGATTTATGACATGTTCTGACGTCAGGATGATGGGGAAATACTATACTTGTCAGTAAGACCTAATTCTTGATGTCAGTATGCTTGGCCAATGACTGTCTTCCTGACCCTAGAAACCATTGCAAACATGGTGGCAGTAGAGGTCAGGATGACCCATTTTTATGGTCTGTTCTGACAGTCAGGAAGAACACAAAATATTGCTATCCTGACGTCAGTACAGGTCAATAAATGCATCCCTCCTGACGTCAGCAGTGTCAGAAAGACCTGATTTTTGTTGTCAGTATCCTTGGTCAATGACTGTCTTCCTGACCTTAGAAACCATTGCAAATATGATGGCAGTAGACGTCAGGATGACCCATTTTTATGGTCTGTTCTGACAGTCAGGAAGAACACAAATATTGCTATCCTGACGTCAATACGGGTTAATAAATGAATCCTTCCTGACGTCAGCAGTGTCAGTAAGACCTAATTTTTGCTGTCAGTATCCTTGGCCAATGACTGTCTTCCTGACCCTGGAAACCATTGGCAGTAGACGTCAGGTTGACCCATTTTTATGGTCTGTTCTGACAGTCAGGAAGAACACAAAATATTGCTATCCTGACGTCAGTAAAGCTTAATAAATGTACCCATCCTGACGTCAGTAGCGTCAGTAAGACCCTACTTTTGATCCCTGTTTTTACCTGGTTCTGATCTTAGTGTAGAACAGTGAACGGTTGGTATGGAGACACATAAAAATTCAAAAATTAATTCTAGATATAAAACTAGTGAAATTTCATGTATCCATGGTAACTGACCTGGGTGAGGTGAAAAATCAGATTCCTCAACAAATAATAATTTGCTATGCTCAACTAGATGGACATAACATAGCTATATTTTCCTGATTCATTTTCTTGATACATGTAACAACAGGCTAGTGTCTATGATGTGGATCCACTCTCTCAGTGTTTCATGGAAGTTACTTCTTGCAAATTTTCTCCACTATGTGAGGCCCCTTGAGATGTTAGGTCTATTTGAGATGTGCAGTCCTAGGCCATGTAGCCTATTCAGCCTAAATGATATTCCAGCTTTGATTACAGCACCCTGACCACTCAACATCGCATACTGAAAAAATGTGCTTTCTTAAACAATTTTCGAGAGAACAATATGTCATACTTTTGGGAAATGAAGCCAGATGTCTCCTACTTGAAATGGCTTTGTTACAGATTTGAGAATGGTTGAGAGGCAGTCGATGGACAAGAGCCATTACTTGAACCGGAATAACTGCACCTAGTACAGCTGAATAATTTTTCTCATTATTTGCCACTCATGTAACATGATTGAGGCAGGTCTGCCAGATTACTATTTTACCACTCAATGAAGATTGTCTTGCTGTCTGCAGTAGGCCAACCCAAGATGCTCTATCATAAAAATCAAACTTTTTCTGATTTTCTTATAATTCCAAACTTTGGGTGCCAAAATCTTTGCTCTATTTTGTATAGTTCAAAAGTAATGACGATGAATGTGAGTAGACCTGGAAGTTGACTACTTCGAGTAGACCAGTGAAGTCATAGTTAGCTTCCAAAGCAGCAAGTTAATGTTCAGTTAGTCAAGTCAGAGTTTAGAGTTTAGACAGCTCAAGTCAAGTCATTGTTGCATAAACTTAGCTAAGTTTGACCTCACAGGAATGGTTTTGGTACCACAGCGTAAAATGCACGAGCTGTGTTCCACACTCTTTCAGGACTATGCAATATAAAAGTTCCCAAAAAAATTGAAACATTTACACACTAAAAATTTTTCTGAGATCAAAAATTTTGAAATTTCCGAAGTTATAATGTATTGTTGAAGAATATTTAACCGAAGGGCCCCGTGAAATTGCATTGAGAAGCTGCAGTTAGTTGAAGTCAAGAGCAGTCAGAGTTTAACAACTAAGTTGACTAGTCAGTTGAAGTTCTTGAAAAGCAAGTCAGAGTTTTAATTCTGAGTCAATTTCTGATTGACTTTGGTGTCTTAATGTGAGCACCCTCTGCCTTAAAAAAGAATCATTCCTTTTCTTTGTTTCAGGTTTCTGATGGCAGAAACTTAAGGCTCTAGGCAGCAATGCTTCCCACCACCTGAGACAAAAAATTGGTTGTGATACTTAGCTTGAAAAGGGTCAAAAGCAACAGTAGAATTCAGAAAAACTCTGATTTTGAAAAACCCTACATTTTGTGCAAACTGGGGGTATCAAAAGCCTTTAACAGGTTCTTGAAAACAAAACGCTTGAATCATTTGACCCTGTAAAAGATGCAAAAAACTCTGGCAAGTAGGAACACCCAGACTACTTTAGAATGATGTAGCCCCAAATGGTGACCCTTTGTTTCGGTCAATAAGCTGTCAGGGTTGCATTTTAGGCTAATTTCCCTGGATTAAGAGGGTATATGCAAGATTCCCAGTCTTCTCATCACATGACGATCACCAAAACTTAAGAATGACAATTGCCAATGGCACAGGTTCATTGTATAATGTGCCCTTCATCTCTGCTCGTGGGTGCTGCTCTGTGGCTGCTCTAAGCTGTATCCTGTGAGAGGCTCACAAGACAATTCATGGACCGCATGCCTAAGCATGACCAGCAATGGTTGCAAAATTACCAGTCACAAATTTAAAAATTAAGCTAAAGTACCGGATTACTGTTTACATATTATTGTATGGATGTTTTGATAAAGTGCAAAAAAGACCAGGAAATAGGATATTATGCTGGACATTAATATTATGGGATACCTTCTTAGGCAAATAATATAACATTATTTGCATTATTTGCATGCGACAGTTTGCTGTCCAAACATTTTCTTTCTGTCAATCAAACACCTTGTTTGGGCTGCTATGGTTGCCATGGATACATGAAAATTTGTTTATTCCATATCTAAATTTGTTATCCAATTTTTTTTTTTGCCTTCAGGTGAAAATGTGTTAGTCTTTAATATTGTACCAATGTTGAGTCAATCAGGATACACAGGTGTATTATACAATTTACAGAAGTTTCTTTTTTTGGGTTATTCCAATATATAAAAGACATTGTTTTTGCATCCCTGGTTGCCGTGCATGCAAGAAAATGGAATAACTCCTTACGTTATACCTTATTACATATAAGTACAATGTATTTTATATTTTGGCCATATCTAACATCCCAGAATTGATTGATCCCTCTCGAATAAAGGATGGAATGAGTTGAGTCCCTTGATGAAAGGTCTGGCAGCAAAGCACCTTATTCAGTGGCTCTGGTTGCCATGGAGACAATGGGGTAAAATGACCCACTATCTAACTTTTATTCCTGCCAAATCTAAATTCCATTTAGAACAATGCCACTCTTGAATGGAATACAATAGTGAGTTTGCTGTGCAAAAAAAGTTGACTCTGTCAATTGAATACCATGTTTAAATTGGTTGCTGTGGATACATGAAATTTTGTTGGCCCCATTTCTGGAATTCATTGGTAAACTTTTGTCATTGCATTTCTTCACTGTACAAAGGCCCAAATCCATTTCCCTGTCAAATGTTGCCAGTCATTAGCTAACAACGACACAAAAGTGACTTTCAATAGGGTTTTTCATAAGACATTACTTTTGGGTATCCCCGGTTGCCATGGATACAGAAATATTAAATTGTCCGATGCCCAACTGTTATACATTAATTTTTTGCCTCCATTCGAAGTTTAACAACCCTGGACTAATATGTCACTCTTGAATGAAGCATAGTAAAGAGATGACTATCTTGACAAAAAATCATACATCTATTACCATTTTTGGCCAGCTCTGGTTGCCACGGATACATCAAAATCGAGTGGCTCCATATCTAATATTCATCTGTATCATTTTTCTTGCTTCTGTGTGGAAATTACTTTGTCTGTGCAGTTCTGCCAGCCTTTACCAAGGTGTCATAGTAAGGCAGATTATCCAGTGATACTCTTTCTCAATATGTCATTGGTTACCATAGCAACCATTGCCAAGGTTAACTATTTTAACAGAATTTTATGTTATGATTTCTCCCAAGCAATGTGAGAACGTATCAAGGGGAAAACAGCAAGTAACATTCATTTTTTAGGGTTATGCCAACATAAATAGGCTTAAAAGTGGTGTATTTTTGAGACCCCCTGGTTGACATGGAAATGCAAAATTGGGATGGCTCCAAGTCTGGAATTAAAGGTCTTGGTCTGTTCTACCCGTGTGCCAAATTTCATAGGTGTAAGTAAAAATGCAGTATCAAGTCACAGATCATACGCACTATACTGAGATCTTTAAAAGGAAAATTTCTTCATATAACCACATTAAATAAACCAACTAAAACAAGAAACACAGAACAACAACAAAAGCTTTCGTATGCATAGGATACCCTAAAGAGTGTCTGCAATTGATCATCAGTGACAATAACTGGCAGCACAGGACTTCTGCTGGTATACCCCTTCTTTTTTCACGTAAAGGGAAGGATACGAAATTACATTTGCCACAATTCACACAAAGTGTCTCAAAATTGAATTAACCATGGTTGTCCTACAGCCTGACATTTGCCCTGGGATTCCATATCCAAGTCACAGCCATTCATGAAAGACCTCCATTCTCAAAATATAAATAGGTTAGTCTAGCAAAAGAACAACTTTTAATTTTGGTCTCGGGCAATCATAATAGAAAATCAAGCAATGAATCATTTATGAGAAGTATTACTTGACAGTCAAGCAGTAACCACACATTGATATATTGATGAAATTAAATTTGTAAAGGCATGCGAGGACTGGGTGGATGAAGCCTCGGGAAGGACTAATCTTGGGATGTTCATGTGGATGGAGGATCAATTATTTTGACATGAGTCAAGTGTGAATCTGCCCGTCCATTTTTTTCCGCAACAGTTGATTTTGAAAGATGCCTTCGACAGTTGCCTTTGGATCTTTGCAGCCTTTCTTGCAGCTCTAATCCTGAAGGCAGCCCTTGGCCTCACACTGAATACAATGGAGAAACACGGCTTTGCACTTCCATTCAGGTTAAATTAACAAGATTAGCCCAAGTCTTTGCTCTGTCATAACAGGCAAGGAACCATCAGTGCAGTTTGGTGTTGCAATTAGGCATAGCAATTGGGTGGCAGTTAGACAATGCAATAAAGATACCATTGTTGGCTTAACATTCACCCATATGTGGACTTGGCCTCATTCATTAGGGCCAACGACCTATTTGATGGAAATGCTGTATTGGTCCATATATGAAATCGCTATTTTAGTGCAATAGTGGTGTTTGCATTGTCTGACTCTAAACTACAGTTTCAGCTTACTGGTCTGAAAAAATGTTTAGCCATTAATGTCATTAGCGAAAGAACTTTTAGTATGACTTAGCAAGTCTATGCAATGCATATACACCATATGATCAAATATTATGACACATAACAACCCAACTTCAGGAATTACAATTATTTCCAATAATATAGTATATCATGCTTGGTATTATTTTCCTTATCTATTTCCCAGCAGGAAAATTAAGTAAGCTAAAGGAATCAGTGTTCAGTTGAACAACAGTTCATGAAACATGTTTACTTAAATGAAGCCCGTGTGATGGAAATTTCAATGGTTCCTCCTCCCAAACCTGCATAGCAAATCGACTGCTTGAAATACACATAACAGACAGTACAATAAGCCTGTCAAATATTCAGTGAAACACTGACAGGTTTCTGTTAAGGCTGTAAGGCTGCTTCTCGGAAAAAAATAACAGCCTTCATACATATACAACCTTCTCATCACTCATTTGCATCACTTTTCTGTACTATTTGTTCTGATGTTGTATATTGTGTAATATTGTGTAACAGCCCTGTAATTGTTGTACATACACTTCTGAGAAAATCTGATAAAAATTCAGAGTGCTCATGGGCCTACTAAAGACGCAAATCAGATTACTTTCTTTACTTTTGGAAGTTATGGCAAGTCTGTACTCTGTTTTAAAGTATGCACAATCATTATATTCAGAATACTGGCATACTAGAAACTCTAAATACAATCAAAAGAAAACTTTTGTCTCCATTAAATCTGAGGCTCTTTAGGAGAAAAACAAATCCCTGCAGCCTCAATATCTTTCTTTTTCTACTATCCTACCCCGCCTGTTTGCAGTCTTCCAAACTGTCTGCTGGAATACCTTAGTTTGAGATGCAGGTTATGCATCCTAGTTTGAGTTTAAGACAGATGCATCAATTACTGGCCTGCTAGTAGCCAGCCACTGACTGCTTCTCCAGCCCAGAGATGGATCATGGGTAGTTCTTGGCAGTCCATCTACATCAATTATCTTTGCCCACCATATACATCTTCCCAGTTCTTTTCAGCAATTTCAACTTGAGGTCTCAGGGGTCTACCCCACAAACAGTGACCATCCCAACGACAATTTAGCCCAGGTAAGGGGGTGAAAACATGACCAGCATCCAAAAATAAGCAGCCCCAAACAGAGCAACATAGGCCTGACTTAAGATTCATCAGAAAAGTTCAAACGGCATAAAAAAGAGATTCAAATTCATTTTCTTGCCATTAGAGGTAATGATTTATTGTTGCAGGTGCCGATGAGTGCAGAATCACATTATTTCAAACCGTTCTCCTTCGCCCAATTGTAATGATGTTGAAATTATGTTATTGCACTCATTTTCAACCACAAATGCTCCAAGTTTGGTTCTCATGTCTTTTTAAGGTACGCAGATGTTCCTTTCTGTTATTTTTCTCTTTTTAATAATTTCCTGACATCATGCTGGTGTTTTCAGGTTGTCCTTTGGAAATTCAGCAAGCCCAAGCGCCTTCATAGAGCAATGACCAATCACATGTCTCTTTATCAGGTCATTCTGATGCAACAGTTACCAGTCGATCACCAGTCCATATTATCAATACTTATGAGCTATCATTCTAAAGTTTAATTCGTAAGAAGTGAGTCACTCCCAGAACTAAATATGATAGGAGACAAGACTCTGAACTCGTTTTGGTGGGACAGATCGGCTCCACAGAAAGTCAAGTGTGGACCTGAAGCTGTCCAAAACACAGCTTTGGCTGTTGCTTGGCAGTCTAAAGCATGCAAAAGTTTGCAGACATCTTGTCAGGTGTATGTTGCCCAAACTTAAGCGCAATGTTTTGGACTCAGTGTCAAGGTGCTTCATATAAGAATTGGGTCAACTAAAAATTCCTCACAAAAGACAAAGAAACCACGATCAGTGTGATTTCATCAACGAGTGATCCTTTCATTGGTTTTGTTGGTACAATGTACTGGTGCTACATGCCAAATTAAGGGAGTAAGAGATTCATGATTTGTCCAGGGAGGGCCTTTTTCCTGAGCTAACTAGTTCATACTATGAGATGAACACCCAAAAGGAAATAATAAAAACAAAGAATAAGGGAATTGCTGCATGGTGTTCTGAATAAATAAAACATTTTACATGTTATGAATGGTTTTGTTTTTAAATTTGTTCTATTAATTGTAACAGTTGCTACCCCAAAATATATTCAGTAAAGGAAAGAAGATGCTGGGAACGAATTAAATTTATTGATCATCCAACCAACTTTGAACAGAATGGACTGGCGATGCAATATGAATTCAGACAGAAGTTTCCATTAGACTTTAATAAATTAAAAAGATTCCTGTCTGAAGAAATTAAAAGAAACCGTCAGTCTCCAAGAAGTTATGACAATCAGCAGTAAGTCTGCTCTGACAAGAAGAGAAGAACCCCCTCAAACTCTAGGCAGCATTCTTGACGGGCTGGGATGGCCTGGCTAATTTAATATCACTGAATTCTTATCCAATGAAAGGAATGAGCCCAAGACCATCAGAGACATCTAATTAATAAAGTAATAAGTAGTATGAAGGTGGTCATCTTAAACAATGGGTTGTGGACTTGTGGGTGACACACAAAACTCTTGCAATTCAATATTGATAGAGTAAATTATCCTGACTCAAATTACAGCCCGGATCACGCGCCGATTAAGCAATTTGTAACGTGTCACAGGAGGGAGGCGTATTGTCTTATCTCACAATGGAAGGGATGCGAAGCATGGTGCCATCACAATGGGCAATTAATTGTGTCAAATGAGCATGCAGCCACCTCCGTAGTCACAGAGGATCAATTTTGCAAGAAAGGGAAGTGTATGTAATTTCATCACATGCTTATAATGTCTTTGTGACACCCCAAGTGATCAAAATATGGCCATGTGGGCACAGTTATGCTCTGAGTGATAAAACAACAGCAAAAGCTGTGATAATTTGGGAGCAAGCGTGCACATATATGAGCCAAGGGACATGGCAAAACATTATGTATGTTATTCATTTCAGGCAGTGGAATGGCCTCTATTTCATCCAACATTTCAAAAAGTTAAAGTTGGCCAGACAGAAAGTTCAAGTTACCCAAGCTTGAAGAGGGGAACTTTTGATACAAATTGATTAGTGTGCAATCATTTCATGTACAATGTTGACACACAATTTAGCTAATCTATAGTTTAAAAAAAAAGGTATTAAGTCATACGAGGGCATGTCAAAATATACAACCACCCCCAGGACACCAGCTCACGATCAATCCGCTGCCTATAGTATAGGCCTGCGCCTGGTCAGATTGAGGCATGCTCCTATTACTACCCCTGCAGACCTACTACCACTGTACTACTTCTGCTAAGTACCCCTTGAGTATAATATTTCTGCTGTGTGTGGTGATCACTCTTATCACATTTCCTTACCACCAATAATTCTACAAGCCTCATCAATAATGCCTTATGAATTTCATAAATCCATTATTTTGCTATCTGTTTGTTTGTTTCTTTAGAATTTTCTCTTCTCTATATTGTCTTTGTGGAAAACCACATAAAATCGGTATTTGACGATGTGTGGAGAACAGGTTTTGTCAGTTGGTCTTTGATGACTTGAAAGGAAATTCGGAGGTGAGGAGGTTATTAAGAGACAGCCTTGCAAACCTTGTTATCTGCTTGGCTGATTTAAAAATTTGTTTATTTGTTTTATGGATATCAATCGTGGCATTGATCAGCAGGCCTTGTTCAAGCCACTGTCACTTGAAATGCCCCAGTGTTATGTCATGTGTCAGTTTTGTCAATATGGGTGGCAAATGCACTGGCAAGTGTCTTAGTTTGGTGCTGGCAAACACTCAAGGGCAGAAAACACTGTGTCTTAATAGGCCTTGTGCCATCTCAGCCCTGCATTCAATTACTTCAAGGGTGTTATCACGTGTCTTTATCGTCACAATCACGCCGCCTCATCACTCTGTCAGGCTCAGGCATTATACATGACAATGCATTCTCTTATCCTGTTTGCTGAGAGGAACTAGATTGTTTTGAAGTGTCAAGGACAAACAGTGCCTCAGGCATATAGCCTACATGTATGAGGCCCTCTATTAGAGTAAAACCAGGGCACCACTTTCTTACCAAGATGAAGATGTGTGCCACAGTTTACAATGGATTGTAAATTTGATGTCGTATTAATACCTGTTCAATGGGTTTTAGGTGATATCACAAAATGAAGAATTTTCACAAAAATAAAGAGATTGCACAAATCAGCAAAGTGACAATATACAAATAGCAATGCTGTGCTTACATGTGATGTGGACAACTATTTAGCGCTTAGGGATGTCATAAACAATGAAGATGTCACCATGTGCACTGTACACTGTAAAATTTGAAATTTTGAGTAAGTGATTGGGTGAGACGGTAGCCCAATTCCTATGAGCTGACATAGCTTGTTATTTTAAGTTAAAATAATCTGTCCGTTGTCATAACTTAAAACAACAAGCTATATTTCAGCTCAAAGGAGTTTTGCAGCGACAACAATGTTTCTTATTTCGAATGATGTAGGCCTAATTCAACATAGAATGGCTGACAAGGCTATTTTAAAACAAGATAGTATATTTATATAGTAGAGGTGTCATTCAGCAAAATAAAGAACAGCACTGCATCCATGTTGTTATAATATAAAGCTGGAATTGTAGATCCATGGTGTAACCGATAGCTAACCAATAATCCTTAGATGAATGCATGTTATAAACAATTTAACATAGAAACAACTAATTGGGTAACAAGTTGTCCTATAAATACCCATGTGGCTAACAGGTTTGCCAGCCCATAAACTATTAATGGCTAACAAGTTGTGCCATGAAAGGAAAGGTCATTTGACCGCCTGAAATGTACCCATGTTCCGGTGGTAATTGATTTATGATTTTATGACATCTTGCCGTCTTGTAGAATTGTTGTTGCTGCTATAGTCACTTTCACACATGCAGGCTCTCTTTTATGTGCATTCATGAGCTGTAGTATGCATCACTCAAGATGACTTCACACACTTGGCCATTCTGGGTCCCCTATTCTGGGCCATTCTTCTTGCAGGCAGGGATACCCTTCGGTACGGTTGTCAACTTTATATTGAAGACCTCCTTATTTATGCGCCCTGCTGGAGTGACCATCGATGCTACAAGACTCTCTGAGACTGGTAGCCACTGCCTGCCACAGGTTATGGTCTATTATGCAGGTCAAACGGGAGATTTAGGGGGTCATTTGTTGACAGTTATGATCACCAAGCTACCTTGACCATGCCCATTATCCACCACAATCCTAGCAGCTCCTTCGTCAGGCTTCTGCCTGCTCACTGACTTGTGGCCCACTCTTCTATAGGTGAATAGCTTCCTCGGGAAATATTAAGAAACCTTCCTGATTTATTTTTGCAATTCTGGCCCATGGAGTGGCTGTCCGGGTGTAAAACACGAAGGCAGAAATGAAGAGCCCAGCTCACACTTGTTGTGCACTCCACATGTATAATTTATGGCAAAAAAGGATTTTCATGTTGATGGATTCAAACGTCAGGAATAGTTGCTTTTCAGTTTATCTGTGTAAATGTTTGAATAGTTTTTTTTCCTGGTTCTACGAGTGCATGTTTTCACGATATCAGATATGATATTGAGCCCTTGCGCAATTGCGCATTTCATAGTGCACACAATTGATCGTGTACATGCGGTCACTACCGGGCGTGGATATGTCATCACTGCCAGGCTAGTTTTTGAAATCGTTGGTCTGCATATTCTTTGTCTATTTCAGAAACTATAGGTGACAAAAATCGCAGCTGTATATGCATGTGCGGTGGACCGCCGGTGGTAGATGTCGAATAGGCCTGCATACCTCTGGTAAACTGCATGTATGATATTTCTGCCAATACAACCTGTTATTTTTTCCTGTGTGTGGAAATCATTGTATGCCTATACAATAACTGTGAAAACGAATTATATGATCTGCAGATGGACAAAATCATTGGTGCATTGTTTTACCACAAGAGAACATGATTTAATTAACAAATTTATTGACTAGAAGAAAATCCATATTAAAAAGCGAAGGTGGTCGAAAAATGTAAACCTAACTCTATTTACCCGTCCATTAGTTTAAAGAGCTTACAAATAAACCTCCCATGAAACCTAAACCTGGCAATTAGGTACAGCACGAAAAAAAATCTTTTGTTTGGAAGCCTTTTAGAAAGCCACAGATGGTGTTTTTTGTACACATGTGAAATTTCCCACATTACTATTAATAAAGTATGAAAAACTAAATCTTCTCTTTGAACATGTTGAGCAACAGAGATTGTCAAAAGAGACCAAATAAATGTCACCGCTTGAGAAAGTTCAATCTTTCCAAAAATTTCCGGATTTCACAATGACGACATTGTGCAGATGAGCTTCCGAGGTTCTGTCGTGTGAATTTGTCGCTTGTCTTTGAAAGTTATATTTGCGTTTCCAAGAAATGCATATCCAAGTCCTGCTAAGCCACCTTGCTCATAATACAGCTTATAAGGCCGTTAAAAGTGGCATAAAAATGCTTTACGACCAGTTTGTGTGGCAACTGTGGCTGTTGTCACTTGGTAATTGGGGGGAGATGTCTCTCAGCCTGGGAATTGAACACATGCTCGTGAATTACCTTGTCCCATATACATCAGCAGTCAGGGTTTTCCCAAATTGCTCTTGCAGTAGGATGGCTCTTGCATTTTTGGTGCTTGGGGAGCCCACCTGGTGCAAGTGGTAGCTGCTAGCCTATATTGCTCCAGGGCTATGAATAGTTGAGGTCGCATGTCATTGCACTGCCCTCTACCGGTTGTTCTTGTGGTGCTGTTTTTTGCACATTAGCATGTAGAACTGAGGGCCACTGACCAAATGTATATTTACTGCATGCCATGGGCCTGGGATAGGCTGGACGTCGTCGTAATGAGGACATATGGTGGAGATAAGCTGGCAGCCAGCGATAATGGCCAAGTCAATGAGAGTTGTCAGGTGGCTAAGCCTCCGAGTCATTGCTATGGATGCCATGCGCCTTCTATGATGCCGCCAGATGAGCTGGGACTCTGCTAACACATTATCTGCCTCAACATATGAGGTTTATCAGCGTATGTTGGGCCATTGCTCGATCCCCATCATTGACATGGCTGCGAGGCAGTCCAGGGTCTGCTAGGCAGTCCAGGGTCTGCTAGGAGGTCATAACATTCTTTAATATTGGACATAACTCCTTATGCATGTTGACCAGCGATTAATTTGGCCTAACTGTTCTCCAGGGACCTGTCTGGAATGATCCACAACATTGCGTCTATGAATTTCTCTGTGGATGATAGTACCAAACTGTCACACCACATGCACATTCCCTTCTGTACCTCTCCCTTGTGCCTCCCCATGATTTGGTGTCTGCTCCTATTGGTTCTTTCATGTGCTCCACTAGGCATGACAGGGACACATTGGCCTGTGTGTGTCCTCCTGTCCTACTCATGTATATGCAATGTTTGTCCAATGTCCATATATAATGTACTTGTCATACTATAATACTTTTGCTAATCTGTCTGATCCGCTGACCTATCAGAATTGTTCTGTGTTCCTGTTTCACTGGTTGTTTGTTTCTGGTTTCCCTTTGTTTGAGATTTTCCTCTTGTTGGGTTCCTGTTGACCTTTTTTTAGTTCTTTTAAGTCTGCCAGTGTGCCCCTGCTTTCCTCGTTTGACCTCGTTGTACTCATGGACTGCACTTCATGTGCTTTACGTTTTCAGTCTGGTGTCATTGATCTCCTCTTGTGCTCCCATTGACCTTATATTGTGCTCTTGATGTGAACTCCATGTCCTCTGGGTTCTCATTGCCTGTGCTCCAGATGTGATGTGACTCTGACATGTGAGCCCCAAACTACGCCGGCTGTGGAAGGTACACAAGAGAGCTAGAGATAAAGAAGAAAAAAATACACCCTTCACCAACAAATGGAATCAAAGCTCTACCATGCTGCCTGGGACACGACAACAAGTCACTTACTGCACGGAGTTACTGCAAGACAATGCCATTCAATTCCATGACAACAAAAGCCAGAATTCTCCTTCCATTTGTCAGACTGAGACAGGGAAACACACACATGACATACATGACAGCCCCTCTTCTTTTTGTTGAAAAGAGCAACTGCATGTATTCTTCTCCTCTCATAATGTTTGTACTATATTCTTCAGATGATTGGCTATGTCACTGTGTTTTGTATATTTTGTTCCTTATATCATGAAGATAATGGCACAAAAATAGAAGGAGGAGGAGAATGAGGAGGAGAATGAGGAGGAGAATGAGGAGGAGGATGATTGGGAGAATAAGAAGAATAGAGCAAATGAGAATTAAGAGGATAATGAACAATTTGAAAAATGAGGAAATGATAGTTTAGAATGAGAAGAAGAGGAGGTGAAAGAGGAGAAAAAAACAGCGTTCCCGTCTCCTTGTACTATAAAGATTATATGGCAGTTCAAAAAGTAAGCATAACAGCGTAGGGGATAGGGGACTATCAACTCTGCTTGGAAGCCCATTACTTTGAAGGAAATTGGGGAAAATTCGGGCCTTGGATTGCCAAAGAACTATTTTGGAGTGAGGAAATGAGCTGACCAGGATCTTAAATGTGAATGTCATAAATTTAAATCAATCGTTCGTTCACGCTGCCTTTTTCCTTTCTTTTTCGTTCGTGAGACTAGCGGGCAAAGCAACCTTCCATTAATTGGAAAAAAAGATTGTGAAATTCATTGGATTCACTTTATAGAGCTCCAATTTCTCCAATAAGATCATAAACATTGCATGCAGTTGCATTAAAGCAGCATTATGTGAAATGTGTTTATCACAATGTGATTATTAATGGCGTGTTGTGATTAACTTAACAGTCATACTCCTGCCATGTACTGTATAGAATGAGTAAATGATTCTGTTTGGAATAAAAGTCAAGAACTTGAGGCCTGGAGCTGTCTATTTTTGACATTTGCATGATGGGTGTGATGCAAGCCATTGGCATCGAGGAGTGTGATAAACCCGATGGTCGGGGCTTTATGGTATGGGAATTGCTTTATTAAACGCGTCACATTATCAATTTATAGCTGCATGAGAATTGACTTGTCTTATGGATCTTCAAAGGGGGTGACATCAATTCAATGTTAAACACATTATGAATAAATGATCAGGCCAAATAAGGAACAATGAAGAATAAATCAAATGGAAGAAGGATGTGGTTGTCTTGGACAATATTGGCTGCGCGCGTTAAGTTGATTAACATTTGAGAAAAGAATAATCAATGTGATGAGTTGTTACCACATGGGTTTATTTAGGACCGTTTGTTAATTCATTGTCTCATGCGTCGGAGGAGAGAATAAAAACTTGCAAAGCTACTAAATGAGATGGTAAGTAATGCCAGACATTGCAGGGCTGTGTGTAGATGAGTTGGTTCCTGATTTTCAAACTGCTGCTTTGGGGCGTGGATGTTGTATTGTTGAATTGTATTGACAAGGGCTGGCCCACAGCTGACGATTCCACTCTCATGGGAAGGGCCGGTCCACAGCTGGGACCAGAACGGCCACTATGCAGCTAAGACTAATAGGGCCAGTAGGACCAGGTCTTTTGCTGCAGAATTACCAGGAGAAGAAAACAGGAGGGCAACCTAAGTGGTCCTCTTACACTCTTGCTCATAAATATGGAATATTTGTTGTTTTTTCAGTATTTCCATTATTGACCCCCATTTTCAAGATTTCTCCCATTTCATAAAATGTCCACTTTGTGATGTTGAATGGACCCATATTTATCGAGAAAATTGTTGCAAGTCTGTTTGCAGTTCCCATAATGAAATGGTGTTACCAAATTTCTACTCAGTTTTTGACATATGCCTATATTCCATATTTATGAGCAAGAGTGTAAAAGACTTCTTCTATACCTCCAACAAAACTGCACTACTTACCACTAGCCTACAGCTGCAAGTGAGTATGCTGTGAAGATTTTCACAATGTCACAACTTTAACTTTGTGAAATGTAGGATGAAATAGGGGGCATTCCACTGCCTAAAATGAGTCACACACATAATGTTTTACCATGTCTCCCTTGGCTGATATATGTGCATGTTTGCTCCCAATATATCACAGCTTTTGCTGTTGTTTTCTCACTCGGAGCATAACTGTGACCTGCTCCACCAAAATGAGTTCAATATAGGCAATCTGTATTTTCTAGAAATTAGCAAAATGTGTCAAAAGGTCACATTTTGACGATTTTTAGCTGTTGGCACCACGTTTTAGCAAAAGTAATTGGCTTTGATTATTTTAGACCATTTTAACCAAAAACTGATTTTAAATTATCTAAATTGGGCATCCTTCTTGATTTTCCTAGTTCTTTCATTGCAATGGCGGGAAATTCAAATGCCAATTTTTCAAAGTTTGATGTTTCGTATCATCAATGTTTGAGGTGCCATATCTTTGGATTGGACGAAGATATCAAGACAAAGGAAACATCATTTTAAAGTCAAATTCCAGTAGAACAAAGTCCTTTTCACAATTAAATATAATAGCAGGCCGACTTTGAACCCATTTTGGAGCAGGTCACAAATTTACTGTGCTGACATTGCCATATTTTGATCACTGGGCGTGTGACAAAAATCATTGTATGCATGTGATAAAATTACATACACTTCCCATTCTTGCAAAATTGATCTTCTGTGGCTAAAGATGCGCTACATGCTCATTTGACACAATTAATTGCCCATTTGGATGGCACCATGCTTCGCATCCCTCCCATTGTGAGATAAGACAATAGGCCTCCCTCCTGCGACACATTATAAATTGCTTAATCGGCGTGTGATCCAGGCTGTAATTTGAGCCAGGATGATGTACTCTATCAATATTGAATTGCATGAGTTTTGTGTGTCACCCACAAGTTCACAACCCATTGTTTAAGATGACCACTTTCATGCATCCATAGATTTTATGACTTAATTAATTAGATGTCTCAGGTGGTCTTGGGCTCATTCCTTTAACTGGATAAGAATTCAGCGATATTAAATTAGCCAGGCCATCTCAGCTTGTCAAGAATGCTGCCTAGATTTTGTGGGAGTTCTTCTCTTCTAGTCAGAGCAGACTTATTGCTGATTGTCATAACTTCTCTGAGACTGACAGATTCTTTTAATTTCTTCAGACAGCATTCTTTCTGATTTATTAAAGTCTACTGAAAATTTCTGTCTGAATTCATACTGCATCCCTAGTCCATTATGTTCCAATACAGTTGGATGATCAACGATTTAATTCATTCCCAGTGTCTTCTTTGCTTCTCTTCTGAATATATTTTGGCAGTAACTTTTACAACAGAACATATTTATGAAAACAACATGTATATTCACATTAGAAATATGTTTATTCAAAACACAATGCAATAATTCCTTTATTCTTCATTGTCTCCTTATTCTATCAGTGATGTGTCGTCATCATAGCCAATGCCTTTGCTGGAAAAATTGCAAATTATCTCTCCCTCGTCCAAAAAGGTGAATAACCTTATGCCCATAATTTATATCATTACATACCGACGAAATTTAAAAGATTTTCTTTGATAAAACACTCTGACCATGGTTTCTTTGTCTTTTGTGTTGAATATGTTTTAGTTGACACAATTCTTATCTCAAGCAGCTTGACACTAAGACCAAAACATTGCCCTTCAGCACCTTATCTGAGCCGAACTCCTTTTTTCTTTGCAAACTTTGACGTGGCAGGCAGGTCCAGCCTTTGGGCAACGTACACTTGACAAGATGTCTGCCAACTGTTGTCTGCTTCAGACTGCTAAGAAACAGTGAAAGCTGTGTTTTTTGACAGCTTCAGTTACCAAATGCAGTTCAAAGTTGCCTCCTATCATAATTAATTGTGAAAATGACTTATGCTTTAAAATGATGGCTCATGTGTTTTGATAATATGGGCAGGTATCTGTTGCATCAGAGAGCCCTAATTATAAGATGCGTGATTGGTCATTGCTCTATGATGCTATTTGTGTGTGCCGAATCTCCAAAGGACAAACCAAAAAAAATCTAAAATGTTGCCAGGAAACTACGGAAAAGATAAAAAGAACAGAAAGAAACATCTGCATGCCTTAAAAAGAACTGAACTTGGAGCATTTGTGGTTGAGGATGAGTGCAATAACATCATTTCAATATCGTTTCAATTGGGTGAAAAATGGCAGTTTGAAACAATGTGATTCTGCACCCATTGGCACCTGCAGCAAATAAATCAATACGTCAAGTGTCAAGAAAATGAATTAAAACCTCTTTCTTATGTCATTTTAACTTTTCTGATTAATTTTTAGCCAGGCTTGTGTCGCACTGTTGGGGGCCGCTTATTTTTGGAGGCTGGTCATGTTTGCGCACCCGGACAAAATTGTCTGCAGGAAGGTCACTCTATGTGGGGTAGACCCCTGAGACATCAAGTTGAAATTGCTGAAAAGAACTGGGAAGATGTATATGGTGGGCAAAGATAATTGATGTAGGTGGACTGCCTAGAACTGTCCATGATCCATCTCTGGGACTGGGGTAGCAGTCAGTAGCTGGCTACTAGCTGGCCAGTTATAGATGCGTCTCTCTTAAACTCCAACTAGGATGCATAACTTGCATCTCCTCACACTGAGGTATTCCAGCAGACAGTTTGCGAGATGGTAGACTGGCTGGGGAGGAGAGTGGAAAAAGAAAGAAGATCTTGGAGCCACAGGGATAAATTTGTCTTTCTGCTAAAGATTTAATCTAGAGACAAAGGTTTTCTTTTGATTGTGTTTAGAGTTTGCAGTATAAAAACCTTTTGGATATAAGTGCATACTTCAGACTTCAGAGTACAGCCATGCCATCCCATGCATTCAAAGGTAAAAAAAGCAATCTGGTTTGTCCCTCTGGAATGTTAATGAGCACTCTGTATTTTTTATCTGTTTTCCTAAGAAGCGTATACATGTACAACAATTACTGGGTTATCACACAATACTACACAATACTATTGCTACATCAAACAGAAAGAGGAATCAAATGTGTGATGAGAAGATTGTGTATGTATGAAGGCTATTATTTTTCTGTGAGAAGTTGTGTTGAGCTTTAGAAGAAACCTGTCACTGTTTCACTGAATATATGACAGGCTTATTGAAACTGTCTGTTATGTGCATTTCAAGGAGATTATTTGCAGCTCAGGTTTAGCAAGAGAAACCATTGAAATATCCATCACACGGGCTTCATTTAAGTAAACATGTTTCACAAATTGTGGCTCGACTGAACACTGGTTCCTTTATTTAATTTCCCTGCTGGGAAATAGATAAGAAAAATGAGAACATACACAATATTATAGTTTGAGAAAATGTGAGACTGGTTACCTTTTATAATATAGATTTAATATACACTTGACTGCTCAAGTCACAATGATATGGCAAGTTTTACTCTCCCAGAGATAACATCTTGCAACACACTGCCACTGTTGTACAGTACAACCCAAAACAAAGTAAGGAAATTTTCTGTCAGAAGTCCTCTGTTTATCTATTTTGCCCTCCTTCCTCCTCTCCATCCCAAATCTCCTTAAAATTACCTTCGACTCCTTACAACAACTTTAGCCCATACTTAGAACTCTATATAGACAGCTATCAATGTAATTGCAATTACAGTAGCCTACAACTATCTTAAAATGGCTCAACATAGTGATCCATAGTGATGCAGTGCGGTCTGGATAAAGAGTGATCTGTAGTGATCTAAGATGATATAACTCTATCTATAGTGATATACTAATCCACTTTTAGTGAAAATCAATCATGTCAATATTAAGGATTATAAGTCAAAGAACAGAAGAAATCTATCTAACAATTGAACATATTGATTAAGAAAACATATCCAGAAGTTATTTGGTACAGAAAAGTAAATTTAATCATATTAATTTGATTAATAGATACAGATCGCATCAGATCACTCCAGATCGATCACTCCATATCAACCAAAATCGCCATGGATCACTACAGATCGATAGATAAGTGTAGATCCAAACTGAAGAGCCATTTTATGATGGTTTTACTGTAGCAAAGGGGCACAATATCAAATTAATCAAACATAATGGGGGTGATGGAGTTTATATTGGTGTTGTTTAAATGTACTTTTAATGTAATTTTAAAAGGTAGTTTCAAGTAGGTAAAGCTAGGAAGTCATTCAGAGGTAGCCAAAAGGTGAAACGGTAAAGTGGTGGCTGATTCTTCCTTCCTACTGGGGTAGTCATACTCTATTTTGGTTTGTACGATACTACATTGCACTACTTACCTCTTTCTGTCAACAGAATAATATTCATAAGTTCTTTCTAACTTACTGCACTACTACAACTACTCCTACCACTGGTAGAAATCAGGCAAAGCGTACATATTTGATTTTTCCAACAGTATATTTGAATAATTATTAGCCAAAGACCGGAACTTCAGAAGATCTATTCAGTTTTCATGTTTAATTTCTTTGGCCCAACAATGTTAAGCACAGTAGCATAGTTTCAACAAAATGATGCAACCAAAAAATATCCGTTTTGTGAGCTCCCGCTGTCATGGGATTAGAGCTGACTTTATTAAACTTTTGTAATTGACTGGCTGATATGGTCCTTAACCAAATTATAAACAAAAGGTGTTGTTGTGGTTTCTGACAAGTGGAGCGTGAATGCCATTTACAAACAATTTTTGTGAAGGGCCATATTTGCCAGACAATTACATAAGTTGAATAAAGTCAGCACTAATCCCATGACAGCTTGACCTCAAAACATGGTTAAAATTTTTACCTGCCGATATTAGACAAGAAGCATGCTACATTTTTTCCTTCATTGAATTGTTCTTGGAGCTATAATAACTGATTTAGCCTGCACAAGACATGGCACAGGATTTCTCATTAATACTTCAGACATGGCATAGTCAAATGTACATTGGCATGTCAAAACTTCTAATGGTGTTACACCTGTGTGACATTTCTGGATTGTACTCTCCTGGATTGTACTCTCCTGGGAGACGGGCATTTCAAAGAACATTCACCTTCTGAATCTTTGGTCACTGGCAAGACTGTTTAAACAATATTTTTCTCTCTTAATAACTACCAATCCTAAGCACGACAGGACCGAAAAGCAGATAAGCCAAATATTGAAAGTAGCCATATACAGGCCTGCGGCTGGTCAGATTGAGGCATGCTCCTGAAACTACACTTACAGGCCTACTACCACTGTACCCCTTGAGTACTTACAGGTGTAACACCAATAATGCCTTTATAAATTTTATAAATCCATTATTTTGCTATCTGTTTGTTGCTTCTTTAGACGTTTCCCTTCTCTATTGTCTTTGTGGAAAACCACATAAAATCAGCATTTGGCAATGTATAGGGAACAGGTTTTTTCAGTTGGTCTTTGATGACTCCAGCAAGAAACAATCTTGAAAGGAAATTCAGAGGTGAAGAGTTTTTTCCAAGACAGCCTTGCAAACCTTGTTATCTGCTTGGCTGATTTCAATAATCGTTTATTTGTTTTATGGATATCAATCGTGGCATTGATCAGCAGGCCTTGTTCAAGCCGCTGTCAATTGAAATGCCCCAGTGTTATGTCATGTGTCAGTTTTGTCAATTTGGGTGGCAACTGCACTGGCAAGTGTCATGGTTTTGTACTGGCAAACACTGAGGGGCCGAATGCACAGTGTCTTAATAGGCCTTGTGCCATCTCAGCCCTGCATTCAATTACTTCAAGGGTGTTATCACGCGTCTTTATCGTCACAATCACGCCGCCTCATCACTTTTGTCATGCTCAGGCATTATACATGACAATGCATTCTCTTATCCTGTTTGCTGAGAGGAACTAGATTGTTTTGAAGTGTCAAGGACAAACAGTGCCTCAGGCATATAGCCTACATGTATGAGGCCCTCTATTACAGCAAAACCAGGGAACCACTTTCTTACCAAGATGAAGATGTGTGCCACAGTTTACAATGGATTGTCAATTTGATGTCGTATTAATACCTGTTCAATGGGTTTTAGGTGATATCACAAAATGAAGAATTTTCACAAAAATAAAGAGATTGCAAAAATCAGCAAAGTGACAATATACAATTAGCAATGCTGTGCTTACATGTGATCTGGACAACTATTTAGCACTTAGAGATGTCATAAACAATGAAGATATCACCATGTGCACTGTACACTGTAAAATTTGAAATTTTGAGTCAGCTTAAGTGATTGGGTGAGATGGTTGCCCAATTCCTATGAGCTGACACAGCTTGTTATTTTAAGTTATAATAATCGGTCCGTTGTCATTACTTAAAACAACAAGCTTTGTTTCAGCTCAAATGAGTTTTGCAGTGACAACAATGTTTCTTACTTCGAATGATGTAGGCCTAATTCAAAATAGAATGGCTGACAAGGTTATTTTAATACAAGATAGTATATTTATATAGTAGATGTGCCGTTCAGCAAAATAAAAAACAACACTGCAACCATGCTGTTTTAATATAAGGCTGGAATTATAGATCCATGGTGTAACCGATAGCTAACCGATAATCCTTAGATGAATGCATGTTATAAACAATTTAACATAGAAACAACTAATTGGGTAACAAGTTGTCCTATAAATACCCACGTGGCTAACAGGTTTGCCAGCCCATAAACTATTAATGGCTAACAAGCTGTGCAATGAAAGGAAAGGTCATTTGACCGCCTGAAATGTACCCATGTTCCTGTGGTAATTGATTTATGATTTTATTACATCTTGCCTTTTTGTAGAATTGTTGTTGCTGCTATAGTCACTTCAGCCTCTCTTTTGTGTGCATTCATGAGCTGTAGTATGCATCACTCAAGATGACGTCACACACTTGGCCATTCTGGGTCCCCTATTCTGGGCCATTCTTCTTGCAGGCAGGGATACCCTTCGGTAGGGTTGTCAACTTTATATTGAAGACCTCCTTATTTATGCGTCCTGCTGGAGTGACCATCGATGCTACAAGACTCTCGGAGACTGGTAGCCACTGCCTGCCACAGGTTATTGTCTATTATGCAGGTCAAATGGGAGATTTAGGGGGTCATTTGTTGACAGTTATGATCACCAAGCTGCCCTGACCATGCCCAATATCCACCACAATCCTAGCAGCCTGCTCACTGACTTGTGGCTCACTCTTCTATAGGTGAATAGCTTCCTCGGGGAATATTAAGAAACCTTCCTGATTTATTTTTGCAATTCTGGCCCCTAGAGTGACTGGCAGAAATGAAGAGCCCAGCTCACACTTGTTGTGCACTCCACATGTATAATTTAAGGCAAAAAAGGATTTTCATGTTTATGGATTCAAACTTCAGGAACAGTTGCTTTTCAGTCAGTGGCGGCTCCAGGGGGGGGCGAGGGGGGGCTGAAGCCCCTCCAAAAATGTCTGAAGCCCCCCCTTAGCCCCCCCAACTTTTGACCAAAATATGTTCTGATACATACAGAAAAAGGTCTCAATATATATATATATACATCATGAAATAAGCCATGATGACGTTCCGATATTTCCCACCAATGGTCGCGAATCAAGCGACTACTTTAAAGTTAGAATTTAGAACATTTTCCAAAAATAATTTCTAGTGAGATTTAGAGATTTTCAGTCAATGACATGCCCAACTATGCGGTTCAGTGTAATATCTTAAAATATATTATTCAGAATAGGCCTACATCAGCTCTAAATTCAAGTAAAAACTCAATTCATAAAAAAAAACTCTGCCAACTCAGCATCTAACTATGGTGTCGAGCCTGAATTTCTTGCTCTTGGACTCTACTTATAGTGCTGGATCATTGGCATATAACGCAGAGCTGCTTATAGATATTGCTTCCTGCCAATTAATAAGATTATTTAACCAATTGAAAGAGAAAGGCCAAGAGATCACAAATTTTCGTTAGCTGGTTGTCATGCTTGAACCCCAAAAAGATGCATTTGTTGCTATCTGCAAACTTCTTTGCAGCACTCTGAATTTGCATAAATCCCACTTAAATTGCTATGAGGGATGTTTCTGCGTTAAGAAAATGTTAACAATGTATTTCAGTGGTTTTAAATCGCAAACCATCTTGCGCTTATTTCAATCATGCAGTATAAAGACTATTAAAGAGTGCCACGAATGGCACGTCTCATCATGGATGAGGTCATTGATGTTGTAACAGCGAAACAGTTACAAAGTTCTGACATAGTCAAAACTGTCACACAAAAACCTAATTAATATGAATGATGATATTCATGAATGATGCAACACTTTGAGGCTATCTTACAATGTGGTCTTTGGAGAATTGATGTCATGAAATTACATCTTAATTCAAGTTTTTAAAATGTTTTTTTAATTTATGTTAGAGTGCTTGTTAGGTTTAGCCTGAGGTTGACATTGAAATGTATGAAAAAATGCTGGGAAATCATATGTCATTGCCTTAAAACAGGGAAATCTATTATCTACATTTCTAAAAGAGCTTTGAAATATTCAGAATAGATTTTCATGAGAGAATTTTTGGAAATTCCATTTTAATTCGTAGTATTGAGAAGCTCATGATTTTCAATTAATTGTCTTTTGGCTGCATGCTTTGAAAAAATGTACCATGTGATATATTTAATATGATTATCTATGTTGTGGCTATAATCTAACATTTTGCTTCTTTTACTGATCCAAAAAATATCTGTGTGCCTCTTGAAAACCTTTTGCCAATGATTTTTTGGGATGAGGCGAAATGACGGGTGCTCGCGATCTCAGGGTCTGCTATAACCGTAATTAATCCAACTTTCATAAAATTTGTAAATATCGTAAATGTTTTTCTTTTTCCTGTTTCTACGTGTGTATTTTATTCTTCATAATATGACTCATCTGGTGATGAGCCCTTGCGTTTGTCACTTGTATGTGTTATTTCGTGCACGGTTGATCGTGTACATTGCACATGCTATTGCTACCAGGCTTGTTTATGAAATTATTGGCCTGTATATTCGTCTATAGGCCTTGTGTGCCCAAAATGCGGCTGTGTATGCTTGTGTGGTTGTGGATATGGAATACAGAGCTTCTGGTAGACAAAATATTTCGAAATCCTTCTGGTAAACCTCTTGCATGGTGCTCCTGCCTGCACAACCTGTTATTTTTTCCCATGTAAATCATTGTTCACAGTAACTTAGAAGTCCTAGAACATAGGTTATGGTCTGCTGATACTTGAGCAGGGTCCTTCATGCATTGTTGCATCCCTAAAAAAATGATTTAATTAACAAATTTATTGACTAGAATAAAATCCATATAAGAAAATGAAGGTTGTCGAAAAGTGTAAACCTAACTCTATTTACTCGTCCATTAGTTTTAAGAGCTTACAAATAAACCTCCCATGAAACCTAAACCTGGCAATTAGGTACAGCACGAAAAAATCTTTTGTTTGGAAGCCTTTGAGAGAGCCACAGATGGTCTTTTTTTGGCCACATGTGAAATTTTCCACATTACTATTTATAAAGTATGAAAAACTAAATGTTCTCTATAAACATGTTGAGCAACAGAGATTGTCAAAAGAGACAAAATAAATGTCACCACTTGAGAAAGTTCAATCCTTCCAAAAATGTCCAGATTTCACAATGACGACATTGTGCAGGAGAACTCCCGAGGTTCTGTTGTGAATTTGTCGTTTTTCTTTGAAAGTTATATTTGCGTTTCCAAGACATGCATATCCAGGTCCTGCTAAGCCACCTTGCTCATAATACAGCTTATACGGCCGATAAAATAGGCATAAAAATGCTTTACGGCCAGTTTGTGTGGCAACTTCGGCTGTTGTCACTAGGTAATTGGGGGAGATGTCTGTCAGCCTGTGAATTGAACACATGCGCGTGAATTACCTTGTCCCATATACATCAGCAGTCAGGGTTTTCCCAAATTGCTCTTGCAGTAGGATGGCTCTTGCATTTTTGGTGCTTGGGGAGCCCACCTGGTGCAAGTGGTAGCTGCTAGCCTATATTGCTCCAGGGCTATGAATAGCTGAGGTCACATGTCACTGCACTGCCCTCTACCGGTTGTTCTTGTGGTGCTGTTTTTTGCACATTAGCATGTAGAACTGAGGGCCACTGACCAAATATGTATTTACTGCATGCCATGGGCCTGGGATAGGCTGGACGTCATCGTAATGAGGACATATGGTGGAGATAAGCTGGCAGCCAGCGATAATGGCCAAGTCAATGAGCGAGGCAGTCCAGGGTCTGCTAGGAGGTCATAACATTCTTTAATATTGAACATCACTCCTTATGCATGTTGACCTACGATTAATTTGGCCTTACTGTTCTCCAGGGACCTGTCTGGAATGATCCACAACATTGCATCTATGAATTTCTCTGTGGATGATACCAAACTGTCACACCACATGCACAGTCTCTCCTGTGCCTCCCCCCTTTGCCTCTACCCTGTGCTTCTCCCTTGTGTTCCCCCTTGTGCCTTCCCTGTCCTCTCCCTTGTGCATCCCTGCGGTTTGGTGTCTACTCCTGTTGGTTCTTTCATGTGCCCCACTTGCTATGACAGGGATGCATTGGCCTGTGTATGTGCTCCTGTTGAGCTCCCTGTTCTCCTGATATATATATGCATACATGTATTATATGTGATGTTTGACCATTTATAATGTAATTGCATACTATAATACTTCTGCTAATCTGTCTGATCTGCTGACCTTTCAGTATTGTTCTGTGTTCCTGTTTCACTAACTGTTTGCTCTTTCTGGTCTCCTTAATACTGTTATTGTTTTCAGATTGTCCTCTTGTTGAGTTCCTGTCGACCTTTTTTAGTTCTTTTAAGTCTGCCAGTATGCCCCTGATTTCCTCTTATGACCTCGATGTACTCGCGGACTGCATTTCATGTGCTTTACGTTTTCAGTCTGGTGTCATTGATCTCCTAGTGTGCCCCTGTTGACCTTATATTGTGCTCTTGATGTGAACTTCACGTCCTCTGGGTTCTCATTGCCTGTGCTCCAGATGTGATGTGACTCTGACATGTGAGCCCTAAACTACGCAGGCTGTGGAAGGTACACAAGAGAGCTAGAGATAAAGAAGGAAAAAATACACCCTTCACCAACAAATGGAATCAAAGCTCTACCATGCTGCCTGGGACACGACAACAAGTCACTTACTGCACGGAGTTACTGCAAGACAATGCCATTTACTTCCATGACAACAAAAGCCAGAATGCTCGTTCCATTTGTCAGACTGAGACAGGGAAACACACACATGACATACATGACAGCCCCTCTTCTTTTTGTTGATAAGAGCAACTGCATGTATTCTTCTACTCTCATAATGTTTGTACTATATTCTTCAGATGATTGGCTATATATCACTGTGTTTTGTATATGTTCCATATAACATGAAGATAATTGCACACAAGTGAGGGAAAGAGAGGAGGAGAAGGAGGAGAATGAGTAGGAGGACAAGGAGGAGGCAAGGAGGAGGGCAAAGAGGAGGAGGAGGAGGAGGAGGAGGAGGAGGAGGAGGAGGAGGAGGAGGAGGAGAGTGATGATGAGGATGATGATGAGGAGGATGAGGATGAGGAGAATGAGGATAATGATGATGAAGAGGAGGAGGTCAATGAGGATGATCAGGACAAGGAGGACAAGGAGAAGGATGATGAGGATGAAGAGGAGGACGATGAGGACAAGGAACATGAGGATAAGGAAGATGAAGACAAGTAGGAAGATGATGAGGAGGACAATAAGAAGGAGAAGGAAAATGAGGAGTATGAGGATGAGGAAGACGATGAAGATGAGCATTCATGAGGAGAATGAGGTTAAGGATGAGAAGGAGAATGAAGAGGAGAGAAAATGAGGAGGATGAGTAGGGGAGAGTCCCCTCGATCGGAACACTTAACTTCAGAGGCTCAGTGTGCAAAGAGTATTTGTGATATGAAGTTCAAAACTGGCCAGAAAGATGAGGATTGAGTTGAAATATATTGTGCCACCGTGTTTTGGACAAAGCTTGATCCATATTTACACAAGACCATTTTTTAAAAATGCTTCAAATTCTCACATCATGAACTTGGTGCCCTCGATTGGAACAGTGAGTTGCCTCGATCGGACCACTTCAGAAAGTCATTTTTTTAATAGCCCGAGCTATTCACATCATTTTGTAAAACAGAAACAACAGTCCCTGATCGTTTTATTAAATTTGGGCAAATATAAAATTTAAATTTTGATGTATTTCACATTTCAAGGTTGTTCCTGAAAAGGCCAATAGAGGGCATGTCAGCATGGGAGATAAATTCACATAATTGATTTTACGTATTCCTGGACCATGATTTCTTAATTTCAGGGATTTATGCTTCATAAAAATCTCAAATTATCATACTGACAGGCTGTCTTATCAATAAAAATATATCAATGAGGTGGTCCAATCGAAGACACACCACTGGTCCAATCGAGGGAATAATTGTCATTTTCTAAATTTAAGCCAGTGCCCTGAATTTTATAGACGGAGGAAGTTTTCTTCTTCGTTTTGGCAGACTATTAGTTGGAGGTCACTGAAACAGATTCTGAAGAATTTCCCAGCAGTATGTGGATTCTGATTGTGCATCACAATGTTAGATCAAACTCTATCATTTTTTACCTATTATGTTAACTTCAAATGTCATGATTTTCCCAGTCAAACATTCATGACCATTTCAAAGTGATTGAAAATGAATCACTCCAGATAGCCCACCTGTTCATAAGTTTAATAATTATATCATAATTAAAGTGTTCCGATCGAGGCACCGGTCCGATCGAGGGAACTCTCCCCTACCAGGATGATTGAGAGAATAAGAAAAAGGTCGGAATTGAGTTATGAGGATAGTGAAGATATTGAAAAAGGAGGAAATGATACTTAAAATGAGAAGAAGAGGAGGAGATGTTGGTGGAAGAGGAGAAAAAACAGCGTTTGCGTCTCCTTGTACTATAAAGGCAATTCAAAAAGTAAACATAACAGCCGGGGGGGGGATGGGGGACTATCAAGTCTGCTTGGAAGCCCATTACTTTGAAGGAAATTGGGGAAAATTCTGGCTTTGGATTGCCAAAGAACCATTTTGGAGTGCGGAAATGAGCTGACCAGGATCTTAAATGCGAATGTCATAATTTTAAATCAATCGTTCGTTCACGCTGGCTTTTTCCTTTCCTTCTCGTGAGACTAGGCATGAAAGGCAACCTTCCATTAATTCGAAAAATGATGGTGAAATTCATTGGATTCACTTTATAGAGCTCCAATTTCTCCAATAAGATCATAAACATTGCATGCAGTTGCATTAAAGCAGAATTATGTGAAATGTGTTTATCATGATGTGATTTTTAATGGCGTGTTGTGATTAACTTAACAGTCATACTCCTGCAATGTATTTAGTAGAATGAGTAAATGATTCTTTTTGGAATAAAAGTCAAGAACTCGATGCCTGGAGTTGTCTATTATTGCCATTTGCATGATACGTGTGACGCACGCCATTGGCGTCGAGGAGTGTGATAAACCCGATGGTCGGGGCTTTATGGTATGGGAATTGCTTTATTAAATGCGTCACATTATCAATTCATAGCTGCATGAGAATTGACTTGTCTTGTGGATCTTCAAAGGGGGTGACATCAATTCAATGTTAAACACATTATGAATAAATGATCAAGTCAAATAAGGAATGATGAAGAATAAATCAAATGGAAGAAGGATGTGGTTGTCTTGGACAATATTGGCTGCGCGTGTTAAGTTGATTAACATTTGAGAATAGAATAATCAATGTGATGAGTTGTTACCACATGGGTTTGTTTAAGACCTTTTGTTAATTCATTGTCTCATGTGTCGGAGGAGTGAATAAAAACTTGTAAAGCTGCTAAATGAGATGGTAAGTAATGCCAGACATTGCAGGGCTGTGTATAGATGAGTTGGTTCCTGCTTTTCAAACTGCTGCTTTGGGGCGTGAATGCTGTATTGTTGAATTGTAATGACGCAGCTGATAATTCCACCCTCAAGGGAAGGTCCGGTCCACAGCTTGGACCAGAACAGCCACTATGCAGGACCAATAGGGCCAGTAGGACCAGGTCTTTTGCTGCAGAATTACCAGGAGAAGAAAACAGGAGGGCAACCTGAGTGGTCCTCTTAAAAGACATCTTCTATACATGCAACAAAACTGCACTGCTTACCACTAGCCTACTGCTGCAAGTGAGTATGCTATGAAGATTATCACATTGTAGGATTTTGTCAGGAGGTCAGAAATATTTTACCAAAACTGGCTACTCTGCTGTTGCTTCACCTACAACTGCAACTACATTGAAATACATGCAATATAATGTTTACAAAAACATTGAGGACCAATATTATATATATGCCTGATTCACCTGCTGCCTCCCCCTACCTTTACTGCTGATCTGAAAGCCATTTTTTTGTTCTCATTTCAGGGTTTGTTAATGAAGCTCTATACATACTTTGTCAGTTTGCAAATTAAAGGAATAAAGTTGCATTTACGTTGTTGCTATTGGCAACAAATTAATCGTGAGTTGATGTCACATGGGTGGCTGTATATTTTGACATGCCCTATAATGACTAAATATACTAAACCATAGATATCCTAAATTTTGTGTCAACATTGTACATGAAATTGCATGCACACTAATCACTTTGTTTCAAAAGTTCCCCTCTTCTTAGTTGGGTAATGTGAACTTTCTGTCTGGCCAACTTTAACTTTGTGAAATGTTGGATGAAATAGAGGGCATTCCACTGCCTGAAATGGATCACATAGATAATGTTTTGCCATGTCTCCCTTGGCTCATATATGTGCATGCTTGCTCCCAATATCTCACAACTTCTGCTGTTGTTTTCACACTCCAAGCATAACTGTCCTCACATTGCCATACAAGGTGTGTTCAGGAAGTTCCGACCAATTTTTGTAGCAGACCTTTCTCTTTGATGAACTAGAATGAAATTTTCACAGTACAAAATTCAGTTGTATAGGCATTGAGTCTGAAAATATTACATCCATGGCCAATATTTAACTTACTTTTCTGTTGCCATGGAAACGACACCTTGGGGTAGGCAGCGCAGCTAAACTTTTCATACACAACTCAACTTTAGCTGTGTAAATCGCCATAAAATGTTTGCATATATACACAATTAATTGTGAACGTAGATGTTCTACAACAGCTTAACAATTTTTCAAAGTACTCTCTGTGGCATGAAAAACATTTTTACATCCTTTCAATCCACTTGGTGAACAATTTTCAAAGTCCTAACTTAGAAAAGCCCTGAAATGGCATGTCACATGTCCTGATTTGTTGCATATCATTTACATCTCAGCTCATCTTTTAGGTTAGGGAATAAACAAAATTCAGATGTTGCTAAATCATCATCGAGGTATCTTGAAACGCTGCCCTGATGAGATCCTGGGTTTGTGTACCATTCTTGCCTGTGAGAACACACAATTTGATTGAAGATCTCCAAATGCGTTTCGGATCCTTATAAAATGCTCCTCCAAAATCATCCTTTACTGTGCATAAATCAGGTTTAAATGGCTAAACAATGGATTGGCACAGCATTGTGACGTCATAAAGTTGCAATCACAATTGTCAGAAGGCCCTGCACAGGTCTGCAGTCCTTTTCAACATTATTTTGCCCCAGATGTCAAGGAAAACACAATGCCAAGTCACTAGAAAAATGAGCTGCGCTGGGTTCCCCATCTTTCTGTTTCCATGGCAACAAAATAACAACTTGAATATATTGTGTCTCAAAGGTGCTTGGCCATTTCTTTCTTCGATACCTAGAAGATGTATTCCTGAAAATTTGAAGACTCTAGCTTAAATATAAGCATCTCTCAGAAAAATTGGTCAGAACTTTCTGATCGCCCCTCGTATTTTGATCACTGGGGGTGTCACAAAGACATTGTATGTATGTGATAAAATTACATGCACTTCCCATTGTTGCAAAAGTGATCTTCTGTGGCTGAGAAGGCACTACATGCTCATTTGACACAATTAATTGCCCATTGTGATGGCACCATGCTTCGCATCCCTCCCATTGTGAGATAAGACAATACGCCTCCCTCCTGTGACACGTTATAAATTGCTTAATTGGTGCGTGATCCGGGCTGTAATTTGAGCCAGGATAATTTACTCTATCAATATTGAATTGCAAGAGTTTTGTATGTCATCCACCAGTCCACAACCCATTGTTTAAGATGACCACTTTCATGCAACATAGATTTTATGACTTAATTAATTAAATGTCTCTGATGGTCTTGGACTCATTCCTTTAATTGGATAAGAATTCAGTGATATTAAATTAACCAGGCCAACTCAGCCTGTCAAGATTGCTGCCTAGATTTTGTGGGAGTTCTCTTCTTGTCAGAGCAGACTTACTGCTGATTGTCATAACTTCTTGGAGACTGACAGATTCTTTTAATTTCTTCAGACAGCATTCTTTCTGATTTATTAAAGTCTAATGGAAATTTCTGTCTGAATTCATATTGCATTGCATCCCTAGTCCATTATGTTCCAATTCGGTTGGATGATCAACGATTTAATTCGTTCCCAGCGTCTTCTTTGATTTTTTTCTGAATATATTTTTGGCTGCAACTCTTACAATAGAACATATTTATGAAAACAATATGTATATTCACATAAGAAATTTTTTTCTTCAAAACACAATGCAATAATTCCTTCATTCTTCATTGTCTCCTTATTCTATCAGTGATGCGTCGTCATCATAGCCAATGCTAAAGCCCTTGCTGGACAAATTGCAAATTACCTCTCGCTCGTCCCGAAAGGTGAACAACCTTACTCCCATAATTTATATCTTTAATACTGACGAAATTCAAAAGAATTTGCTTTAAAATCACTCTGACCATGGTGTCTTTGTCTTTTGTGTTGAATATGTTTTAGTTGACACAATTCTTATCTCAAGCAGCTTGATACTAAGACCAAAACATTGCCCTGAAGCACCTTATCTGAGCTGAACTTCGTTTTTCTTTGCATACTTTGACGTGGCAGGCAGGTCCAGGCTTTGGGCAACATACACCTGACAACATGTCTGCCAACTGTTGTCTACTGCAGACTGCTTTAGCAACAGCTGAAGCTGTGTTTTTGACAGCTTCAGTTCTACATTTCAGTTTCTGTGAAGCAGACCTGTTCCACCAAATGGAGTTCAAAGTTGCCTCCTATCATATTTAATTTTGAAAATGAATTATGCTTTAAAATGATCGCTCATATGTTTTGATAATATGGGCAGATATCTGTTGTGTGTGCAGAATCTCCAAAGTACAAAACGAAAAAACTTGCATGTTGCCAGGAAACTACAGAAAGAAACATCTGCATGCCTTAAAAAGACATGTGAACTGAACTTGGAGCATTTGTGGTTGAGGATGAGTGCAATAACATAATTTCAATATCATTACAATTGGGTGAAGGATGGCAGTTTGAAACAATGTGATTCTGCACCCATCGGCACCTGCGGCAGATAAATCGATGCCTCGAATCTCAAGAAAATGAATTTAGATATCTTTTTTATGCCATTTTAACTTTTCTGATTAATTTTAAGCCAGGCCTGTGTTGCACTGTTGGGGGCTGCTTATTTTCGGAGGCTGGTCATGTTTGCACACCCTAGGCTAAATCGCTTGCATGAAGGTCATTCTATGTGGGGTAGACCCGCGAGACCTCAAGTTGAAATTGCTGAAAAGAACTGGGAAGATGTATATGGTGGGCAAAGATAATTGATGTAGGTGGACTGCCAAGAACTGCCCATGATCCATCTCTGGGAATGGGAAGCAGTCAGTGGCTGCCTACTAGCAGGCCAGTAATTGATGCGTCTCTCTTAAACTCCAACTAGGATGCATAACTTGCATCTCCTCACACTGAGGTATTCCAGCAGACAGTTTGGAAAAATGCAGACTGGCTGGGGAGGGGAGTGGAAAAGGAAACAAGATCTTGGAGCCACAGGGATTTGTCTTTCTTCTAAAGAGCCCTAGATTTAATCTAGAGACGAAAGTTTTCTTTTGATTGTGTTTAGAGTTTGCAGTATAAAAACATTTTGCATATAAATATGTGCATACTTCAGAGTACAGCCATGCCATCCCTTGCATTCAAAGTTTAAGAAAGTAATTTGGTTTGTCCCTCTGGAATGTTAATGAGCACTCTGTGTTTTTATATGTTTTTCTAAGAAGTGTATATACAATAATTGCTGGGCTATTACAATACACAATACTATTGCGACATCAAACAGCAGAAAGAGGAATCAAATGTGTGATGAGAAGATTGTGTATGTATGAAGGCTGTTATTTTTCTGCGGGTGCTGAGTTAAGCCTCAGAAGAAAAAATCTGTCACTGTTTCATTGAATACATGACAGGCTTATTGAAACTGTCTGTTATGCACATTTCAAGGAGATTATTTGCAGCTCAGGTTGAGCAACCATTGAAATATCCATCACACGGGCTTCATTTAAGTAAACATGTTTCACAAATTGTGGCTCAACTGAACACCAATTCCTTTATTTTAATTTCCATGCTGAATAATAGATAAGAAACATGAGAACATACACAATATTGTAGCTTGAGAAAATGGGAGACTGGTTACCTTCTATATATATATATAGATTTAATATACATTTGTCTCCTCAAGCCACAATGACATGGCAAGTTTTACTCTTCCAGAGATAACATCTTGTAACCCACTGCCGCTGTTGTACATTGCACTACTTACCTCTTTCTGTCAACAAAATAATATTCATAAGTTCTTTTCTAACTACATGCGCTACTACTAACTACTACTACACCTTCCACTGGTACAAATCAGGCAAAGTGTACATGTATATATTTGATTTTTCAAACAGCATATTTTAATAATTATTAGCCAAAGACCGGAACATCAGAAGATCTATTAAATTTTCATGTTTAATTCCATTGAAAATGTACCAAATTGGCCGAGTCCAACAATGGTAAGCACATGGTGCAGTAAAATGTACATTGGCATGTCAAAACTTCTAATGGTGTTACACCTTTATGACATTTCTGGATTGTACTCTCCTGGGAGACAGGCCTTTTCAAGGAACATCGATCTTCTGAATATTTGGTCGCTGGTAAGTCAGTATAAACAATATTTTACTCTCTTTATAACTACTAATCCTAAGCACGACAGGATCAGACAGCAGATAAGCCAAATATTGAAAGTAGACATACAGACCTGTGGTATATGCTCCTGAAACTACACCTATAGGCCTATTCCTCTATACTACTGCTAAGTACCCCTGAGTATACTATTACTGCTGTTGTAATTACTTTAAATCTTATCACATTTCCTTACAACCAATAATTCTACAAGCCTCATCAATAATACTTTATGAATTTTATAAATTTATTATTTTGCTATTTGTTTGTTGCTTCTTTAGACGTTTCCCTTCTCTACTGTCTTTGTGGAAAACAACATAAAATCGGCATTTGACGATGTGTGGAAAACCTGTTTTGTCAGTTGGTCTTTGATGACTCCAGCAAGGAACAATCTTGAAAGGAAATTCGGAGGTGAGGAGGTTTTTCCGAGACAGCCTTGCAAACCTGGTTATCTGCTTGGCTGATTTCAATAATCGTTTAGTTGTTTTATGGATATCAATCGTGGCATTGATCAGCAGGCCTTGTTCAAGCCGCTGTCACTTGAAATGCCCCAGTGTTATGTCATGTGTCAGTTTTGTCAATTTGGGTGGCAACTGCACTGGCAAGTGTCATGGTTTTGTGGTGGCAAACACTGAGGGGCCGAATACACAGTGTCTTAATAGGCCTTGTGCCATCTCAGCCCTGCATTCAATTACTTCAAGGGTGTTATCACGCGTCTTTATCGTCACAATCACGCCGCCTCATCACTCTGTCAGGCTCAGGCATTATACATGACAATGCATTCTCTTATCCTGTTGGCTGGGAGGAACTAGATTGTTTTGAAGTGTCAAGGACAAACAGTGCCTCAGGCAGATAGCCTACATGTATGAGGCTCTCTATTAGAGCAAAACCAGGGAACCACTTTCTTACCAAGATGAAGATGTGTGCCACAGTTTACACAAGATTAATACCTGTTCAATGGGTTTTAGGTGATATCACAAAATGAAGAATTTGCACAAAAATAAAGAGATTGCACAAATCAGCAAAGTGACGATATACAAATAGCAGTGCTGAGCTTACATGTGATGTGGACAACTATTTAGCGCTTAGGGATGTCATAAACAATTAAGATGTCACCATCAGGGCTGTTAATCAGTACTTTTCGAAGTACTTAAGTCCAGTACAGTACTTTTCAAATGTTCCCAGTACCCAGTACAGTACCCAGTACTTTTTTAATCATTGTACTTAATTCCAGTATCCAGTACTTTTGAAAGTACTTAAGTCCAGTACCCAGTTCTTTTTGATTTCTCACACATTGAATCACAAATGTCGAAACAAAATTGCAATCTATTTCAAAATATAGTGAAAAAATAACACCATCATCTGACCATACACTTTATCAATATCGTGTACCAGCAATTATACTCATCCTGTATAAAAAATCTTGCCAGATAAATTATAGATTAAATAAACCGACAAAAACTTGTGTTTCTTTTTCAAGTAAATGGGGATATTCATGGAATACAGTTTCATTGGACAGATATATAGATAGATAGATAGATGGATAGATGGATAGATGGATAGACGGATGGATGGATGGATGATTGGGGCTTTACGTCCTGTATTTATGCACTTGGTATAGTAGGCTAATTGGGACAGGAGGAGGACACGGCAATGAGGCTAAAGATAGATAGATAGATAGGTAGATTGGATAGATAGATAGATAGAAAGATATATAGATAGATAGATAGATAGATAGATAGATAGATAGATAGATAGATAGATAGAAAGTATGAACTTCATTAATAATACTGCAAAAAAAATGGGCAACTTGGATCTGCCCCAGACTGTGATATTTTGAATGGTTGTCAAATTAAGGAACTAGTCAGAATAAGATATTCAGATTTTAATCACTTGGTCTTTATTAGACACCCAGAAAATTAATGAGGTTATTTGGTATTAATGTATAAAATATTTTTACTATTGATCGAATTAGTTTTGAAAAATTGATATTTAATTGACACAGATTAGGCCTATGTTTAAGCAAGCAATGGATGAAAATTGACATTCTATTGTGAAGTTCCCTGTCTAATTGTAAAGAGGGTAATTCTCACACCTGTGTACAAGATCAGGTACATTCAGTGACCCAATTTCTTTGCTTAAGACAATAGGCCAATGCATTCACACATGCATGCCTCAATGAACATGGAAAACCCCTCCCAAAGATGCCATTGAAATTGATTGAATAATTACTGAATTTATGCATGTATACAGCATACTTTCAAAATGATGCATCATAAAATAAAAGTTATTTCTCAAATTTTCATAACTTTTGAATGGTTAACCAAACAAATTCAGTTGGTGAAACAGAATTAATACATTATGGATAAATTATTTCTTGATAATCAAAGTAACTTTACCTATATTAAAATGAAAATTAAATAAATGTTGTTCACATATTTACTGCAGAACTGAGATGCTAGTTCAGCAAGTTGGACTACTCAGGTAGTGACTCTGTCAATCTGTCATGTCCTGTCTAATTGCAATCACACTTCTAATTTTCTTTGACTGGTTTAAGTGTGAGTTCTTCAATAGATTAATTGCTATAGTTCTGCACTATCCAATTGCTATATTTCTGCATTATCCAATGAAACTGTATTCCATATATATAATATATATATCTCTTCTAAGAGCCAAAATAAATATTTATTTTTTAATTATTTATTATATAAATTCAATTATTGAAAAGTATGATTTTTATAAAGTAACATATATTACAGACTACATGAAATTTATGATTTTATTCACAAATTGTCTTGGAAAATATTGACACTTCACTCAACATGGCTTGTAAGCTGTCATGTTGGCTTTTTTTTATGAAAGTACTTAAATGTACTTAAAAAGTACTTAAAATTTCAAGTACTTTTTGCAATGTACTGGGTACCAGTACAGTACTTTTGGGTTCAGTACTTCCAGTACCCAGTACATTCCAAGTACTCAAGAAATTGTACTTAAGTACAGAAGTACTTAAGTACTCAAGTACTTGTTAACAGCCCTGGTCACCATATCACTGTACACTGTAAAATTTGAAATTTTGAGTCAGCTTAAATGATCCGGTGAGATGGTTGCACAATTCCTTTGAGCTGACATAGCTTGTTGTTTTAAGTTATAATAATCGGTCCGTTGTCATAACTTAAAACAACAAGCTATATTTCAGTTCAGGGGAGTTTTGCCGTGACAACTGTTTCTTATTTCAAATAATGTAGGCCTAATTCAAGATAGCATGAGAGACAAGGCTATTTTAAAACAAGATAGTATATTTATATAGTAGATCATTCAGCAAAATGAAGAACAACACTGCAACCATGCTGTTTTAATATAAGGCTGGAATTATAGATCCATGGTGTAACAGATAGCTAACCGATAATCCTTAGATGAATGCATATTATAAACAATTTAACATAGAAACAACTAATTGGGTAACAAGTTGTCCTATAAATACCCACGTGGCTAACAGGTTTGCCAGCCCATAAACTATTAATGGCTAACAAGCTGTGCCATGAAAGGAAAGGTCATTTGACTGCCTGAAATGTACCCATGTTCCTGTGGTAATTGATTTATGATTTTATGACATCTTGCCTTCTTGTAGAATTGTTGTTGCTGCTATAGTCACTTCAGCCTCTCTTTAGTGTGCATTCATGAGCTGTAGTATGCATCACTCAAGATGACGTCACACACTTGGCCATTCTGGGTCCCCTATTCTTGGCCATTCTTCTTGCAGGCAGGGATACCCTTCGGTACGGTTGTCAACTTTATATTGAAGACCTCCTTATTTATGCGCTCTGCTGGAGTGACCATCGATGCTACAAGACTCTCCGAGACTGGTAGCCGCTGCCTGCCACAGGTTATGGTCTATTATGCAGGTCAAATGGGAGATTTAGGGGGTCATTTGTTGACAGTTATGATCACCAAGCTGCCCTGACCATGCCCAATATCCACCACAATCCTAGCAGCTCCTTCGTCAGGCTTCTGCCTGCTCACTGACTTGTGGCCCACTCTTCTATAGGTGAATAGCTTCCTCGGGGAATATTAAGAAACCTTCCTGATTTATTTTTGCAATTCTGGCCCCTGGAGTGGCTTTCTGGGTGTAAAACACGAAGGCAGAAATGAAGAGCCCAGCTCACACTTGTTGTGCACTCCACATGTATAATTTATGGCAAAAAAGGATTTTCATGTTGATGGATTCAAACTTCAGGAACTGTTGCTTTTCAGTATTATCGTAAATGCTTTCTTTTTCCTGTTTCTACGTTTTTATTCTTCATAATATGACTCATCTGGTGATGAGCCCTTGCGCTTGTTACTTGTATGTGTTATTTCGTGCACGGATGATCGTGTACACTGTACATGCTATCGCTACCAGGCTTGTTTAGACCTGTACGCCGCCGCCAATTTGCGGCTGAGCCTCTGAAAAATAGAGTAGCCAGCCGCCACTAATCACTTTGAATAGCTGGCCAGCCGCCGCCGATCTGTGCGCGCCTACTTTCCGCCAATTTGAATCCATGCAGTGCTGTGCTCTGCTCAGCATTACCAGCCTTTCTGACAGTAACAGCCCCTGATAGTGCTGAAGGCAATTAGGAGAAAATTGCAGATTTCTTTAATTGTCATTAGGCACAATACAATGAAGGGGGTTCCCTTTGGTCAGGTGTGAACTTCTAAGTGCAATCAGCTACTCCAGCCAATTTGTTTGATTGGGCTAATTAATGGGAAAGGTAGACTTAATGCCACAGTGGGACATGTATCAGCCTACAATCATTTGTTTTTGCAAAATGTGTGAACTGTGAAATTATAGTTGGGCTATAACTACGAGTATTAAGACCTAAGTCTGTACTTTTTAAGAAGCATGTAGTGCACAAGACTATCCCAAGCAGGCACTTACAAGTATGTTTATTGGTAGAGAAACTGGATCAGCCATCTACAAGTGATGTTGAAAACATTTTTCTTGTTGCTGTCCATTATTCTTATTGCTTAAATAATAAATCACATTCATAAGTTATTAAGTCTTTTCTATTAAGTGTCGTGGAGGTCTATACTATAGTACATCACTTAAGTGCTCACTTTGAAAAGTACTGATTAACATTGTGAGTCACAATGTCAGTGACTGAGTGAGTTGTACCACTTGATGATACATTGTATGTCACAAACAATGTTATATATGTCTCTTCTTGAAAATTGACAATAGACCTACTTTCAGTGTGAAAGATTGGACCGGCAGTGAAATCACTTATCACAGACCACTCACGTACACTCAGTCAAAAGCAATAGCAGTACTCGTAAATACTCAAGACTGTTGCAACTGTTGCAACTGCCATTTTCAAGGCAAACATAACGGTTCAATATTCAATGACACCTCAAGTATGATCAGTAGCTATGCTAAATTACTCTAATTTTGAAAGGACAAAGGCATTAAAGAATTTCTAAAATAGAATTTCTAGTCAAAACAACTGACAGCCAGCCGCTAGCCAGCCGATATAGAATTCAGCCAGCCATCTCCACCAAAGTTCCTGGCTGAGCAGCTATCAGCAGCTAGCCACCAGCCAATTCCACCAGCCAGCCGATTTTTGAGCAAGTGGCTGGCTTACAGGTCTAGGCTTGTTTGTGAAATTATTGGCCTGTTTATTCGTCTATATGCCCTGGGTGCCAAAAATGCAGCCGTGTATGCTTGTGTGGTCGTGGATATGGAATACAGAGCTTCTGGTAGACAAACTATTTCGAAATCCTTCTGGTAAACCTCTTGCATGGTGGTCCTGCCTGCACAACCTTTTATTTTTTCCTGTGTAAATCATTGTTCACAGTAACTTAGAAGTCCTAGAACATAGGTTATGGTCTGCTGATACTTCGGCAGGTTCCTTCATGCATTGTTGCATCCCTAAAGAAAATGATTTAATTAACAAATTTATTGACTAGAATAAAATCCATATAGGAAAATGAAGGTGGTCGAAAAGTGTAAACCTAACTCTATTTACTCGTCCATTAGTTTAAAGAGCTTACAAATAAACCTCCCATGAAACCTAAACCTGGCAATTAGGTACAGCACGAAAAAATATTTTGTTTGGAAGCCTTTTAGAAAGCCACAGATGGTCTTTTTTGGGCCACATGTGAAATTTCCCACATTACTATTTATAAAGTATGAAATACTAAATGTTCTCTATAAACATGTTGAGCAACAGAGATTGTCAAAAGAGACAAAATAAATGTCACCGCTTGAGAAAGTTCAATCCTTTCAAAAATGTCCAGATTTTACAATGATGACATTGTGCAGGAGAACTCCTGAGGTTCTTTTGTGAATTTGTCGTTTTTCTTTGAAAGTTATATTTGCGTTTCCAAGACACGCATATCCAGGTCCTGCTAAGCCACCTTGCTCATAATACAGCTTATAAGGCCAATAAAAGTGGCATAAAAATGCTTTACGGCTAGTTTGTGTGGCAACTGCGTCTGTTGTCACTTGGTAATTGGGGGGAGATGTCTGTCAGCCTGGGAATTGAACACATGCTCGTGAATTACCTTGTCCCATATACATCAGCAGTCAGGGTTTTCCCAAATTGCTCTTGCAATAGGATGGCTCTTGCATTTTTGGTGCTTTGGGAGCCCACCTGGTGTCAAAAGGTCGGGCAAGAGGAAACCAGAACACTCAATAAAATTCAACAGATTTATTTACACTGTACAAATATAATTCATCACATATATTGAAAAGAAAAAAAGGGCATTTTCACTGCTCCTTTGCCAATTAAACTCGAAAGAAATATCAGCACTCAATTCTTGAGCGTCTTACAGTTCATTATTGAAAACCAAATGTCCAATATCAAAACCCAATTGTCATTGATTACAACTTTTCATTGTCAAAACCCAATTGTCATTATCGACCAATTGTCCATTCACAATCCAAACCACGATCAATAAAGCTGAATCACTCCTTTGGCGAAATTCAAGTTCACGGAGACGGATGGATGACACACAATCCAGTAGAATTTTGAAGTGGATGAAATTGATGAAGTCCTCCAGACGATAACCAGTTTTCCAATGTTACCATTATCCATGATATGCAATTCCCCCAACATCACAGTCCATCGCCATCAGATCAGCAATGGCAGTACCAACTACCAGCTATGTCAGCTATGTCGGCTACCACACCACATAGAAATTAGATGAATGGGAACTTCTGAAGAAGCCCACTGAACAGCACCAAGGCTGGGCTAAGAGTGACACACTGATTCAGTCCAGGCCAATCAGCCCAACTTTTAAACCAATCAGAATTAACTTTACATAACATGTCATCAAGCAACCGCAAATCAGGACACAGCTTAGTGAGTGACCATGAAAGTCGATGGAGCATAAAATAGGTAGGAATTTCAACCTAACCAGCTTAGCTTCAAACAACAGTATACAAACAGATCAGAACAGCTGATAATAATCAGCAATGCAGTGCCAAAGGAATTCTGTTAATAAAAATTAATCTGAAACTGAATTAAAAGTAACACCAAAAGGAAAAATCCCATATATAAATACAACACATCCGAAAGTTATTTGGAGTAATTTTATTACTCATTCAAAACCACTAAAAATTTAAATACATCTCCCAATAACTCAGTATAATTAATGTAATTATTATTATGTTATTTTATTACAAACCTCCAAATTATGTACACATTTATATGTCCCATAAACTCAAATTTTCCAGATCGTGACACCTGGTGCAAGTGGTAGCTGCTAGCCTATATTGCTCCAGGGCTATATGAATAGTTGAGGTCACATGTCATTGCACTGCCCTCTACCGGTTGTTCTTGTGGTGCTGTTTTTTGAACATTAGCATGTAGAACTGAGGGCCACTGACTAAATGTGTATTTACTGCATGCCATGGGCCTGGGATAGGCTGGACGTCGTCATAATGAGGACATATGGTGGAGATAAGCTGGCAGCCAGCGATAATGGCCAAGTCAATGAGAGTTGTCAGGTGGCTAAGGCTCCAAGTCATTGCTATGGATGCCATGCGCCTTCTATGATGCCGCCAGATGAGCTGGGACTCTGCTAACACATTATCTGCCTCCACATATATGAGGTTTATCGGCCTATGTTGGCCCACTGCTCGATCCCCATCATTGACATGGCAGCGAGGCAGTCCAGGGTCTGCTAGGAGGTCATAACATTCTTTAATATTGGACATAACTCCTTATGCATGTTGACCTACGATTAATTTGGCCTAACTGTTCTCCAGGGACCTGTCTGGAATGATCCACAACATTGCGTCTATGAATTTCTCTGTGAATGATAGTACCAAACTGTCACACCACATGATTGATTTATTGGTAATTTTCCCGAAGGCAATATGTTTGCCGCTGACGGGAAAATGATCCAATTTTACAAATTTGAAAATGTGAAAAAAAATATAAATAAATAATATGAAAAATATATATGAATAATCATAAATTTTTGAGATGCGAAAATTGTGATATTGATTCCAAATGATGTTAATTTGATGTGTCGGGTTATCTTGATTGCTTGATTTTTTCTATTATTTCTTGTACTGTCTTCAAAATATCTTCTATAATGTCACCGTCTTCCATAATATCTATTTCTTGATTCATCTGTGTTATTGTGCTTTTATTTACATGAGTACCTTCAGCTTCAGCTTTGGTTTGCTTTTCTTCACAGTTTGGGTGTTCGTGCACATCATTTCTGTCATTAAGTTTAAGAAGCAAGTGTCCTTCTTTTAATTCTTTTGGTTCATCATTGATATCTTTCTTATAAAATATTCTACCTTCCTTTGTCCATGTGGATTTTATATGGCCATGTTTCTTCAGTTGTCTGGCTTGATAAAATAATCTTGATTGTTCAGTTGTTAACTCTTCAGATATATATATTTTCTTATTTTTTAATTTCATCCTTGTGCTATATATATATCGAGAATCCCAGAATGATTTCAAAGTGATCAGATATTTTTTCAGCATTTATCTTTCTCACAGCAAGTAATCCATGTGGTCTGGTAGAGAAGTGTGCAGTTAAAAATGCTTGTATGCAAGTAAGAGGATTGTTCTTACTGCATTCAATTCCTGTTATATCAAGTTGTTACATTTTCCTTTGTTTACAGCACTATTTTCTGATGATTTTTTTGAATGTCCCTAATTACACTGGTATGTACATGTAGGTCTATTTTCATCCAGGTTCTTTGTGTCATTAAAATTCAAATTTTGTTCTTGATGGATATTTTTAGAGGATCGTGAAATACCTTTCAGGTTTCGCTCTATTTTCTGTTTTTCAACTTCTTTTGTTAAATGTGTAACTGTTCAGCGCAATTTAATATTTTCGTCTTGACTGTTTTCTAATTTTCTGAGTATACTTGGTCCATTTGTCCATCAAAATATACTTTCATTTCTTGGATCATGCTGGTTAACAGCTCCAATTGCGTCTGGTAGCCCATAGTTTCACTTGTCTTGACCATTGAGCCTCGTTCTGGTCTCGCAGGAGCCTCACTCTCACTTCTGTAAATTCGTGTGTTCTCTGGGGGTGTCTTTTCAATCAAATTTTCTGCAGTGCACACACATGTCAAAAATTTACTGTTGCTATGTCCATGTTGCCTGGTGTATTGTCTTCATCTGCAACAATTTTCACGTTTTTGTGTTGTCTGTATCCATATTAAAACGTCTATTTCATGGTATGTCTGTGTTCAGCTTTTTAAAAAACATGTCTTCACCCTACTGTGCACATTCCCTTCTGTGCCTCTCCCTTGTGCCTCCCCGTGATTTGGTGTCTGCTCCTATTGGTTCTTTCATGTGCTCCACTTGGCATGACAGGGGCACATTGGCCTGTGTGTGTCCTCCTGTTGGGCTCTCTGTCCTCCTCATGTATATGCAATGTTTGTCCAATGTCCATGCATAATGTACTTGTCATACTATAATACTTTTGCTAATCTGTCTGATCCGCTGACCTATCAGAATTGTTCTGTGTTCCTGTTTCACTGGTTGTTTGTTTCTGGTTTCCCTTTGTTTGAGATTTTCCTCTTGTTGGGTTCCTGTTGACCTTTTTTTAGTTCTTTTAAGTCTGCCAGTGTGCCCCTGCTTTCCTCGTTTGACCTCGATGTACTCGTGAACTGCACTTCATGTGCTTTACGTTTTCAGTCTGGTGTCATTGATCTCCTCGTGTGCTCCCATTGACCTGATATTGTGCTCTTGATGTGAACTCCATGTCCTCTGGGTTCTCATTGCCTGTGCTCCAGATGTGATGTGACTCTGACATGTGAGCCCCAAACTATGCCGGCTGTGGAAGGTACACAAGAGAGCTAGAGATAAAGAAGAAAAAAATACACCCTTCACCAACAAATGGAATCAAAGCTCTACCATGCTGCCTGGGACACGACAACAAGTCACTTACTGCACGGAGTTACTGCAAGACAATGCCTTTCACTTCCATGACAACAAAAGCCAGAATGCTCCTTCCATTTGTCAGACTGAGACAGGGAAACACACACATGACATACATGAAACACACACATGACATACATGACAGCTAATCTTCTTTTTGTTGATAAGAACAACTGCATGTATTCTTCTCCTTTCATAATGTTTGTACTATATTCTTCAGATGATTGGCTATATCAAGTGTGTTTTGTATATGTTCCGTATAAATGAAGATAATGAGACAAAAAGGAGAATCAGGAGGAGAATCTTCTCTTTTCTTCTTCTTCCATTGTAGTACAGTCCCCAGGACCTGGGTATTTCGTACTGGTGCATGGTGTGATGCAGTGCAGGTCTTCTTGAGACTTTTAACAGGTGCGGGATAAAAACCAACTATTTACAGTCTTAATTTCATTTTGTTTATGGCGACTTTGAAAGTCTCTGTCGTCGGCTTGTTTACGACCTCTTCTGGGATGTTGTTCCAGATCTTGATGGCGCTTGGGAAGAAGGAGTACTTGTACACCTCTGTCCTTGCATACGGCAGTAGGTATTTTTTTGTATTTCCCCTGCTGTGCGTGGTCAGTGGTGTTAGTAGATCTTCTGGTCTGATTGCCACCTGGTTGTTGCAGATGCGGTACATCATCATGGCTTTGCTTTTGGCTCTCCTCTCTGCTAAGCTGTCCCATTTTAGGGTCTCGATCATTGCTGTTACGCTACTGTACCTGGAGTAGTCATTTAGGACGAAACGTGCTGAAAGTCGTTGGACTGCCTAAATCTGGTCGATGTTTTTCTTTGTTGATGGATCCCATACTGTGCAGGCATATTCTACCAGTGGTCTGACTAGGTATTCGTGACAGGCTTTCTTGGTTTTGACTTGACATTGGTTTAAGTTTCTCTGAAGGAAGGCTTTTGTGGAGTTGGCCTTTTTGGTGATGTTGGCAATGTGCTTGTTCCAATTCAGAGACCGATGGATAGTTACACCCAGGTACTTTGCCTCTTCTACATTCTCTAGTGAGTGACCATGGATCTTGTATTCGGCTGTGATCTTCTTTTTCTTATTTGTGACTTGAAGTAACTGACATTTCTGGGGGTGGAACTCCATGAGCCAGTCCTGTTCCCATTCTTGCAATCTGTCCAGGTCCCCTTGTAGGGCATCGCAGTCTGCTTGGCTCTTGATTTTCCGATACACTACTCAATCATCTGCAAATAGTCGGACTGAACTTGATCTGATGTACTCCGGCAGGTCGTTGATATAGACCAGGAAGAGCAGTGGACCCAGGACGCTGCCCTGAGGTACACCCGAAAGAACTGGGGCTGAGTTTGATACTTTTCCTTCCACCAGAACTTTCTGCTGTCGCCCACTTAAAAAGTCCCGTAGCCAGTTCAGCGTGTCGTGATGGATTCCGTAGAATTTCGCCTTGTGTAGCAGTCTCTCGTGGGGCACCTTATCGAACGCCTTGGAAAAATCCAAGAGGATGACGTCCGTTTGCTCATTCTTGTCGATGTTGCTTGCGAGATCGTCCAAGGTTAGGATTAATTGCGTCTCACATGATCTGCCTTTCCTGAATCCGTGTTGTGCGTTGTTTAAGATGTTATGTTCCTCAAGATGTTTCATTATTGAACTGGAGATAATATGTTCGAGGATTTTGCATCACACAGATGTGAGTGACACTGGCCTATAATTCGCAGCTCTGCTCTTGTCTCCTTTTTTGAAGATAGGAACCACGTTGGCTTGTTTCCACTGCTTCGGTAGTCTTCCCTGGTTAAGGGTGTTCTGGAAGAACGTGGTTAAGCAAGGTGTTATTTGGGCTGCTATTGTCTTCAGAAGGCGAGTCGGGATGTTATCCGGGCCAGTTGCCTTGTGGATGTTTAAGTTCTTCAGGAGTTTGTATACTCCTGGGTTTGTGACTTTGATGAAAGGCATCTCCGTGACTTGACTTGGTCCTTTGTCCTTGATGGTGCTTGTGTCCTCATTCTGATTGAAGACGGATGAGAACTGTTGGTTTAAGATGTTTGCCCTTTCTTGTTTGTCGGAATGAGTGAGTCCATCGGTGCCTTTCAGCGGTGCTATGCCAATGCTGTCACAGTTCTTTCCTTTGATGTAACTCCAGAATTTCTTCGGGTTTGATGTTAGTTCCTCGCTGATGATATTTCTGAGATATGCTGCATGAGCTTCTCTGCATAACTTCTTGGTTTCACTCTTTAGTTTCCGATATCTACTGAAGTCCTTCTGGTTTTGTGATGCTCTTGCTTTCACATAGGCTTTCTTCTTCCGCCGCGAGAGTCTCTTCAGGTCTCCTGTTATCCAGGGCTGATGCTCCCTGATGGATGACATTTTCGATGGAACATTCTTATTCATTATTTGGAGCAGCGATGTAGTGATGAATTCCCACATTTCCTCTATGGTGCTGTTATTGGCATGGCTCTGATGAAATTCTATGTTCATCTTCTCCGCATCGCTTATCATTTCGGGTATATCTGCTCTTTTCCAGATGTAGACCTTCCTGCTTGTTGCCTTGCTCCTTGTTGGTTTCAGGCTTGAGTCTATGAGTACGATGTCATGGTCGCTGATACCTGGTAGTGGTTGGGTCCTGTTGACTAATGTAGGCCTGTTTGTAAGAAAAAGGTCCAGTATGGCTTCCTGACGGGTTGGGAAGTCAACGACTTGTTCGATGTTACAGTCCTTCGTCATGTCTAGGAATTTATTATTAATGATGGCAGCATTTCTGTTGTTTCCGGTGACTGATTCTGATTTCCACTCGATGTCTGGTAAATTTAGGTCGCCTCCAATCCACACTATTGACGATCAGGAGGAGAATCAGGAGGAGAATCAGGAGGAGAATCAGGAGGAGAATCAGGAGGAGAATGAGGATAATGAGGAGGATAATGAGAAGGACAGTGAGAAGGACAGTGAGAAGGACATTGAGAAGGATAGTGAGGAGGATAGTGAAGAGGGGAGAATGATGATGAGGAGGAGGATGATAATGAGGATGAGGATGCCGAGGAGGATGATGAGGAGGTGAGTGAGTTTATGTTTTACGCCCCATCAGCACCAGTGTGGGCTATTTAGAGGCAAGGATGGTGAGGAGGATGAGGAGGACAATGTGGAAGAGGACGAGGGAGATGATGAGAAGGATGATGAGGATGAGAATGAGGACGAGGAGGATGAGGAGAAGGAGGATTAGGAAGAGGATGATAAAGAGGAGGACAATGAGGATGAGGAGGATGATGATGAGGAGGACAAGAAGCAGGACAAGGATGATGAGGATGAGGAGGGGGATCGAGGACGAGGACGAGGAAGACCAGGAGGATCAGGATGAGGAGTACAATGATGAGGAGAAGGACAATGATGAGGAGGAGAATGAGGTGAAGGATGAGAAAGAGGATGAAGAGGAGGAAAATGAGGAAGAAGATGAGGAGGATGAGTACCAGGATGGTTGAGAGAATAACATAAATATGAGGATAATGAAGAATTTGAAAAATGAGGAAAGGATAGTTTAGAATGAGAAGAGGAGGAGGAGATGTTGGTGGAAGAGGAGAAAAAGACAGCGTTCACGTCTCCTTGTACGAGGGGCGTTCAGAAAGTTCGAGGCTTTTTTTCATATGGATACTTATTTTCAATCTAGAACTATGAATTTTTCACAGGATAAAATTCAGCATATTTGGAATGGATTTCCAAAATTTTGGACAATTTGGACATTTTTAAGTCATTCTGTGGTTGCAATGGAAACTTAAAGTTCAGCTTCTTGGGGCAGGTAACACTGAAACCAAGAATGCCAAGAAATTGTGACTGTGAGAGACCTCTCTCTGTCACTTGTATTAGTGAGATTGACAATATTTGACACAAGAAATATGGTATTAGCTTCTAAATATGCTTTCAAGCACACCAAATGTGTGTATTCTTACACTGAACCCATGTAGGAAAGCACTCCTGCATGCCAGATTTGGCGAGGGAAATTCAGGAGGCAAAGGTGTGTTTCCCTGACTACATAAGGACTTGTGAAAGCATGGATTCACTAGTATGAACAAGAGACCAAAATGGACAGCATTATCCATCCTAGCTATTCCTGTGACATGCTGCTTTACATAAGTCCTGGTTTTCCCCTACTTTAGTCCATTGGGGCTATAGTTTCAGGCACTGGAGGAGAAAAGGCTTTGGATGACCGAAATTCTTTCACAGAACTTTGTTTGGAGGACTTCAAGGAACATTTACTTCAATTGGTCAGGTGTATGAATCAATGCTTTTGGTGAGCTTGGGAGTATTTTTTAAGGCTTATATTATATTTCTTGTGTCAGATATTGTTAATCTCACTAATGCATGTGATAGAGAGAGGTCTCTCACAGCCAAAATTCATTGACTTTAGTGGTTTCAGTATTATCTGCCCCAAGAAGCTGAACTTTCCATGGCAACCACAGAATGACTTAAAAATGTCCAAATTGTCCAAAATTTTGGAAATCCATTCCAAATATGCTGAATTTTATCCTGTGAAAAATTCATAATTCTAGATTGAAAATAAGTGTCTATATAAAAAAAAGCCTCGAACTTTCTGAACGCCCCTCGTACTATAAACATTATATGGCAATTCAAAAAGTAAACATAACAGACTGAGGGGATTGGGGACTATCAACTCTGCTTGAAGCCCATTACTTTGAAGGAAATTGGGGAAAATTCTGGCCTTGGATTGCCAAAGAACCATTTTGGAGGGAGGAAATGAGCTGACCAGGATCTTAAATGCGAATGTCATAAATTTAAATCAATCGTTCGTTCACGCTGGCTTTTTCCTTTCTTTTTCATGAGACTAGGCAGGCAAGGCAACCTTCCATTAATTGGAAAAAAATGATGGTGAAATTCATTGGATTCACTTTATAGAGCTCCAATTTCTCCAATAAGATCATAAACATTTCATGCAGTTGCATTAAAGCAGAATTATGTGGAATGTGTTTATCACGATGTGATTTTTAATGGCGTGTTGTGATTAACTTAACAGTCATACTCCTGTGATATGATGAGTAAATAATTCTTTATGAATAAAAGTCAAGAACTTGATGCCTGGAGCTCTCTATTTTTGCCATTTGCATGATGGGTGTGACGCACGCCATTGGCATCACGGAGTGTGATAAACCCAATGGTCGGGGCTTTATGGTATGGGAATTGCTTTATTAAATGCGTCACATTATCAATTCATAGCTGCATGAGAATTGACTTGTCTTGTGGATCTTCAAAGGGGGTGACATCAATTCAATGTTAAACACATTATGAATAAATGATCAAGTCAAATAAGGAATGATGAAGAATAAATCAAATGGAAGAAGGATGTGGTTGTCTTGGACAATATTGGCTGCGCTTGTTAAGTTGATTAACATTTGAGAATAGAATAATCAATGTGATGAGTTGTTACCACATGGGTTTGTTTAAGACCATTTGTTAATTCATTGTCTCATGTGTCGGAGGAGTGAATAAAAACTTGCAAAGCTACTAAATGAGATGGTAAGTAATGGCAGACATTGCAGGGCTGTGTGTAGATGAGTTGGTTCCTGCTTTTCAAACTGCTGCTTTGGGGCGTGAATGCTGTATTGTTGAATTGTAATGACAAGGGCTGGCCCACAGTTGACAATTCCACACTCAAGGGAAGGTCCGGTCCACAGCTTGGTCCAGAACCGCCACTATGCAGGACCAATAGGGCCAGTAGGTCTTTTGCTGCAGAAATATCAGGAGAAGAAAACAGGAGGGCAACCTAAGTGGTCCTCTTAAAAGACATCTTCTATACTTCCAACAAAACTGCACTGCTTACCACTAGCCTACGGATGCAAGTGAGTATGCTGTGAAGATTGTCACATTGTAGGATTTTGTCAGGAGATCAGAAATATTTTACCAAAACTGGCTACTCTGCTGTTGCTTCACCTACAACTGCAACTACATTTAAATACATGTAATATAATGTTCGCAAAGACATTGAGGCCCAATATAACATATATATATATATGCCTGACTCACCTACTGCCTCCACCTACCTTTAATGCTAATCTGAAATCCATTCTTTTGTTCGCATTTCAGGGTTTCTTAATGAAGCTCTTTACATACTTTGTAAGATTACAAATTAAAGGAATATAGTTGCATTTACATTGTTGCTATTGGCAACAAATTAATCGTGAATTGATGTCACGTGGGTAGCTGTATATTTTGACATGCCCTGGTATGACTAAATACCTTTTTTTCAAAACTATAGATTTCCAAAATTTTGTGTCAACATTGTACATGAAATTCCATGCACACCAATCAATTTGTTTCACAAGTTCTCCTCTTGTAGTTTGGGTAACTTGAACTTTCTGTCTGGCCAACTTCAACTTTGCGAAATGTTAGATGAAATAGAGGGCATTCTACAGACTGAAATTTATCACATAGATAATGTTTAGCCATGTCTCCCTTGGCTCATATATGTGCATGCTTGCTACCAATATCTCAAAGCTTTTGCTGTTGTTTTCTCACTCCGAGCGTAACTGTGCTCACTTTGCCATATTTTTATCACCAGGGGTGTCACTAAGACATTGTATGCATTGCATGTGATAAAATTACATACACTTCCCATTGTTGCAAATTTGATCTTCTGTGGCTAAGGACGTGCTACATGCTCATTTGACACAATTAATTGCCCATTGTGATGGCACCATGCTTCGCATCCCTCCCATTGTGAGATAAGACAATAGGCCTCCCTCCTGTGACACATTATAAATTGCTTAATCGGCGTGTGATCCAGGCTGTAATTTGAGCCAGGATGATTTACTCTATCAATATTGAATTGCAAGAGTTTTGTATGTCACCTGCACGTCTACAACCCATTGTTTAAGATGACCACTTTCATGCACCCATAGATTTTATGACTTAATTAATTAGATGTCTCTGATGGTCTTGGGCTCATTCCTTTTATTGGATAAGAATTCAGTGATATTAAATTGGCCAGGCCATCTTAGTCTGTCAAGAATGCTGCCTAGATTTTGTAGGAGTTCTCTTCTTGTCAGAGCAGACTTACTGCTGATTGTCATAACTTCTTGGAGACTGACAGATTCTTTTAATTTCTTCAGACAGCATTCTTTCTGATTTATTAAAGTCTAATGGAAATTTCTGTCTGGATTCATATTGCATTGCATCCCATTATGTTCCAATTCAGTTGGATGACCAACGATTTAATTCTTTCCCAGCGTCTTCTTTGATTTTTTTCTGAATATATTTCGGGCTGCAACTCTTACAATAGAACATATTTATGAAAACAATATGTATATTCACATAAGAATTTTTTTCTTCAAAACACAATGCTATGATTCCTTCATTCTTCATTGTCTCCTTATTCTATAAGTGATGTGTGGTCATCATAGCCAATGCTAAAGCCCTTACTGGACAAATTGCAAATTACCGCTCCCTCGTCCCGAAAGGTGAATAACCTTAAGCCCATAATTTATATCTTTAATACTGATGAAATTCAAAAGAATTTGCTTTAAAATCACTCTGACCATGGTGTCTTTGTCTTTTGTGTTGAATATGTTTTAGTTGACACAATTCTTATCTCAAGCAGCTTGACAAAACATTGCCCTTAAGCACCTTATCTGAGCCGAACTTCTTTCTTTGCATACTTTGACGTGGCAGGCAGGTCCAGCCTTTGGGCAACATACACCTGACAAGATGTCTGCCAACTGTTGTCTGCTTCAGACTGCTAAGCAACAGTGAAAGCTGTGTTTTTGACAGCTTCAGTTCTACATTTCAGTTTCCATGAAGCAGACCTGTTCCACCAAATGGAGTTCAAAGTTGCCTCCTATCATATTTAATTTTGAAAATGAATTATGCTTAAAATGATCGCTCATATGTTTTGATAATATGTGCAGGTATCTGTTGTGTGTGCCGAATCTCCAAAGTACAAAACGAAGAAACTTGCATGTTGCCAGGAAACTACAGAAAGAAACATCTGCATGCCGTAAAAAGACATGTGAACTGAACTTGGAGCATTTGTGGTCGAGGATGAGTGCAATAACATAATTTCAATATCATTACAATTGGGTGAAGGATGGCAGTTCGAAACAATGTGATACTGCACCCATTGGCACCTGCGGCAGATAAATCGATGCCTCGAATCTCAAGAAAATGAATTTAGATTTCTTTTTTATGCATTTTAACTTTTCTGATTAATTTTAAGCCAGGCCTGTGTTGCACTGTTGGGGGCTGCTTATTTTTGGAGGCTGGTCATGTTTGCACACCCTAGGCTAAATCGCTTGCATGAAGGTCATTCTATGTGGGGTAGACCCCTGAGACCTCAAGTTGAAATTGCTGAAAAGAACTGGGAAGATGTATATGGTGGGCAAAGATAATTGATGTAGGTGGACTGCCAAGAACTGCCCATGATCCATCTCTGGGACTGGGAAGCAGTCAGTGGCTGCCTACTAGCAGGCCAGTAATTGATGCGTCTCTCTTAAACTCCAACTAGGATGCATATTCATTGGATAACGTGCATCTCCTCACACTGAGGTATTCCAGCAGACAGTTTTGAAGACTGCAGACTAGCTGGGGAGGGGAGTGGAAAAGGAAACAAGATCTTGGAGCCACAGGGATTTGTATTTCTCCTAAAGAGCCCTAGATTTAATCTAGAGACGAAAGTTTTCTTTTGATTGTGTTCAGAGTTTGCAGTATAAAAACATTTTGCATATAAATATGTGCATACTTCAGAGTACAGCCATGCCATCCCATGCATTCAAAGTTAAAGAAAGTAATCTGGTTTGTCCCTCCGGAATGTTAATGAGCACTCTGTGTTTTTATCTGTTTTTCTAAGAAGTGTATATACAATAATTGCTGGGCTATTACAATACACAATACTATTGCGACATCAAACAGCACAAATGGTACAGAAAGAGGAATCAAATGTGTGATGAGAAGATTGTGTATGTATGAAGGCTATTATTTTTCTGTGGGTGCTGAGTTAAGCCTTAGAAGAAATCTGTCACTGTTTCACTGAATACATGACAGGCTTATTGAAACTGTCTGTTATGCGCATTTCAAGGAGATTATTTGCAGCTCAGGTTTAGCAACCATTGAAATATCCGTCACACGGGCTTCATTTAAGTAAACATGTTTCTCAAATTGTGGCTCAACTGAACACCGATTCCTTTATCTAATTTCCATGCTGAGAAATAGGTAAGAAACATGAGAACATACACAATATTGTAGCTTGAGAAAATGGGAGACTGGTTACCTTCTAAATATATAGATTTAATATACATTTGTCTCCACAAGCCACAATGACATGGCAAGTTTTACTCTTCCAGAGATAACATCTTGTAACCCACTGCCGCTGTTGTACATTGCACTACTTACCTCTTTCTGTCAACAAAATAATATTCATAAGTTCTCTACATGCGCTACTAACAATTAGTACTACTCCTTCCACTGGTAGAAATCAGGCAAAGTGTATATATTTGATTTTTCAAACAGCATATTTTAATAATTATTAGCCAAAGACCGGAACATCAGAAGATCTATTCAATTTTCATGTTTAATTCCATTGAAAATGTACCAAATTGGCCGAGTTCAACAATGGTAAGCACATGGCGCCGTCAAATGTACATTTCTGGGTTGTACTCTCAGGCCTTTTCAAAGGACATCCATCTCCTGCATCTTTGGTCACTGGCCAGTCAGTAAAAACAATATTTTACTCTCTTAATAACTACAAATCCTAAGCACGGTAGGATCAGACAGCAGATAAGCCAAATATTGAAAGTAGACTAGACATACAGGCCTGTGGTATATGCTCCTGAAACTACACCTATAGGCCTATTCCTCTATACTACTGCTAAGTACCCCTGAGTATACTATTACTGCTGTTGTAATTACTTTAAATCTTATCACATTTCATTACCACCAATAATTCTACAAGGCTCATCAATAATGCTTTATGAATTTTATAAATCCATTATTTTGCCATCTGTTAGTTGCTTCTTTAGACATTTCCCTTCTCTTTTGTCTTGGTGGAAAACCACATAAAATGGGCATTTGACGATGTGTGGAAAACCTGTTTTGTCAGTTGGTCTTTGATGACTCTGGCAAGGAACAATCTTGAAGGAAATTCGGAGGTGAGGAAGTTTTTCCAAGACAGCCTTGCAAACCTTGTTATCTGCTTGGCTGATTTCAATAATCGTTTATTTGTTTTATGGATATCAATCGTGGCATTGATCAGCAGGCCTTGTTCAAGCTGCTGTCACTTGAAATGCCCCAGTGTTGTGTCATGTGTCAGTTTTGTCAATTTGGGTGGCAACTGCACTGGCATGTGTCATGGTTTTGTGCTGGTAACACTGAGGGGCCAAATACACAGTCTTAATAGGCCTTGTGCCATCTCATCCCTGCATTCAATTACTTCAAGGGTGTCATCATGCATCTTTATTGTCACAATCACGCCGTCTCATCACTCTGTTAGGCTCAGGCATTATACATGACAATGCATTCTCTTATCCTGTTTGCTGGGAGGAACTAGATTGTTTTGAAGTGTCAAGGACGAACAGTGCCTCAGGCATATAGCCTACATGTGTGAGGGCCTCTATTAGAACAAAACCAGGGAACCACTTTATACCAAGATGAAGATGTGTGCCACAGTTTACAATGGATTGTCAATTTGATGTCATATTAATACCTGTTCAATGGGTTTTAGGTGATATCACAAAATGAAGAATTTTCACAAAAATAAAGAGATTGCACAAATCAGCAAAGTGACAATATATAAATAGCAATGCTGTGCTTGCATGTGATGTGGACAACTATTTAGCGCTTAGGGATGTCATAAACAATTAAGATGTCACCATGTGCACTGTAGGCTACACTGTAAAATTTGAAATTTTGAGTCAGCTTAAATGATTCGGTGAGATGGTTGCCCAATTCCTATGAGCTGACATAGCTTGTCGTTTTAAGTTATAATAATCGGTCCGTTGTCATAACTTAAAACAACAAGCTATATTTCAGCTCAAAGGAGTTTTGCAGCGACAACAATGTTTCTTATTTCGAATGATGTAGGCCTAATTCAACATAGAATGGCTGACAGGGCTATTTTAAAACAAGATAGTATATTTATATAGTAGATGTGTCATTCAGCAAAATAAAGAACAACACTGCACCATGCTGTTATAATATAAGGCTTAAATTATAGATCCATGCTGTAACCGATAGCTAACCGACAATTGTTAGATGAATGCATGTTATAAACAATTTAACATAGAAACAACTAATTGGGTAACAAGTTGTCCTATTAATACCCATGTGGCTAACAGGTTTGCCAGCCCATAAACTATTAATGACTAACAAGCTGTGCCATGAAAGGAAAGGTCATTTGACCGCCTGAAATGTACCCATGTTGCAGTGATAATTAATTTATGATTTTATGACTACTTGCCTTCTTGTAGAATTGTTGTTGCTGCTATAGTCACTTCAGCCTCTCTTTTGTGCGCATTCATGAGCTGTAGTATGCATCACTCAAGATGACGTCACACACTTGGCCATTCTGGGTCCCCTATTCTGGGCCATTCTTCTTGCAGGCAGGGATACCCTTCGGTACGGTTGTCAACTTTATATTGAAGACCTCCTTATTTATGCGCCCTGCTGGAGTGACCATCGATGCTACAAGACTCTCGGAGACTGGTAGCCGCTGCCTGCCACAGGTTATGGTCTATTATGCAGGTCAAATGGGAGATTTAGCGGGTCATTTGTTGACAGTTATGATCACCAAGCTGCCCTGGCCCTGCCCAATATCCACCACAATCCTAGCAGCTCCTTCGTCAGGCTTCTGCCTGCTCACTGACTTGTGGCCCACTCTTCTATAGGTGAATAGCTTCCTCGGGGAATATTAAGAAACCTTCCTGATTTATTTTTGCAATTCTGGCCCCTGGAGTGACTCTCTGGGTGTAAAACACGAAGGCAGAAATGAAGAGCCCAGCTCACACTTGTTGTGCACTCCACATGTATAATTTATGGCAAAAAAGGATTTTCAAACTTCAGGAACTGTTGCTTTTCAGTATTATCGTAAATGTTTTTCTTTTTCCTGTTTCTACGTGTGTATTTTATTCTTCATAATATGACTCATCTGGTGATGAGCCCTTGCGCTTGTTACTTGTATGTGTTATTTCGTGCACGGTTGATCGTGTACACTGTACATGCTATCGCTACCAGGCTTGTTAGTGAAATTATTGGCCTGTATATTCGTCTATAGGCCCTGGGTGCCAAAAATGCAGCTTGTATGGCTGTATGCTTGTGTGGTCGTGGATATGGAATACAGAGCTTCTGGTAGACAAACTATTTCGAAATCCTTCTGGTAAACCTCCTGCCTGCACAACCTGTTATTTTTTCCCGTGTAAATCATTGTTCACAGTAACTTAGAAGTCCTAGAATATAGGTTATGGTCTGCTGATACTTCAGCAGGGTCCTTCATGCTTTGTTGCATCCCTTGAGAAAATGATTTAATTAACAAATTTATTGACTAGAATAAAATCCATATTGGAAAATGAAGGTGGTCGAAAAGTGTAAACCTAACTCTATTTACTCGTCCATTAGTTTTAAGAGCTTACAAATAAACCTCCCATGAAACCTAAACCTGGCAATTAGGTACAGCACGAAAAAATCTTTTGTTTGGAAGCCTTTTAGAAAGCCACAGATGGTCTTTTTTGGCCACATGTGAAATTTCCCACATTACTATTTATAAAGTATGAAAAACTAAATGTTCTCTTTAAACATGTTGAGCAACAGAGATTGTCAAAAGAGACAAAATAAATGTCACCGCTTGAGAAAGTTCAATCCTTTCAAAAATTTCCAGATTTCACAATGACGACATTGTGCAGGAGAGCTTCTGAGGTTCTGTTGTGTGAATATGTCACTTTTCTTTGAAAGTTATATTTGCGTTTCCAAGACATGCATACCAGGTCCTGCTGAGCCACCTTGCCCATAATACAGCTTATAAGGCCGATAAAAGTGGCATAAAAATGCTTTACGGCCAGTTTGTGTGGCAACTTCGGCTGTTGTCACTTGGTAATTGGGGGGAGATGTCTGTCAGCCTGGGAATTGAACACATGCTCGTGAATTACCTTGTCCCATATACATCAGCAGTCAGGGTTTTCCCAAATTGCTCTTGCAGTAAGATGGCTCTTGCATTTTTGGTGCTTGGGGAGCCCACCTTGTGCAAGTGGTAGCTGCGAGCCTATATTGCTCCAGGGCTATGAATAGCTGAGGTCGCATGTCACTGCACTGCCCTCTACCGGTTGTTCTTGTGGTGCTGTTTTTTGCACATTAGCATGTAGAACTGAGGGCCACTGACCAAATGTGTATTTACTGCATGCCATGGGCCTGGGATAGGCTGGACGTCGTCGTAATGAGGACATATGGTGGAGATAAGCTGGCAGCCAGCGATAATGGCCAAGTCAATGAGAGTTGTCAGGTGGCTAAGCCTCCGAGTCATTGCTATGGATGCCATGCGCCTTCTATGATGCCGCCAGATGAGCTGGGACTCTGCTAACACATTATCTGCCTCCACATATATGAGGTTTATTGGCCTATGTTGGCCCACTGCTCGATCCCCATCATTGACATGGCAGCGAGGGTCTGCTAGGAGGTCATAACATTCTTTGATATTTGACATAACTCCTTATGCATGTTGACCTACGATTAATTTGGCCTAACTGTTCTCCAGGGACCTGTCTGGAATGATCCACAACATTGCATCTATGAATTTCTCTGTGGATGATACCAAACTGTCACACCACATGCACGCTCTCTCCTGTGCCTCCCCCTTTGCCTCCACCCTGTGCCTCTACCTGTGCCTCCCCCCGTCCTCTCCCTTGTGCCTCACTGCGGATTGGTGTCTACTCCTGTTGGTTCTTTCATGTGCCCCACTTGCTATGACAGGGATGCATTGGCCTGTGTATGTGCTCCTGTTGAGCTCCCTGTCCTCCTCATATATATATGCATATATATATGCGATGTTTGACCACGTATAATGTACTTGTCTATCTGTAATACTTCTGCTAATCTGTTTGATCCGCTGACCTATCAGCATTGTTTGTGTTACTGTTTCACAGACCGTTTGCTCTTTATGCAGTTGATACTGTTATTATTGTTTTCAGATTGTCCTCTTGTCATGTTCCTGTTGACCTTTTAAAGTGATTTTATGTCTGCTTGTGTGCCCCTGCTTTCCTTGTATGACCTCGATGTACTCGCGGACTGCACTTTATGTGCTTTACGTTTTAAGTCCGGTGTCATTGATCTCCTTGTGTGCCCCTGTTGACCTGATATTGTGCTCTTGATGTGAACTTCATGTCCTCTGGGTTCTCATTGCCTATGCTCCAGATGTGATGTGACTCTGACATGTGAGCCCTAAACTACACAGGCTGTGGAAGGTACACAAGAGAGCTAGAGATAAAGAAGAAAAAAATACACCCTTCACCAACAAATGGAATCAAAGCTCTACCATGCTGCCTGGGACACGACAAAAAGTCACTTACTGCACAGAGTTACTGCAGGACAATGCCTTTCACTTCCATGACAACAAAAGCCAGAATGCTCATTCCATTTGTCAGACTGAGACAGGGAAACACACACATGACATACATGAAACACACACATGACATACATGACAGCTAATCTTCTTTTTGTTGATAAGAGCAACTGCATGTATTCTTCTCCTTTCATAATGTTTGTACTATATTCTTCAGATGATTGGCTATATCAAGTGTGTTTTGTATATGTTCCGTATAAATGAAGATAATGAGACAAAAATGAGAATCAGGAGGAGAATCAGGAGGAGAATCAGGAGGAGAATCAGGAGGAGAATCAGGAGGAGGAGGATAATGAGCAGCATAATGAGGAGGGTAATGAGGAGAATAATGAGGATAATGAGGAGGATAATGAGAAGGACAGTGAGAAGGACAGTGAGAAGGACAGTGAGAAGGATAGTGAGGAGGATAGTGAAGGGGGGAGAATGATAATGAGGAGGAGGATGATAATGAGGATTAGGATGCCGAGGAGGATGATGGGGAGGTGAGTGAGTTTGTGTTTTACGCCCCATCAACACCAGTGTGGGTTATTTAGAGGCAAGGATGGTGAGGAGGATGGGGAGGACAATGTGGAAGAGGACGAGGGAGATGATGAGAAGGATGATGAGGATGAGAATGAGGACGAGGAGGATGAGGAGAAGGAGGATTAGGAAGAGGATGATAAAGAGGAGGACAATGAGGATGAGGAGGACAAGGATGATGAGGAGGACAAGAAGCAGGACAAGGATGATGTGGATGAGGAGGGGGATCGAGGACGAGGACGAGGAAGACCAGGAGGATCAGGATGAGGAGTACAATGATGAGGAGAAGGACAATGATGAGGAGATGAATGAGGTGAAGGATGAGAAAGAGGATGAAGAGGAGGAAAATGAGGAAGAAGATGAAGAGGATGAGTACCAGGATGGTTGAGAGAATAACAAAAATATGAGGATAATGAAGAATTTGAAAAATGAGGAAAGGATAGTTTAGAATGTGAAGAGGAAGAGGAGATGTAGGTGGAAGAGGAGAAAAAAAAACAGCGTTCGCGTCTCCTTGTTTTGTTTTGTTTGTTTGTATTTTACGCCTCTGCAGCACCTTAGTGGGCTATATCGAGGCAGGTGATCGCTGTATGATGATGAGATGAGAAGACTATGAGTCTGGCACATACCCTATTAATTCAGGGATGCCCAGGGTCTTTCAGTTGCCCCAGCATAGAACACTGGATACAACCCGCCTCCATTTAATGTCCCATGGGCTCGGACTAAAGTGAGTTCCCGGGGTGAGATTTGAACCCACGCCCTCAAAGCCAGTTGACAAGCGCACTGATCAATCGCGTCTCCTTGTACTATAAACATTATATGGCAATTCAAAAAGTAAACATAACAGACTGAGGGGATAGGGGACTATCAACTCTGCTTGAAGCCCATTACTTTGAAGGAAATTGGGGAAAATTCTGGCCTTGGATTGCCAAAGAACCATTTTGGAGTAAGGAAATGAGCTGACCAGGATCTTAAATGCGAATGTCATAAATTTAAATCAATCGTTCGTTCACGCTGGCTTTTTCCTTTCTTTTTCATGAGACTAGGCAGGCAAGGCAACCTTCCATTAATTGGAAAAAATGATGGTGAAATTCATTGGATTCACTTTATAGAGCTCCAATTTCTCCAATAAGATCATAAACATTTCATGCAGTTGCATTAAAGCAGAATTATGTGGAATGTGTTTATCACGATGTGATTTTTAATGGCACAGCGTGTTGTGATTAACTTAACAGTCATACTCCTGTGATATGATGAGTAAATAATTCTTTATGAATAAAAGTCAAGAACTTGATGCCTGGAGCTCTCTATTTTTGCCATTTGCATGATGGGTGTGACGAACGCCATTGGCATCACCGAGTGTGATAAACCCAATGGTCGGGGCTTTATGGTATTGGAATTGCTTTATTAAATGCGTCACATTATCAATTCATAGCTGCATGAGAATTGACTTGTCTTGTGGATCTTCAAAGGGGGTGACATCAATTCAATGTTAAACACATTATGAATAAATGATCAAGTCAAATAAGGAATGATGAAGAATAAATCAAATGGAAGAAGGATGTGGTTGTCTTGGACAATATTGGCTGCGCGTGTTAAGTTGATTAACATTTGAGAATAGAATAATCAATGTGATGAGTTGTTACCACATGGGTTTATTTAAGACCTTTTGTTAATTTATTGTCTATTGTGTCGGAGGAGTGAATAAAAACTTGTAAAGCTGCTAAATGAGATGGTAAGTAATGCCAGACATTGCAGGGCTGTGTGTAGATGAGTTGGTTCCTGCTTTTCAAACTGCTGCTTTGGGGCGTGGATGTTGTATTGTTGAATTGTAATGACAAGGGCTGGCCCACAGTTGACCATTCCTCACTCAAGGGAAGGTCCGGTCCACAGCTTGGACCAGAACCGCCACTATGCAGGACCAATAGGGCCAGTAGGACCAGGTCTTTTGCTGCAGAAATATCAGGAGAAGAAAGCAGGAGGGCAACCTAAGTGGTCCTCTTAAAAGACATCTTCTATACTTCCAACAAAACTGCACTGCTTACCACTAGCCTACGGATGCAAGTGAGTATGCTGTGAAGATTGTCACATTGTAGGATTTTGTCAGGAGATCAGAAATATTTTACCAAAACTGGCTACTCTGCTGTTGCTTCACCTACAACTGCAACTACATTTAAATACATGTAATATAATGTTCGCAAAGACATTGAGGCCCAATATAACATATATATATATATGCCTGACTCACCTACTGCCTCCACCTACCTTTAATGCTAATCTGAAATCCATTCTTTTGTTCTCATTTCAGGGTTTCTTAATGAAGCTCTTTACATACTTTGTAAGATTACAAATTAAAGGAATATAGCTGCATTTACATTGTTGCTATTGGCAACAAATTAATCGTGAATTGATGTCACATGGGTGGCTGTATATTTTGACATGCCCTGGTATGACTAAATACCTTTTTTTTTCAAAACTATAGATTTCCAAAGTTTTGTATCAACATTGTACATGAAATTCCAGGCAAACCAATCAATTTGTTTCATAAGTTCTCCTCTTGTAGTTTGGGTAACTTGAACTTCCTGTCTGGCCAACTTCAACTTTGTGAAATGTTAGATGAAATAGAGGGCATTCTACAGACTGAAATTTATCACATAGATAATGTTTAGCCATGTCTCCCTTGGCTCATATATGTGCATGCTTGCTACCAATATCTCAAAGCTTTTGCTGTTGTTTTCTCACTCCGAGCGTAACTGTGCTCACTTTGCCATATTTTTATCACCAGGGGTGTCACTAAGACATTGTATGCATGTGATGAAATTACATACACTTACCATTCTTGCAAAATTGATCTGTTGTGGTTACGGAGGTACTACATGCTCATTGGAAACAATTAATTGCCCATTGTGATGGCACATGCTTCGCATCCCTCCCATTGTGAGATAAGACAATAGGCCTCCTTCCTGTGACACGTTATAAATTGCTTAATCGGTGGGTGATCTGGGCTGTAATTTGAGCAGGGATAATTTACTCTATCAACATTGAATTGCAAGAGTTCTATATGTCACCCACCACTGTCCCACCAGTCCAAAACCCATTGTTTAAGATGACCACTTTCATGGACCCATAAATTTTATGACTTAATTAATTAGATGTCTCTGATGGTCTTGGGCTCATTCCTTTTATTGGATAAGAATTCAGTGATGTTAAATTGGCCAGGCCATCTTAGTCTGTCAAGAATGCTGCCTAGATTTTGTAGGAGTTCTCTTCTTGTCAGAGCAGACTTACTGCTGATTGTCATAACTTCTTGGAGACTGACAGATTCTTTTAATTTCTTCAGACAGCATTCTTTCTGATTTATTAAAGTCTAATGGAAATTTCTGTATGAATTCATATTGCATTGCATCCCATTATGTTCCAATTCAGTTGGATGACCAACGATTTAATTCTTTCCCAGCGTCTTCTTTGATTTTTTTCTGAATATATTTCGGGCTGCAACTCTTACAATAGAACATATTTATGAAAACAATATGTATATTCACATAAGAATTTTTTTCTTCAAAACACAATGCTATGATTCCTTCATTCTTCATTGTCTCCTTATTCTATCAGTGATGTGCTGTTATCATAGCCAATGCTAAAGCCCATACTGGACAAATTGCAAATTACCTCTCGCTCGTCCCGAAAGGAGAATAACCTTACTCGCATAATTTATATCTTTAATACTGACGAAATTCAAAAGAATTTGCTTTAAAATCACTCTGACCATGGTGTCTTTGTCTTTTGTGTTGAATTTGTTTTAGTTGACACAATTCTTATCTCAAGCAGCTTGATACTAAGACCAAAACATTGCCCTTAAGCACCTTATCTGAGCCGAACTTCTTTTTTCTTTGCATACTTTGACGTGGCAGGCAGGTCCAGCCTTTGGGCAACATACACCTGACAAGATGTCTGCCAACTGTTGTCTGCTTCAGACTGCTAAGCAACAGTGAAAGCTGTGTTTTTGACAGCTTCATTACAAATTTCAGTTTCTGTGAAGCAGACCTGTTCCACCAAATGGAGTTCAAAGTTGCCTCCTATCATATTTAATTGTGAAAATGAATTATGCTTTAAAATGATCGCTCATATGTTTTGATAATATGGGCAGGTATCTGTTGTGTGTGCCGAATCTCCAAAGTACAAAACGAAAAAACTTGCATGTTGCCAGGAAACTACAGAAAGAAACATCTGCATGCCTTAAAAAGACATGTCAACTGAACTTGGAGCATTTGTGGTTGAGGATGAGTGCAATAACATAATTTCAATATCATTACAATTGGGTGAAGGATGGCAGTTCGAAACGATGTGATACTGCACCCATTGGCACCTGCAGCAGATAAATCGATGCATCGAATCTCAAGAAGATGAATTTAAATCTCTTTTTTATGCCATTTTAACTTTTTTGATTAATTTTCAGATTGGCTTGTGTTGCACTGTTGAGGGCTGCTTATTTTTGGAGGCTGGTCATGTTTGCACACCCCGGGCTAAATTGTCTGCAGGAAGGTCATTCTATGTGGGGTAGACCCATGAGATCTCAAGTTGAAATTGCTGAAAAGAACTGGGAAGATGTACAGGGTGGTCAAGAAAAAACTTTACACACTTTCCGTGGTATAGTTCTATAAATTTGTCTCTAATTACTATCCAACCTTTTCTAATGTAAAGAGGATAGTCATGGCAATATATTATCTGTAGTATGTTCCCCTGGGCCATGTTGTGTGAACTTGAGCTCTGATTTTGCAGAAATAAAAAAAAAGCCATTTTCACACATTTTGCTGTCCCGAATGCAAGGCATTGCCATCAATTCAAATATTGTACCATTGCTTTCATATTCTTACAGTAACCTAGAGTTCTTGAGAGGAGTGTGGTCCCAGGATTTCAGCTCTCTTCGATTGAAACTCAATTTTGTGGGGAGCTTGAAAGAGAAGAAGGTTGATAGAAATTGCAAGCTACCGCAGTTTTTCAAAATGTGCCTCCTGTCGTAATGCCTTATCGAAATTACATCCAAGGGCAGAAACATAATACGGAGATCCCTACCTGAACTACATGCAAGAATGAGACAGATTGGATAAGAACTCACTGAGCTGTGCCTCATGAGCCGAAGACTGTAAAGTTTTTTCTTGACCACCCTGTATATGGTGGGCAAAGATAATTGATGTAGGTGGACTGCCAAGAACTGCCCATGATCCATCTCTGGGACTGGGAAGCAGTCAGTGGCTGCCTACTAGCAGGCCAGTAATTGATGCGTCTCTCTTAAACTCCAACTAGGATGCATAACGTGCATCTCCTCACACTCAGGTATTCCAGCAGACAGTTTGGAAGACTGCAGACTGGCTGGGGAGGGGAGTGGAAAAGGAAACAAGATCTTGGAGCCACAGGGATTTGTATTTCTCCTAAAGAGCCCTAGATTTAATCTAGAGACGAAAGTTTTCTTTTGATTGTGTTCAGAGTTTGCAGTATAAAAACATTTTGCTTATAAATATGTGCATACTTCAGAGTACAGCCATGCCATCCCTTGCATTCAAAGTTAAAGAAAGTAATCTGGTTTGCCCCTCTGGAATGTTAATGAGCACTCTGTGTTTTTATCTGTTTTTTCTAAGAAGTGTGTGTACAATAATTGCTGGGCTATTACAATACACAATACTATTGCGACATCAAACAGCACAAATGGTACAGAAAGAGGAATCAAATGTGTGATGAGAAGATTGTGTATGTATGAAGGCTATTATTTTTCTGTGGGTGCTGAGTTAAGCCTTAGAAGAAATCTGTCACTGTTTCACTGAATACATGACAGGCTTATTGAAACTGTCTGTTATGCGCATTTCAAGGAGATTATTTGCAGCTCAGGTTTAGCAACCATTGAAATATCCGTCACACGGGCTTCATTTAAGTAAACATGTTTCTCAAATTGTGGCTCAACTGAACACCGATTCCTTTATCTAATTTCCATGCTGAGAAATAGGTAAGAAACATGAGAACATACACAATATTGTAGCTTGAGAAAATGGGAGACTGGTTACCTTCTAAATATATAGATTTAATATACATTTGTCTCCACAAGCCACAATGACATGGCAAGTTTTACTCTTCCAGAGATAACATCTTGTAACCCACTGCCGCTGTTGTACATTGCACTACTTACCTCTTTCTGTCAACAAAATAATATTCATAAGTTCTCTACATGCGCTACTAACAATTAGTACTACTCCTTCCACTGGTAGAAATCAGGCAAAGTGTATATATTTGATTTTTCAAACAGCATATTTTAATAATTATTAGCCAAAGACCGGAACATCAGAAGATCTATTCAATTTTCATGTTTAATTCCATTGAAAATGTACCAAATTGGCCGAGTTCAACAATGGTAAGCACATGGCGCAGTCAAATGTACATTGGCATGTCAAAACTTCTAATGGTGTTACACCTTTATGACATTTCTGGATTGTACTCTCCTGGGAGACAGGCCTTTTCAAAGGACATCCATCTCCTGCATCTTTGGTCACTGGCCAGTCAGTAAAAACAATATTTTACTCTCTTAATAACTACAAATCCTAAGCACGGTAGGATCAGACAGCAGATAAGCCAAATATTGAAAGTAGACATATAGGCCTGTGGTATATGCTTCTCAAACTACACCTATAGGCCTATTCCTCTATACTACTGCTAAGTACCCCTGAGTATACTATTACTGCTGTTGTAATTACTTTAAATCTTATCACATTTCATTACCACCAATAATTCTACAAGGCTCATCAATAATGCTTTATGAATTTTATAAATCCATTATTGTGCCATCTGTTAGTTTCTTCTTTAGACGTTTCCCTTCTTTTTTGTCTTTGTGGAAAACCACATAAAATGGGCATTTGACAATGTGTGGAAAACCTGTTTTGTCAGTTGGTCTTTGATTAGATAGGAAGACCCACCTTCTCAGTGTTAGCTGAGAAGGATGGGAATCACTGGTTGAGAACTATACACCCGCGACAAGGATCGTGTCGCGGCAGTTTAGGGCCTATTCCCATCAAAAATAAAGGTATGGACTGATAGGAAATGGTTTAAAATGTATTGTGTGCGATTTTCAGAATTTTCCTGTACTTTAAAGTGTCAAAATCGGCCGATTTTCAACAAAATTACCACTAAAAATGACAGAAGATTTATGCTGAATGGAGGGAGGCTTTGTACAAACAGATAACTGTTAATTAGAATGTTGTACAAACATAACTGTTAATCAGTATGTTGTTCATGATTCACTTTTTCTGTTTGTGTTTTATGTTTTGAAATGAACAGCTTTGGACTGATACTTCTAGCAGTCAATCAAACTCAGTCAAGCATTTATCTGATTTGTGTGATTGGTTGCTTCAAATACACTTTGCTGAACAGTGATTGACTTAGTCTTAGACCACATTTGACAAGTTCAGGTCGCATTTTGGTGGAATATACTTAATTCCAGCCCTCTTTATAGGCCTATAGTATTATTGTAATCAAGGTATAATAAAAAATTATTTAAAAATATCTAACAGATTGGCTTAGAATATAGATAGATAGATAGATAGATAGATAGATAGATAGATAGATAGATACATACATACATACATAGATACATAGATACATAGATACATAGATAGATAGATAGATAGACAGACATATAGATAGATAGATAGATAGATAGATAGATAGATAGACAGATAGATAGACAGATATAAATAGATAGATAGATAGATAGATAGACAGATAGATAGATAGATGGATAGATAGATAAATAGATAGATAGATAGATAGATAGATAGATAGATAGATAGATAGATAGATAGATAGATAGATAGATAGATACTGAAACCAAAGCAGGAAAGCACATTTTAATTTAATTTTATGCTTTTTTTTTTTAAATTTTTTTCACAACTGATGAACTACCACATATTCTGATATTTTTTACAAATGACATACAGAAATACATGTTCCCGCCCACTTTTCGAAATCTTGACTGCTCTTTGTGTTTAAAACACCTCAGGACCGGCGACAAAACCAGATGACTGCTTATGTTGCTTTCTGTTTACAACTTTGCAGATTACAGTTTTGCGTTTGTATTCTTGTTTGATTGTTTGTTATTATCACTTATTGCTTGCAATGATTTTCAAGAGTGCTCAGCAAAGGTAATGTCCTCAGTCTACGTTGCCTACAGCAACGTGAAGACTGTGACCTCGGTCAAGTCTTTGATGACTCTGGCAAGGAACAATCTTGAAGGAAATTCGGAGGTGAGGAAGTTTTTCCAAGACAGCCTTGCAAACCTTGTTATCTGCTTGGCTGATTTCAATAATCGTTTATTTGTTTTATGGATATCAATCGTGGCATTGATCAGCAGGCCTTGTTCAAGCTGCTGTCACTTGAAATGCCCCAGTGTTGTGTCATGTGTCAGTTTTGTCAATTTGGGTGGCAACTGCACTGGCATGTGTCATGGTTTTGTGCTGGTAACACTGAGGGGCCAAATACGCAGTGTCTTAATAGGCCTTGTGCCATCTCAGCCCTGCATTCAATTACTTCAAGGGTGTTATCCTGCGTCTTTATCGTCACAATCACGCCGTCTCATCACTCTGTTAGGCTCAGGCATTATACATGACAATGCATTCTCTTATCCTGTTTGCTGGGAGGAACTAGATTGTTTTGAAGTGTCAAGGACAAGCAGTACCTCAGGCATAAAGCCTACATGTATGAGGCCCTCTATTAGAGCAAAACCAGGGAACCACTTTATACCAAGATGAAGATGTGTGCCACAGTTTACAATGGATTGTCAATTTGATGTTGTATTAATACCTGTTCAATGGGTTTTAGGTGATATCACAAAATGAAGAATTTTCACAAAAATAAAGAGATTGCACAAATCAGCAAAGTGACAATATACAAATAGCAATGCTGTGCTTGCATGTGATGTGGACAACTATTTAGCGCTTAGGGATGTCATAAACAATTAAGATGTCACCATGTGCACTGTAGGCTACACTGTAAAATTTGAAATTTTGAGTCAGCTTAAGTGATCGGGTGAGATGGTTGCCCAATTCCTATGAGCTGACATAGCTTGTTATTTTAAGTTATAATAATCGGTCCGTTGTCATAACTTAAAACAACAAGCTATATTTCAGCTCAAAGGAGTTTTGCAGCGACAACAATGTTTCTTATTTCGAATGATGTAGGCCTAATTCAACATAGAATGGGGCTATTTTATAACAAGGCAGTATATTTATATAGTAGATGTGTCATTCAGCAAAAATAAAGAACAACACTGCAACCATGCTGTTATAATATAAGGCTTAAATTATAGATCCATGCTGTAACCGATAGCTAACCGACAATTGTTAGATGAATGCATGTTATTAACAATTTAACATAAAAACAACTAATTGGGTAACAAGTTGTCCTGTAAATACCCATGTGGCTAAGAGGTTTGCCAGCCTATAAACTATTAATGGCTAACAAGCTGTGCCATGAACGGAAAGGTCATTTGATCGCCTGAAATGTACCCATGTTGCGGCGATAATTTATTTATGATTTTATGACTACTTTCCTTCTTGTAGAATTGTTGCTGCTGCTATAGTCACTTCAGCCTCTCTTTTGTGTGCATTCATGAGCTGTAGTACGCATCACTCAAGATGACGTCACACACTTGGCCATTCTGGGTCCCCTATTCTGGGCCATTCTTCTTGCAGGCAGGGATACCCTTCGGTACGGTTGTGACCATCGATGCTACAAGACTCTCCGAGACTGGTAGCCACTGCCTGCCACAGGTTATGGTCTATTATGCAGGTCAAATGGGAGATTTAGGGGGTCATTTGTTGACAGTTATGATCACCAAGCTGCCCTGCCCTGCCCAATATCCACCACAATCCTAGCAGCTCCTTCGTCAGGCTTCTGCCTGCTCACTGACTTGTGGCCCACTCTTCTATAGGTGAATAGCTTCCTTGGGGAATATTAAGAAACCTTCCTGATTTATTTTTGCAATTCTGGCCCCTGGAGTGGCTGTCCGGGTGTAAAACACGAAGGCAGAAATGAAGAGCCCAGCTCACACTTGTTGTGCACTCCACATGTATAATTTATGGCAAAAAAGGATTTTCATGTTTATGGATTCAAACTTCAGGAACAGTTGCTTTTCAGTATTATCGTAAATGTTTTTCTTTTTCCTGTTTCTACGTGTGTATTTTATTCTTCATAATATGACTCATCTGGTGATGAGCCCTTGCGCTTGTTATTTGTATATGTGTTACTTCGTGAACGGTTAATCATGTACACTGTACATGCTATCTCTGCCAGGCTTGTTTGTGAAATTATTGGCCTGTATATTCATCTATAGGCCCTGCCTGCACAATCTGTTATTTTTTCCTGTGTAAATCATTGTTCACAGTAACTTAGAAGTCCTAAGTAGAACATTAGTTATGGTCTGCTGATATTTTAGCTGGGTCTTTCATGCATTGTTTTATCTCACGAGAAAATGATTTAATTAACGGATTTATTGACTAGAATAAAATCCATATTTAGAAAAATGAAAGTGGTCAAAAAGTGTAAACCTAACTCTATTTACTCGTCCATTAGTTTTAAGAGCTTACAAATAAACCTCCCATGAAACCTAAACCTGGCAATTAGGTACAGCATGAAAAAATCTTTTGTTTGGAAGCCTTTTAGAAAGCCACAGATGGTCTCTTTTTGGCCACATGTGAAATTTCCCACATTACTATTTAAAAAGTACGAAAAACTAATGTTCTCTTTAAACATGTTGAGCAACAGAGATTGTCAAAAGAGACAAAATAAATGTCACCGCTTGGGAAAGTTCAATCTTTTCAGAAATTTCCAGATTTCACAATGACGACATTGTGCAGGAGAGCTTCCGAGGTTCTGTTGTGTGAATATGTCGTTTTTCTTTGAAAGTTATATTTGCGTTTCCAAGACATGCATACCCAGGTCCTGCTGAGCCACCTTGCTCATAATACAGCTTATAAGGCCGATAAAAGTGGCATAAAAATGCTTTACGGCCAGTTTGTGTGGCAACTGCGGCTGTTGTCACTTGGTAATTGGGGGGAGATGTCTGTCAGCCTGGGAATTGAACACATGCTCGTGAATTACCTTGTCCCATATACATCAGCAGTCAGGGTTTTCCCAAATTGCTCTTGCAGTAGGACGGCTCTTGCATTTTTGGTGCTTTGGGAACCCACCTGGTGCAAGTGGTGGCTGCTAGCCTATATTGCTCCAGGGCTATGAATAGTTGAGGTCGCATGTCACTGCACTGCCCCCTACCGGTTGTTCTTGTGGTGCTGTTTTTTGCACATTAGCATGTAGAACTGAGGGCCACTGACCAAATGTGTATTTACTGCCTGCCATGGGCTTGGGATAGGCTGGACGTCGTCGAAATGAGGACATATGGTGGAGATAAGCTGGCAGCCAGCGATAATGGCCAAGTCAATGAGAGTTGTCAGGTGGCTAAGCCTCCGAGTCATTGCTATGGATGCCATGCGCCTTCTATGATGCCGCCAGATGAGCTGGGATTCTGCTAACACATTATCTGCCTCCACATATATGAGGTTTATCGGCCTATGTTGGCCCACTGCTCAATCGCCATCATTGACATGGCAGCGAGGCAGTCCAGGGTCTGCCAGGAGGTCATAACATTCTTTAATATTGGACATAAGTCCTTATGCATGTTGACCTACAATTAATTTGGCCTAACTGTTCTCCAGGGATCTGTCTGGAATGATCCACAACATTGCGTCTATGAATTTCTCTGTGGATGATACCAAACTGTCACACCACATGCACGCTCCCTCCTGTGCCTCTCCCCCCGTCCTCTCCCTTGTGCCTCACTGCGGATTGGTGTCTACTCCTGTTGGTTCTTTCATGTGCCCCACTTGCTATGACAGGGATGCATTGGCCTGTGTATGTGCTCCTGTTGAGCTCCCTGTCCTCCTGATATATATATGCATACAATACATGTATGTAATGTTTGACCATGTATATTGTACTTGTCATTCTGTAATACTTCAGCTAATCTGTTTGATCCGCTGACCTATCAGCATTGTTTGTGTTACTGTTTCACAGACCGTTTGCTCTTTATGCAGTTGATACTGTTATTATTGTTTTCAGATTGTCCCCTTGTTGTGTTCCTGTTGACCTTTTAAAGTGACTTTAAGTCTGCTTGTGTGCCCCTGCTTTCCTCGTATGACCTCAATGTACTCGCAGACTGCACTTCATTTGCTTTACGTTTTCAGTCTGGTGTCATTGATCTCCTAGTGTGCTCCCATTGACCTTATATTGTGCTCTTGATGTGAACTTCATGTCCTCTGGGTTCTCATTGCCAGTGCTCCAGATGTGATGTGACTCTGACATGTGAGCCCTAAACTACACAGGCTGTGGAAGGTACACAAGAGAGCTCGAGATAAAGAAGAAAAAAATACACCCTTCACCAACAAATGGAATCAAAGCTCTACCATGCTGCCTGGGACACGACAACAAGTCACTTACTGCACGGAGTTACTGCAAGACAATGCCATTCACTTCCATGACAACAAAAGCCAGAATGCTCGTTCCATTTGTCAGACTGAGACAGGGAAACACACACATGACATACATGACAGCCCCTCTTCTTTTTGTTGATAAGAGCAACTGCATGTATTCTTCCCTCTCATAATGTTTGTACTATATTCTTCAGATGATTGGCTATATATCACTGTGTTTTGTATATGTTCCATATAACATGAAGATAATTGCACACAAGTGAGGGAAAGAGAGGAGAAGGAGGAGAATGAGGAGGAGGAGAAGGAGGAGGCAAGGAGGAGGGCAAAGAGGAGGAGGAGGAGGAGGAGGAGGAAGAGGAGGAGGAGGAGGAGGAGGAGGCGGAGGAGGAGGAGGAGGAGGAGGAGGAGGAGGAGGAGGAGGAGGAGGAGAGTGATGATGAGGATGATGATGAGGATGATGATGAGGATGATGATGAGGATGATGATGAGGATGATGTAGAGGAGGATGAGGATGAGGACGAAGAGGATGAGGAGAATGAGGATGATGATGATGAAGAGAAGGAGGTCAATGAGGATGATCAGGACAAGGAGGACAAGAAGGACAAGGAGGACAAGGAGAAGGATGATGAGGATGAAGAGGAGGACGATGAGGACAAGGACCATGAGGACAAGGACGATGAAGACAAGGAGGACGATGATGAGGAGGACAATGAGGAGGAGGAGGACAATGAGGAGTATGAGGATGAGGAAGACGATGAGGATGAGCATTCATGAGGAGAATGAGGTGAAGGATGAGAAGGAGAATGAAGAGGAGGAAAATGAGGAGGATGAGTACCAGGATGATTGAGAGAATAAGAAGAAGGTCGGAATTGAGTTATGAGGATAGTGAAGATATTGAAAAAGGAGGAAATGATACTTAAAATGAGAAGAGGAGGAGGAGATGTTGGTGGAAGAGGAGAAAAAACAGCGTTTGCGTCTCCTTGTACTATAAAGATTATATGGCAATTCAATAAGTAAACATAACAGACGGGGGGATGGGGGACTATCAACTCTGCTTGGAAGCCCATTACTTTGAAGGAAATTGGGGAAAATTCTGGCCTTGGATTGCCAAAGAACCATTTTGGAGTGAGGAAATGAGCTGACCAGGATCTTAAATGCGAATGTCATAAATTTAAATCAATCGTTCGTTCACGCTGGCTTTTTCCTTTCTTTTTCGTGAGACTAGGCAGGCAAGGCAACCTTCCATTAATTGGAAAAATGATGGTGAAATTCATTGGATTCACTTTATAGAGCTCCAATTTCTCCAATAAGATCATAGACATTTCATGCAGTTGCATTAAAGCAGAATTATGTGGAATGTGTTTTTTAATGGCGTGTTGTGATTAACTTAACAGTCATACTCCGGTGATATGATTAGTAAATAATTCTTTATGAATAAAAGTCAAGAATTTGATGCCTGGAGCTCTCTATTTTTGCCATTTGCATGATGGGTGTGACGCACGCCATTGGCATCGCGGAGTGTGATAAACCCGATGGTCGGAGCTTTTATGGTATGGGAATTGCTTTATTAAATGCGTCAGATTATCAATTTATAGCTGCATGAGAATTGACTTGTCTTGTGGATCTTCAAAGGGGTGACATCAATTCAATGTTAAGCACATTATGAATAAATGATCAAGTCAAATAAGGAACGATGAAGAATAAATCAAATGGAAGAAGGATGTGGTTGTCTTGGACAATATTGGCTGCACGTGTTAAGCTGATTAATATTTGAGAATAGAATAATCAATGTGATGAGTTGTTACCACATGGGTTTATTTAAGACCTTTTGTTAATTCATTGTCTCATGTGTCGGTGGAGTGAATAAAAACTTGTAAAGCTGCTAAATGAGATGGTAAGTAATGCCAGACATTGCAGGCTGTGTGTAGATGAGTTGGTTCCTGCTTTTCAAACTGCTGCTTTGGGGCGTGAATGCTGTATTGTTGAATTGTAATGACAAGGGCTGGCCCACAGCTGACAATTCCACTCTCATGGGGAAGGTCCGGTCCACAGCTGGGACCAGAACGGCCACTACGCAGGACGAATAGGGCCAGTAGGACTAGGTCTTTTGCTGCAGAATTACCAGGAGAAGAAAACAGGAGGGCAACCTAAGTGGTCCTCTTAAAAGACATAAACGTCCAGGCAGTTGGAGTTAAGAGAAGCTGGTCTCAGCTGGACGCTGCTTGGTCCGCACAGAGCAGGACGCAACTGCAAAAGCAGGAGCCTCGTCGGCCCAGCAGTATCATGGCAACTGCAGCTAGGCCACAACAGTTATATGAGCAACAACACTGACACGTATATATGACATATTGCAGTTGCTACTTCCAGGGCAATATACCTTTATTACTGGCAGCATAAAGAACAGCCCTCCAAAAACATTATTAGGCTTGAAGCAACAACACAAGGCAACAACATTTTTGACAATGCCACAACATATACTTTTTCACCTCCAGAACCAATAATAACGTCAGAAGTTTCAACAACGCTAACAGCATTTCCATGATCACCACAATTTATCAACAGCATCCAAAGCATCGAGCAGCATTGGGAGCATCCTCTTGAGCTTGGGATGTGGGGGAAGATGCGGTTGTGAGGGCTGTGATGACTTGTGCATGTTCCCCCTTCGCCTAATTAGACGAGCAGCAGAGATTGCTTGAGCCAGGAGACTCTAACAGCTGAGTAATTGGAAAGAAAAATCACTTGGCGATTGGCAAAAACATCCGAGCAGCAATAGACCACTACATATGGGGGAACATGGCACCTGGCCCACTAACACAAGGATCGCTTTAACCCTGTGACCAAGATTGGGCCTACCAATCATCCCTAATGCGTCCACATCTGACAGCGAGGCTCCCAACACTCCATTACCCGGCAGTGGCAGAGCACCTCCCCCCATCGGCAGAGACAAAAACTGCATCTTAAGTAAATTGCTATCTGCTCTACGACTTCATATCCAGTCCTCCATATAAGGTTCCTTCTGACTGCTGGCTGGGTTCGCTCAGAGTCTCTTTTTCTCTCTCTCTCTGCTGGGGCCAGCGCATTCAATCTACTGCTCCGTGGCCGCTCCCCATCTTTTATTCATGGCTGCTGTCCTCAAATGTCAAACATCTCCACTTGTGGCCTATTGTGACGTCATTCATTCGATTGCTAACCATCCGTAACGAGATACATCCCAGACAGCTCCAGGTCAAGCCCCTAAGTCTTCTCGCCTCTAAGTCTTGCCTCTAAGTTTCGCCTTTAAGTCAAACTTGCTTTTGTTGCAGCCTCTTAGCTATGAATACCAAGCAGGATAGGCTTAGTTTCAAGTGATAATGGCCAGGCTACCGACTCCCCCAAGCTCTGGGGCTAGCCACCAGTGACCACCATTGGAAATGTAGATTTAAGCACACCATAAAGGGTGAATAATAGGCCCAGCATCAGTGTATGAAATATTCGTGTGTGATATGCTCTCAAGCCACTGGCTTCACACAAGGCAGATGAAGGAGCTAAGAATCCCATTTATTTGTACATATGAAATCTGGGTATTTCATATATATAAGAATCTGCTGTAACTTGCTTGGACAAAAAACCATAACTGCTTTGATACTGAGACTGAGAGCCTTATACATGTATAAATAATTAATTATATATTAGCCTATTCTTCTGTAATTTGCAATTTGTCCAACTTATATCTTCTCAGGTTATTCAACCGGAATTTATTTACAGATATCAGCTTTCATTACACATGCAGTATGCAAAAGAACTAATTAGCAGACGATTTTCAAAATGTCAATACGATTTATATCAGTGCATTTGGGACGAATCATATTAATGAGTTGTTATTATTGATGAAACCATCGTTTCGTGATTGTAGGGGAAGCCGAGTTGTCCACAATTTGTATTTTTAAAGGCCACGTTATTTCCCATGGTGTTTTTATTTGACAGGATTCCTCTTTTGACAAATTCTGCTTTTTCCAATTCCTCTCTTTTCTTTGGCGAGGAGAAGGTGGAAGGGGAGATTGCATAATAAGCTGATTTCTGCTTTCTGGGCATGGTCTGCGGCAAAGGTCAACATTTTGAGACATCTCTGCACACAATGAAGCAATCAATTGGTGTGGCTCTTTAAACTTTAGCCACATTGCCATAACAAAAATCAACCTCTCACTTTCAGCTCTAATTGGTTTTACTGCAAGCAACTGCAAGCAACTGCGAGCCTGGCACTGCAGTAAACCAAAGAAATATCGGATATCAGCCCAAGATTTGTTATGCAAGACTGGAGCTGTCTGAAGTCATAAAATTTCATCTGGCATGACAAAAGTCACCTTTAGAATAAAAGTCATCCCCTGTGTGGCTTGGTGCATGCCATGCTCGATTGGTGACTTTTGAATGACATTAACTGACTGCTAGGTTATATTTAGAAAACCAGTCAGGCATGCTGGCTTACCTGAAGACAAAAATAAAGTTTTGTGAAGTTTGGTTTACAGTGTCAATATCTATTTTGACAGTTTCTGTACAATTCAAAAATGAAGACCACCTTCCATATCGTTTTGCTGATGCCGTCTTCCATTTGCCCTTGCTTCAGGTATGGTATGCCTAGAAAGTAAATTTCCCAGAGGAAAAAAAAGTACATTTGAAGCATTCGAATTATTTAAATTACGCTTCATTTATACTCCCTATATGCAAATTCATAAGCTCCAAATATGCTCCCTTGTAGAAAAGTATAGACATTTTTGCAGTACAATCGGAGTACATTTGGTAATTTAAATAATTCGAGCTTTCAAATGTACTCTTTTTTCCTCTGGAAAGCTACTGCACAAACCCTGAGTGGTTCTCGGGCTCATCTTCCATACTATTCTATTAAAGATTGTGAAAAAATTGTTAATTTGGAATATCACGAATGTCGTTAAAAAAACTTCTTGGCAGAAACCATCATGGTTGTTTAAAAAATAAATTTGGTATTGCAAATAAAACCTATTGGGTGATTTTTTTAGAGTTTAAGTAGACTGTACATAGGCCTATCAGCGGAGAGACTGCTATATTCTATATTTTTGTATGCCTGACTTCCTAATATGTGAAAAAAATTGTTGCACATTTTGAAGATTGTCAATTTACTTGTAACCTTGATTTGTTCTAGTAATTGGCAGCAAGGCATTGAAGCAAAAATAACAATGCTTTGTAAGGCTTTCCGGTGTCCAACTGTATCAACAATTTAATCAGGAATCGAACCCACGACGCATGGTTGCTGTGATTAATGGCTGGATGTGCCTGCACCGAGGTTTTCTTCGTATCTCTGCCATATCAGCAACATGAGCCCAAAACAATCTCGACAAGAACCAATTAACTTGGAAAGTCCTTCAACTGATTGAATGTTGAAAAAATTAAATGAAAATGAAAGTAGTTCCATAGGCAAATAGAGATTGCTTGGGGAACATGGCGTAATGTGGATAATATGGGTGTCTGCATCTTCCTGCAACAAGAGCCTCCCAGAGAAATAAATATTGGTCAAGTAATTTCCTCTTGCTCGGAAAAGAGTCACTCAAGCCACTTAAGGGTGGGAGGATTGGTGCAGCTAATCTTTCTTGAGGACTTGTTCCATCATCTGATGGTTTGTTGTTTTTGGTCTGTCAGCCTTGTACAGATGAGGTGCTGGAACTTCCTGACTCAGCCGAAAACAAGTGCTGACACAGACTTCCATAGCTCTGCCTCCCTCCAACGCTGTCCCCTGCAAACAGCTCAAAGTCAATAGAGCCACAAAAGCCCCACAATGCACCGGGTAATCTCATCATCGCAATATTCTATTGATCAACTGTTGCATTTTTATCAATCTCGTTTCCTGACCCCATTCTCGCGCCATTTTCCCGATTAACAAATTAGAATGATTGCGAAAACTAATCCAAGGAGAGCAGACGCTGCCTTGAACACATCCTTGAATTTTTAATGCCTGAATCATCAATTGTGACCTTTTTCTTCATTGTTCATGGGCAAAATGCAAATCAATTTTATGATGTCCATATATTGTTTGCTCAAACAATGGCTGTGGAAGACGCGGACTGACTACACATGTGGGTCGTGTGGTGCACCGAGGCTGGCGAAAGTTGAAAGGCATCAGTTTGGAAATTGACATTTGAGGGATCGTCAAAAGGTAATGAGAATGAACCCAAGGCCGGTTGCTGCCTGTAATTTGCCATTGCTCATGTTGACTGACGTTTCCAATAAACCAAGGGAATTAGCAATTGCTGGCGGAGAATTCGGAGTTGTAAAACAATTCCACAATCAGGGCTGATTCGCCACCTTAATTAGCCCAGGTGTGTAGGCCTGATCACCTGCAAGCTTCTCCATGCTCCCTGGTGAACCCCGGTGCCCTTCGATGCTCCCCGGTGCTCCCTGAACCTTTTACTGCGGAAGTAGGGCTCCTCTTGCGCTCTGATTGGGTGACGGGGCCAGGGATCTTTCTTCTCTCATTTCGTGTCTTTCCGCAGCAGCATCAGCTTCGTCAGGGACATCATTAATAACATCATAACCATCTGGAACTGTTTCAGAACAAGGGAAATCAGCTACAGAATCAAATGAGAATCGAAAATCACAGAGCAATTGAAGTTGAAGCAGCAGTCCTTCTAGTCACATTAAGATGACAGAGAGCATTTATTTTACAAGTAGAGAGGAGAGAGAAAGAGACAGAGACACAGAGGGAGACAGAGAAGGAGACAGAGAAAGAGACACCGAGAGACAGACACAGAGAGAGACACGGAGAGAGACACAGAGAGAGACAAAGAGAGAGACACACAGAGAAACACACAGAGAAACACACAGAGAGACACACAGAGAGACACACAGAGAGACACACAGAGAGACACACAGAGATAGAGACCGCCAGAGATAGAGACACACAGAGATAGAGACGTACAGAGATAGAGACACACAGAGATAGAGACACACAGAGATAGACACACAGAGATAGAGACACACAGAGATAGAGACACGGATATAGAGACAGTCAGAGATAGAGACACACAGAGATAGAGACACACAGAGATAGTGAGACATAGACAGAGATTCCTCAAAATGTTACACATTTATCTTGTGTTAGAGATCCCTCATTACTTGGTCAGTAACTGATCCGCATTGCCATGACTCCCGATTTAATTATTACAGAAAAGTAAAACAACACCGCAATCATAACGGTCGCTCAATACACATCAATAGTGACAATACCATTACATGTACCTGAATGTTACATGACAATAAAACTAATGCATGGTTTTATATAGCCCCTGTTTTAGATAACATCTGATCTGCTGTCATAAAATGCAACTGACAACAAACATGGCATGCATGCTGACCATTAATGTAAAACATAGGGAAATATCTTGAATTGAAAAACCAACAACATCATACAAAATTCAACAGCAGTAAAGATAGCAACAACTTTGTGGGATGTAACAACCTAAAAAAACGTAACAGCATTAATATTTGATGCCACCATGCCAAAAAGTGAAAACAAACCAAATCCAACAGCACCACCAACAGCTTTGCAGCCTAGGAAGGAAGGGTGGTTACATTTGGCTGTTTGAGAGATCATGACAGTGTTCTATCAAATTGATAACCCTGGGCATCCCTGAATGAATAGGGTACGCAGTGGCACCACCTTATAAAAAATACCTTATCACATTTGTTGAGAATGGCCATGTCTAGACTAGTCAGATGCGAGTAAGTTGCTGAGTATGGTAATTAGAAAACAGAAGAGGCTGGTCTTGGAGACCAGATGTTTCTCCTAAGCCAATAGGTTCTTTTGTTCAGAGATACCTCCTCCCGTGGGAATGTCTCAAAAGTGACTGATTACAGGCCATCCAATCAAAATGAATTGATTTCAAATTTTCCCATGGATTATGAAAATATGTTATTCTTTACAGTCTTGCCTGAGTCTATTTCCCTGAGTGAGTGGCACATACTATGCACCAAACTGCCTGTCTTATCGTCTCATCTAATCATTATATGGTGGTCACCAAAATATATGTTAATGCGCGGCACCCTTCACAAAAAAAAGGAAAGGAATAGCTACCTGTCTGATCCAGTACAATGCAAGTCAGCCAGTCAGCCAGTCAGCCAGTCAGTCAGTCAGTCAGTCAGGTCCTATCTTTTACATTGGAATGATCTCACTGCGGATGGTATGACTCACTTATTGACTTGTGCTGATAACATGGCAACATTGGTGAGTTTAGGATAATTATGACCTCACTTATTGAATATGAGTCGAGTAAACATGGCAAGTACAGGGATATGACCTCACAAGGAGCACTGTGTTGCATTCGGGTAATCACTGATGTTTCCACGGCTGGAAATACGAACAGCGATAATTATTGCAAAGCGTTAACATCATCTTCCATGGAAGCATCAACAGCAGCTTTAACAGCATCAGGTGTCCACCCCTGTTTGCTCAGACCTCTAAGAGGCTAATAGGCAGACAAAGGCCATGGAATTGCATATAGGGCCATTATCATCCTTTATGGGTGGGTGTTTGTGTCTGTGGTCATTATGCAGTGCCAACTGATATCACAGTGAGTGACTGCAGTCCAGCTACAATTTCACTATTTGCCCTGGTGTAACAATAAAAACCCTCAGTGACAGTTAAATGTGTGAATCTTGGCAGATTATTGATGGAGCCACTTGAGGCAAGTTTGACACAGGTGATACCTCATAAAATTCCTGTATAACTGTATCTAGGCATTGCCTTTATTCAAGCCCTTCCCAATATATATGTGAAAGAAATATATATATATTGGGGTTATATCAAATTAAACATATCATGGTAATGCATTATTTCGATCAACTGTTTCAGCTTTAAACATGTAGGACCTCTCTGATGTGGGATGAAAATGGGCCTTATTTTAGTCAAAATGTCATGTTGTCAGAAAAGTCAGTTAGTTATACCACTCACCAGTAAGGCCACAAGTTTGCCATTGACAAATTGACTGTTCATTTCAGTGGAGAAAGATTGAGGCTGGATTGACATCATTGATGTCTTCAAACAGCTGAATGCAAGTGATCGTAATTCTTCTACTGTAACTACAGGTACAAAAACAACTAAGTCTGTTGCAAAATATGGAAAGACTGGGTCTTTCTGACTCCTTCATAACAGTTGGGTTGTGTTCAACTATTGCTCCAAATACCTGCTGAAATAGAAGAATGGTCAGTTTTTTTTAAACAGCATATTTTACTCTTGTTAATCATAAACACTGCAGGGCTATAGTCTATACATATCAGGTTAACAAATCATATTTACAAGTGTGGCAGGTCAGAGTTAGACGACAACATCTTGAGGCCTGAGGATGATTTTCTTGTTCCACCAAAGTCTGTCTTGGTCTCTTGGCTTCCATTGTACAGCTGTGATAGTTTGTCACAAGCATTTTCATAATTGCAGACATTCAATATGAATGTTTTTTTATTTTGTAGGACATGTGTTTTATAGTGAAAAGTGATATCAAAAGACTTATGACATCACTCTGCTCTACTAAATAACATGTCCTTGAAAAAATTCACATTCAAGTTCAGTGTCTACAACTATGAAGTCATGCACTGTAAGAGATTTCCACCTGTCCTTTTTGTAGATTATGCAGTTTTCTTTCGCTGAGCCACAGTGTAATTTCAAAAAGCCCAACACTTGCAATAACAGTGAAGCTGCAGCTATGTTGACATACAGTTGGCTTTAGTTGGGCCAAAGGACTGGTTCATTTCGATCAGAATTTCACTGCAGATCACCTCTGTGTGTAGGAAGTAAAGGTGGGGTCCTCTGACCTTAATAGATTTCCGCCCTTTGATGTCTGCAGCAGAAACCTACACAAAGAGACCGGCTTTTTCCATGTTTACCAGACATTTCCCTCCAGATTATCCTAATGAATTAGATTACCAGTGTCACCACATATACCTTGAACTCTTTTCAGTAATTTTTTTTCTATGTCAAATGACATGTAGATTTTTTTCAGAATATCCCATTACATTAAACCTGTCTCCTGGGTCACATGTGATGTCTTTGCTCTATCTTACAATAATATGGGTTATACTGTTCATTCTAACAAGCACAGGCATGTGTGTAGTTAAGTAATGGATCTGATGGCATACGATGTACCATGACATAGGGAGCAAAACAGATTTTAGTAGAGAAATCTCTCAGATAAAATAATGTTTGATGGCTCCAAGTAATTTCTGTTCTGTTTTTCATTCCCAGATTAATGGATCATGTCAAGCACACAGACATTTTTTTCTTGGAGTTTAGAGCAAAGACACAAACAGGTGCAATCTACAGTCGTGATGGGAATAAATAAGTCAGCCCAGCCTATCAAATTGTATATCTTTTTTAGAATTGAAACAATTTATTGAAACAGTAGGCCTACAATGATATGGTTTACATGATTATTCCTAAATGATACACTCATTAACTCTTACTCATGCCATAAAACGTGATTTTAATCTTTAAATAGACGAGGTTATCAATTATTAAATTGTAGAGCAAGCATCAAATTTCCCATTAAAACAATAATTTCATATACCGCTCCAAACCGCCATTTGCAATCGCTCTCGAGAGTAACTCTGAACCATTGATATAATTTACTAAGTATTGCCAATATACCTATATTTAAGTTAGTGACCATATCGCAATATCCCACATACATGCACTTCTGTATATATAGTTGTAGAATGTAGAGAGAGAAATGTAACTATTAATTGCTTATTATAGACCACCCAATCATTGACATTATTGCTATATGCGAATAGCCCCAACAGAGGCTTAGTGGCTAGAGGTATTTATTATGAGTACATGGTCTTTAAGCTGCTGTGATTATATGTTCCCATCAATATGTTACATTAATCCCCTAACCAGTAAATCCTTAATCAAGACGATCAAAGGCAAAATCCAGATGATCTCTGCCGGAACGATTACTGGAAATCAAGAGGGATTTTAACATTGTTGATATCCTCCCACTTGTCAGTCCCCATAGGCATCAGGCTCTAACCATTCTGCTTCTGGCAGAATCGTAAATAGATCTACGGATGCTGTTATACATGTAGTGACACAATGGTATATAGTTAGATACATTGACAATTTGACATACATCTCATATCATCGACTATCTCCTGACAATGAATAGTCTCCCATTAATTATTGTCGATGCTCATTGCCTGGAGCTCTGCTTGGTGACCGAATGGTTAAGGTTCCCGCCTGCTCCCCTGAAAGTCTTTGCTAGCATGGGTTCAAATCCCACTTGGGGAACCTAAAATATTCAGTGGACTTTCCTGAGCAAAATCCCAGTTGGATGTCATTAGGATGAGACGTTAAATTGGCGGCGCCTTGTAACATTCTCTGTGCTAGGCACGTGAAAGATCCTCACATGGGGTAAATTTGTAACATATTGAGGACTCCCAGTCTCCCACTCTCTCCCCCATCTCATCAATTGGACCTCATGAGTGCCCAGAATTGGTCTTAGAGGGCTGCACTTACCATATATGCTGCGGCATGGAAACCTTGGGCAATGTTCCCCTTGACTCTGTCCATGGGCACCGTATTATGGCTGCCCGGAGATGTATCATCGTGGAAGGCTCACTACGAATTTCGTGCCTGCATGCGGTGTATGACTGATAGAATATATACAATTACAAATACAAAATATCTATCTATGTATCACTATCATTCTATTAATTGCGGCTGATGCTAGTGTTTTTTAAAGTATTTTGTTCTGTTTGCAACATGATTATTTATAATATAATATTCAGAGGTGATGAACAAAGTAAACCATTCTTCACAGCCTAATTGTAGACAAATCTATAGAAGTTTAACAAATCTTGGAGATTTGATTGTGAATATTTCATCACTCAGTCCCTAATGACAGGTGAGTGGCGTGGGAGATCCAATCTCCTGTTTATCTTGATAGAACATTGACATTTTTGACATTTCCTAGAATGACCCCAATCCTCCTCAATGTTTGACAAGGAGTGGAGACAAATGCTATAATTTTGTCTTTAATTCGTGCACATTTGTTTTATTATGCAAAGTATATGCTACAACAGTTTTAATAAGTAGGGTACATATCATGTTAGCGTATTTGGTCGGATTGGCTCTTCCTGCCTCTGAACCAATCAGCTTCAAGTAAAATACCACATTGCAATTCGAATAGAAACTGATGCTGATTAAAACTCCTGCTGCATGTTGGGCTGCTTCCAAGAACATTAAAATTCAGCCTCCAAATGCTATATATGTTACGCTTAGGAAGGAAGAGTGGTAAGAACCAGCTGTTCGAAGAAATCAAAAGATGTCACTAAATGTCCTATCTTTTACATTGAAATGCAAGGCTTATTATCATTTGGGAAATGTGACCTCTCTGGTGAGCACTTATTCACTGACTTACGCAGACAGTATCGTAAGTACACATAATATAAGACGTACATGACCTCACTGGATATGAGTCATAAAGATAAACATGGCGAGTAAAGGATATGACCTCACAAGAAGCATTTGGAGTATTTTGGCTGTTACTCGTGTTTCATGGTTGTAGTATTACAGTCCTTGTCATACTTACGTGGAATCTTAAGTTCTTTTCTATGCTGTTGAACTGTGATGTCAGAGATGACACTATCCTAGCATTGCAATTTATTTAAATTAACTTCAAGCTGTGATGTCATTTTATACTGGGTCGGATTCCCCAGCTTCTAGCCAATGAGAATCCACCAAACTGAGCATCACAGTTTCAACACAGTGTCAGAGTAAAAATTGGGTCTGGGAAAATCAATGCAAGTTTGACCAAGTTTGACATCACAGCTTCTGAGCCAATGGGCTGCCAGAACAAATACACATAACATAAGCCATGTGTTTACAACAAATTATCAAAGCCTTCTGTTTATACCAACTTCCATCAAAGTTTAAAGTTGTAAGTTAGCAAGTTTGAAGATTAATCAAACGACTCCGTGGGGATTATAACATGCAGTTGTCTACTGTGAATGCTCACAAAGCTGCCATTCGGTAGGATTAGACTGGTGATTGCTGTGTTAAATCATTGGGATCACAAATGTAATGCTTCCTTCAATATATCAATGTTTGAACTGCGATGTGTAGTTTACTGTCAGCCCATTGGCTATCAAGCTGTGATGACGTGGTTGAAGGGGCTATCCCTGATAAAATTCTTACTCTGACAATGTGTTGAAACTGTGACGCTCATTTCAGGAGGATCAACATTGGCTAGAAGCTGGGGAATCTGACCCAGTTTGAAATGACATCACAGCTTGTAGTTAATTTACATATACTGCAATGCTAGAATAGAGTCATCTCAGACATCACAGTTCAACAGCATAAAAAAGAACTTGAGATTCCACGTAAGTATTGACAAGGACTGTAAGTTGGTGTGGACTGTGGGTGCCATAAGTATATTATGTGTAGGCATATGTTCAAACCTCATATCAGAGTGGGTTGATATATAAAATCACAAAAATTGCATCAAGACAGAATATATAATAGCTCTAACCCAACATGAAAAATGATATAGTTGAATTGTCTTTGAATATGTTGAGGTTCGGCATTAAAGCAAGATCTGCACAAGCAAGCATATATCTAAAACAATGTTTGTGATATAAATATATAACCAAAGACACGATTACATTGCCTTGGCAAGGCTTGACATGTTGTGTTGTTAAGAGAAAAGCTCCTTAGGTTAATATGATACTAATGTATCTGCAAATTCTGCATGTTCAAGTATTCCGATACTTTTGATGATTTCATCTCAAAGAAGCACATTTGATACTTTTGCATGCTTTCTAAATACCTGATACAACATCCATATACATGTACAGAAACTTACTACAAAGTTTCACATCATCACGGCAGCAGGAGTGATCAAAAAGCACTGAAATATGCTCCGTGTGAACTTGTGAAGTCTTATTCCTATATTTGCCCTGTTAAACTTGATTACTCATGTCAAATAAGTGAAGTCATACCTACAGGTACTGTCCATCTGACCAATACTAGTCAATGAGTCACACCGCTCATGGGTGAGTCAACAGTGAGGTCACACATTAGCTTAATCTGATTGGCTCAGCATCAACCAATCAGATTAAAGTAAGAAGCTTGATAGACAGTCTGAAAACTACTCATGCTTATCAAAACTGCTGTAACAGACACATATTTTATCACTCTTGCTTCACTAACTGTAACATTCTGAGTGTAACAGAAATTGCTGTGCAGCAAACATCATTGGCAGACTTCAATCATCTGCCCTTAGTCTTGACTCTTTTTAAAAAGCACTTGGTTTACTATTATAATGTGAGGTATTGTCACAATAATTGAATGGGACTCAAATAATTTGTCTTCATAATAGTTGTTGCAAGGTGTAAATAGCCCTGACAGTCTAACACTGTGGGAAATTACACTAATAACCACACAAATAGACCACTGGGAGGGATCTCAATTACAAGGCAATATAGATTTACTATATATGTGGAAGTCCTTTAATTTACAGGACAACACAATTCTATTAAGGAAGCATAATGGTTTTGTTGATTCACCTTTTTATGGACTGATAGATAAATCACTAGCATGATGAATTGATGACTATATTAAGTCAGACTATAATATATTGGTCACTGGTATTTGGACTAATAATTATCCAGAAAATTTGTAATCATCCATAGGCAAGTTACTACCATCAACATTCAACAATTATCTTGGGAAAAAGACTACCTTCTGTAAAAGTAAGATTGAAAGATTGATTTCCACTCATGCATCCTAAAAATAACCCTGATCTCATAACACAGTTCTGCAATAATATTATCTAAAATAAAATGTAGGTATTGAAAATACTGAGCCATATAATGCATCAAATCACCTTATCTGGCATACACAAACAAGAGATAATGTCATTAACGATACCAGAATAGCTCAATTCATTCTATAACAATACACAAAACTGCACTTTTGTCTTCTGTATCTGTATTGTATATAAGCATAGATTACGTGGGGCACAACCAAGATATATGTGTAGGTTATACTAGAATTTGAGGTGTATAACTAACATTTCAGGTGGTCATTTACCGAGGGCTTTAGCCCGAGGTAAATAACCCTAAAATTTTAGTTATACAACGTAAAAATAAGTTGTATAAGCGACATATACTCCATAATATATGACTCCTGAAAGATTTTTAACTGAATTTTGTGGCTTTGTTGTCATTTTTAGGTGCGTTGTTTGCAGAAAAAACCTTACAACAGGCTAACTTAATCCCCAACAGTGGTATAACTAACAAATCTGTTGGTTATACCACGGCAAAAGACAATAGAAAACTGTCTTGGTGGAGTATAAATGTGATTTTGTCTGCTTCCAGGCTATGTAAGTTATCATTTTATTGGATAAATTTCAAATATTTATTTTACTTATACGTTTTCAACTATTATATGAATGAGTACAGATGGTGAAATGGTGCGTCTGATGGCTTCGTGACAGATTGACGGATTAAATTCACGTGATTTTCAATTGGATCAATTTCACAAGGAATATGTTCGCATATATCCGGCTGTGAGTAATCCAGTTATATCAAATCTTTTTTTGTAATTTCTTTCACCTTGCGATTGTTATCTGCACAGGATGTGACAGGGTGACATTAAAACGTTTTTCTTTCCACTCCTAATGTTTAAAGTACACTTTCTTCACAGTTATGGAATATACAGGATGTAGAGGCAAACTTCACACAAAACTCTTTGTTCATACAATTGTTTCAAAATGTAAAAATCGGAGAATAATGCAACTTTGCATGGATTTGAGAGATGTTATCAGTTTTCATGCCATTAGCAGGGGCGTAGATCCTGGGGGGGATGGGGGGATGCACCCCCCCCTAGATTGAACCTGGGGGGGATGATCATATGATTATCCCCCCCCCTAGAATTTCAAATTATTAATACTTGGTGTTGACAATAGTCTGTCATATTTAGCAATTTTCAAAGATGCCAATTGCATGTTAAGTGGGAAAGAAAGTCTCAAAACTAACCTTCGATAATCTGTAATATATATTGGCTTTTGGACCCTAGAGTGGCCCTCGAAATATACCGCTGCACGACTTTCAGCCTGTTGGGCCAAGTGCAAAGTTTGCGATCGCCGAAATCATTGCTCCTACAAAAATGAAAAATCTACGTCCCTGGCCATTAGTATAGTATGATCTATTTTGAACAGGATTTGGCCTCACAATGGCCATCAAAGAAACTGGTCAGTTTAAAATCTGCCAAATTTCGTAACATTTGCTTCAACCGCGGGCCATCAGCAAATTTTGATTTTTTTTTAGAAATACTGTAGAATGTAGATTTTGAAGCAAGGCTTTTATTGCAGATGACATCAGAACACAATTCTGTTCCTTAAACTTGAAGCATGCCAAGTGAAAAAATTGAGCATATTGTACAAATTTCCTCCAACCGAAGTTATCACCATAAACACAAACTCACTCCTCACACCAAAAATAGCCTATGGAATTATTCACTTGGATCTAGATATACTACCAGCTCTATGATTAGTCACTGTCAGTGATTTCCGTCTACTGCAAATCACTTCTTCACATTTTCATTCAGGTTAAGATCAACTTGAAGTAACAGAGCTGTGAACCTTGACTTGTTAAATTTACTCGTAGGCTATACAAAGCAATCTACGCTGTAAAATTTTATATTTTGAGTCAGCTATGACAACAGACAATTATCATAACTAAAAAATAAAACAAGCTATGGAATTGTGAAACCATCTCAGTCAATCATTTAAGCTGACTCAAAAGTCAAATTTGTCATTTAATGTTTTGCGCAATAATCAGGAGTAACATAATCGTAATTTTCCCACCTACGCATCACTGTGATAGAATATTAAAAGTAAGCATTCAAGTATATAAATAAAGCAGATTACTGGTATTATACAATGCAAACTATTTATATAACTGTATTGTGCAGCATTCATGAAATAAATACTGATGATTGAGTCAATTTTGTCAATTGTGAAATAATATATCTGTGAAATTATGACGCATGGATTGACCTACTGCGTCCAGAAATGCCAACGCCATGTAACATTACATAATGATTCACATAGTTCATGCAAACTTAATATGGAAGAGCAAGGAATTTACTGAACACTGCAGGCTTATGTAATTAAAACTGTAAAATGTCTTTGGACCTTTCAGTATCTCAGCTCATTTCATGTGTGGCAAACATGTATCCAAGTTTGGTACTTGAGGGGCACTTAGAAGATGTTGTGCATCTGTTATTTTCTGTGCTCTGAAATGCCACGGCTGGCCTACAGGAAATTATGTATCATCTTAATGGATGGCGAGTCTTGCTCTAGCATCAAATTAGAACATCACCAGCAAAACTCCTGCCTCAGCAGCTGAGCTAGTGTCACGTAGCATGATGTGACGACCACAGATGAACGTGCTATGACAATCGCCAAGCCAATATGATGCATATCTATACAAAAGGATATCTCTGTGGAAGTAGTTGGCTGCATAGAACCAAACATACACACACAGAGCTTCCGAGCTTGTGGTAAAAACATTGTTTCTCGGGATAAGAGTTTCCTGAAGATTGGATGGTCAGTCGGAAGGAAAGGTGAAAGCACAACCCAAACTTCGACCATAAGGACATGGCAACAGATATCCATACACTTCTGACACATTACAGGACTTACTATCATTTAGGCCTACCAAGTAGATGGTGCAACTTCCAAATACAGTCAAATTGATATCCTGCATGCTTTTCATAATTTCATCTTCTAAATATTTCTTCCTGAGGATTTACATGTGTGGGTAAGGTGGCACTGTTGTTGCACTTCCTGTTTGATCATAACAATGTCTTGAGAAAAGCACATGTCTCAAAAAAAGCCAAATTACTATAAATCTAATTGTTGTCATCAACATAACACCATGCAGAACTGTCTATGTAGTCATTATTGGCTATATCTATGCAAAAGTACACCTTCAGATTTCTTTGATACTGAATTAAAGGGTTTCAAAATTGCCATGTGAATTGGCAAAGTTTTCTGTGTTGACATGGTTTTGGGAGAATTTCAATCTCTTACCTTGCATTTTATCATCTACGGGGCAATATATTTATTTTGCCCTCTCCAGGTATATCCCTTGCAATGAAGGTTTACTAAGTAGATAGTCCCATGTCGATAAATGGATGTTAAAATGTCCAAATAAGATTTTCTTTGGCAAAGAGTGCATGTCTCTGACACATATTCTTACATTCTGACAGTGTTTCAAGAGGCCCTGTCACAAAATAGCAGGCTGGATTATCTTGTTTATCATTGTTTGGCATTGACTGTTTGTTATAATCACACTTGAAATGTGATTGCCAAAGCAATAGGTTGTGTGACCATGGATTTAGTGTATTTAGATCACTTGAACCAAGCCATTTAGCAGAAATATACCTATCTGGTTCTTCAAAGCACTGGAAGTTTGTGAAACTTGGTGTGACATGCAAATAAATCTCATAAAATGGTTGAAGGTATTAAGTTCAATCTGCACGAATACAATGTGTGGTATTCAGCTCTCACCAGGGACAGTCAAGGGTTGATAGAAAATAAAGGAGAATCTATAAATGTACTGCCAAACCTGGGTGGTGTAACTTTAAAGTTGTGAAACACACTTTCGATATTTATTGCAACAGTTTTTCTTTGTGATGTAGAGAACTATATGTGTACAAGCTATTTAAAAAAATTAGTTTTATCAAAATCGAATGCATATAATCATGACAACGTCTAGAAATGGAGAAACCAGACAAGAAAACAAAGTCTTAGATTGTTTCTGAAGTGACAATTTTACAAATTTCATTTGTCTCAAACATTTCCTTCAGGATAACAAAATTGCAGCATTTTTGTTCAGTGTCAATTGGAATTGTACAGATTCTATAAATTGTCTCTCCCTGCAAGTATTTCCTCTCTGATTAAGGAATCACATGTTTCAAGGGGATGCTATTTGCTGTGTGTCAGTTTCTTACTTTTGAAGAATAATAATGTTCTTTATTTTGAAGAGCATGCACAGTGGACTTTCAGGGGCCACAATAAGTTTTTCTTAGCATAAATGTTCATCATTTTGCGCTTAGTGTTATTACTCTGAAAATGTCACTGTACAAATGTATCATTGCAACTGTCTGTCCAGGTGACGATTGCATGGTGAAAATATCAAAATACAATTCTACAAGGATCGAATATATGGGATTGAGCACTGTATAAACATTATCAAATTACTACTATTACCACTAGGCACTATACATATGAATGTGATCCGTCATGAAGCCATGTGCAAGATTTCATAATCTACTCACATCGACTATAATATTTGAAAAACAAAATAAAGAGCTGATAATAAAATGATGATTTCTGTGAAAAAACATATGAGGAAACAATTTAATAATCTTTGTTGAAAATCAAATTATCTATATCAAAAGGAAAATAACTATTCCGGTATGTTATCTCTTTTTTAATGTATCAGATGCAGAGATTGAATGCCTCACTTGGATCAAGGTTTTCCAATACTTACGTTTGTTATTTAATTAATGTCATTGTCTGAACTTAATTGTGACATCTGTATTGTTTTCACTGTGAAAGAAAAGCAATCTCTCAATCTTACTGTTGCTGAAGGTGGTCTCTCTTTAATGATATATTTTGCGGGTAGGGTCTAGTCTATAGATAGATCTAATTACAAATTTTCTGGGTAATTGTCGACTGGGATGCCACTGATCAATATGTATTGCTGTCACAATGCAAGTGATATAATTATCTGCATGATTCAACAAGACTACAATGCATTGAAGATATAATATTATGCTTCCTAAACAGAATTGTAGTCCTATAAATATATGGACCTATACTATAATACCTTGCAATTGAGATTCCTCCCAGTGGTCTATTTTTGTGGCGTAATTTTCCTGATGTAAGTGTCAGGTCTATTCACACCTCACATCTACCATATGAAGACAAATTATTTGAGTCCCATTCACTACTGGACAATATCACTTGATAATAGACCACTTTAATTCATACAAAGCAATCTTCTATTTTGTGCAAGTGTTGTGTAAGTGTTTGTCACACAATTATCATTTGTATCATTAGTGGAATTTTACACCTACATAATATGATAGATCTAAGCAAGGATTCAAGTGCATTTATAAATTAAATTACAATATTATCGTATATAACACAATTGATGTATTATGCATAATTTATGACAGATGCATTGGATTACTGAGTCAATTTTATCAAATGTTATGTCAAAAGCAGGGGGAAATAGGCCTATACATGTATGCATAGTTTTGGAAGTTATGATCGATGAGTTGACTATCTGTTGATGATGTACTTTGTTAAAGTTGATCATTTCTTCTAAGTGGGCTATTTTGACACAAAACTTGGAATTCAGTTCTGAAAGAACAAGAGCCAGAATATGCATTTAGATTTTATTGTATTTAGCAGTTTTCTTACAACAGTTTCTACATGCATGTGAATCATTTCCAACTTGTGATGTAGCATTATTTCAGCTTCATTTGTTGCTTCTAATTGTCTCATTATCCCATCTGATTAACTAATAGTCTTTTAAGTGACATTTGTGTCCAAAAAACATCTTGTGACCCCACAACTGGGATGAGGATCATGAAGGAATTTATGTACCAGGTACCTGGTATATTTATTATACAAATATAGTATATAAACACCTTTTGAATTTTATATAGAACTAGATATAAACTGATAAAATGATGAGATTTGATATCCGTTAGTGTTATAACTCTGAAAATACCACTTTATACTCAGTGGAACTTTCTGTTCGATTCACACATTTTCTCATTACTTTTCAGTCCAGAGACCATTGATCAAAATATATTACTGTCATGATGGAAGTGATATATTTATCTGTCTGGAACAGAAAGTATGATTCAACTAAATTATCTACAATTCAAGATATATGCTTTCTGAACAAAATTGTAGAGTTCTAAAAATAGATAGACTTCCACATATAGTAAAACTGTAGTGCCTTGTAATTGAGATCCATCGAAGTGGTCTATTTTCATGGTTATTAGGGCTATTTACACCTCATGAAGTCCTATTAAATTTCTGGACAATATAACATAATAATAGACCTTTTTCACTCAAAATAATTATATAGAGCATTCTAGTATCTTGCGAAAATATTTTGTAATTGTTTGTCATTATAACCTTGTATATGATCACGCATAAGTGTAATTATCCCCCCCCCCACAGCCAACTGCAATAAAATATTAGTAAGGATTCAAGCATGTCAAATCAGATTACTGATTTTGTTAAATATGAACCAATAGATATATTTTGGTCAAATGTGACCTTATTTTTATGTCAATAAAAACATATATATATCTATATTTTTTATTCATAATTCCTCAAACAAACCAGTTTACTGATTAGTAATAATTCCCTACGTCACGTCCAAAGCAAGTATGATGAAATGTATTCATAACTGTGAAATGTATCACGATCTAGCTTTGTTGACACCAAACTAAGACATACAGAAAGAAGACAAGTAATCTGTATTTTGAGGTTATCGTATTCGGTATTTTCCATCCTTCAAGTATTTGATTCTTTTTCAACTTCTGTAAATCTGCTGTTCTTTTATTATATTGATTCAAGCAGAATAACACAAATTGCTTTGAGAAAACACAAATCAAATACAGAAAAGATAAAAGAACCTTGGAGACTGGAGTACAATACATTGTTTGGCAAATTCTAACACGAACATCAAAATATTATTTGACCGTGTCTCTGGGGTCGTTTTATGAATATGCAATAGTGTATATCCACTATGTGTACAGTACAGTCAAAAACATCTGGACTCTCATTAGATATCCACATGATTTTAACCTGCACTGGCACATTTTCGTTGTACATAGAAGACATATCCAATGCACTTGATAACACCTGAAACCACCCGATATGGCTGACAATTACTTTTGGTTCAAGATTAAAGATTGAAGACAATGTGCATCCGGGCCACTTGAAAGATGTTTTCTGATGTCTTCATGGCTGGCCTTCTATAAAGCAAATGATTATTACTGTTCGAACGTCAGAACATCACCAGCGAAACTCTTGCCTTAGCAACCAAGCTAGTGTCACGTAGGATGATGTGATAGCCACAGATGAACGTGTTATGACAATCACCAAGCCAATATGATGCATATCTATACAAAGGAATATCTCTACAAAGGAAATGATGTACAAGTAGCTGGCTATGCGGAAATGGCAGATATATAGCCTGGCTATGGCCTATACACACAAAGAATATATCTTACAAGTTTATAGCAAAGACGTTGCATCAAGGGATGAGAGTTTTCTGAAGATTGGATGGAAAGTCGGACAGAGAGCGGAAAGCACAGGCGAAATAGTAGACAGCCGGTTATTCATGTACTTCCAACAGAATAGTTTGACATAATTAAGATTCTAGCTGAATCCGTATGATGCACATATAGATGCCTTAAGCAAACCCCATTAAGAGGAACATGTCTTTTTGGTTCTACAAAGCACTAGAGAGCTCTGGCATGAGCTGTACAACTTGGTGTGACATGCAATGAGAAGAAAGCTCATAAAGGGGTTGAAGCAACCAAGTTCAACCATGTCAGTCTGCACTTATCCAATGAATAATGAACTCTCTGAGGCACGTTTTAGTTGCCCGACCAAGGTCAATTGATCAGATGAGAGACTGGTTGAGGACGAATTAACAAACAAAACTAAGCACTGCTTGTTCAACTAAATTTTCATTATGTCTTATGTTTTTGCATTGCTGTGGCCAAATTAGGACAGTAGGCCACACAAAATTAGCAGCGATGAGGCAAACAATGCTGCTGTCCAACATGATTTTGATAATATCTATTGGTGACAGGGTTCATATTATCAATCATTGGACCCAGCCAGTTGAAACTTGGATTGATGCCAACCCAGAAGGCAACACATGAAGGAAGTAATCCCTCCAAGAATCAAACCCAGCATTGGACAAGGCCAAATTTCCAATTTAAGAAATCGAATAAACACTGTAAAACCTAATCTTTTTGAAACACTGTCTAAGAGTTTTAGCCTTTTCTTATAGGGGCAGAACTGACAATTTGAGCTAATCACCAGTTTTGACCCTATGAGAAAAGGTCAAAACTCATAAGGAGTTTTTTTTGAGCTAAAATACATTGTGAATTTAAAAGTTACGAAATGTATTTTAGCATTTTTGCAATTTGATTTAGTGAAACACTAGAGTTGAAGTTTTATATTATTTCGAAAAGCAACTTGATATGAACTAGTTTTTATCTAAATCACACATTTGTAATCATCAAGATATCGTGTTCAAGGTATGACTGAATGACAGTATGTATGTAGCCTACATTTAAAAACAGGAGAGATTGGGTGTTGGATATGATGAAACTGTCTGGACAAGAAAATTACTTGCCCCAACAGTTTCATCAACTTACATTGTGTCTCATTTCAATTTTTTTACAACACGTAGCTGACTCGAACATCATCTTTTAAAACAAAACATTAAAGGGATATTGTTCTTTGTCAATTTGAATTGTCATTACAGTAGATATTCTATATATTGTTTCTCCATGAATTTGTTTCTGTCTGAAGCATCCAGTGTCTCAAGTGGATAAATATTAGAGCTTACAATGCTATACTTCAGTTTGATATTTTTGAAAATGTATTTTATCATCCCTGCAATAAAAATAAATCTCTTTAGCATTTACTCTTATCTAAATGTTGTGATGGTGATTTTATTATCATTTCTGTATATAACTGGACTAGCTCTACCAATATTTTCAGCGCCTGCCTTTTAAAATTATATTAAAGACACATGTGCATCGTGAAGACAGGTAGGATAAAATTTCATTTAAAGTTTGACTGCGTGATAGACATGGCAATATTCTAGGTCTTGTTTTTGTGATAATAAGTACATGTGTAATTTTCTTCAATGTTATGATGCTTTACACCATGGCACAAGCATATGGGGTACATTTCGGTTATTTAATGATTATTTATCAAGAACATAGCAATATAAAACATAGATGATTAATTAAGAAAACTATCATCTAGGCCATGCATGTTCACTAAAAATTGTTTAGTAATATTGGGTCACTAAATTCAGGTGTGAAAAAAATAGGTATCTTCCATCGTTGTGTAAGTGTTTGTCATGCAATAATTTATCACACTTTCGCATAATTGTCCCACCTACATACTGCTCTGATAGAATGTGTGTCATGATTCAAGGGCTGTTGATAATAGTCCCTGTCATGCGTCCTGCTGTAGTTCATTGTGATGTAGAGAACTATATTATGTGAGAGCTATTTTATAAAAAAAACAGTTTTATCAAAATTGAATGCATATAATCATGACAACGTCATGTGCAAGATATGACAAGCTGTATAAAATTTGAGGTAAGTGATGCGAAATGGAGATGATGAAACCAGACAAGAAAACAAAGTCTTAGATTGTTTCTGAATTGACAATTTTACAACTTTCATCCGTCTCAAACATTTCCTGCAGGATACGAAATTGTAGCATTTTTGTTTATTGTCAACTGGAATGTTACAGATTCTAGAAATTTTTATAACATTTTCGCTAGGTAACAAGTTCACACTATGTCTGTTTTTTTTTCAAAATGGCCCAGCATGTATATGGGTCGACTGTCGAAGGTAGTCACTGTCTATAGTAATACTTAAAAATTTTACTGTAATTGTTAGCCAGGATGCCACTTATCAATATGTATTACTGTCACAATGCAAGTGATATAATATTCCGCATGATTCAACAAGACTACCATTGAAGATATAATATTATGCTTCCTAACCAGAATTGTAGTTCTATAAATATAGACCTAACTACACATATCATAAAACAATAATAATACCTTGCAATTGAGATTCCTCCCAGTGTCCATTTTTGTGGTAATTAGCGTAATTTTCCTGATGCAAGTGTTAGGTCTATTTACACCTCGCATCTGCCATAGGAAGACAAATTATTTGAATCCCATTCAATACTGGACAGTATCACATAGTGATAGACCACCTTAATCCAAAGAGTTTGTCACACAATAATCATTTGTATCATTAGTGAATATTTACACCTAGACACTATGACTGATCTAAGCATGGATCTAAGTGCATTTAATAAATTGAATTACTGAATATTATCGAATATAGTACAGTTAATGTATTATGCATAATTTATGACAGATGCATTGGAGTACTGAGTCAATTTTATCAAATGTTATGTCAAAAGCAAGGGGGAGAGGGGGGAGTATGCATGTATCATGCATAGTTTTGGAAATTATGATGGATGAGTTGACAATCTGTTGATAATGTACATGGTTCAAGTTGATCGTTTCTTCTAAGTGGGCTATTTTGACATAAAGCTTGGAATTCAGTTCTGCAAGAAGAAGAGGTAGAATATGCATTTGAACTTTATTGCATTTAGCAGTTTTCTTAAAACTGTCTACATACGCATATGAATCATTTCCAACTTGTAACGCAACATTTCAGCTTAATCTGTTTCTTCTAATTGTCTCATTATCCTATCTGATTAACTATTAATCTTTTAAGTAGCATTTGTGCCCAAAATACATCCTTGTGACCTCCACAACTGGGATGAGGGACAGTCATGAAGAAATTTATGTACTAGGTACCTGGTATATTTATTATACAACAATACTATAATATAGCATGTAAACACCTTTTGAATTTTATATTGAACTTGATATAAACTGGTAAAATGATGAGATTCAATATCTCTTGGCGTTATAACTCTGAAAATTTCACTTTATACTCAGTGGAAGTTTCTGTTCGATTGACACATTTTCTGGTTACTTTTCAGTCCAGAGACCATTGATCAAAATATATTACTGTCATGATGGAAGTGATATATTTATCTGACTGGAGCAGAAAGTATGATTCAACTAAATTAAATCGAATAAACACCGTAAAACTTTTCTTTTTGAAACACAGTCTTGAGAGTTTTGGCCTTTTCTTATAGGGGCAAAACTGACAGTTGAGCTAATCACCAGTTTTGACCTTATAGTCCAGAAGCCAATTTTCAAAAGAGGCTTAGAAAAAGTTTCAGTAAACACCCCCTGAGTAGATTTAGTTTGACACTTTATGATGTTAGGGTACCCCAGCCTGCATATGGTCAGGGTGGGTTTACTCATCAACTGTGGCGCATAACCTGGTAATGTGGCCATATGTCCGGTTACGGACAAAATTTATTGAAAATTCCAAATATTGAGTTTTGGGGGCCTAATATTGACTGAATCAAACTGAAATTGGTTCAGATAATTTTGTAGAGCATTCTAGTGTCTTGCGAAAGTATTGTGTAATTGTTTGTCATTATAATCTTGTATATCATCACTCATTAGTGTAACCCAACTGCAATGAAATATGAGTAAGGATTCAAGCATGTCAAATCAGATTACTGATTTTGTTGAATATGAACCAAAAGATATATTTTGGTCAAATGTTACCATATTTTTTTATGTAAATAAAAATGTATACACATTTTTTTTATTCATTATTCCTGAAACAAACTGGTTTACTGATTAGTCACTGTTCCTTACGTCACGTCCAAAGCAAGTATGAAATGTATGTATACTTGTGAAATGTATCGCGATCCAGCTTGTTGATACCAAATTAAGACATACAGAAAGAAGACACGCAATGTGTATTTTTTTATATTGTATAATAAATTTGGTATATTTCATCCTTCAGTTTCAAAAATTATTTGATTATTTTTCTACTTCTGTAAATCTGCTGTTCTTTTATTATATTGGTTCAGGCAGAATTACACAAATGGCTTTGAAAAAACACAATTGAATTAAATACAGAAAAGATATATAAGGAGCTTGGAGTACAATACATTGTTTGGCAAATTCTAACATAAACATTAAAATATTATTGGACCATATCTCTGGTGTCATTTTATGAATATGTATTGTTGAATGTCAAATAGATGTTGAGTCATGTTAAAAACATCTGGACTGTCAATAAATATCAGCATGATTTTAACCTGCACTGGCACAGTTTTATTGTACATAGAAGACATGTCCAATGCACTTGATAACACCTTACACCACCCGATATGGCTGACAATTATTTCTGGTTCAAGATTAAAGATCGAAGACAATGTGTATCCGGACCACTTGAAAGATGTTTTCTGATGTCTTCATGGCTGGCCTTCTATAAAGCAAATATGATTATTACTCGAACGTCAGAACATCACCAGCGAAACTCTTGCCTTAGCAACCAAGCTAGTGTCACGTAGGATGATGTGATAGCCACAGACGAACGTGTTATGACAATCACCAAGCCCATATGATGCATATCTATACAAAGGAATATCTCTACAAAGGAAATGATGTACAAGTAGCTGGCTATGCGGAAATGGCAGATATATAGCCTGGCTATGGCCTATACACAAAGAATATATCTTACAAGTTTATAGCAAAGAAGTTGCATCAAGGGATGAGAGTTTTCTGAAGATTGGATGGAAAGTCGGACAGAGAGTGGAAAGCATGGGCAAAATAGTAGACAGCTAGTTATTCATGCACTTCTGACGCATCTTTTACCTAATCAAAGATATAAGTTCCAAATGCAGTCTCATTGATATGAGTTCCAAGTACAGTCTTGATTATTCTGCAAGGAATACTTTGACATAATTAAGATTCTACCTGATCGGTATGATGTAGATGCCTTTAGCAAACCTCATTAAGAGGAATACTTCTTTTCGGTTCTGCAAAGCACTAGAGACCTCTGGCATAAGTTGTACAACTGGGTGTGACATGCAATGAGAAGAAAGCTCATAAAAGGGTTGAAGCAACCAAGTTCAACCATGTCAGTCTGCACTTATCCAATGAATAATGAACTCTCTGAGGCAAGTTTTAGTTGCTGACCAGGGTCAATTGATCAGATGAGAGACTGGGAGAGGGAAGAATTGACAAACCAAACTACTGCTAGTTCAATATCTCAATTTTCTCATCCATAAAAATGGATGGATGGATGGTAAGGGCATTATGTCTTGTGTTTTTGCATTGCTGTAGCCAAATTAGGACAGTAGGACATAAAAATTAGCAGTGATGAGGCAAAGAATGTTGCTGTTTAGCATGATATGTATTGGTGACAGGGTTCATATTATCAATCATTGGACCCAGCCACTAGAAACTAAGATTGATGCCAAACTAGCTGACCCCATCACCCTCAAACCCAGAAGACAACACATAAAGTAATCCCTCCAAGAATCAAACCCAGCACCTGCATTGGACTTGGCCAAAACTTTCCAATAAGAAATCGAATAAACACCGTAAAACTTAATCCTTTTGAAACACAGTCTTGAGAGTTTTAGCCTTTTCTTATAGGGGCAAAACTGACAATTTGACCTAATCACCAGTTTTGATCGTACAAGAAAAGGTCAAAACTCAGAAGACTGTGTTTTGATCTGAAAAACATTATGAATTTAAAAGTTATGAAATGCATTATAGCATATTTGCAATGTGATTTAGTGAAACGATAGAGTTGAAGTTTTATATCATTTTGAAAAGCAACTTGATATGAAATTTTTTTTTTCTAAATCAGACATTTATAATTATGAATATATCGTGTTCAAGGTATGACTGTATGACACTGTCAGTGTGTATGTACGTTTGAAAACAAGAGAGATTGGGTGTTGGATAAGATGAAACTGTCTGGACGAGAAAATTACTTGACCCCAACAGTTTCATCAACTTACATTTTGTCTCATTTCAATTTTTTTTTTACAAATCATAGCTGTCTCGAACATCATCTTTTAGAAAACAAAATTGCTGCGTTATTGTTCTTTGTCAATTGGACTTGTCAGTAGATATTCTTTATATATTGTTTCTTCATGAATTTGTTTCTCTCTGAAGCGTCCGGTGTCTCTAGTGGATAAATATTAGATCTTGTAATAATATACTTCAGTTTGATATTTTAGAAAATGTATTTTATCGTCCCTACAATAAAAGTAATTTTCTTTAGTCTTTACTCATATCACAATATTGTGAGGGTGATTTGATTATCATTCCTGAATATAACTGGACTAGTTCAACCAACCTTTCTTAGCACCTGCCTTTTTAATTTATATCAAGACACATGTGTACACAGGTAGGACAAGATTTCATTTAAAGTTTGACTGCGTGACAGAAATGGCAATATTCTAGGTCTATCTTTGTGATTATCAGTGTAATTTTCCTCAGTGTTATGACACTTTTACACCAAGGTACAAGCATATGGAGATAACTTTTGAGTTATTTAATGATTATGTGATTAAGAACATTGCAATACAAAACATAGATGATTAATTAATAAAACAATCATCTAGGCTATGCATGTTTAGTGATATAGGGTCACTAAATTAAGTCGTGAAAAACAAGGTATTTTCCTTTGTTGTGCAAGTGTTTGTCATGCAATAATTTATCACACCTTAGTGTAATTGTCCCACCTACGTACTGCTCTGATAGAATGTAAGTCATGATTCTAGGGCTTTGAATTGCAATCACTGTCAAGCATCCTGATGTAGTTCGTTCATAAATTTCTGACTCAATAAAATCCAAATTCGTATCCCGAGAACATGTACAGTAAAACGGGGTAAAATTGTCAATCCGGGAAAAAGTTGGCCAGCTATTTTAAATGCAAACTTTCCTCGCTGACACAGATGGCAAATATGCTGAAGAAACATGTGTCAGTGAGAAAAGTAGGCATTTCATCCATTGAGTGGGTTAAAATAGCGTGTCAACTCTCCCCCAGATTGCCAGCTTTACCCGTTCTACGGTAAAAGTATGTAGGCCTATAATACAGATGCAGATAATTTAAAAGTCAATTGTAAAAGATGGGATGGGGGGTGATTAAACCATAGAAGTGTCTGATCATGCTCATGTTGTCACCCATGAAACCCATATTTGATGAAGATGTAGATGGCATATTATTATAAGAGTAGACACAATTTTCCGAAATATAAAAACCACCTTTTTATATCTTTTCTTTCAAATCTTTAACATCTAGGTGAACAAATTTTGCAGAGACATGGAAAGAAACTTGGGAGAAAAGAAATCATGTACATGTTATCAAACTGAGACAAAAGTCTTTATGCATGGACTCTCTGTCTATGAGGCTCAATATTTGTTTGTAAACACAGCTCAATGACACACATTGTGTTTCCCTTTATGTTTTTGATGCAAGGAGGGCACTTAAAAGATGTTGTGCATATGTTATTTTCTTTGCTCTGAAATGCCATGACTGGCCTACTAGAAATGATTATCATCTTAATGAATGGCGAGACTTGCTCCAGCATCAAATTAGAACATCACCAGCAAAACTCTTGCCTCAGCAGCCGAGCTAGTGTCACGTAGCATGATGTGACGGCCACAGATGAACGTGCTATGACAATCACAAAGCCAATATGATGCATATCTATACAAAGGGAAATCCATACAAAGGGGATGGTATGCAAGTAGCTGCCTACATGGGAATGGTAGATCTATATAGCCTGGCTTGATGGACTAAACACATGGAGAGTATATCTTCTGAGTATGTTACAAAGGGATTTTTCATATTGAATGGATAGAAAAAAGGATTGAAAACAAAAACAAGGCAGTTTATGTAGATGATGGACTAGAAAGATAGATATAACAATTGGTATATACACTGAAGATAGATAGGCCTGTAATACAATGCCCTGTATAGAATATATTTAGATTAATATTACTTAATATATTGAAAAAAAAAAAAATATACACATATAGATAAATAGATAGATAGACAGATATATAGATAGATGTACGAGGGGTTTTCCAAACGTTCTGTCCAACTTGCCGTAGCTTTTGCAATATTTAATACAGAAAAATGATATTTGGGTCAGATAACATTAAAGTAAATGCAAATTATCCTAAAAGAATTAGACCACAGAACCAAAAATGAATGGTTAATTTGTTGCCATGGAAACAAAAAGTCATGAAATGCGGCCCAGGTCACTATTAGACACACAGATTCATAATATCTTGTCAAAAAATTTAAATTTTACCAGGGATACAGGACAAAAAACGTATTAAAAATAATCCCTGATAGTTCACAAATTGTTGTAATAATGAACTTGACACTGAGCACATTTCCTCTAACCTTATATATAATTCCCTAAAAAATCACTGCCTCATGGTCCTCATATTAAGATCACCGTTGGTGTATACGAAGCTGTGTGATTGGTTGACTGCATTATAAAGTAATTTTGTCAGACGTGGACCTCACTCTCAATGTAATGATGGCACCAAACACCAATGGAGATCACTGGACAACTTCAACTATTAATAATACTTCAAAAGAAAATGTTAAAAAAGCAATGCATAATGTATTTTCACAAACTACAGAAATTTTGATTCACGGAAAATTTTACTTCAAAATTGTATTATAGTGTCTAGTTGCATGTATGAGATAATTAAACCTCATTTTGACGGTACAAGGCATATTTGAAAATCACGCCAACAACTTCGTGCAAGTTTCCAAAACGATTTGTCACTCAATATTTTAATTTCTAATAAATTACCTGCTTGTAAATATGATGAAGTGTGTGGGTTGAAGTAAATCCATTCCCGTCCATGCAGTTCCTTTTCAGTGCACGGTGTTCATGGTTTATCTGTCTGTTCCCTGCCAATGAAATTAGCTTCTATTTATTAATTTCATGTTGACACTAACTGCAGTTTCATAGATGTCTGGTGTGAATTCTGTTAACACGGTTAAGGGCTGTTAAAGCCGGGCTGCTAGGATGTGAGTGTGATGGGCTTTTTATGGGAAAATGAAACCTGATAATTTCTGCATAAATGAATGCAAAACACAAAGTCTATTTGCTGCCCCGAGCCTGGAGTTACGTTTCACACAGTTCATGTTTAGTTGGCAAAGAAAGCGGTGTCACATTCTTATCATGTGAATCCAATAAAAGTGTCAATGAGCTGTTCTGAAATGAGTGTGCCAAATACCATGGTCTGGGTAGCAGTGGGGGCTCTTCAAAGTTGGCAAAGAACAATTCTAAGGCTGCACAAAACTAGACAATAGAAATTTAATGTTGAATCCAAATATCTCTAATACACACTGCAGCATGCAAGTTATCGGAGGCTTGTGTGAATTGTACATTGTTGAGACAGAGTTGAGAGGCACCAAAGCTGAGACACCAAAGGCCCTGCATGGTGCACACTCATATTTAATGGGTGCCTGACTATCTCCAACTTGTGCCTCCTTGTCTGGAGTAAGAGCATCCTATTTTAGGAAACATGCTCTGCTGCATAAACTTTTTTTAAAGTGCTGATTACACAAATAGCCAACGGGTTTCAATGAAATCATAACACATGTAAAATATGAATGATCATCCTTATTATTGGCTTCTCTGCCATAGCACAGGCATAGCCCTGCATGGTTGTAGATACAAAAGTGTGTGCACTGAAAGCAAAAGATAGCAAGTTAAAATGATAATTGCAAAATAGAAAGATTGGGCAACACGGATATGCATTCCTCATATCAACTTGATCTTGAAGGCCAAAAGTGAACAGCATACTCGTAATAACGAAAAGTAATTTAAACATTTCCAGCCGGTGTGAAATTTTCAAAATAGGTAGTGAAATACCTGAAAAAGTTTCTGTGAAAATTTCATTCAGCCGCTTCAAAGAGAAAGGTCTGCCAAAAAACTGGATCAGAACTTTCTGAACGCCCCATTTATATTGAGGAGTAGATAGTTTTGGGAGTTAATAGAGACTATAGATAGAGATAGCGGATTGTTAGTCATCCATTATAAAGTATATTAATTAAACTATTTCAGGTTAAATCTTTGTTTAATAAATTTCAAGATAGAAAAACCATGACATTGAATGTTTGAACGAAGAAGTATTTTGAGATCCATGGAATCCTTATTTAACAAGTGTGAATTTGGTTCTGTACGATGCTGTATGGTCCACAATAGACATGTTGTGTGATGGTTGAAGCTGAATTAGAATGTGGGCGATGTATTTGAAAGCCGATAGCTCAGGCCTGCAAGGATGAAAGTTTTCAAAATTCTTTGTTGATCAATTTTCAAAATTTAATTCTCAATTTTCTGCAAGCAAATATGAAGTGGCTGGGGTTGTTGTAAATCTATTCTTGTCCATGTGGTTAATTTTCTGTCTGTACTCAGTCCTTTGTCTGTAGCTTATCTCTCTCTGTTCCTTACTGCATGAGATGAGCTTCTCACTTGACCTGCTAGATCTGCCTGCAAATTTTCAGAAATCTCTTGATACGCATTCTAGTCAGGGTGATGGGTGCAAGAATCACTCGCAAACTGATAAAAGCGTGAAACTTGGCACAAATGTTCAGAAGGACCTACTCTACCATTTTAGGCCGGGAGCCATCTTGAGATTATCGTTGTTCCCTCTGCCATCTTGGATTTCAAAATGGCCGCCATTCTGAACCTATTTTAATCAATATCTCAGGAACTATGATAGATAGAGAGTTGATTTCAGTGGCTATGCCCTTTATATCATCTTCCCAATTCACAAAGAGTACTTTGGAACTATTTTGATGGCAGCCATATTGTTTTTCAAGATGGCCGCCATTAAAAACCTATTTTCTACTGTATCTCGGAAACTAATTGAGTTAGAGACTTCGTTTCAGTGGCTATTTCCCCATTTTTAGGGTCAAGGAGTCAGATGCACTCATTTCAAAGGACACTGAGTAGCATCCATATTGAATATTATGATTACGATTACCAAGATGACCCATTTCTCACTATCTTTTGGAGTTAAAAAGGGAGAAAAACCGTTTCACTGTACTATTTCATCATTTTCTGAGTGTCAGTCACTTACACCAGCAATAAGAGGATTTACAACTCTTGTTATAGATACCTTTTAAAAATCAAGGTATCAGATTTGAAAATTTACTCAAAGAAATGTTTATTTCATGCCAGTAGAGGTCACTTTCATACAGCATTTTAGTTGCTCCATTTCACTACTATTTAAATATTTTGAAAGTTAAAAAGCCTGAAAGATGATATCAGTGGATTCTTTCGTTTACTGGGAGACTACAAATCATGAATAAAAAAAAAAAAAAATAAAAACAATACATGAATATACCCAGCAAGCATTATTAACATTCCAAAAACATATAAAAACATTGTTTTGGTTTTATTCATAAGACTAATTCAATATTAGCGCTTGGTGTGTAGACACCAATTAGTTTTTATCTAAGCACAAACATCTTTTCATGATATGAAATCAAAAATATGCTTTTCTTGCAGCCTTTAACTTCCTTTGCAAAAACTATCCATCATCTAGAATTGACTTGAACTTCTCTCGGATCTGTTCCAACTTCCCGGTTTGAACTTTGCTGGACAGACTTTCACTTATTGGCCTTATCAAGCATGTCAACAACTGATACATTCTTGAGTCATTCTGTAATAGCTGATGTGTTATTGGGCTTACTTATTCTGAGCTAACTGCTAAATGTGCTGAGACCCTTGACTTGAAGCTCACTTGATTGGAAAATGTCATCTGAAAAAGCCTCGTAGCACAAGCAAGACTCCGTTCATATGTGTCAGTATTTACATCTAAAATATATTACACATTATTTGTAAAAAATTACCACACTACAAATATGTAAAGAAAAGCAGGTAATGTCTAAAACCCGTTAACACTCTCTCATAATTGTTCATAAGGATGCCATTCAATCATAAATTCAGTATGAGCTACTGTAGCTGATTTAATTATGGATACAAAAACTCAAGACATTGCTTCTTTGAATGGTACTTCACAAAAAATCTATTAACATTCCCAAATAGTGCCTAGCTGTGGAAGTATATACTTATGTGCACACTAACCCGAAAAAAGTACTTGGTTTCGGGCTGTGACATTGTGACAATATGACATTGATCAAGCAGTCGTCAAGTCCAGCCCTTGAACCCACATCCTCTATACTCCTCCCCTACAACTTATTACATTCTTACAATGTTGTATTAGTGTAGTTTTTAACCAAATTTATGCCCTATATGCTGATTTAAAACAATGTCAAAGCTGCTATGCTTGTAACCAATATCTGTATTTATAAAATTTTAATGATGGTGACTCCTAATTTTTGTTGTCGTAAGAGCTTATTTACAAAATAAGAAGGCCAGTAATTGGTGGCAATGGGCCACATACATAAAGATTGGAATAAACCAGGGAAAAGGTGCAGTCAATTTTAGAGGATAGACAGCATTAGCAAAAATAATGACTTCAACAACCTCAATTTGAGGAATTGGCTCTGAAGGATTGAGAATCACCTCTGCTGGTTTCTAGCTTCAATAATCATTGAAAACTCATGTCTGTATTTTATCACAAACAATAAATGCAATGATTGGTACATTGCCTTGGTTAACTTTTTCTCATGCTATACACCTTCACAGGCTGGCTGACCATGTTTTTTAACATCTAAAATATTGTTACGGCAAATGAAATATTTAATGGTCTCCCATTCGTCAGATTTAGTTCCCAGTCTAAGTTGCTGTCGTGTGGAGACAATTTTACCAAGTTTTAACAGCGTACTTGGTTGTCATAAAACAAAATGAAGTTCTTGGTTACATTTGAAATAAATTCTTTCTGACAATCAAGTCAAGGTTCTTTGACCCTGAGTATCTTAGATATTACTTCTACGTGACACTGTAACAATCAGCTGGACAATTCAAACACCTTTTTTGAAAACATATCAGAGGATAAGTGTGCCTCATGGGTTTTCAACTGATTCATACCGATATTGTGGTCCAATTGAATAATCGTCAAAGTTGTTTCATTGTCTCCTTTGTTTCTTAAATTCTTTTTAATAGTCATCCTTATAGAATGTTTACCAATTCATTTCTACTGGACAGCAACTTATATTTGCAGTCAAATATCTGGCACTTAAAATAAATATTTCAGGAAAAAGGTTATCTCTTGCTTCATATTTGTTAATTCCTGGTATTTCACACTGTGTAACTGAATCTTCTCCTCGAGATCCTGTAAATTATCATTCGCTGGATCTGAATCTTGTAAGTAACATGCGAGACTAAATGCTTTTCCACAATCAAGGAGCCAGTCAGGATAAGAAATGCAAATGCAGTATGAAAGATATCTCCACTGATACAAGCTTCGACCGGTTCAGACTTCTTTCATATTGTTGAAAAAAATTGTTTAAGGCTGCAGCACTGGCATTTCTTAGAATAAAATTTATATTTCTGAAACATTGACATTAAAGATTTTTTATATCAAGAGCTGAAAATCGTTTTAATGCTATTGTAAGTGACTGACAGTCCCTGTAAATGATTGAATAGTACAATGAAATGGTGTTTCCCGCTTTTTAACAACAAAGATAGAGTGAGAATGGTTCATCCTGGTAATTACAATCAATAAATTCAATATGGATGCCACTCAATCTCTTTTAAAATGAGTGCTACTGATTCATCACCACCAGGTGGCTACACAGCAAAGACGCACTTCACTTCAGCTCTGACTTTTTTGGATAAATTTGATGTTTTAAATCATTTTTAAGATTTAAAATTTGTCTCAAAAACGCATTTTGTGACGACCTTTGGATATATGCAAAGTTGGATTAAAAACCTTTCAATTTGAAGGAGTATTTGATCTTTTTAAGTATCCAAGGTAAAAGCCCATTGGAATATTGATTTTTTCATTGGAGGGAAAATTGAAAGACACAGCCAAGCTGTGAAAAACTTCTTTGACATTCCATTGTGCTGGGAGGTCCTTTGTCTTGACAGACAATGGGTGACCATGACAATGCTTCAGCTGGTGACAAAAACAATGACCAGTCAAAGCACAGCCAAAGGAAATGTACCATTTCATGCAAGTTTGAAGGAGGGGAGCCTACTACAAAGCCAAAGCCGAAAATTACTTGGGTGAGATGCTGCCTATGTACCCACTGGTTCCATCCGGAATGTGTTTCACTTCCACAGGACGAAACAGCAGGAGTATGGAGCTGCCCCTCTTGCAGAAACATTTCAGAAGAAGTGAGTACCTTGAAAAAGACTGTAGATTTGCTACTTGAGATTGTGAGGCGAAGCAATTCAAGTATTGATGGACTTGTTATAAAACAACAAGAAACTCTGGATGTTGTAAATCGCATGCAGCAAGTAAAAGCTAGTGCTGAGGACCCTGCTCAGGTTTCGCCAGACCCCAAAGTATCATTGCTTATTGGAGATTCTCTAATCAGGAATACAAAAACGAACAGCAAGCTTTTGCAAATTAAGTCAAATGTGCCAAAACTTGAGGATGTTTCAAGACACTTGCAAAACTATGATGACATGGATTGCATTTATGTTGTAAATGGCACAAACAACTGTAGCAGTGAGATGGATGCTACAGCTATTGTTGAACATTTCAAAACTGTAATATGTGAAGCTAAAAAACGAGCCAAGAAAGTTGTTATCTCAAGCATCACGCCCAGAACTGATGATGACCTTGTTCAACAAAAGATTTCTACAGTAAATCAATTGCTTGTAGTTCTGGCTAATGACGAAAATGTGACATTTGTGAATAATGATGACAATTTCACTTACAGAAATGGAGCTGCTGACAAAAGTGTACTGCACAATGATGGATACCACTTGTCCCATGATGGTATCACTCGTCTTCTCTCCAACCTGAAGCTTCAAGAACTTGCCTCAAGTACCTTGAAACCTTGTGAGAAAATCAAGGAGAAAAATGCTGGACCAGTACAGAAGACAAGTCAGATGATGGGGGCTGGTGGAAACAGTCATGACAGATGGTATGATCAACAATTCCCCCCTCTCGTTGCCCCTGCACCGCCAAAACCCCCAGCAAGCAAAAGAAAAATCCTATTTCAAGGACATAGGCATCCGTTGTCAAATTTTTTCCCTTGCGACATTGAAATTTATAACCAGCACTTCGCTAGCTCTGAAGCAGCATACCAGTACCGCAAGGCCCTCGAATATGAAGAATGGGATGTAGCTGATCAGATTGCCCAATGCAACAAAGCTCATGATGCGAAAAAACTGGGTGACGACATCTCTACAGACCAAAGATGGTGGGATATACGACTCCCAGTGATGAGGGAGATATTAATCGCAAAATCAAAGCAATGTCCAGAATTTAGAAATACGCTGATGGCATCCGATGGAAATATCCTCGTTGAAGACACGAACCACGAATTTTGGGCCAGAGGACGGCAGTGGAAAGGCCAGAACCAACTTGGTGAATTGCTCGAAACGTTACGATCCAAAATTCCTCCCCAAACGCACAATCAGATGAAAAATTCCCGAAGCTTCACTCGTCCACAACACTCCTTCAAACATTCTAGCCAGTCCGGTGATCCGGGATGCGGCTACTGTGGTGAGAAAGGCCACAGCAGTGACATATGTGGTCATGGTAGGCCAGTACAATGCAGAAATTGTAAGGGGTACAGGCATAAAGAGAAGAAATGTTGGTATAAGGGTAACAATGCCTATTAGGACACTGGCAAGGCTTTAGCAGCCACAAGAAATCCAAGTGTTGAGCCTAGTGTTTTTATAAATAAATTAGATGAATGTTCAGAAACAAATTTTGAATGGTGTACTTGTATTGACCGTGGTGTTTTTAATGTTGATCTGAACTGTGCATCAGATGGTTGTTCTCAAGAGGCTGTTAATGCTGATAATGTTATAATGAGCGATGACATTTTTGATGACCCGCATGAAACTTCTGTTAATGACACTTCTGAGATTGGTGATTGTTTAGATGTTTCTGATGTAAATGACAGTGATGATCCATGGTGTAATCTCAAGCAACTGCGAAAAAGCCATCCTAAAAATTTGATATTTGGAATGTTAAATATAAATAGTGTAAGAAATAAGTTTCAATGTTTGCAGGATGCTATGACTGGCGATCTCATTGATATTCTCACTATATGTGAAAGCAAATTAGATGCAAGTTTTCCAAAAGCGCAGTTTCATGTTGATGGATTTTCATTGTTTCGTCAAGATAGTACCGCTTCTAGTGGTGGTGTTATGGTGTATATTAGGAATGATATCCCATGTCGACGTAGAAATGAATATGAGTATGCATGTCATGACAGTCAAACTATATGTATAGAATTCTCAGTAAGAAAAGAAAAATGGTTTATGTTGTCAAACTATGTTTTACCCAGTGCTAATGTTAAGACTTTTTGTGATCAACTGAATGCAGTTCTTGATAAAATGATGTGTGAATCGTCAAACATTATATTAACTGGTGATTTCAATGTTGACTTGTTATCAAAGGGTTCAAAATTTTCGACTTTAGATGACTTGTTGCAGATGTACAGTCTAAGAAATATAATAACTGGTGCTACTTGTTTTAAAAGCTCAAATGCCACCTTATTGGATTTATTGATTGTATCAAAGCCAAAACGATTCAGTGCAACACTAAATTTTAACTGTGGCTTGAGTGACTTCCACAATTTCATTGTTGCTTGTACAAAATTACATTATGCTAGGTTCAGACCAAAAGTGGTCAATTACAGAAGTTACAAAAAGTTTGATGAAGAAATGTTTAAATATGATGTGTCACATATACCCTATCAAGTTCGACATCTTTGATGATATTGATGACAAATTTTGGTGCTATAATAAGTTAATTATGAATGTGATTGATGAACATGCTCCCTTGAAGAAAAAGTACTTAAAGAAACCAAATGCACCACAAATGAATGGTCTATTGAGAAAAGCGATGTATAAGAAGCGTATGACACAAAATAAGTTTAGAAAATATAGAGACCCTGTGTCATGGGAAAATTATAGAAAGGCTAGGAACAATTTTGTGAACTTAAACAGAATGTCACTAAATAATTACTTTAAAGAAAGGTGTAGAGGTGGCACCCAAAATAGAAGTTTTTGGGAAACAATCCGTCCATTTATCACGGACAAATGTGTACTAAATAATGATATTATGCTATGTGAGGATGATGCTGTTGTGACAGATCACAAAATGCTTGTTGATGTCTTCAAAGATTTCTTTAAAGATGCTACAGCTGATATTGGTCTAAATGAAAATATGAATGAAATGAACCTAAATGAAATCATTCAACATTATGCAGATCATCCTAGCATAAGGAAAATAAAGTCGAAGCATACTCCTGAATGGAAATTTGCTATTTCCCCTGTAAATGAATCTCAGGTACAGAAGTTATTAACTCAGGTCAATCCAAAGAAATCTTCTGGATATGATAATTTTCCAAGCAAACTGCTAAAACTGATAAGTCATGAAATTTCAGCGTCAATGACATCACTTATAAATCATTCTCTAGTAAGTAATAAATTTCCTGCTGGACTAAAATATGCTGAAGTTTCTCCAGTATTTAAGAAAGATGATGCTTTAGACAAAAAGAACTACAGACCGGTAAGCATTCTGCCATGTATGTCAAAAATTTTCGAAAAAGTCATAAATGGACAAATTGGAAGTTATTTCTATGAATCTGTAGCAGAAAATCTGTCAGCCTTCCGCAACAAATACAATACACAGTCTATGTTAATTAAAGCAGTTGAAGATTGGAAATCTGCTCTTGATGAAAGTAAATATGTAGCAGCTATTTTAACTGATTTGAGTAAAGCTTTTGATGTTGTGCCCCATGGGCTCTTGTTGGCAAAATTAACTGCCTATGGCTTCCATGAAAATGATGTCGTGCTGATTCAGAGTTACCTATCAAATAGAAATTTTAGGACCAAGATCCAAAGTACAAGAAGTAATTGGTGTGAAATGATCAAAGGTGTCCCTCAGGGATCTATACTGGGACCGACCCTTTTTAATATCTTCATTAATGATATATTTTATTTCACTTGTGAATATGATGTATACAATTACGCTGATGACACAACTATATCTTATTGTGCTCAAAGTTCAATTGAACTAACTACAAAACTTGAAAGTTGTGCAGGCATAGTAACAGACTGGTTTGTTGAAAATGGAATGAAAGCTAATCCCGATAAATATCAGGCTATTGTATTCGGTAAGAAAACAGATGCTCCTGTAAATTTTACTATCAAGGGAAATGTTTTGAAATGTGTACAAAATGTTAAACTACTTGGTGTTCATATTGATTCGCAGCTAAGTTTTGATGAGCATATCAAATCAATTTGTACAAAAGCCAGTAGGCAAATTAATGCAATAATGAGAATGTCTAGACAGTTAGATACTAATGTTAAAGAAACCATGTATAAGACCTTTATTAAAAGCACATTTAATTATTGTCCTGTTTTGTGGATGATGTGTAGTAAGAGTAATTTAACGAAATTGGAAAAACTACAATGTCGAGCATTACGCTTTGTTTACTGTGATTATATATCTAACTATGAAGAGCTTCTAAAGCGAAGCAAACAATTATCACTTTCAGTTCAGCTTATGTACAACCTAGCTGTAGAGGTTTACAAGTGTATAAATGATATTGCTCCTGCTTATTTATGTTCTTTATTTGATGCACAAAATCACCAATATGATTGCCGAGGTTTTAAGAATGTCAAGCAAAAGAAATTTAAAACAATTAAGTATGGCTACCAGTCATTTACATACTTGGGTTCAAAATTATGGAACGCTCTACCAAATGATATGAGAAAATCCACTGATATAATGATGTTTAAAAAAGCTATTAAAGATTTTAATTTCTGTGATTTACATAGGCTGGTATGATTTTATGATTGGATGTCTTAATATCGCTTTATGTTTTACTTTAATTTATTGTAAATATTTGTTAGTGATTAGTCTCTTAGATTGTTTTTAATTGTTTTTAGTCATGGAATAGCAGTCTTGCTAATTTTACTGTTGAAATGTATATCATGACTATAAATAAAGATTATTGTTATTGTTATTGTTATTGTTATTGTTTCCTTGACCCCAAAAATGGGAAATTGACACTGAAACGAAGTCTCTAACACAATTAGTTTCCAAGATACAGTAGAAAATGGGTTTTTAGTGGCGGCCATCTTGAAAAACAATATGGCTGTCATCAAAATAGTTCCAAAATATCCCTTACGAATTTGAAAGGTGATATAAAGGTCATAGCCACTGAAATCAACTCTCTATCTGTCATAGTTCCTGAGATATTGATTAAAATAGGTTCAGAATGGCGGCCATTTTGAAATCCAAGATGGCGGAGGGAACAACACTAATCTCAAGATGGCTCCCGGCCTAAAATGGTAGAGTAGGTCCTTCTGAACGTTTGTGCCAAGTTTCATGCTTTTATCACCTTGCGAACGATTGTTCTACTATTTAACACCCATCGTCTTGACTATTCCAAAAATAAAAGTGTGCCTTGCCAGGCAACAATCAGACACATTTATTATCAATTTCTTTGTGAACACCAACGTTTTTATCATGCTCCCGGTAATGCAAAATGTTAGTTTGATAAACAGTTCATGCTTGGCAAAAGCACACATTTAATAGATGTCTGGTGTTAAAGGCTGCTTAAACTAGCCTGCTGGGCTGTGGTTATGATGGGATTTTATTGGAAAAATCAGTGCTCATTTTTATCATGTGCATCAATTAAAAGTATGGAGAGAAGTGTCAATGAGCTTTCCAAATGTCATGGCCTGGGAGTGAGGGCTATGCTTATTTTCATACTTGTAGAGCAACTTGGGACAAACTCTCAGGGTGCATGATATTGGCTGCGCAAAACCAAACAATAGAAATTGGATTTGTAATCCAAATATCTCCAGTACACAACAGCACAGGTTATTGGAGGCTTGTGTGAATTGTGCATTGTTGACCTAAGAGACTGGTGAATTTGCAGTGATAACCACTCCAGACTGAAGCCAAGCAGCAAACATGCCAGTCTGAGCCATCACAGGCCCTGCATGGTGCGTACTCATGTTTAACTGGTGCCTGACTATCTCTGACTCCTGCCTCACTCACTGCCTGCTGATGGAAGGACCCTAATTGAGGCCAGAAGCGCATGCCCGGCTGCATAAACTCATGTTTACACAATTGACCAACGGGCACCCTTAATGAAATTACTGTCACATGGAAAATTGAAACTATCAGCTTTACTTTTGTTCTCTCTTAAACAGGGACTAGCATAAACAGACAAGCTACAGCCTGGGTACCATCTGGGTTGTAGATTTTATGCCTGCCTGTAGATGCAGAAGTGCATGCAGCGGAGGCCATAGATTGAAACCAATATTTAGATAGGATGATGCCATGAAGTGCTTACTTATAAACATCGACTTTAATTGACAATTGAAAAATGGAACAGGTTAAGCATCCTTTTATGCATTCACTGTGGTTGCTTATTTACTTGTCATGTCCATTTCCATGTAGTTTTACAGGTAAGATTAAACAAGCTCAAAATATTTACTGTTCATATTACTAGTCAGAAACAAATATTCACCCGCTGCAATCATTGACTTTGAATCAGTTGTATACCACATATAAGGAAGTTCTGTACTGTCGATAGCCTGTATTCTGCAAGTATCTTCAGACGTTAGCCGAAATATTGCAAAATGTTAGTGTGATAAACTGTTCATGCTTGCAAAAGTGGAGAGTTAAGTGCCAATTTAGCACTTTCCAGCTCGTTTATTTTGGGCAATTCACAACTTGCATTTAGTTCATGGGAAAGGAGTGCTAATATTCTTGGCACCAGAAGTTCAAAAAGAGAAAATATAGGCAGACAGACCGACAAATACATAGACAGAATTGATTATACAAAATCATGGAGCTTCACACAGGTTGACGGTGATTAAATATTCTAGATGCAGATCAATGGTGATTTTTCAATACAAGTGAAAAAAGCCAAGGTTGCAGAAAATTGTTAGGTCCCCTGCCAAAACAATGAGCAAGTTATGTTGCCTGATTATTTGAAAAGAGGAATGCATGATACTGTTGCATATTCCTGCTGGTTCTGCTCCAAAAGTGGACATTAACTCAATAATGAACAATACTTATGTGCGCTAGTTGAAAAAGAAATCAACAACAGCAACAGGAAAGAAAATACAGTACATACCCTAAGCAACATCCCAAACTATAGAAACTTAATTTAAAACAAAGAATTTAATTTAGAGATTAACTGGATGATAGAAATTATTTTGATGGTTAAACCTTGATTGAAATGTGGACAATGTATCAAAAAACTAATTATCCAAACCTCTTTGTGCAAGTTTTCAAAATTTGTTGTTTTTCAAACATTAATTCTCCATTAAAATACAAATAATAAGTGACTGGGTTGTTGCTAATCTATTCTCAACCTTGTAATTTTATTTCTGTGCACTGTATTTGCTGCTGATCTCTCTATTCCCCGGAACTTAAATGAGCTTTTCACTTGACCCACTTAATCTATTTGCAGCATGCTATTTTTTTAAAAATACACAGAAACCAATTTCACAATACAAATAATGTGCTTGTCAGGCAGTAATCAGTTGCATTTATTATTAATTTAATGTCAAAAATAACTGCACTTCAATAGATGTCTGTGTGAATTCTGTTAACAAGGTTAGGGGCTGCTGAAACTAACCTAGCTGCTAGGCTGCGAGTGTGATGGGCTTTTTATTGGGGAAGGCAACTTGATAATTTGTGCATAAATGAATGCAAAACACAAAGTCTATTTGCTGCCCTGAGCTGGGGTTAAGTTTCACACAGTTCATGTTGAGTTGGCAAATAAAGCGGTCATTTTTATCATGTGAATCCAATAAAAGTCTGGAGAGATGTGTCAATGAGCTATTCCAAGATGAGCTTTCCAAATGCCATGGCCTGGGAGTGAGGGTTATTCTTATTTTCGTAGAGAGCAACTTAGGACAGACTACAAACTCTCAGGCTGCATGATGTTGGCTGCACAAAACTAAACAATAGAAATTGGATGTGGAATCCAAATATCTCCAGTACACAACAGCACAGGTTATTGGAGGCTTGTGTGAATTGTGCATTGTTGACTTGAGAGACTGGTGAATTTGCGCTGATAACCACTCCAGGCTGAAGCCAAGCAGCAAACATGCCAGTCTGAGCCACCGAAGTCCCTGCATGGTGCATACTCATGTTTAGTTGGCACCTGACTATCTCTGACTCGTGCCTCACTCATTGCCTACTGATGGAAGGACTGTAGCTAAGGTCAGAAGCGCGTGCCCAGCTGCATAAATCGCTGTTTACACAAACGACCAATGGGCACCCTTAATGAAATTACTGTCACATGCAAATGTGGAATGATCAGCTTCACTTGGGTTCTCTCTTAAATAGGGACTAGCATAAACAGACAAGTTATTGCCCAGGCATCATCTTGGTTGTAGATTTTATGCCAGTCAGAAGCACATGCTGTGGAAGCCACAGATAGAAAACTTCGCATCGGTAGAAAGTATGATGCAAAGATTCACTCCCAGCCATAAACTAGACTGTCTCATGCCAATTAAGCACTTTCCAGCTTGTTTATTTTGGACCGTTCACAATTTGTTTTTGGTGCACAGGAAATGTCCACTAATATTCTTGGCAACGGAAGTTCAAAAAGAGAAAATATGGGCTCACTGACAGATATAAAGACAGAATAGATTAGATAAATTCATGAAACTTCACACATGTTGGCTACAATTAGATATTATTGTCCGCCGCTAAGAACGAAAAAATTGTCGTATTCATTTGCACTTTCGTCATATTGTTCCTTTGCCAGTATAAAACATTCTGCAAAATTTCAATAAAATGGGGTGTGGCCTTAGGGTGGCAACATTTGTGTTAAAGTTGAGTCCAAAAATGGGAAAAAGTGATTTTGTGCATAATCGCGGTTATTGTGATGGTTAGAACCTTAATTGTTTGGAATGCAGTTTTAAAATTCCTTTTTTTTCAATCATTAATTCTTTATTGAAATGCCAATAAGAAGTTCCATGGGTTGATGTTAATTTATTCTCACCCTTGCAATTCCATTTCTGTGCATTTTATCTGAAATGAGCTGCTCACTTGACCCACATGATCTGTTTGCTCTTTGCTAATTTCCAAAAAATACACAGAAACCAATTTCCCAAAGCAAATATGTGCCTGTCACAATCAGCAATCAGTTGCATTTATTATTAATATCATGTCAACACTAACTGCGCTTTGATAAATGTCTAGTGTGAATTCTGTTAACATGGTTAAGGGCGTCTGAAACTGGCGCTAGGCTGCAAGTATGTACTTTTTATTTGGGGGGGGGGGGCAATCTGATAATTTCTGTATAAATGAATGCAAAACGCAAAGTCTATTTGCTGGGATGAGCCAGAGTTAAGTTTCACACAGTTCATGTTTAGTTGGCAAAGAAAGCAGTGTCACATTTATTTTCATGTGAATCCAATAAAAGTTGGAGAGAAGTGTCAATGAGAAGTTCCAAGACGGGTGCGCCAAATACCATTATTCTCATTTTTGCAATCCAAATACCTTCAACGCACACAGCAGCACACAGGTTATTGGAGGATTGTGTGAATTGTACATTGTTGACTTATGAGACTGGTGAATTTGTGCTGATAACCACTTCTGGCTGAAGCCAAGTGGCAAACATGCCAGTCTGAGCCACCAGAAGCTCTGCATGGTGCATACTCATGTTTAAGTGGCGCCTGTGACTATCTCTGACTCGTGCCTCACTCATGGCCTACTGATGGAAGAACCCTAATTGAGAAGCATGCCCGACTGTATAAATCGCTGTTTAGAAAAACAACCAATGGGCACCCTTAATGAAATTACTGTCACATGCAAAATTAGAACTATCAGCTTTACTTGGGTTCTCTCTTAAACAGAGACTAGCAGAAACAGAGAAGCTATAGCCTGGGTACATCGGGGTTGCAGGTTTTATCCCATCCACTAAATGTGGGCAATAGACGTGCATGCTGTGGAAGTCGCAGATGGATAACAGATGCATAAATAGATAGTATGATGCAAAGATGCACTCCCAGCCATAAAACTAGACAGTTCATGTCAATTTAGCACACCCACTTGTTTATTTTGGACACTTCACATTTTGCATTTATTTCATAGGATAGTTCCACTAATATTCTTGGCAACAGAAGTTAAAAAAAAAAAGATAGAGAGACAGACAAATACATAGACAGAATTGATAAGATAAAATCATGAAGCTTCACACAGGCTGGCTGCGATTGAATATTCCAGATGCCGATCACAGGCAAATTTTTTTAATACAGGTGAACAAAGCCAAGGTCGCAGAATATCAGAGGTCCCCTGTCTAAACAATGAGCAAGTTTTGTTGATTAATTAATCGAAAAGTAGAATGCATGATACTGTTGCATGATATGACAGTCCCTAGCAAGCACATTTTAGTTTATAAAACATTGAATATAGGGCTGCAACGGTTTATTGCGGTACGAATAAACCGCGGTTTGGGACGTCACGGTTCACCGCACCGTCAAGCCGACGGGTGATTCGGTTTACCGTAGTTCCGATTTCCGCCGCTAGGGGCGCCACCATCAGGCTGGTATAATCTGCTGTCACAGCCAAGTAGATGCTGCAGAGGGTATAGCAACCAGGCAATTGCAGGGCTAAGCATTGGTACAATGCCTACAAGTTGCTAATTGATCTAGATTGGTTAATTGGCAATTGAAACTTTACCCCCAAGGACAATAAGATGGCAAAGGTGTGAAGGCAGAAGTGCAATTCAGTGAATTTACAGTGCATGCCTAATGACAGGTATTTACTCAGAACTGAAAATGATAAAGCATGGCTTAGTCACATCATAAATTGAGCATTCATAATCATAGATAGGCCTACTATCTTCTTAATGATTCAGATTTCAGAACTGTATGGTCTATAATATTGTGTTGTCTTGACCTACTGCTTGTAGCCTTTACATGTAAAACTATGCACAGACCAAAGCCTAAAGTAGGCCTATGGTCTTTGACCTATGAATTATGATAGAAATTATTTTCACCTTTATTGTTTTCTATGGATATGGATATAATGGCAGTAGGCCTACATTCTAACATTTATCTAATGATATATAACAGAAAAAAATATGTATTTGCCAATGAGAGCAGAACCGTCAAAAAACCGAACCGTGGGTCTCAGACCGAAAACCGTACCGAACCGTGAGGTACTGAACCGTTGCAGCCCTAATTGAATCAATGTTATTAAAAACATTTAGAAACCAAAGTAACATTTTGAAATGTTTTCTTCAATGTTACAGTGCTTCCTGGGTCTGGCCTGAAAGTAGACACTAACATAAACAATAAAGATATGCATTCACATTTATTTGTTGGCCGAGAGCGGAAATCAGCAACACCAAGAGAAAAAAACTGCACAAGGAACAAATCTATGGAAATTAATTTTCAATAGAGAATTTCATTCAGAGATTATGAAGATTGTCTGTAGATGCTAGAAGCTATTGTGGTGGCAAAACCTTGATTGGAATGTGGACAATGTCTTAAAAAAACTAATAACCCAGACGGCCAGACCTGCATCTTTGTGAAAGTTTTTAAAATTCCTTGTTTTTCAAACATTAATTCTGCATTAAAAAGAAGAATAAGAATTGGCATTGGTTATTTTTTAATCAATTGGCAAACTTGTAACTCCATTTCTGTGCCCTGTATTTGGGGGCTTATCTCTCTTTGCACCCTTAAACTGAAATGAGCTTCTCACTTGACCCACTTGATATGTTTGCAGTTAGCTAATTTCCAAAAAGTACCCAGAAACCAATTTCCCAATACAAATATGGCTTGTAAGGCAGCAATTAGTTATTTTTAGATTATTATTAATTTAATATCAACCCTAACTGCACTTCAATAGATGTCTGGTTTGAATTCTGTTAACAAGGTTAGGGGCTGAAACTAGCCTGCTAGGCTGCGAGTGTGATGGGATTTTTATTAGGGAAGGCAACTTGATAATTTGTGCATAAATGAATGCAAAACACAAAGTCTATTTGCTGCCCTGAGCTGAGGTTAAGTTTCACACAGTTCATGTGGAGTTGGCAAATAAAGCGCTGTCTCATTTTTATCATGTGAATCCATTAAAAGTTTGGAGAGATGTGTCAATGAGCTATTCCAAGATGAGCTTTCCAAATGCCATGGTCTGGCAGTGAGGGCTATCCTTATTTTCGTGTAGAGCAACTTAGGACAAACTCTCAGGCTGCATGATGTTGGATGTGCTAAACTAAACAATAGAAATTGGATGTGGAATCCAAATATCTCCAGTGCACAACAGCACACAGGTTATTGGAGGCTTGTGTGAATTGTGCATTGTTGACTTAAGAGACTGGTGAATGTACGCTGATAACCACTCCAGGCTGAAGCCAAGCAGCAAACATGCCAGTCTGAGGCACCGAAGGCTCTGCATGGTGCGTACTCATGTTTAGTTGGCACCTGACTATCTCTGACTCGTGCCTCACTCATTGCCTACTGATGGAAGGACCCTAATTAAGGTCAGAAGCGCGTGCCCAGCTGCATAAATCGCTGTTTACACAAACGACCAATGGGCACCCTTAATGAAATTACTGTCACATGCAAAATTGGAATGATCAGCTTCACTTGGGTTCTCTCTTAAACAGGGACTAGCATAAACAGACAAGTTATTGCCCAGGCATCATCTTGGTTGTAGATTTTATGCCAGTCAGAAGCACATGCTGTGGAAGCCACAGATAGAAAACTGATGCATCGGTAGAAAGTATGATGCAAAGATTCACTCCCAGCTGTAAACTAGACTGTCTCATGCCAATTAAGCACTTTCCAGCTTGTTTATTTTGGACCGTTCACAATTTGTTTTTGGTGCACAGGAAATGTCCACTAATATTCTTGGCAACGGAAGTTCAAAAAGAGAAAATATGGGCTCACTGACAGATAAATACACAGACAGAATAGATTAGATAAATTCATGAAACACATATTGGCTACAATTTGATATTATCGTCCGCCGCTAAGAACGAAAAAGTTGTCGTATTCATGCGCACTTTCGTCATATTGTTCCTTTGCCAGTATAAAACATTCTGCAAAATTTCAATAAAATGGGGGTGTGGCCTTAGGGTGGCAACATTTGTGTTAAAGTTGAGTCCAAAAATGGGAAAAAGTGATTTTGTGCATAATCGTGGTTATTGTGATGGTTAGAACTTGTTTGGAATATGGGCGATGTATTAAAGAATTTATAGCCCTGTCCTACATCATCGGGCGACTTTTCAAATTCCTAATTTTTCAATCATCAATTCTTGATTAAAATGCAAATAAGAAGTTGCATGGGTTAATGTTAATTTATTCTCAACCTTGGAATTCCATTTCGGTGCTCTATATCTGGGGCTCGACTTTCTCTGTTCCCGGGAACTGAAATCAGCTTCTCACTTGACCCACATGATCTGTTTGCTCTTTGCTAATTTCCAAAAAATACACAGAAACCAATTTCCCAACACAAATATGTGCTTGTCACAATCAGCAATCAGTTGCATTTATTATTAATATCATGTCAACACTAACTGCGCTTTGACAAATGTCTGGTGTGAATTCTGTTAACGTGGTTAAGGGCTGCTGAAACTGGCACTAGGCTGCAAGTGTGATGCATGCACTTTTTATTGGTGAAGGCAATCTGATAATTTCTGCATAAATGAATGCAAAACAATGTCTACTTACTACCCTGAGCCGGGGTTAAGTTTCACTCAGTTGGTGTTTATTTGGCAAAGAAGCAGTGTCATATTTTTTTCATGTGAATCCAATAAAGGTTTGGAGAAAAGTGTCAATGAGCAGTTCCAAGAAGAGTATGCCAAATACCGTGCATGGTCCAGGTTGGAGTTGGGCTCTTCTCTTTTGCACAGAACAACTGAGAACTCTCTGCCTGCATGATGTTGGCTGCACAAAATTGAAATTGGATGTGGAATCCAAATATCTCCAGCATGCAAGTTATTGGAGGCCTTTGTCAAATGTGCATTGTTGACTTTTAAAAGTGACTGGCAGATTTGCACCATGAAGCCAGGAAGCAAACTAGCCAAACTGAAACAAAATGCCTTACATGTCATAATTTGGTAAAAGGGATGGCCACTGGCCACTTCAGCTGTTATGAAAATGCATGTTTTCTTTTCAGCCTGCCTTTTGAGACGGTATTTTTCGTCTTAACCATGCAGCTTATTGTGTTTTCAGAAAGCTCTATGACACATTCAAATATTCTGTGAAGACAATTTAGGATGTAAAACGGCATGGACACTGGAGTGGAGAGGTCACTTAGATTTGAAACATTCGTGTGTGCCTTTCTCATTATCCGCAGCAGAAGCATTCTAATTGAGAAACAAGCCTTGCTGCATAAAATTTAATTGCTGTTTACACAAACGTCCAATGTGTAGTGCACCCTTGATAAGACTATGTCACATGTTATATTAATTAACCACTGAACTGTCATCAGATCCACCTGTTAAACTTTTATACACATTGCAAAAATATCTTTAAATTCGTTGTCATACAAAATTTCAAGAATATTATAGTGTTTATTTTGTGATATCTCTTTTTTTACCTGTCATGTCCAGCATTCATGTGGACCTGTCATCCAAACACTATACTTCTACAGTACATGTCACAACTATTGATTAATTTGAAATTAGACCAAGCCTAAAACTACCTTTTCCATATATTTGACTTCAGCTGTACAATTTCTGCATAAATTAATGCGAAACACTGATGAAGTCTATTTGTTCCCCAGCTTATTTTGTGTATATACAGTTTATATTTTGTGACAAAAACATAACAGTCTCATTTTTCGCTTTATGGATGAAACCAAAGTCTCGAGGGAAGTTTCAATGAGCTGTCCCAAGTTGACTGTGCCTAAAACTATAGTATATGAGTTGGGGCCCGGGGCTTTTTGCATTTTTTTTAACTGAACAACCCTCAGGCTGAACAATAGAAATTGGGTGTGGATCCAATATCTCCAGTGCACGCTGCTGCACATAGGTTATTGAAGTATTTGTCAATTGTGCATTGTTGACTTAAGAGACTGGTGAATTTGCGCTGATAACCACTTCTGGCTGAAGGCAACTGACAAGCATGCCAGACTGAGCCACCAAAGGCCCTGCACGGCGCGTACTCATGTTTAACTGGTGCCTGACTATCTCTGACTCGTGCCTCACTCATTGCCTGCTGATGGAAGGACCCTAATTGAGGTCAGAAGCGCGTGCCTAGCTGCATAAATCGCTGTTTACACAAACGACCAATGGGCACCCTTAATGAAATTACTGTCACTTGAGGAATTGGAATGATCAGCTTCACTTGGGTTCCCTCTTAAACAGGGACTAGCATAAACAGACAAGTTATTGCTCAGGCATCCATTGTCCTGGCTTCAGCTTTTTCAGCATCAATGGCAAAATCACTGCAAGTTGTTGCAGATAGGCTTGCATGTATATATAGTTGATTATATGCAGAAATGGATAGTCCCTCTGAGAATAGTTGTTGCTACTTCACTTCAAGTTGTTGCAGATAGGCTTGCATGTATATATAGTTGATTATATGCAGAAATGGATAGTCCCTCTGAGAATAGTTGTTGCTACTTAGTATTTACCGTACAGTTGATAGACTAGATGAGAGGGAAAGAGCCATATTGAGGAGTCCGCAACATGTTGCACTTTTACTCAGTGTTCGGGATCTTAACCTGCCCAACAGAGACATAATACTGATACAAGGGGCAACTAGTTCATAAATGTTTCAGAAAGACATCCAGGGACACTGAATAAAGTGTAACTTATCCTAGATATCGAACTCGGACACTTCAGAACAGAAGAGGAACCTCAATTCAGACAAATGTTTTCATAATATAGATTTTCTATTTTTGCACAACTTATTACAATCACTGTGTTCACTTGACTTTGTGTGTATTGTGCAACAGCAAGTTTCACCTTGTGACTAAATAAAGTGCTTCTTATCTTATCTAATCTTTATAAAGATGTTGTGAAGTATAAAAGGTATCTGAGGTTCCTTTCTGGCATCGTATGACTTCAATGCACCACCATTATTATTTCATACATGCTGCTTCTCAACTTCAATCATCCTGCAGTGCTTCCAAGCTGCATATGTTTTGAATTCAGACTAGTCTGTATATATGCAGCTGAGCCAAAATGGAAAACGACTTACCTCATAAAGACAAGAGTACCAACATGCATAGAGGTTATAGAACTGTATCTGTCTGCAAGTGGACTGCTGTTACATTGCCACTTCTTTTTCCAGCCTTGGCAGATCAGAACATATGCTGTCATGTGTTGCCACCTAGTGACTAGACAGTGTGCTATTCTGTGAGCTCCTGCGAGCGGTCCACATCATTTCAGTCTGAGGAACTCACACAATTTTGTCTGGAAGAAACCGGGGCTGTTTCTGAGTGTGCTGATGGCCTTGTCTATACTTCCTTAGAGGATGTGATTGCCGAATCTGACTCTGGTATACATCAATGTTGAATAGAAAATTTTGTGAATGTGCAATGAAATAGGAACTATTTCTTGGGACAGCAATGCTGTAGCATACAACTTCAACTGGAACTGTATGATAACAATGTAAGCGGAATGCAGCATCAGCAATCATAAATCATTTCTAAAGCATCAAGATACCCTAAAGTGTACATGAAAGATTAAAGATGACAGAGTGGCATACTCTCAATATAATAATGTATCTGACACTGAGAAGAGAATGCAACACAGCAATGCATATTTAGTCGCATATGTTTGTTTCGTATACAATCAGATGACAGTGAGACCATAAAGACGATTAACTCCATGAAATGCAACATAACTTTGTCTTATATATAGGTGTGATAAACGTGGTATATGGTATAGCATGTGTTGTGATATGGACGGAGGGTGGCAGGAGAGCACTTTATGTAAGAGGTGAATAATTGAAAGAAGGCCCCAAGAAAGACGGATGAGTGTCTCTGCCATCTATCTTGCATTTAGCAAATCCTTCTGGGCCAGCTCTGCCCTCCTCTGTGGTTGTAACACATCCAGGTGTGAGCCACTTCTCTTTTCCCATCACATCTTCAAATTACTTCTATATTTGCTTCCTCCTAATTGCAACTGCGTGATGAATTTCACTTTTAATTGACACAATTATACACTGATTACATAATGATTACACAATGATTATTATCAGGTGAAGACCATTTCGACAATTTCCATCCTGGTTAAGTTTGACATGCATCGCGCTGGAAAGGAGGCAATTTCTCCATTTTAATGAAATAATAGGCCTTTAGTTTGCCTGCTTTTAATGCTTATTAGAGTATCACATTATCTGGAATTGGCAGTGTAATCAATTGTGAGTGATAAAAGATAGACCAGGTTTCATTAAAAATTATTGTTGGAAGTAGCATCGTAAACCTGAATTGTAATATGATTTGATGTCAATTTTATTCCCATTTCCAAACAATTAGCCAATATCTATTACATCTGCTTCGTGCTTGTTTATTGCACAAGACGAAGCCCGGTCTCTCTGGAGATGTGATTATTGACTTCAGTTTAAATCAAGCGAGTCTTTTTTTTAACTGGTTCTTTTCCTTTTACTTGATTTGCTCTAATACCGACCGCTAATTACTGCTTCTATATTTAGCAGGAGCAGAAGCAGTGACTTCAGTACACGTCAAGCTACACTGTAGATGTTTCACTGTAAATCGTCCATTTACTTTTCCAGTTGTTATGTCAGAGTGCATAGAAACATAATTATTGTTTATCTTCAACTTTTGTGACATAGCAATGTTTTAATCTATAGCTTCACTTCCACGTCAATTCCAAAGCCTGCTTTTAGATTTAGAAAAATCTAGGTTTTCTGCTCACTGGGTTTGATGAAAGTGACTTCAGGTGTGCTACCAGGGACAACCTGGTCATTTCACACAAATATCCTTTTTATGGTAGAAAAGGTGGTTTCAGAAACTAATACTGCAGCCTCTGATACTCTTCATCTTATTCGACCATGTAATGTCGGGGCTTTGGAGTCGGTAGTCATTGGACTCCGACTCCGACTCCTTTGCCTTTCTGAAAAACGACTCAGACTCATTAAACCTCCAGAATTTCGACTCAGACTCTGACTCCCAACTCCTTTTTACGGCATTATTTTACACAAGTTTCTTGTGATTAGTAAAGAAAACATTCTAATCCGCAACTTTTCTTTGGACTTTATACATCAATAGTAGTTTAATAGTTTAAGAAGTTACATATAATTGGTCTTTAGAAAAATTTATGCTGTTCACATTGCTTTATGTTGTGTTTTTGTCAGTTATTTAGATAATCTTTAGGAGTCAGGAGTCACAAGATTAATTTTCGACTCCAACTCCACCTCAAAATCAAAGTTCGACTCAGACTCCACCCCAAAACCCCTGACTCCACGACTCCGGCTTCCGACTCCAAAAACTCTGCCATGCATAAGCTTTATTTTTCATCCAAAAACCATTGTATCCTTCAAATTGGCTTCACTGACTCTGTCAAACACAAGGGTGATCCACAGCCAGTCAGTTTGACATCATGCTCTCAGTCAATGAAGCAAATGTGAAGAGTATAAAGTTATTGGAAGGATTATAATTTTATTTGTGTAAGAATGACAACCTAAGTTTCACAGTGCAGCTGGTGCTGTAGCAATTTGGATTTACTTTGCGGCAATATATTTTGTTTTCCTGGGGCTGCGTGGCCCTTTCCTGCAGCTATCAATCCAACTTGGTCCTCCTGTTTGCAGCTCCGTTTATTTCCATGCCTGCTCCTCCATCATTAAGCATATAAGAGGTCAACATGGCATGGTCCCTTGTCATTTGACAAATGTGTCACCCCGACCAGGGTCAAATGTGTCGTGAATAAGAAAAAAGACAGTGCGTATTGTTGTTTATCGTGTTTATATCATGTTTACGTCATGTTATAAGGCCTTTGTTTCACTGGTCCTCTTCGTCCTCTTCGTCCAAATTGATTCAAATGCATTGACGGATCTCACAGAAATCCTGATGGAATCCGCGCCAAAATCCCCAATAGAATCCCTAACAACATTGTCAGGCCTTGAACTTGACGACGTCCTTGCCCTATTCTGACAGCTTCATGCTTGCCCAAGCAGCCCAAAGACAATGCCAGAATTCTTCTTGTTCTTTCTTCCAAATGGAAAACATCTCAATTGCCTCCACACGTCCATGCTGGGCATTCAGGAGACCAGGAAGTATGCTGGAAATGTCTTTTGTTTAAACTCACACAAATATCTTCACACAATGTCACAATCCCGTTTATGTTCTTACGTCCATATGAATGTTTGTTTATGAATGAATCGCGCTCAAATCTGTCGCAATGAATCATAAAGCAAAGAAAAAATGTGGCAGCCGAGTGAAGCTGGTCCCCAAAAGAACAAGAGAGAAAACAGCACATGGCGGAAAGATTGTTTGTCCAATTGTCTGGGGTTGTTTTCAATTTATTCCTTAAACCTACGTGATTAAATGGCAGCATTATCCACAAGGAGCAACCAAAAACCCTTTCCCGTTCTAGCGCTTCGTGACGAGCCTAATGCGTCATTCTCAACAACAAACCTAAATCCTCAGGGCTAAACTCGCTATGGTCAAAGATTAATGGTTATTATTTCTTTTGGTTGTGTGATTAAAGAGTGTCAGGAGGAAATCTCAAAGCAGCTGTTGTTAGGCGCTTTTATTTGGAGGAGAACGTTGCATCCCACTGATGATTACAGCCTCTTCAGTTTGAGTCTATATTATATTATATACAGTGCTGCTTCTTATTAGGCCTCAGTGAAACATGATATTTCGTCATTGGGTCAATACCATACATCCTTAACCAAACTGCTGGTGGGAGCATGGGTTCTAAACCAATGAGACGAGCAGTTTGGTTGAGGATGTTAAGCAGTGACATAGGGAGTTTCTATAGATCAACGATTCAACGCATAATTATATCATGATGTGACATCTTCAGCATTTGTCCGTTGCTTTTCAATCACAGGAATTGTTTTGTGCCCTTAAATTGTTTTACACGACCACATGTGCATCTACATTATGACAATATAAAATGATAAAGTTCATCTTTTTATGCAGAAAAAGCCAAACTGAACATGTTGTGGTGTATGCTATTTCGAAGGCTTACATAGAAAGGCATGGTGTAAATTCGATATTTCAATCTCGCAATGTGCCTTTTGATTGTCATTTGACACCATTTTGCGATTGTTTCCTGATGAAATGGCTTCACAAAAGGCAGTCGGTGTGTGGTTGCCATTGGCTCAGTCTGCTCGGAGCATCACAAATGCCAAGGTGAGTGAACACAGCGCATCAAGGCAATGTCCACCGGCCCCCGAGATGCAGTATCCCATATGCTCTCTACTGAACACAGTCATGGTGCATCAGGCCAGTGACAGTCAGATTGGCCCAAAACATCCTGTAGAAAAAGACAAGAGTCTGTGGAGCGAGAAACCTCCCAGGACCAGCAACATATGAGAAATGGAGGAGGGCAATCCCGCAGGACTGGCCTTGGACGGGGCCCAAATGTCCTCCGCTTGGCAGCTGTGACGGCTGCTGGACACTTGAATGGTCAGTGGGCAGCGCTGGGCACTGGTCTGCAAAGACTGCTCAGCGGGATTGCTCAGTCAACTTTGGCCAGAAAGACAGGTCAGAAAGACTGGCCAGAAAGACTGGTCAGTAGAGCAGGCACATATTGCAGCACAGACCTGAGCAATATTGTCTCTGTGCCAGCCCTGAACATTGTTGAATTTCTCTGTCTCTTCTTTTGTTTGAATACCTTTGTGTCTGCTCAGCCTCTACTGTGGACTCTGTGCACTCCCCAGAAGGCAAATAAGAGCTAAAGCTAGCCAGCCCCTCAACACACACAGCCAGGTCCTTGAAGCAAATCAAAAAGAAACATTCAAAGTTATAGAATGTTGATGAGAGAAATGCCAGTCATTACTGCCTAATATGTGCCTGCTTCCCTCTGCGCCTTCATCCTCCCGTCTGCCTCCGACGCCCACTGAGCCACAATTGCTGAGGCAACCTGTCCAACGAATGCTCCACCGAATGCTCCGGTTGCAGAGGAAATTGTCGGTGAGGAAAATGGCTTGGGCAGCGGACAGGAAATTCACAGGGAGCTGCTGTTTGGCTTTTTGTGTGTGGAAGGCGGTGGGAGGGCCATGGGTCCAATGCAAGCTGACACTGTCACTGAAGGCTGAATGGCTACGTGGACTGCTTGTGACAGGCCTAATTGGGAGACAGACCTGCTGCGAAGGATGTATACAGCGCGTATCACCAGACTCTGTCACTAATAATTCATAGGGGTTTATGAGCTTGCGCAACCGTTGTATTTACCATTTGCATAGGTGAAGGCCCTTCGACCGGCCCCATTGTATGGGTGGACACACACTAAGCTGTGCTTGACAATGGCAATGCAACACTTGTGTATCAGAATGGTGTGTCTCAGCCTGGCAATAATGCTGTTCCTTTCCCCAGGAAACTGCTTGTCATTAGAAGGAAGGCTGGCTGGGTGGTCCACCCCTACATAAAGATTAGCTAGCAGGTTGGTTCCAGTGGTGGTAGCCTGTAGTAGAAACCTATAGATGTGTAGTGGAAGCCTATGTAGTAGCTGCATGCAGCATCACAGCGGTTGCTGATAATACCGGGGTTGACCATAAAGCGGTGCACCAGAAATACATTGGCTCAGTGACCTACCCGATTGGTTTGGTGTGTTTGCTTGCATGCCCAGTCAACCACCAATTCGGCCCCTTGGTCCAGGTCAGTGCCTGATGAATTGCTTGCTTGTTTACCTGGTCAAACAATCCTTGATTTGATTGGTGGCCATATCTGGCTTTCGTTTTGAGCTCCTCAAAGACTATGGCAGCCTACTGGCAGTGCTGGGCCCAAGTGCAACGTCCTGGTTGCCTGCATGGGAAGACCCTTGTGTCAGCCAAGAAAGACCCTCGTGTCTCGGAAAGGCTGAGGAAGGGTCTTGCGCTGCTTAAGTAGAATCGCTGTCATGCTAAGGAAAGCAACGATTGTGTCGGCTAAAGTAGACAAATGTGACTGCTATTGAAGACTTACCCAGCTACTGCAATCAGTACCTGCTAAAGAAGACATTCATGACTGCTCTAAAGGAGACTATCAGACTTCTTCTTCTAAAGACTCAGGTTTGCGAAGAGACACTTGTTGAGCAAAGGAGGATCTAATCCCAGTGTCTGCGTGTTATCTTTGAATGTGTTGCTTACAAGAAGACTTCTTCTCTACTACATGTATAAGGCAAACTTTAATGAGAAGGTCCTGGAGCAAGAGACCTCTTGAAAGTTAAAAACAACATTTAGGCCAAATGATTTCTTGATAACTTTTGCAGTCATGGCCAAGGCTTCATTTGTGTGATTATTGATGAAGACTTACTCTAAAAGAAGATTTTTACGGTCGCTATGGTGGACTAAAAAGGCATACAATGTAAGCCAATTCAGTGATTTCTGGAAAGCTTTATCAGTAAATGCTTGATTTTTGTTATTACTGATGAAAACTTACTTTTAAAGAAGATTTTAATGGTCGCTATCGGAGACTATATACGGTTGCTAAGGAAGACTCTAGTGGTTGCCAAGGAAGACTGTGTTCCTGCTATGAGCAATTAGGTGATGCGGATGATGAGACGGTGTGCAGGATGGAGCAGGATGGAGCAGCATTGTCTCAGCATCCTCTCATTATATCTGTCTTCTGCTGCTTCATGCTGAGCAGTTTGACAGACACCAGGCCCAGGCAACTTGAGGCAACTTGAGGCAGGGGAATATAGGCTTCCTTTTATACTCCAGTGACACAATCATCTTACATTATGCTGCCCTGGGTTTTGTTTCCCATTTTTTTCTTGATGTATGCCTCAAGATTACAAGTTCAAAAAATTGATCTTAACAAGAGACAGGCTGCATAAAGTAAGGGTGAACCCAGCGTCTCAAGTCGTATACAGTGCACTCATCCTTTATCATATATCAGCTTACTGAGATATGTACTTTGTCAGGAAACTTACCCGGGGAACTTCTTCCTTGTCAAGCATACTCTTATTCATAAAACATGTCGTGCGACTAAAGTATTCTTGAACACTGCAGAAAACGGCTTGTGTGGAATCGAGATCTTTTGAAACATATATATACCAACAATTTACAATAGTTTTGTTTCAATTAACTTCTTGTGTTTTGTTATCACGCATGTATTCTTATCACTAATTCTTTTCTCACACAGTTTACAGGAGAAAACATCAATCATTTTAGAGCAGCTTTCATAATTGTGGACATTTAGCCTGAGTATGTTTTTCTCCTAGGACATGTATATATTGGGAAAAGTGACATAAAAAACCTTATGACATCACTTTTCCCCATAGAATAACATGTCCTAGAAAACATTTCACATTTGGTGTCAATGTCTGCAACTATGAAATCAACTGTTATATGTATTCAAACTCAATTTGTCTATTTTCACAAATATGTTATTTGTTTGAGAGTGAATTTGTACAACTCCACTGTAGCTGTTGCTTTAGCTGAATCAAATGCCTTCTATACTAGACCAATAACACTTGGGATTATCGATGTGGCACCCTGGACTGCTGTTGCCTCCATTACTAGCAATAAAACTAACAATAAAACTTCTACTATTACAAACAGACAAACTGGATTTAACCAAAGAATCGCGTGGATTCCACCCAGCACCCTTTAATTTTCTCTTAATTGCTTTGCACTCGATTCGTCTGGAAGCTCCAAGCACCAACCTTCACGGGAGACCTGCCTTAATAGCCTGGCACAATGCTTGCCACAATACCTGCCACAATGCCTGCCTCAATACCTGCCACAGTGGCCTACCAGTTTCACTTTGCCTGTGGCATCCGAGGATTTTGAGTTACACCGCAGTAAATATGTCGTGAAATAAGCCAGAATTCAAGAAGACATAAAGCCAAAATGTCATTCCATCGGTGGGGTTTTTGTGACACATAAACTACATTATTAAAGGGCCCTTATTCGTGCTGACACATACCTCTAGGATATCAGCTTAATAATTTACACCTGTCTCAGAATTAAGCTGTTAATCCCATCTTTCTTTTTGCCCACACAGCCCCTCAGCTTATTGTGCGAGGGTCGTGTTCCAACAATCCAAACAAAAATTTACTCCCCTTGACATGACAGATATGGTGCCATTTCAGCAATCAATTTTCATGTTTTATGTAGGAACTTCTCAGGAATTGTGTCAATGAAGAAAACATCATGTAAGCCCACGTGATTGAGCCAACAAGTTCCTTAAATAAATACGACACCATCAATAAGACATTTGCGCAGGATTTCGCACAGGATTTCCTTCAAAAGCCAGCACACCGTGTTTTCCGAAAGAATTTATTAACAAATAAATGTAGGCGACGACAAAATCAAGTATAAAAATATCATTTCAAACAATATTACGACTATGTTGCTACAAAGCTCATGCTTGTCCCACATGGTGTTGGCCTGTTGTCTGTCAAAATATTACAATTCACAAAATGAGTTTCGCCAGAGACAGGTAGCACTATGTAATACTGTATATATTTTCATGTTACATGCTTTCTTAGTCTATGAGCGAGAGCAGTTTATATAGCTGACTATATGGACTATCCATACACGGTATGAATCGGTAAATATCAACACTTAACAGTCAGAGACAAGTTTATGGTACACTCGCTTCATATCAATATCAAATATCACTCAATAATATATATTTATATATACGTTGTCTAATGTACAATTTGTGCCAGGAACCATTTTGAAGTCTTGCTTGCTAAAAGCTGAATGTAATTATATCTATAATTCTGAGTAATTCAGCTACATGTTAAATTATGAAATGTCAGTTAAATATGTAATTGTAGAAAGCATAGCTCGAGAGAGGAGTTGAAGGAAGAAAGATCAGGAGATATTAGAAAGGAAGAAGAAAGAAGGAGGCAGAGAAAGGAAGGAGAAGGAAGGAGAAGGAAGGAGAAGGAAGGAGAAGGAAGGAGAAGGAAGGAGAAGGAAGGAGAAGGAAGGAGAAGGAAGGAGAAGGAAGGAGAAGGAAGGAGAGAGGAGCAAGAAGGAAGGACGATGAAGGAAGAAGGCGAATGAAGAAGGAAGAGGAAGAAGGAGTAAGAAAGAAGGAGAAGGAAAGAGGAGCAAGAAAGAAGGAGTAAGAAGGAAGGAGGTTGAAGGAAGAAGGCAGAGGAAGAAGGAAGAGGAAGAAGGAGTAAGAAGAAGGTAGGTGAAGAATGATGAGGAAGAAAGAAGGAGAGAGATGGAAGGAAGAAGAAGGAAGAAGGAAGAAGGAAGAAGGAAGAAGGAGGCGGAAGGAAGAAGAGAAAGGGCGATTTAAAAGTCTAGCAACGGAATAAAGGAGAGATTTGTTCCATCAGTCTGGATACTAGATCAAGATCATAGGTTCTTGAGGAAAGATTAAGGCTTATTTTTAGGACAGCAGCATGAAGGATAGAGCAGGATTACATAGACTACAGTCTGGTTAATGATTTCTAGACCCATTACAGTTCACCATAGCAAGCAAGACTCCAGAAGGCATGCACCACAACTTCAACACTCTAAAAAATGTCGGGACAAAATCGGTTTTTTAGATTCAAAATGGTTTTTTGAAAAACCAAATTTCAATGCAAAACCAAAATGGATTTTTAAAAAAATCCATTTTGGTTTTTTGCATTGAAATTTGGTTTTTCAAAAAACCATTTTGAATCTAAAAAACCAATTTTGTCTGAAATTTTTTAGAGTGCAGCCAATTCTCTCTCTCATTTACACATCATTGGTCACATTTGTTTATAATATGTTCAGATAAGAGGATTTCATATTTACTCGTATACATTTGTACATCTTTACACACATTTACTCCGAATTACTTGTACAGGTATGTCGTTGTAAATATATTACTTATACATATTACAATATTGTTATTCATGTTGACTCCCCCACTCTTCATACTCATCATGATAAGTTCAGTATAACTAGATCAGATGATAACTACATCAGATGATATTAATAACTACATCAGATGATAATAATTACATCAGATGATAATAACTACATCAGATGATTGACATCCAGGCACGCATGATAATTGAACAACATGACGTCATTGGTGTCTCCATAGTCACGTGATCCATGGAGGACCCCTTAGGTGTTTGAGGTTGAGACAGGGTGCTCCAGCTGATGACGTGTCAGGGAGTTATTTTATGGAGGTATTTGATGGAGCAATCTCTTGGAGCTTGTCGGTGTATTGATCTTCTCCACAACACACAGGACAATGTGTGAAGACAGCTTCGTATACGTGTGAACATCCCGCACAGCTTGTAGGACCAAAGGGTTGTTCGTGTAAGAAAGAACCCTTTATATAGTAATATAAAGAGGCTCTCCAGTTCTCTATGCAAGTCCTATACACCAACTCAACCCCCTCGTGTGTCTCATATTGACATTACATTTCATGTCTCCGGAGTGTTCTCACAAATATTTACATGTCATGCAGTATATATAGCTTGTCAGGTATGTCTCTCCGCACATTCAAATTAAATTGAGAATTGCCTAAACATCTTCCCCACGCAGCCAACACTTGCGCTAAACAAATTTGATCTCCTAACATAATCTCATCACCGCGTCAAACTCAATTTGGCAGCAAGACGATGTTGAATTTGTGGTAAAGTCGTTTGAAGATATATCAAATCTTGGTTGCTATCATGACCACGTGTCTCCAAAGTTTGAGGAAAGCCCAAATAAAAAAATCACCATCACACTGGCACGCGATGACGCATCTACGACATTCATCCGCATCTGTCCCTTTTAAAAAGTGAATCATATAGCACCGTGAACTGAAAATAATTAGAATGGACCTATTTCTGTACATCAGATTCACACCGTAACAGAGCAATCAAGTATATATTCACCCGCCTGATGAAATGAGTCTGGTTCATCGTTGCAAAAACATAATGGCAAGAAAAGCTGTCCAAAGGGCACTGCCCCAAACTAAGCAACAAGGGGCCCACAGGAGGGAGAACATGAGAGGTGAGGCCCGAGACGGGGAGGAGGCCCCAGATGAGGAGGATGAGGAGGAGGAGGAAGAGGACGCGACATCCGTGGACCTTTCTCGGGGTTTCTCAGGTGGCTTCCGTCTGCGCACCACGAGGTCATTATGATTGACGACCTCTATACCTTCAATATCATCGTTAGTAGTGTCAGGCTTCATCACATGGCCTGACTCCCCTATGACTTTAGAGTCCAGTCCGAAGGGGAATTTGGGCAGGCGGAATCTGAAAGTGGCCAAGGGCTTCACGTGGCCCAGGGTGATCTGGTCCTTGACACCCTCGTTGCATTGCGAGGCCCTCAGCTGGTAGAAGACCTCCCCTCCTGCTGCGAACAACCAGCAGCGAAGCTCACTGGAAATGCCCAGTGCCTCCGTGACAATCATGTGGTCACCCAGGTAGCCGTGTTTCCAGGAATCCAGGCAGGCGAATTCCTGCTCAACAGGTTGCTGAGGGCATTTGGGAAGAGACAATGTCATCTTGGTATTGGACCTGTAATTTTGTGAGATTGAGCCGTTGCATTTTATGCCGTCAGAGAATTCCGCATCAAAGGGCTTGGACTCGGGCAGGTCGCAGTCAGTGTATCGTCTGTTGGTAGTGGACACTAGGACCTTGAAATGGCGACTCCTCCAGCGGTCATCAAATGGGGGATCATCATCTTTGTAATTGAACTGTCTACACCCAATAAAGTCACCAACGATGCCCTCAAAGGGAAAGATCTGAGCCTGGCTAAGCTTGAAGCGTAAGATTGATGAGGTTCGTTTTTGGAAATGAGCACACTGGTAACGAGGTCTGCAGCCATTCTCGAATGTACTGACCATCATCTCCTCCGTGGAATTAGAGTCGCCAAACATATAGCCCTGGTTCCAGCGGACGCACTGCATCTGGTTAAGCGGGCCCACGTACAAGGACATGTCTGTGACGTTGATTGTCTGGTTGGTGTCGGAGGAGGTGTCCAACCACTTGCCCTGCAGCTTGCGAGGCAGAGTACAGGTGGAGGGCCTTGAGTCGGAGCAGATGCCACACGTCCTTGCGCATGACAGGTGCGAGACAGAACCCGCATGTTTGCAGGGATTGGACCAGATGTTGCACGCCTCGTAGTCGTCAGCACAGAGGAAAGCCAGGGGCCTTGGGTCGTCACGCGTCATGTCCAGCTGCAGGTAATCCTCTGTCAAATTGGGGAAGTCGTTTCCGTCACAAATCAGATCTTTGAACAGGAAGGCGATAAAACGAGAGCCAACGGGCTTAGGCTGCCTGAAACACCACTGGTGTCGGTTCTTTTTGTCACGTAGGATGGCGAACGTGTTTCTGCCTTGGTTCCAGACAGCCATACAATAGACCTGCTGGTCCTCATGCATGTTTACTTCCTTGGGGACGCAATTGCTGTGGCGAAACCTGAAATACATCCCCTCTCCCTGCATGCATTCGCTCTCCAGTCGCGTCTCTCCAGTGACAGCATCGCAAATGCCCTCGGATTTTGCCCTGTCATAGATCTTAATATTGAAGCCCCCCAGCAGGGGACATTCCACATAGCTCTTGTACAAGTTAACACGATTAATGTAAGGCCAGGGGTCGAGGACCAGGGCTCCATCCTCGCACAGCCTGGCCATTTGTTCGTCTTCCAAGTTGGAGATTTTCAGCTGGATTACATCGGGGCTCCTGAGGATGAACTGCATGCAGGTGTACTTGTGGCTGTAAAAGCCACTTTCCTTGTGAGTGACCAGGAAGCGGCCGGGGTTGACCTCCTGGATGCACTCCCGGGTGTAGGGCTTAGGGGGGTGTTTAAGCTTCCAGCCCCCGGAGACTGCGGCCCTCATGGTGTTGCCCTGGAAGGTGATGATGTAGGAGTACGAGTGAGATTTGTCCGCATTGTGTCGTGTGATGTGACCGAACCACTCTCTCTTCATCTCCGCCCCCTCGTAGGACTGCAAGAATTTGGGGAAGAGGCATTGTGACCCAGCTTCGTGCACCACGCAAGAGACAAGCAAAAGGCTAATGAGGAAGAGGGTTGGCTGGGAGTGCTCCTCCTTGCTGGATGCCATTCTGCCTCGCATCGCGACGTCTTCAGTGGCCACTCCTCATCTTATATGCACCTACAACAGAAATCATGCTTTGAATTATAAATGTGTCAATATGCTTTGTGTCATCTGCCTATATATATGTCTGACAGTATCTCTGTTCTTTCTTGGCCCATTTACAAAGTTATTCCTTGTGGTACTATACACAATATATGAAGCGCTATGCCCTTAAATGGGTTTTTCTACTCGGAGCAGTGTGAGTTACGTGCTCATTGTCTCAGAAGAGCAATAGAGGAAGCTAATGAAGTGGATAAAAGAGCAGAGGCAAGATGAAATGAAAAGAACAAGGGACTGTAAACAATGCTGAAATATACCACACTCAAGGTAGGAAAAAGGCACACACTAAAAGATAGGGCCAATACATAAGAGTCGTAAACGCTGCGACTTCTCAGCAAAGTTGAAGTGCTGTCAACACATTCACCAATATTTTGACAAGATCAAAGAGATATGGGTGAGCTGTGGGATATCATGGATGCCTGAATAGCAATACTCTAACACGATGAAGATGGAAAGGAAAGGGAGTTGTCTCTCTAATACCTCACAAACAACCGTCAATTAAACAAACAAAGGGAGTTGTGCTTTAAAAGGAGCATTGAGACGTGCGTGGTCGTAGAGAACGGTCATTGTTTCCCCGGGGAAGAGCGGATCAATTGAAGCAACTGCTTGAAAAAGCCCTCCCCTCTGTCTGTCGGCGTCTGTCTGTGTCTCTCAGAGACCCTCAGCACCGTCAGTCATCTTCGCTTTGCTGCGGCTCTTCAAAGGAGAAACAAGCGGTGCCCAGAGCGAAAAATCACTGATGGACAAGTGTACAATCACGCCAACACAACGCTCTTAGATCTGCAAAAATTAACTGGCGTGGCATTGGCCCCCGGGGAAGCTGCCTGCCAGCGTCTGCTGTTTCAAGCCAAGAAATCTTATTCCCAGAAGCCCGTTCAGCATTGCTCTTAATCGCGTTGGCCACAATCTCCCATGCGGATGCTTTATGCTGCATATGAGAGAAGGACTGGTCCGCTTTCAGCGAGCGAGCAACTATATCCCGGATGAGGCTGCAGCAACTGCCTCCCCCTACATCTACTACAAAAGGCCCCGCACGGACGTAGGCCATAACTTGGGGCGATTAGAAACTCAGTCATGACTGCTTCCCATATGGACGGGCGCCGATTCTGTCTTGCAGCCTTTAACACGTCGTTTTCCGCTCCCAGGCCAATAAACCAGTCAAACAAAGAGCCAACAGGAAAACTGAGCAGCCAGATCAAAGCTTACTGGATATGCCGCTTCCTTGACAAATCCAGACCAGAAAGTCCAATAAAAGTGGAGCCGGCCAAGAGAAGTGCGCCAAGCCACCTAGTAGTGCTCTGACTTCACTTATATGAACACAAGCGGGAGGCTGATAAGCAGAGCCCACTAAGTTGTCTTTATGAGGCTTTTTGAAGTGATCATTTGTAAGCTGGGCACGTAGGCAATTGATCAAGGCCCACTGGCTGCTGACTGCCTCCTGTGTTATCCAGTCGGAGATGAACGGTTTGTAAATCCCGGTCAATCTGAACAACAAAGCCCCGACAGAAGTCATAACTAACACGGGCGTTGATGTGGTCAGCATCTCCATGAGTCCGCATCTCTTTGTAGTGCACCGCATCAGCAGCTGAGGAGGCACAAGGAAGCGAAGGAAGCAAAGGAAGCAGCAAGGCAATGGCAGCAAGGCAATGGCAGCGTCATGATCAGAGGCTGCAATTTGGGGCAGCCCTGCGTTCTCAGATTGATGCTCATGTCACAGCGACACCACCATAAGCTTAATGATGCGAATTAAATCCCTAGCCGGTGGCATGGCATCCATAAAATCTGGATGTAAAGTATCAATCTGAGAAGTTAATGGTTTGTTTGTTGATTGTGGAAGTTGAGCTGGAGGAGGCCACTAGACCAGTTGGTGTGGAATAGCACTGCAAAAGCTAGGCTGCCACTGCCTCTGCAATATTCATTAGAATGCCTCTATCTCCGCTAGCCTACAATTCTCCCAAGAAAATGGCTGCAATTAACGCTAACTCCTAATGTATAGCACTATCTCTCGGGTTTTTCTCCGGCTAAGAAACCAGCCTGTCTGCTAATTGCTATTTTCTGCATGTATCCAGTGCGGCAATTAACTTCAACTAGAAACTCTCTGCATGCAGAGATGGCGTGCTCTTGCTGTCTGAAGTGAGCAAAGGCAAGTCACATAGCAGGAGAGTGAAATGTACACCACTCATAGTCTGAACCTCACTGCAAAGATATCTACTTGAAGCAAACTTTTGAGTTGTTTCATATATGCTGCATTCGTGAGGTCCTTTTTTAACTCTATAATATTTCATTCTGCAATAGCTTTACATTTTCTGATTTTTCAGTCTTATGTGCACGAGATTGGCTACTGTATAGAGTATACAGGTAATTTCTTGACAGGTATACGGTTTGCAACTATCTAATAAATTATTTTATATAAACTGCAAACAAATAAAAATAGCAAATTATTTTTCCCACCACATTATCCTTTCATATGTTTATTGATTGGTGCTGGCAATGATGCAACACGTATATAGAGGAGAGAATAAAAAATGTAAAAAAGGGACTTCAGAGAAACACCTATCAAAGTACAAGTGAGTGTGCCAATACTTTTTGTCTTTTCCAATCTCTTTATGTGACAAAACATACTGTGTGAATGCTTTATAGAGACATATTACCTACATCAATGCTCCCAGACAAAACAAAAATTTTGCTTGGAAAGAATTCAAGAATACCTGAGCTACTGCAACCCGAGGACCATAAAACTCAGCAAGTGATGCATTAGGAAATGCATGCCTTGTTTGACATGTGCCGTCAATTAAATAATGCACTAAATAATAGACTCACACGTTCTTACAAAGAGGTTTAGGGTTGAAATGAATAATTTAAGTTCATTAAAAAATAAAAAAATAAAAATAAAACAGTGAGTCCGTGAATCATTGGTGGTAACTGGCAAACAAGCTTTATAGATATAGATAGATAGATAGATAGATAGATAGATAGATAGATAGATAGATAGATAGATAGATAGATAGATAGATAGATAGATAGATAGATAGATAGATAGATAGATAGATAGATAGATAGATAGATAGATAGATAGAATAATAGATAGATGCTATTTAATATAGATAGATGTGTAGATATATCGATTGCATAGGTGGATAGATAGATATGTAGATATTGTTATTGTTATATTGTTAGATACGTTGATAGACAGACAGATAAATCGATAGATGGACAGATAGATCGTCATCACACCATGTTATTGAAATCTGTCAACAAACCAGCATCTTCTAATTAAGTCAAAACAGATCAAGGTTGCGCAATAATAATGAGTCCCCAATCAAAACAATCAACCACATTGCATAACAACCAATTACAGTTGACAGCTTTCCAATCCCACACCTGCTGCATAATTACTGAGAGAGTAAACATCATAAATGAGTGCAGAATTGTTTAAAAAATCGGTTGTAATTAAAAAAACATATTTTGCCATCGGTGATATTCAATAGATTGTAATGCCTAAAAATAACACATCGAAACTCAACTTTAATATCCAAAGATTACATTAATTAATGAGTTTGAAGGAAATTTGTTAACAAATTTCAGTGAGTGCTTATTAATTTAGGTTGCCAAATGGAGACAACGTATAAATGATGGATGGATGGATAGATTGATTAATTCATTTTACCAACTGATTAAAACAGGCAGACGGCCAATTAACTATTCCATTTCAATGGCTTTATTTTTGTGAAGGAGGAGTAAAAGAGACCTGTTTGGGTTAGATTCCTGCTCTTGATATGACTTTGTGGGATGATTTTCCAATGGCACTCCTTTGAACTGCCACTTGCCTTGTCTCTAGTGCTGAAAAGCATTTTAAAAACTCCTACATATCCATCTGTAAAATCATTCATTCTACATATAAACTGTGATCTCATCTTTCTTGTATTTCAAAGTCGCTCATATAATTCTTGAAGAATGCATTGCTCTATCATCTATGCACAGTAAAATTTGAATTTTGAGTCAGCTTAAGTGATTAAGTGAGTTGGTTGCACAATTCATTTGAGCTAATATAGCTTATTGTCATAGTTATGACAATGGACAGATTATCATTACAACAACAAGCTATGTCAGCTCAAAGGAATTGTGCGACCATCTCAGTTAAGCTGACTCAAAATTTGAAATTTTACCGTTTGCATTGTTTTTATCAATACGTTAATGTAAGGGCTCAAGTCGAATATCCGGTTAAGAAGTTCCTGTGAGAGTCTTTACTCTTAAAATCATTGCGTCACAACAGTTGTAATGGCGTCATATGAGGGATGCCGCCCCGCACCCCTGCTCATTGGCTGAAACGTATGTTATGATGACGTCACAACCAAAAAACACTTATTGTTACACCCTGGAATTATTTGGTCCTTATATTGGACTTGAACCAATGTAAGAGGGTTAGAAAATAATGAAATATGTTGTCTTTGTCCATACACAGGTGGGTCAAGATGGAAGGATACAGTGTGGGCAGTGGGCATCAGTTCAGGGTTGTTTTGAAAATTCCTCAGTAATACGCATGTGGCAGCATGTGAGAGATCGTTTGCAGAGTAGCATGCTGGCAAATAATAACTCAGCCATGGATGTAAAACTGAAGGCAAGGAGACGGAGGAGCCTTCAGAAAAAACGCGTGGCGTTTAAGTGCTGTGAACTGCTCCCAAGGCCGAAGCCTTGCTGACAGAAATTGCAGGCGCCACCTGATTTCAGCCTCAGATGATCATTAGAGCAGGGCATAATGACATGTTGAATGCACCATGAGTTATACACCAATGACATGGCTGGGCGATAGTACCCCAATAATGACCTAACCACAACCTTGTGTGATACATTGCTGGCAAAGAGCAACTTGAAACAACGAGAAGAGACAACTAGAAAGCAGTTGGGTTTGTGACAAGGGACCACTTTCTTGCCTTGCCTATAGACAGGACTAGTCTCTGTTAATTGGCTACTTATGGGAGTGGAAAAGTGACAGGCCCCCAACTCCTCATCTATAACAGCACAATGCCATGATGTGAGTGGCTCTATCCTAATTGGATTAAAGTAATAAAGTCAAACGGCTCTGTGTGACAAATTTACTCTGGCGGATTTATTGCCGGGCGAAATTGAAGTACAAGTAATCGATATCTCCCATTGGTGGCCACCTTAGGTGGCATCTTCGCCTTCATCCTCATCAAAATATGATGTGGAATCAACAACATCCTGTTGCTGGTGCTGTTGCTGATGCTATTGGATGCTGAACTGCTGGACCAGAAGCATCCTCAATCCCCCATCATCATCATGCACCAGTTGCAGCTTCCAAGCAACAGCCTACCACTCCAGCAGCCCTTGTGTCAGCCCTGCTACACCAACCAAGCTCCATCAGCCCAGCTAACATCAGCCCACGTAACATCAGCCCACGTAACATCAGCCCAGCTAACATCAGATAGATAGATAGATAGATAGCGCAAGTGCAGCCCTCTAAGCACAGTTCTGGGTGCTCATGAGGGTTGATTGATGAGATGGGAGAGAGAGCAGGAGTGCTCAACATGTTACACATTTAACCCGTGTGAGGGATCTTTTACTTGCCCTGCATAGACACTGATATAAGGGGCTGCCAATATAACGTCTCATCCGAACGACATCCAGCTGGGATTTTGCTCATGAAGGTGCACTGAAAATTTGGGTTCCCCAACAGGGGTTTGAACCCATGCAGGCAAAGACCTTCAACGGAGCAGGCAAGCACTTAAGCCACTTGGCCAGCCCAGCTAACATCAGCCCTGCTAACATCAGCCCAGCTAACATCAGCCCAACATTGCAAGATGCGGCATCTCAAGGAGGCAGACAATCTACACAGAGTGTTCTTTCCTGGTTATGAGAAATATTAATCTAATTATTTGCTCGGCTGGAGGATAGAACATCCTGCAGTCTGTCTAAACATTATCAAACGTCATGTCTGGGCGCAATAATGCTACTTGGCAAACACACTTGCTATTTGCTGGGTTGTAGTGATTCGCTAAATGCTGTTTATTTAGCAATTTTATAGTGTCATATAGCTGGGATGTTTCGTGGCTGATTGCTTCTCCTGGCGAAACAACACAAGCACTCCTTGTAGCTATATGATGCTCCTAGGCAGATAAACTTTGCAACCATATGAATAATTAAAATCTCTCATTAAATCTAGGAATATCTACTTTTGATGTTGCTTTTTATTCCTCTCTCTTCTAAATTTGTCTTTTTTGTCATTCACACCACAGGACAAAGGTATACTTTTATCAGGCATAGTCACAGATTAGACCTTCTGGTTGAAATGACTGTGCTGCATTTATGTATGAAGTTCATTCAAGCTATCATGCCCTCCAGGAAAATGGCTACACTTGGGATCATTCAAGTGGTTGGAAGCCCTTCAGCAATGTCACAGCTAGATAAATTTTTATTATTTTCCCTCCGCATTTAAATGTCAAACGAACAATGACGTGAATTTGCCTTTAATTGATTTTTCATATTTCCCAAGTTCATTCCGTCTCAATGCGATACCGCACAAATGCAGAATTCATTGAAGTATTCGTTAAAAAGCAACAGACAATTATAGGATGATGCCAAAATAGAATTCAATGTTTCTTGAAAAAAAAGCCATCCTAAAAAAGAACCATCAGAATCCTATTCCGAGGCAAATTTCATCACAGCTTGGTATTATCGTCACAATGAGTCCAACACCAGTTACAGATAGAGCTGAACCAGTGATCCGGACACCTACACACTAGAAGAAGAAAAGAAGGAGCAGAAGAAGAAAAAGAAGGAGCAGAGGAAGAAGAGGAAGATCATACGTAGGCTCCATTTTCAGAACAAGATAGCCATAAATGTTTCGAACTGAGACCAAAACCTAACCACAGTGTATGACACAGCGCACGACCAGTGTATTCTTCACATGAAGGACCAAAAATCCAGAATATAAATGTACCGATGCCTCAGGCTGTTCAGGTGTACAGGCCTGCAACTGTAAGACCAATTTGCCTTATATGACTACCTTCTTCCCTTAGAAGTGGTACTCTTGGTACATTTTTCACCCCCTGCCTTTCTCCTGCACTAAGTACATGTAGTACTTCTAGTGCATTTTCACCCCCCCCCCTCTTTATGTTTCCTTCAGTAAGAACATGAACATACATAATAACATAGAGGCAATCTTCTTAGTGTAGTTATTAGGCTAAGGTAATTATTAATAGCAAGCAACATGCTGCTTTAGTGACACATGCATGGAAAGCATTTTCCAAGAAATGATTACAGTAATAAGACTATTCGTGTGAATCTTGTATGTCTTTGGTGAGTAAAGTATATAAGAGTGAGAATAGACCACTGAGGTGCAGAGTTGGGTTGATCAGCATTCTACCTCTCTGTTGCATTATATGCCTTGGGGGAGGGTGGGTCTTAGCCTTGCCACAGCTAGGATACACAAGCTTAGGGGTTATACGTCCCTTCAAAGGAATAGGATTATGTCAGAACATGCCTGAGCTAGAAATGTGGCCCATACACGACCAAAATATCTTGCCAGACCAAGATCTCACACTCTTCATATGCCTTGGACATTCTCCTTGGACATTCTGCTTGGGCATTCTGGCCAAAAATAAACAGACCACCTGCGCCCATACGCCATCAATTTTGCATCTTGGAATCTAAGTCATGCTGGACAATGCCCTACAGGACCCATAGTCACTGCACTATACATAATAAATCACAAGACAAGTTCAGAAGTTCCTTAGACAAGATTTACTTGCTATAATCACTGCAAAATTGGATGTTTGTGTGGCCAGGAGACCTGTATGTCCAGTTCACTTTGTATTATTCCACATAATACCACCTTGTTTGACGTGGCTTTCAACCAACAGCATATGAGAGCATTTCACTAATGCAATGATTGAAGAGATATTTTGAATACATTAATTAAATACAAAGTAATGCATATAAACGTATTGTTATTATTAAAATTAAGCAAAAACCAGTGTTAAACCTGTATACAATATACAAATTACTACAACTACTTTAAGTGACTATAATTATATCCCCCATTCAATATCTTGCTTGTCTTGGCAGAAGCTTATAGCTTGTGTCTTAGGAGCCTGTGGACCAAGTTGCATGGAAAGGTGGCATCCATAAGTTGCCTATCAAATTCACTGCATTAAATCAGAGCTCTATTAATTCATCTAACAGCCAATGTGTCATAGCATCAATATTAGGGCGTTTCATTTAAATCGCATCTTGTATAAGCTTTACTGCGAATTTTGGTTTTGTGATGCTTGGCTGGATTACATATACTGTACTATATCTATACACAACAATAAATCAATAGGGATCCTGGCAGGAATTAACAGCTGGTTGTGTTAATTTTTTCCTTTAATCTTATAACTGATAAATGTTAGAATTAATTTGAGACTATTTCAAAAGTAAGAAAGTTAGAAGCCCTTCAGCAATGTCACAGCTAGATAAATTTTTATTATTTTTCTTTCTGCATTTAAATGTCAAACGAACAATGATGTGAATTTGCCTTCAATTGATTTTTCATATTTACGAAGTTCATTCAGAAACCAGTGATCAGGACACACTGTAGAAGAAGAAAAAGAAGGAGAAGAAGAAGAAGAAGAAGACCATATACAGGCTCCATTTTCAGAACAAGATAGCCATATGTTTCAAAGTGAGACGAAAACTTAACCACAGTGCATGACGCAGCCCACGACCAGTGCATTCTTCACATGAAGGGCCAAAAATTGAGAACATAAATGTATCGCTGCTTCAGCATGTTCAGGTGTACACTGTACAGGTCTGAAACTGTAAGACCAATTTACCTTATATGACTACCTTCTTCCCTTAGAAGTGGTACTCTTGTACATTTTTCATCCTCTGCCTTTCTCCTGCATTAAGTACATGTAGTACTTCTAGTGCATTTTCACCCCCTCTTTATATCTCCTTCAGTAAGAACATGAACATACAATATGGGCAGTCTTCTTAGTGTAGTTATTAGGATCAGGTAATTATTTAGCAACATGCAGCTTTAGTGGCACATGCATGGAAAGCATTTTCCAAGAAATTATTACAGTAATAAGATTATTCGTGTGAGTCTTGTATGTCTTTGGAGCATGAGTGCAGTTAAGTAATGAAAGTGAGACTATAGACGACTTCAGAGCAACATGCAGCTCCAGTGACACATTAAAATCATTTTCCAAGAAATAATTACTGTAATAAGACTATTCTTGTGCGTCTTGTATGTCTTTGGAGCAAGAGTGCAGTATATAAGAGTGAGACTAGACCACTGAGGTGCAGAGTTGGGTTGATCAGCATTCTACCTTCCCTGTTGCATTATATGCCTTGGGGGAGGGTGGGTCTTAGCCTTGCCACAGCTAGGATACACAAGCTTAGGGGTTATACGTCCCTTCAAAGGAATAGGATTATGTCAGAACATGCCTGAGCTAGAAATGTGGCCCATACACGACCAAAATATCTTGCCAGACCAAGATCTCACACTCTTCATATGCCTTGGACATTCTCCTTGGACATTCTGCTTGGGCATTCTGGCCAAAAATAAACAGACCACCTGCGCCCATACGCCATCAATTTTGCATCTTGGAATCTAAGTCATGCTGGACAATGCCCTACAGGACCCATAGTCACTGCACTATACATAATAAATCACAAGACAAGTTCAGAAGTTCCTTAGACAAGATTTACTTGCTATAATCACTGCAAAATTGGATGTTTGTGTGGCTACTGGCTAGTGGTCCTGTATGTTTGGTTTTCATTATATTATTCTTCACAACACTACCTTGTCTGAGGTGCCTTTCAACCAACAGCATATGAAACCATTTCACTGATGCTGTAATTTGAGATATATTTTTGAATATATTAATTACACACAAATAAACGCTTATAAACACATTGTTACTATCAAAATTGAGCGAAAACCATGCAGTGTTTTAAAAACCTGTATACAATAGACTACTATAAGCAAAGACTATAATTGTATCCCCCATTCAATATCTTACTTGTCTTGGCAAAAGCTTATAGCTTGTGTCTTGGGAGTCCCTGGGCCAAGTCGCATGGAAAGGTAGCATCCATAAGTTGCCTATCACATTCATCGCAGTAAATCAGATTTTAATTCATCCAACAGCCCCTGTCTCATAACATCAATATTAGGGCGTTTCATTTAAATCGCAGCTTCCAAGCTTTACTGCGAATTTTGGTTTTGTGATGCTTGGCTGGATTACATATACTGTACTATATCTATACACAACAATAAATCAATAGGGATCCTGGCAGAGTCAATTTTTCTTCCAGCTATCTCAAGTGAGGTATACCAGGAATTAAGAGCTAGTTCTGTTCATGTTTTCATTAATCTTATAACTGGTAGATGTTAGAAATAATTTTAGACTCTTTCAAAAGCGAGAAATTGAATATTTTACAACAACATGGGTGTTATCCAACAGCAAAAGATCAGTGAAAAAGTATGATAGTGTGTGAAATTGCATAATTGTGAAATAAGGCTTGAAAGCAAGCCAATAGATTAATATACTTGTTTTAATAAAGGCAAGTTTTGTCGTCTGGATATTAGCACACACTTTGAAGCCTGTTGGCCACTCCATGTCTGAAATTGGCCCTGATAAGAATACTTACATCTGATTAGATGGCTTTTTTGAAACATCGCTTCGAGTGGTAAATGCCTTGGAACACACAATTTTCAACCTGCTTACCTGCTGTGCATAACATTATGTTCAAAGTATAATGTCAAGCCCTCTGAACTCTTTCAACAGTCTGGTGACAACCAATCCATTGATTGATATGGACTAGATCGTGACATGTCCTTCAAATCCAAAAGCTCAGCCAAGATTATGGTTGGAACAACCAAATAGGCCTACTGGTTACTTGACCTTACCTCGGTGCTGAAAAAACTTTTCTTCACATTACATGTAACCCACGATCGGTTTTGGGATTTTTTTTTCTTTCAGAGTGAGGTTTGCGCTGTTCTAATAACTGCGCACATTCCTAAACAGTATTAAAGCTCTTGAAAAGCCATGATAAAACTGAGTGTTTATTTCCATTCAGCTGACAAGTTTGCCACATGTGGAATTAATGCCTCATAAATCTTCAAAGGGGTGAAGTGTTACATATGATTTTACCCATTCCTGATCTCTTACTTAGATCTATATCATCAGAAATTTTTATCATAAATAACTATAATTGTTATATTAATGTTGATGAAATAACGAGAATAATGATACCAAACATGACCTATTTCTTTAAAATATAGCAAATAAATAGAGATTAGTCAAATGCGCTTCACTCATATATCAGGAACTGTCTTATATGAAGGTCACTTTGAAATGCATGGTTGAAAATTAATGATGTTGTCTCAACATGAACACAACGCTGAGTTTTTTCACAATATTTTGAAACGTGACCACAATGTCGCGTGCTAACGTCATATCTTTGACTGTGATTCACAACATTGTGACAATACCCTTTACACCATACAGTTCTACAAATTTTCACAAACATTGCAGCTTTGTCACAACGTTCCTCAAACGTAGTCGTAGATGTGCCCACTGGGGTTATATCATGACTCATGGACTATATGAGAATTTAAGAAATCACTTGCCTTCCCTTGACTATAATAGTTTATGTGAGCACACTCTAAAAAATTTCAGACAAAATTGGTTTTTTAGATTCAAAATGGTTTTTTGAAAAACCAAATTTCAATGCAAAACCAAAATGGATTTTTAAAAAAATCCATTTTGGTTTTTTGCATTGAAATTTGGTTTTTTTTTGTATGTCTTTGGTGAGCAGAACTCACAACAGATGACTCCTGAACATTACTGCATCAGACCGCCAATAGACAAACTGTCACAATATGGTGTTTTTCTCTGTCTCCAATAGTCTCGACAATTCTCGAAGTATATATAAAACTTGCAGACATCAAGTTCGTAGAATCTGATTACGCAGAAGAAACCTGGAACTTGCGGGATTTCATGTTGCCCCGGGATGGCATCGTGAGTATAGATTTCCAAGTAGTGTCTTGGGAGCAACTTGTACATCAGTCAACTTAGCTCACAGTCATTCCTTATACATGCAAGCCAACTCACGCTATACACTTCACAATATATTTGCAACTGTGCATGAACGTGACATTTGTGTGCCACCCAAATACGTAATTGTTGCCTTTTTTTTTCAGTAAAGATGCTATAACAGTAAAACAATGTAATCAGTTATTATGACTATGTATAAGCTTTGGATAATACATTTTATGTGGGCTATATACATAATTATTCATGCCATATGTACTTTTCTTGTCAACTGCTTTCCCTCCCAGTTTCCTTTTTTTCCTATGACGTATGTGAGCTACACCGATGATGACAATTTGATAGAGGTTTCTTGGATGTTTGCAATAATATCATTGAGTGGCATTTAGCTCAGTTTGCCTCTTTCATGCTTATGAGCTGCAGCCCCAGGTTGCCTTTGAGCTCCTTTGAGCGACTCCTTTTGGCAAACTCCTTTTGGCAATTTGCAAGCCCTTGGGGGCCATGACAGCACTTGGGCTATGCACACCACAGCTCATCAGCCTGCTTATGAGGAGTAATTTTATATGTTATGTCTTCTGAAGACATGTTACTGTCACAGGCCCACACATAAGCTGTATCGGGTTACACTAGGTCCTGCTGCCTCTAATAAATTGCTCTGATGCAATCTCCTGGGCTGGCAGCTAAGGCAGCTTGGCCAAACAGGCAATATTCCATGGCTTGGGCTGCACTGGCCAGCAACGACCAGCAACGGCTAAGATGCCACACAAAGCGCCCACTCCCACACCCCGCTCATTCACCAGTCTATTAGTAAATGAATGGGGAGATAAAGCTGCCTCAGATTAGACCCTCTTATCAGTCGCCCGATACAGAAGGGTTAAGGGTTATGTCTGAGCAAGAAAGTCCAACAAAAACTGCATTAATATGACAAACGAGATAGCGCCAAGACGTACGATCTGTTAGGAGTTGCTCAAGAAAATTGTATGGAAGCTGGTAGTAGCCACTATACCACCAGCCAGGCATCTAACACTGGCAGTTGCAATAGATTGCCTTGTCTTCATAGTCAGACTGCCAAAGGCTCAGCTGTGATCGTGAGCTGAAAGGGGCAGATGTAATGATGAACTAACAGCTACATGCATGCGGTTTACCTCAGGGAGCATCATTGTCTCTCGCGTCACCGAGTCGCGTGGGAGTGAACATCTAGCTGAATTTTAAAAGTTGCTTTTAAAATTAACGAGGCAAATCAAATCGGAACACAAAACACTTTGGAAAAAAGCTCCATTCCACTTGACAACCCACGCTGCCTTGCTAAGATAGGTTTTGATAATATTAATGTCCTTGGTTTCATAAGGAACTCTATGTCTACATTCTATCTATGCATGAGGGTGGCCTGTGAATGTGGTCACTATAACAGATGACCTGAAAGCTGTCAGTGAGATAGTGAGCAGTCAATGAGATTCAGAGTTATTGTCAATGAGTGATTGGGAGGTCATGAGTCAGTGAGGGATGAGAAGATATGATCAAAGAAAATTGAGTCAGTAAGAGCAAGTTCCATCAGTAAAACTGTGTCAGGAAGATAAAGCTTATCTGATTGTGTAACTGATACGAGGAGCTATCTTAGCCAAATGGCCGTGAGAGCAAGTAATAAGAAATATTTAGGTCACCAAAAAATGAGTCAGTAAAATAATTACAAACAATTCTGCAAAGAGCAAGGACAAACGCATCATGAAAATCCTCGATGAATAGAATATTCTCAGAAATCAAAGAATGTCAGCATTTTCCTGCAGATTACGAAATGGATACCGTTAAAGTCAGACAGAAAGGCGACGGATATTGAACAAAGACATTCAAGCAAAGCGTCTGCAAAACCACTTAAATTCCAGGAATAAAATTCCAGGAATATAAATACAGCCATTGTAGATTTTATCATTTGTTCAACAGATGAGATATTTCCAGCATTTAGTTTCCTCACACAACTTATAAAAAGTGGGTTTTAGAATTATAGAAGGAATTAGGAAGGAAATGGAAACTAATGAATTTGTTACACAATTCCAAAAACAGCAAAAACAACAGAATTGTTGATGGAATTACAAAACTAAATAGTTGATGATCATGGTTTTAAGTGGAAGGAAAAGAAAGGCACATTAATTGCACAGTTAGGTATTCAGAGACATAAAGAGACGACGATTTCAAACCTGAAGCTCATCGGTAACAAAATGAACCGCCCGTTCCAACCCAGATGAGCCGTTAAATAAGTTATGCTATTTACCCGGGGCCCATTTCATTAGAAGGATCCTCTTAAACTGATTTTACTGCACTAAAATCGAAACTGAGCTTGTGCAATATTAATGAGCTCATTGAGGGAGCAGTCGCAACTGGCAGAGTGTCATCCGCAGATGAGAACAGACTGGGCCACTTCCACTTGGCACAGCTCATAAAAATACACAACAACCTGCTAGCTGCCTTTTGCAGGGCATTGCAAGGGCATTGCCAGGCTAACTCATGATAAGAGCAGCTGTATACGTGCCAGCCACTTATACAACAGGACAGCCATCGTCAGTTCCCTTCAAAGTTCAAACGAACCATGAGATCCCCTTACTACTTCGACAGTCGACCGCAGTTACCAGTTACAGCCTGTTCAACAGTTGGTTTCAGCAGCTTCACAAACAGCACTGGCTACCGATTTATGGTTTACCAATACCTGACATTGATTTCACATACCATCTTTGCTATAGATACCATCCTCATGCAGCTATATAGTATGTGTCCCAACCTTGGCTACCAACTTAGATTCAAACTCCACCTACAATGTATATACAACTTGGGACAGCAACCTTGGCCACCAGGTTTGGTTACGAGCTTGAGCTCCAGCCCCAGGCTTCTGCACCCGGTTCCTACTGCCACCATGCTCTTCCACCATGCTCTTCCACCATGCTCTTCCACCAGCGGCTCCAGTGACAGATGTCTCGCTGCATCCAGACAGCACCCCACGCATCACTGCCAGCCCAAATGAATCACCCTGATAACCTATATCTGCTTCACATGAATATTGATTCATATTTAATAAGACGCCGACATGTCCCGAATGGTGTCTTTGGCCTCTGAGGCTTCCCTTCGTCTCTTGGGCTCAGATTGCCTCTCCGTGGCTCAGTTTGCTCTACCAATGGCCCGTCTAAGTCTCAGTGGCTCGGGCCATGCATATTTCAGTGACTCTCTTTAGAGTCCCGTGGTTCACAGTACACCTGTGGCTCATTTTGGCTTTGCCAAGCTCAGATTGACTCTAAAACCTGACTGTCTGACTCTCAGATTGGCTGTCTGTTGTCAAATATGGTTCCTGTTTGTGACTTTCAAAAACCACAACCACTGGTTTGGTATATACTTTGTCTTCTTTAGTTGATGTTGGCCATTCTCCATCATCTTTACCATACACTGTATGTGCATGACTCAAGATTGGTTGGCCATACATATCTAAGGCTGCACACAGCTTTGTAGCTCAGACTGGATATTAGTGGCCATATGTGGCTGCTCTTGGTGGCTTAATTTTCTGTCTGTGGCTCATATTGAGGGTCTGTGCATGGCTCAGAATGCTTGGCTCTTTGCTGCACTCTCTGGTGGCTCTTTGTGACTTCTGGGGGCTTTCTTCGGCTCCTTGAAGCTTTCTGGCTGCACGAGAGACTCAGAGAGAGCGCCGGTCCATGTGACTGTCATCTTAACTTTTCCTTAGAAGTGCCTTAATGGATGCCGTCTGTGATGCTGCCTAGCCCTCCTGTCTCAGTATCTCGACTCTGTCATTTCCAAACAATGCTTTCACGGCATCTGCCACACAGGCATTATGCTTGGCAGCAGACTTAGATGTAGCTGCCTCTCTATATACACAGATATGGGCAAGCAGGAGAAAGAGGGAAAGAGGAGAAAAAGAAGATGGGGAGCAACCGCATCAGCCTTGCATCGGCTCGCATCAGCAGCCGGGGGACTGTAATGAAATCTCGCCGCAAATAAAATGATCTGCCTACGCTGCTGTGATACGGCCGGCTGGCAAACACCTACATGATTATGACTGTGCCGTAATATCCATAATTCCATAAGACCCGATATGAGATGCCTCGGTGCGGCCCAATGAAGCTCACTTTGGCTCTCTGCGGCTCACTTCGGCTCGTTCTGGTTTATTCAAGCTCACTCGGGCTCATCGAAGCTGAGGTGGGCTTGCAGCTGTCGGGACTTTCTACAGACTTTCTGCAGAGAAACAGGCAAATTACAGTCGGACACAAAAGCCAACAGAAATCTGCTCGGTTAACCTCCTTAGTTGCATGATTCGCCTATCTTTGGCAGTGAAGCCAGGGCTTGATTGATTGCCGCTTGAAACATCCCCTAATGTTATGATACCAGGAAGATCTTTAAACCGCCAGTCAGTGCATCGATTACTGAGATTGCTGGAGCGCCTTTTAAGATAGTAAAACTGTCGGGGGTGATCAGGGAGAGTTTTAATTGAACCGTCCCTTGATAAGTAATGGATGCATGTGGAACCAGGTCTATGGGACAAGGGGGACTGAGCAGGCGTCTTGGGTCATTACTAGTGGCCATAAATCTAGGTGGACAGCGGGCAGCAGGAAGGAGTTGCCCAGGAGTGGCCACTAAGGCCCCCAGGAGACAGCTCAAGACGTCAGCAGCTGACCTCAGACTGCTGCATGCTAATTGTTGAGCCTACTTCATGCAGCAGATAGCAGCGAATGCCAGCCATACACTCCAAATATATTCCTCCCATTATTCGACCAGAGGGATGCGACAAGGGCAGCACTAGGCCCATACATGTCCCCAGGGCCTTGTATCTTAGGAACAGGTGTAACGGAGCAATGTGCCAATATCTCCCAAGACAGGCATCAACCTATCTTCCCATGCAGCTCTCTCCCAACATGCACTCTAAATAATGTGGGGACAAAATTGGTTTTTTAGATTCAAAATGGTTTTTTGAAAAACCAAATTTGTTTGCAAAACCAACATGGATTTTTAAAAAAATCCATGTTGGTTTTTTGCATTGAAATTTGGTTTTTCAAAAAACCATTTTGAATCTAAAAAACCAATTTTGTCTGAAATTTTTTAGAGTGTGATTGGTCTCCTCCTAACATTCTTATCACAGGAAGAACTCTCTCAATTTACGTCATTCACACAATTTCAATGCGCGATTAAGGAAAGTGTCGCTATCAATTCAAATAAGCACTTTTCTCGCTTGAGTACTTTCCAATGATGAAATTCGGCTTCAATTATGTCATATTTGTGAATATAATGACTAATTAATTAAGCATTAATAATTGCAGACAGAATTATGGGGAGGCAAGAGCATTTAATGGGTTGTCTTTGTGCATTATCGTCGTGTTTTGTAAGGCAGGAGCTATCGGCCAATTAAGTTACATACTCGTGGTTGGGAGAGAAGTTGCCGTTAATTGGAGAGGGAGAAGAAGGATGGGGGAGACATGTCGGATTTTAAGGAACATTGACTGTTATAAATTCATAAAAGGGAACACACAGCTCCATCCTGTTCTCATCTGTTCTTGTGCATTTAGCCATGGCAGTCGAAGTGGTCGAGAAGGAAAAGGCCTCATCCAAAATGGCACCTTTTTTCTTCTTCTTTTTTGCAGCAGCACTGACATCAATCACTGGCTGCTTGCTTCGTCACGTCTCCTGCTCATTTGCAAAAAACCCAGCCCTGCCTAGCATACTTTTCATCTAAGGACCAAACTGTCCTGCTTCGCATACTTTTCATCTGAAAACCAAACTGGCCATTTCGCTGGGGCTTCTCAAGGCAGCAGCACAATGTGCTGAGCACATGGCACTCCAATTGGGCTCAAATAACTTCTTTTTCTCCCCAGCCAGCAAAACAATCAGCGAAAAAGGGAAACACTGCAATGAAAGGAAATTAGAGGCAGTGTTCAGGAAGGCACAAAGACTGCATGTCTTTCTTGTTGGTCGGGCAGCGTCTGTTTTGGATTTAAAGCATTCCTTTAAGTCGTATTTCGTTTCTGTAGACACGCCCAGAGACGGGTGAGTTGCCGCGAGTACACTCTAAAAAATGTCGGGACAAAATTGGTTTTTTAGATTCAAAATGGTTTTTTGAAAAACCAAATTTCAATGCAAAAAACCAAAATGGATTTTTTTAAAAATCCATTTTGGTTTTTTGCATTGAAATTTGGTTTTTCAAAAAACCATTTTGAATCTAAAAAACCAATTTTGTCTGAAATTTTTTAGAGTGTACCTTCCGGATCACCTGCTCCCAACGCAGCTCGGTCGGAGTCGGTCCAAGACGCTTTCGGTGCAGATGTAGACATGTATTTAGATGCCAGATGATGAAAGAGACTACGGAGAAAAGGGACTGATAGAACTTATAGAAGAAAAGACAATCAATTTGATAACACACACACAAAACAAGCTGGTAACAGATGCATAAGAATTGAGCCAAGCTATGCTGCTTTAGTGCTGACAGTGCCACATAAATTCCTTGTAATGAGACTTAGTTGTCGGTCGGTCTCCTGTTCTCTTCTCTTTCTCCTCCCTCTTTCTCTCTCTAGCCCTCTCTCTCTCTCTTTCTGTCTCTCTCTTGGAGGGGGGGGGGGGTTCACAGCTGTGGTGGGCACAGGACTCTTCCATGCAGAAGCAATCCTGAGTGGTGGATGACAGAACATGCAGCGTATCATGGCATATATTACAGCATACACTATGGCATATGCGTGGCAGTGTCACGTGTCATGGGGTTGATTATTATGGCCTCTGTGTATTACACTGTATTAGTTATCAGCAGAAATATGAGGAAAGGCCGGAGAAAAACAGGCCCACATATCAATATCACCAGAATAGTATTCTGAGAATACCAAGTGAATAGAAGAACCAGGAGAGTATTAACTATCAAGAGAATGTATCAAAAGTAGGTCTATACCAAGTGAATTTCAGGGAATATCAAACGAATGTCAACAGGTGATGTCATATATCAAACGAATGCCAACAAGTCAAAGCATTCCTTAAAGGATAAAATTATCAAGTTAGAAACTGTAAATGCGACATAAAAGAACCACCAAGACAATATAATTATGAATTATTTATATACCATGCAAGAAATCTAAGGAAACTTAATTTTACGAGGTTTGTTTCAACAGCATGGAAATGCACCACAGATGAACACCATTAACACGAGACAACAATGCGTGTATCATCAGGAGAATATCACGGAAACCTGATAGCTACCGGCCGGCAGAAAGGCCTGCTGGTTAACGTGGTTAAAGCCATGGTGAAAGCCTGCTAGGTGTGCTAGCATCACTTTTTGCGCCGAGAGCAGCTGACCGCCTGCATGGCTGCATGCGTGAAATTCAACATGACATGGCCCAGATTGCTAATCAGCCCTTGGAGCCGGGAGATCTCGTGGATCAGGGCTGTAACTATTGCAAAAGTTGCCACCCTAGCACAATCATTTAACGACCATGCACCCACCCAGTCAGTGCCAGTGGGCTGCCCTTTTCTGTCTTTGCCTCAGTCTCCCACGGACTGAGTATATCGATGACAGTCCCCGGGAATGAACTGTGCCGCAGACATGCAACCTAATACCAACCCATCGGACCGCACCTAAAAGGCCTCATCTTATGCCAATCTTCAGCCAGGCAGCTTTGTTAGTGACATCAAGATACATGCACATTGCATCCATACTCATGTTTCTAATATCTTCCTTTGTGGCACAAGCTCCTATAGATGTGCTATAGCTCATAACATGCCTTCCTCAAAGACATACACAGACTGAGGGTATATATATTGTACAGCTTTGAAAGGGAGCAATGACATTAAGGGCCAAATTGAACGAGTAGCTCGTGTTTATCACACTCCGTACATGTTTGTCACACTTGACAATGCTTTTGATAAACCACTTGAAAATTGGGCCACTTTTTCTCGGGCGAAGCAGCTTATATCAAAGCAGTTTAAATGTAATGGCATTAAAAGTGTCACGTGTGATGTCTAACAACCCAAAAAGTAAACAACAAATGTTCAAGCAGAATAGAGAGACCAAAAAGAAGACAGAGCTGCCCTGAAGGAGATGGAAGAGAGTGTTTTGAGTGAATGAAGAATTCGGGCAGGGAGCAACGTCCGTTTGGTCACAGAGATGAAACACAAAAAAGGAGTTAAAAGGAGAAAAGAACATCCAAGGATTTGGCTATTCACCAGTTGCATGCACAAACAGACGTGGCAGTACTTACAAAGTCCAGCTGAGGAATAATTAAGGTATCCAATAAAGCATGGCAGTGTCCCTTGATCTCTTAGTCCGACAGAGTAAAGCCGCAAGATTAAGAAATGTGATCAGGCGGTCCGCATTTCTGGCAGCACCCAGCGCAGTCTGCTGGCGGCGAGTGATGCGCGCCTGGTTGTGTTGCTAGTTGAGGCATTGGCAGCAACATCATGCGAGCGCCAGCAGCCGAAGCAGCAGAAGCAGCAGCCAGAAGCAGAAGCAGGACAAGCAGCATCAGCAGCAGCAGCAGCAGCAACCAAACTCACTCACTGGCGACCCACACGTCTCATTACGAACTATTTTCGGTTTTATGACCAGCACAACCAGCGCATTAATTGGCAAACACGAGAGGGTGCTCTCTTTAGAGGCGTCCCAATGTCACAACCGCCCTGCTCCGCCACATAGAACACATTAGCAGTGTGCAGAACACACTCAGCTCTGACCTTTTTCGCTGACCTTGTGCAGTCTACGCACTTAATTCACTGGGGTCTGTTAAAATCCGCTGCATTAGAAATGCGGAAGGCAGTATTTGCCTGGCGTGCCCTGGTGACTAACAAGGGCCAGATGACTGGCGCAGGTCCGTTGCTCCAGTAATCGAAGACCCCTAATGAATACTGATGGAAGCGGCAGTGTGAGGGAGAGGAGGATATGTAATGTTCGCATGTGCCCCGAGCATCCTCTGTGCAGGACCAGAACTGCCCTCCTCCTTTCCCTTCCTTTCCTCCCCCATTCCCCACACATTCCCCTCAGCTTGCCCCTATCGATCTCCCCCAGCTTTGTGTGGGGCTAAAACAACCTGCTCTAGGGTTACAGGCCCTCACAGGGTTGCCTCACAGGCTGACCACTCGTGTGAGAGTCTTGTCTCTCCCAGCCTCGCATCCTAACACTAGATGAGCTCCGCCAAGCAAGAGAATCACACGAGGCACCAGAGTGAAAAATGTGCACCCCAGGCAACTCCTCTCCTCCTTCTGCCCTACTTTCCTTTTATAGGTGTTTACTATTTATCTAGATACAACTTGGAGACATTCTCGTGTGGTATGAGTATGACAAACTTTCATGATCTTGAACACATTCGATTCAGCCAAGGATACAGGAGTGATCATTTCAATGTTTCGAAAGTTATTTCCACAGTTTATGCAATTATATAACTGTAGGGGGTCTCCGGGGGGGGGGGCAACTGGGGGGGCACGCGATTCACTGGAGGAGTACCGCTATACTAACCGTATATTTTAGCCTAAGTCAAGAAATTCATATCAGGGGCACCTGAGAGGGGCAAAAGTCCCCCCCCTGTGCCCCCCCCCGTCAGGGACGCCACTGCACTTCTGATCACTGTCAAGTTGACAATTGATGCATTTTTCTCATTTTTGCATAAAGGTTGGGTGCCAACAATTAAAAGACTAGTGTTGAGATGTAATCGTAGGTGTTTCTCTTTTCATTTATTGTATAACTGCCTTCTACTTTTTAGATATAGAATACAACTTTTTGCAAGCTTGCTTGCTATCAAAGTCAGAGCATTTTACATACGAGTAGACTGCTTTAGAATTTTAAAACACAAACTCGACACCACATGAACAAAACTGAAAGAGACTATTTTACCCTCAGATCAATCTGTAGACTGAAAACAGCCTGATCTCATTTAAAATTTAGCATTTTGAATATGTAGGCTCAATGTGCCCATCAGGTATAAGGCAGCTTTTCAGAACAAGATCAGGGCCTGAGGAAGAAAAAGTATAAGTACCTGAACCGAGTTACGCCTTCTATATTATATAGATAGTGGATGGTGAGGAGACCAATATTGAGTTATATCATATGGCTAGCGGAAATACTCGCTTCTCATTGGCTGACAGCCGTGCAATATTCTACGATATTGCACGCATTATATTGCACGCTCATTTTAACATGTAAGAGATTGGACGGACCTGAGAGGAAGCACCACGTTTCAGTGCTGCTGCAGCCACAGACTGACAAAGAATTTTGTGTTTTCCCATTTTAGTAAAAAGTGCACTGTACAACAACGGAGGCAGTTAGAAAGCTTGTTTTAGCGGCAAAAGATGCGTCTATTAAAGGGCTATTGGGATATATACTTTCGTATTGATTATTTTATTTGCTTGATCAGAATAAAGCAATAAGTGACCGAAAAACAGCGTTTTTGCCGATTTTTCCGTGATTTTTTAGTGTTTAGAGGTCTAAAGTCTGCTATAAAGTTTCAGAAAAAAATCTAAAATAAAATCCATCATCAAGTAAACCATTTTTCCATTCCGAAAGTGTGAACTTTTTTTTTGTGAGTGAAATAGTTATTGCCTTTTGACAAGATACATTTTAAAAAGGCAGATCAAAAGAAACACAAAAAGAGTTTGGACAAGGAATTACAGCCCTTTTCTTTGCATTTGACACGAAAAAACCATATGATATAACAGTTATTGCACATCACCTCGTGCAATATCAGTTTTTATGGCACCTCGGTGACTAATATTGCACTCGGGCTGCGCCCTCGTGCAATATTAGTCACCTCGGTGCCATAAAAACTGATATTGCACTCGGTGCTGTGCGATAACTGTATATTATTGGCCGAAGCAGTAATATTGGTCGAGGCCGTAGGCCGAGACCAATATTACCTGCTAAGGCCAATAAAACTCAATATTGGTGGACTCAACATCCACAATTTGTTATATTCTGCACCAAAATTTTCAGACTTATGCATATTTGTAAAATACTGATTTTTCAAAAGATACATACTTTTTTTTATATGAAACATACATAATTTTTCCAATTATTTACAATGAGCATATTTATAAAATGGTGGATTGGCATTTCAAGAAGTTAGATTTCCTCCTTCCCAGGCCTTCCCTTAAGTAATAGGCAATTAAGTGCATGGTTACTGCTAAGAGTATAGGGGCACACCAATATCACTCTCCGCACACCAATAAAAGACACCAATATCATTATTTATTGGCTTGTCATGTGACTGATCTCCTGGTACATGATTGGCCTTAAATTTTTGATGCAGAATATATATTCATAAAGGGTGGTTTGCTATACCTGCTATGCTGCCTAAATACATTCGAAATAAAAGAAAGTAATAAATAAATCCATGCATGAAAATTTGATTGTTTCTATGATTGACATAATTTTTTTTCGTACCATGCCTTTTCTCATTACACAGGAATACAAAACAAAATCTTTCACAAAGAATTCAAATGTTGCCAAGATATTACATTTCTTGTAATTTTTCTAGCTCTTGTAAACTTTGATATAAATAGGTCAGGTGTGAAAATCTGGGGATCGTTACACAATGTCAAGGTTTGGAGCCAAAATCGATGTGTCGTATCGACACAAATAAAAAAGAAAAACCAATCATGTAAAAAAGACATGTAACGGAATCACTGCTGCTTTTAGAAATGATTATTTCTGGCATACAATAATTTATTTTACGGTAAAATTGGATGCAATTTTATGGTGCATGCGTTTAACAGTCATGCATCTTCTAAAACTGTTGTAATAATAAGAAATAATGAACCACTTCTTCTTTTAGAAATAATCATTTCTGTTATAAGATCACTTATTCTATGGTAAAATTGGCCGTCATTTCGTGGTGCATTCGTTTAGTCCCCTTTGAGAACCAATAATGAAAAATTAGGAATATTCACAATCTCGAATTTATCTGAAGAGATAGTTAGAGGGAAGATTGATAAAGCACGAAATATCCATGTTTAGTTTGAAACAGTGTATTTATAGACTCAATCAGAGGGGCCTAGTGATGTTAATTCCACAGCAATGATTCAAAAGCACAGCTAATGAAACTGCATCAATCTGCAATCTCATTAGATGCCTCCTCTTCAAGCCTTTTATGTGATCTAACTAAATAAAAACATGAAGAAGAGAGAAGTGCAGCATGTTCCTGTCATCAAACACAAAATGGTTCAAGCTCCTTGTCAAAAAGGTCTTCGCAAATTGCAACCAAACGTCAGATTTCTTGACTCCGACTGGGAGTTCGCGGCGCGGGAGTTCTGAGCTTGCGTTCGAACTTCAGGCAAAAACCAAACTCATTTGCTGCATTTTCACAAACAATTATCTCCCAAAGATAAACCTTTGAACACAGATTACAAGCACATTAAGAAACTAAGAAAAGGCCTGTGACAACATCTTCCGATCCGTCTGTCTGACAAAACAGGAAGGTATAAAATCCTTCACAGAAATTTGATATCTTTGATTGACACCTGGAATAAGAATTAAAATTGTGAGATTGCCGCAATAAAAATGTTGCGACGCCGCATTGAAATTTAATTAAACACTCTTCAAATTTCACCTTGGCCATCCCACATATATGTACATTCGCTTCTTCTGCTTCCTTCTGCTTCCTTTCGCTTCCTTTTTCATCTTTCCTCATCTCAAGACCAAATCTGATTCATATTGCGCTGTCCTTGGAGGTACTTTATGGGAAGACTTTTTATCTTGCCTAACGTTTACAAGGCGAATGTGCGCATGTTAAAAAAGATAACCAGCCAAATGGAAATTAAGTGCCATAAATGTTCACCCTGCGATGTTATTTTATGCAATTGGCCAGATTTAAGGCAGAATTATGCAGTTTTAACAGCCTGCTAGTTTATCATATTCATTGATAATAAACTGCGGGGCTGTCGGCTTATCCCGCTAAGCACCGTCCATAGGCAACATGCAACACTTGTGCTAATTTAACAGATCAATCAACGTCTTTGGTTTCTTGCGAATGAACTCAATATCCAGAAAACAAACCATCTTGCCTCTGTTTCCTTTTCTTTCTCCGCAGACTCCGTTTTCCAATGGCCCATTTTGCGAATAAAGGCAGTATGTTTAGAGTGCCGGGGCTGAGCCACTCCACGTGAGTTACAAACAGGAAGCGGGGATTTCATGTTAGAGGGCAATTCCAGTTGCTAATGCATTTGGGCAGATAAAACAGAGATTCGGTGTTCAGTTAATTGTGTTTCTCTGTTCAAATTGGGAGCTACTGGGCCCCATTGGTTATTCACATGAACCTCTTATAAAGTAGTAAAAATGTTCTCCTGATGCCACAGCTTTTGTCCTGCAGCCTTCCAACTCAAGCTCTTGCTCTGCTCCCCCTCCATGCCACAGCTCTCAGTTAACACACATTTGGACAATTGCATTAGAATGCACATGTTTCAGACAGCCCTGGAATACTGTGCCTCTAATGCAGCTGTTCCTGTCCAATGTGAGCTCCTCCTCTATTGCTCAATGTGGCTCTTATAATGTCACCCGGCATCGTAATTTACTTTGCGCTGATGCTGTTGGTATGAAGCTGCGTGGGGTTGCAAAGTGTGAATTTATTACTTTACTAAACTGAAATGATGTACATGATGCATAAGAAGAGAATAAGTCCTCTGGCAACAAGCTGTGTGCTTAAATCATAAAGACAGTTATTGTTGAGAGCCCACAACACTCTGCTCCCCGCCAAACGGGGTAAACCAGGGCGATCCCCTGCAGCTAATGCCTCTCTGACCTGTTTCCTTTTACACCCAGCTAACCATCATCTGCTAATTCTTGCACCCACCAGCCCCACAACAATGAGATTGTCAAGGCGAATCAGTGCATTATTGCATGCTATGTGGTAACACACAATTGCAGTTTTCTGTTTATTCGAGTTTATAGTCCACAACTTATAAGCAGTGGCGTCCCTCTGGGGGGGGGGCACGGGGGGGGCACAGGCCCCCATATTGGACCTGTGCCCCCCAGGTGCCCCCCATATGAACTTTCCAACTCTGGCTAAAATATACAATTAGTATATTGGGTGCCCCCCATGAGAATCGCGTGCCCCCCCCAGGTGCCCCCCCGCTCGAGACCCCCCAGTTACACCACTGCTTATAAGTGTAACATTTTAAGAAATATTTCATTGTTCACCAAAAGAGAACTCAAGAGGAGAGAGAATGGAGAATATATAGAAACACACAAAACTGAAGGTCAATGCCATTTAAAAATGAGAATGAAAGGATGAAACTAAAGGTCAATGTCATCTCAAATAAGTTTGCTTTATCCACGTAATTGTAACAGAGCTTCCTTTCCTCTCAAGACTGAAGAAAAAAAGAGTTATATCACAGAAAAGTTTGTCATATTGGCCATAAAGGTATAAGGCATGACATATGAAATTGAGTATACTCCTTCATGTCGTTGGGGAATCGTGATGATACGATATATACCGCAATAAAAGTAATATATATTTGATATTTCTTCCAGTTGGAAACTTGAAAAAATGTTAATACTGGAATAGCCATATGTACTCTTTGATTGATTCCGCATATTTATATCTAGTGTCTCCGAACGAGGAACATAAGAACAATGAAGTAAATCATGAAACTTAAAAAGTGCAGATTCCATTCAAACTGTATCACTATATGATAGTCTATGGCTACTTGTATTCTCTCTCTTTTTCGTCAATGGATGTATAGTATTTTAAAGGTAAAATGTTTTAAAAATTAATAAATGTTTTGTTACCCATTGTCTTGAAATGCAAATGCAAAAAGGCTATGAATTCTTTCTTATGTCATATGCAGGGCTGGCCTGTGATGCCTCCTTTGACCCGCATCTGTAACGAGTGTCTTTGCTACATGTTATTAGCTGCTTCAGCCTGCTTGGCACATCTCTGCTGCTTGTCTGCATATCTGTGCTTCATCAGGGTGCTGTGTTGTACAGCTGTATGTCTTTGGTGCATGGTTGTCTTTACAAGTGTCTCTGCTACATGACAGCATGTCTTTGCTGCATATTACTTGTTTGCAGCTGTGCACGTCTTTATGTCATCTTGCCTCAATGTCTGAATGTGGCACATGTGTAGTACATGTGGTGCATGGGCAGCATGATGGGCTGCAAGTTATTGTGGAGAGCTCATGCTTTCAATTGCAATGTGAAAGGGCCCTCCAGACTGACATTCCAAACTGCCATGTGAAACTGACACCCAGAGAGACACTTGAAGACCCAGGTCTCAAGTTGGTTGCATTCTTTCCAGGGTGTGCATCAGATCAGTGAGATCAGTGACAGCTGAGAGTGACAGCTCAATGAAAGCTCAGTGACAGCTCAGACTGCCTAACCCAATGACCCAGTGAGCAATGGACAGTCGTGGAGACAGTGCGGACAGCTCAATTAGATGGGCCAACAAATGAATCCCTTGATGGAATCAGACAATATCCAGGCGCATGACTCATGGTGTCAATGGACTCAATCCACAATGATTCCACATGACCCTGCATCCTAAACCCCCAATGCCTCCTCCGCCTTCTTATCTGCCATCTTTGCATTTAACCTTATTTAACCCTCAGTTCATTGCATTAATCGCATCATTTCCATCCCTAATTCTAAACATGGGTGTGTATACACTTTCATTCCAAAACATCGATGCATCCCAAATCCAATTGGCGAAATGAAAAATGGCCCATAAAAAAGCACATGATCCCCAATACGAATGGATCAGGCAGGCTTCTCTAGCTCATATATATAGACGTGTTTTTTCTCCTTTTTTTAAAGTTTTACGTAAATGGCTGACATTGGCTGCCTTTGAATATTCTAAAAAAACACTAAAAAGATACACTGTAGTTTGATATTTATTTAACATGAATAGGTCAAATAAGGTTCCATGACCAATAACTTATTTAATCACGAAACTATGACAGTGTGTTTGTTTATTTTCATATACTTTATAAACCAACAATCTTTCAAGGATGTAAATCAAGGAAGTTCTGCAAGTTTGGCAGCCATGTTTCCAGCACACTACATTATCCAGCTTCATCCCTTGCAAGATTTCAATATTTCTACCTTATTAGGCGAACAAGTGATCACCCTGTTTTTTCTTTCATGCTCTCCCTTGAGCTCAAAATCCATCTGACTCATTTTTCCTGGGGCTTGGGCATGAGCCACTGTGTTAACAGACTGGTAGCCATCTTGTTGCTGGCTCTGGGGTGTCATAATGGAGGGCCCAGGAGTGTTATTTCAAGTGACATCTCATAGTTATCATCCCATTCAATCACATCCTCATTACCCGGCTGAATTTTTAATGGAATTGCTACTGAATGGATTATTGCATGTCTAGGCGGCTGATTTTTGCCATCCATCCTGTGATATTTGATGAAAGAAAGCAGTGGGCCACTCCTGCCTGGTGCTCCTGGTTGCATCATTTGCTCCTCACACCTTGTTGCACCGGATGTCATGATTGGAGCACTCTGATATCTGGGGCATTAGCTACAGCATGGCCAGCCACTGGTGGAGCCATTGGTTGAGGGATGCTGCTGGCCTCTTTCAGATGGAATAACTCAATCAGCTTGGACTCTGTAAACCAATTACTCAAGATTTGTCCCCATGTGTCGATCCTCTGCTCCGAGCAAGGGCTTCAACAGCTTGCGGGAAGCTAATAAACAAACGCCGGGCTATTTTTGGATGTTTGACAATCGCTAAGAATCCTCTTGACTGACCTGTACTTTGGCAGTGCACTTTGGCAGAGCACCAGGCCAATGCAGGGCAACGCGACGTTTGAAGCCGGCTAATCAATGGGCAGATGGCGCTGTGTCATTGCAGTGATTCCATGGCAGGGATGTGACTGACCCCTATAACCCTATCAAAGGCTAGAGCAGACACGAAATTGTTGTCAACAAACACTAACCGTGAAATCCCCCAAGCCGTCCTCCTCTCCTCTGCCATTTTATTGCTACATAAACATTGGTTCTAGAGGTTGTAAACATTCACAGCATAACTGGACCCTTCCCTTCAACAGCTTGGTCATCTCTTTTGGCCACTGTTTTTTTTATTCCAAGTTGTAAAAGAGAAAAAGAGCGAGTCGGACCGACCTCAGTCCAAGTACATTTGTGTGCATCAGCACCTATATACATAGCAGCTAAATTTTCAAAATTGACGAATGGTTCTCATTTGCATCATGACCATAGAAGAGCTACCATCCCACACATTTGGAAAAACAACACGCTTCTTCCAATCTAGTCGTGACCGCAACCCAAATGCATGACCATATGGTTTCTCATGAATAAATCTCATTAGTGCTAATTAATCAGGTAACCTAATTCGTGTGTCATGTTTACATTGTTACACACCCAAGTGTCAAGATTACCCGCCAGATGACAATGGCCAGCAGTGACAACCACCTCTGCTTCAATGTGACACCCCACTCAGACCCTGCTGCTTTCATTGGATGTCATTCTGGCTCTTTTTTCTCCTCTCTGTTGTGTGTGTATGTATGCAAACACAACCTAGACACTGCAGGTATTTTGCAGCCTGCGTTTGTGGTTGTGCTGTGAGGATGCACTCATCGCGTTACATCTGTGCAACCTCATCTGCACAGAAAAAAAATCAGGCTTATTTGAGCTTATTCAGGCCAGACCTAGCCAGGTATGTAATTCTACATCCTCTAACAAGCTTTGTGACCAACTGGAACTGTGCAACAACGAACCTAATGACCTTAGTCATGCAGTTCAACCTAATTACCAGATCCGAATAGACTAGCAGTCTAGTCAGCTCCAGTCCAGTTACTGCTTTTGACAGTCCACTCAAAAATGCTGAGTGAGTTGTGCTGCATATTTCTGTTTTAGCTTTGATGTGATTCTAGTGCTAGTGGGCTGTCACCTGTGATGGAATCCATGTTTTATCCATGATGGAATTCCAGTGAATTTTCATTGTGAAATGTCACTATATATCATCCAAAAATAGAATTCTCCTGCAAATCATCACATCGCCTGACATGAAATGATGTACAGCCATGTCAACCGTGATGAAATACCTGTACCATCCGCAATGAAAGATAAGTATCATTCCAGATGAAATTCCATGCAATGTACCAATTGTACCATCCGCAATGAAAGGTAAGTATCATCCCAGATGAAATTCCATGAAATATGCCATCCGCAATGAAAGGTAAGTACCATCCCAGATGAAATTCCATGCATGCAATGTGAGCCTTTATGAAATGGTTATCAATTTTCATTAGCATCTGTGAAAATATTTTATAATTTCTCTCGTATCATCCATGGCTGAAATCTCTTATCTTACTCTTCCTATGAAATCTCCTGTTGAGCTACTAACCTAGATATTTCCATTGCCTCAAACCAGTTTATTAGCACCTGAAGTCCGATCTGATGCCATCAAGCTGTCGTGCCTGTAGCATTGTGTGTGTTGGAAGGCGTCGGGTGTCTTGCAAAAATGTCTTTGCTACTAAGAGCAGTGCATCTTCTCAACATCACACAGGAATGGAATTTTTGAAAAAGCTTTATAAATACCGGTGCTATGACTTTAATGTTTCTTGTATAGTCCTCTTGAAAGGCTTTCTTCCTGTTCGTCTTCAATGACACTAGAGGAAGGACCATGCATTACATTGAGATGTAGGTCATGTGTTTAGTATGTAACCTGTGGGTCTCATTACGATCCCTGAGGTACACCTGTCAGATGCCATGAATGTATAATACTTGTGACGACATAATGAACACCACTTGGAGGTGATATTCATTTCACTTAAGCACAAGCCTGTAACAACAAGCCATGTTGATGGGCTGTCTTTTGAACATACTCTGCTGCTCTTCAAATGATAGCACTATTGTTGCTTTAAAGTTCATCTGAGGCATTAAATGCAACATGCAGCACCAAATTACCTTTGAAATGTTGCAATTTTTGTTGCATGCATTAAAGTAATTGTTGCATGACATATACATGGCTTTGACACAGGAGACAGGTAATTAAGTCTGCTTATCAAAGTACTCGGATACTGAAAGTACAAAGTACTTTGAACTCGGCTTGTTCTAAAATGACAAAGAGCTAGTTATTAAGCTCTCCTGTGGAATGGGTGCAGATTCTATGATGGAATTTCAATAACAATGGTTGTGACATATTTTCCTGCTTTCTCCTAATATCATTCTGCAAGAAAATCAATAGCATGTTTTATAACAAAAATATACATGTTTCTAATATTGAAGCATTCTTGTTATGAGGTTTGGTTTCATTGAAAAATGACAACAAAATGGTTATGTGTCACAATTCGATTTATTCTGCTATTGAGACATCCTATATAGCTTCCGGAAGTTTTCAAAGAAGCTCCTTTAACAATACTCATTAGCTAATTGAATAGGTGTACAGCTATTCCTTGATTACTGACCCTCAGCCTACGCGTCTTTGAGGGGCTTTGCTCTCACTTTGATTATGTGGAGTTATAAAGCAGGCCTCGTGGATAAAATAAATCATGAAAAAATACATTGTTCATATCCTGCTCAAAATATACATTGTTGCTTTTGACAATTTAACAATGTGCAATATTCAACAAAAATTCACTGAGGATCACACACTCTCTCAGGAGAAATGAGTAGATCTTTGTCATTGGCTGGTATTATCTTCATTGCTGCTGTACAGTGTACACACTGCTATATAAATATGAAATTGAACAAATCGCTGCAAGCGTTTCATAACTCAGAAAAACAGAGAGAACGTAAGACCTGTCGATAATGGCATTTAGCAGGGCGTCACCTTATCTGTCATGACAGCCATGACAGTCATGACAGACACTTCTTATCATGACTGCCATGCGCATTAGTCATCAGCCAAAAACGCATAACCTATCATTTTCTTGCCTATTTTTGGAAAGTCTAAATGAATTCCCAAGGCAATGTACACATTTGGGATGGGTCTTAAATTTAAACGAAATTTGAGAAAACCACTTGTTACCTGGTTTCAGAGGAATTAGTCATCAAATCTGACAGGGCACATTATGTAGGTTCTCTGCTGTTTGCTATATTCGGCTATTGACTAGATTCGGCTTTTCGACAATTAGACAATTAGGTTTTTGTCAGATGTAATATTTCTAAATTATCTTTTTGGTCTCGGTTTGATTTCCACCCTATACGATCCAATAATGCTTCTTCCGTTTGGAGGTTCCATGAATCACCTACGCAGCAGGAAGTCACACCTGAACTTCCTGCATAGTCTGATGCTCCTAATATCGCTCATGCCAACAGGCAGTGGACACGAGAGCACAGTACACAACATCAGACAGACTGGAGTTGATTGAAAGGAAGACAAGGGCTTTGTTGTACACAATTTGCATGAAGACAAGGGATGTTGCACAGCTCAAAATGTCAAATATTTACACTGCTTTGTTTTATGTACATGAGGAGTAACCCACCAGAGCTCTGATCTACTCTGCTCATTCTTTTAGCTTCAGTTGCTTTAACCCTTGCTAACTCCTGTTATACAATGCATTTTTTCTTATGTTTGTGTGTATGTATGTATATATGATATTATATTCACAATTCCAAAGCAATCTTGAGACGTGAAAGACAATAAATGCTTGTTTTAGCAGCAGCAAGACAACACTAATCACGTCAGATGTTGGGATTGTCAACAAAGCTGAGGCACATTGCACCACTGTGCCACCACATTAAGAAACGTGACCCCTCCTCTCATCTTCCACACCGATGCAAATGTACTGCAGAAAAACAAACTTGCACCAGAAAAGAAGAAAAAAAAAGACGCATACAGGAAAACAAGGAAATGACAGTAAAACAAAGCAACAACTGAGGCCAAAAATGCAGTATATCTAATTAGCTTAGTCATGGCACTGAAGAATATCTCAAGGTGATGTGATGCATAGTAGGTGAATGTAGTGCTGTGGACTGAGCAAGTGTCACCAGTTAATTCCCCATTCTAAGTGCAGTCGAGTACAGGTGAATGGGTGCCCAAATGAGTCATGGATTAATTTGCCTTGAACCCCTGACCCCGAAAGTGACCTGACAAATGGATGGCCTGTCATCAGGCGCAAATGACTGCTTGACAGGACCTCAGCATCCTGATCTAAACTACCCAGAACACCTTGTAGAAGAATAAATAGGCTTATCACTTCCTCCTCATAACACGAACAAATAGGCATATAGCTAGCAAGACGTCTTATAGCCGAGAGGCTCAGTCTGTAGGACTCTCTACATACATATATATTCCTGTTAGCACTTTTGATGTAGGCGATAAGTACCAGGTGATAATACATCTACATAACACACGTTAAAACCCTCAGAGCAGCTAGGATTGTGGGAGAGATATGATTCCAACTGAATGATAGGCGTTTTAGCAAATCTGTGGCAATTTAATAACCATGTCATCCTCATTCATAACAAGTTTGCTGCTGAAGCTGTTGCCTCAGCTCTGGATGCGGACCACTATTGATATAAGCGGCTTGCACAGTGTAAAATAGTACGTAAGAAAAAAAAAGATTGCGCGTCTTCTGATTGTCTTTACAGACAGCCAATGAGCTGGAAACAGTATTTAGGCTACTGAATAAATAATTTTAGATTGTCTGGACTTGATTAAGACCACAATTTAGCCATTATCTTGAGGTTGGGAGAGGGACTATTTTTTTTAAATCTGGGGAGGGTGTGAGCTGGTTACTCCAGGATTCTTGGCAAAACAGGGAGGTTTCAGTTTCGGAGGCGCATAGCAAAAAATCTAGATGGCTAACAATGTATACCCTGCATGCCTACATGTTTGTAAGAGATGATACTTTCATGAAAAAATAGGCCTATATTTTTCAGTAAATTAGGGGAGGAGCAAATGACTGAAGTGTTACATTAAAAATGTACAGTAAATAAATAGTGGTCCGCTCCCTATTAGCAGGGACCCGAAAAGTGGCAAAAGGGCCAGCGGAGCATGGTGGACCCTGCAAATGGCAATGTTTTTGACTTTCTTCAGATTTTGAATTGTTTTCAATAATTTTGAGCACTTTCAAGCAAGTTTTAGGCAGTAATTTAGTCATTTTGGGCATTTTCCATAAAAATATGTGGAATGTGGGTAATTTTTCACCTGGAAACTCCCAATTTCTCGTTAAGACGATCATTAATCAACTAATTAATTAAGGGAAGAATGTCGTTATGGTAAGGACAGATTCCCATGTTTGTACTCTACATAAATCAGTTGCATTTTCCTGGTTATCTCCAATTGCCTTGATTTGGTGGCCAATCAACCTTCCTGCCTCGGAAAGCTAAAATGAAGCAAAATGCACCTCCGGAGACGGCACCTCCGAGGGTATCAAACAAAGCTTGGAAATGGCGGTCAGTGGGTTTAATGGTGAAAATTGTTGCTGTGCTTCAATCAGAAATCTGGTGTAGTTTTCAAAAATATGAAAATTTAACAACTTTTGGGGGAAAGGTTTCTTTATTAGGATGCGGACCACTATTGATATAAGCGGCTTGCACAGTGTAAAATAGTACGTAAGAAAAAAAAAGATTGCGCGTCTTCTGATTGTCTTTACAGACAGCCAATGAGCTGGAAACAGTATTTAGGCTACTGAATAAATAATTTTAGATTGTCTGGACTTGATTAAGACCACAATTTAGCCATTATCTTGAGGTTGGGAGAGGGACTATTTTTTTTAAATCTGGGGAGGGTGTGAGCTGGTTACTCCAGGATTCTTGGCAAAACAGGGAGGTTTCAGTTTCGGAGGCGCATAGCAAAAAATCTAGATGGCTAACAATGTATACCCTGCATGCCTACATGTTTGTAAGAGATGATACTTTCATGGAAAAATAGGCCTATATTTTTCAGTAAATTAGGGGAGGAGCAAATGACTGAAGTGTTACATTAAAAATGTACAGTAAATAAATAGTGGTCCGCTCCCTATTAGCAGGGACCCGAAAAGTGGCAAAAGGGCCAGCGGAGCATGGTGGACCCTGCAAATGGCAATGTTTTTGACTTTCTTCAGATTTTGAATTGTTTTCAATAATTTTGAGCACTTTCAAGCAAGTTTTAGGCAGTAATTTAGTCATTTTGGGCATTTTCCATAAAAATATGTGGAATGTGGGTAATTTTTCACCTGGAAACTCCCAATTTCTCGTTAAGACGATCATTAATCAACTAATTAATTAAGGGAAGAATGTCGTTATGGTAAGGACAGATTCCCATGTTTGTACTCTACATAAATCAGTTGCATTTTCCTGGTTATCTCCAATTGCCTTGATTTGGTGGCCAATCAACCTTCCTGCCTCGGAAAGCTAAAATGAAGCAAAATGCACCTCCGGAGACGGCACCTCCGAGGGTATCAAACAAAGCTTGGAAATGGCGGTCAGTGGGTTTAATGGTGAAAATTGTTGCTGTGCTTCAATCAGAAATCTGGTGTAGTTTTCAAAAATATTAAAATTTAACAACTTTTGGGGGAAAGGTTTCTTTATTAGCAGGGACCCGAAAAGTGGCAAAAGGGCCAGCGGAGCATGGTGGACCCTGCAAATGGCAATGTTTTTGACTTTCTTCAGATTTTGAATTGTTTTCAATAATTTTGAGCACTTTCAAGCAAGTTTTAGGCAGTAATTTAGTCATTTTGGGCATTTTCCATAAAAATATGTGGAATGTGGGTAATTTTTCACCTGGAAACTCCCAATTTCTCGTTAAGACGATCATTAATCAACTAATTAATTAAGGGAAGAATGTCGTTATGGTAAGGACAGATTCCCATGTTTGTACTCTACATAAATCAGTTGCATTTTCCTGGTTATCTCCAATTGCCTTGATTTGGTGGCCAATCAACCTTCCTGCCTCGGAAAGCTAAAATGAAGCAAAATGCACCTCCGGAGACGGCACCTCCGAGGGTATCAAACAAAGCTTGGAAATGGCGGTCAGTGGGTTTAATGGTGAAAATTGTTGCTGTGCTTCAATCAGAAATCTGGTGTAGTTTTCAAAAATATGAAAATTTAACAACTTTTGGGGGAAAGGTTTCTTTATTAGGATGCGGACCACTATTGATATAAGCGGCTTGCACAGTGTAAAATAGTACGTAAGAAAAAAAAAGATTGCGCGTCTTCTGATTGTCTTTACAGACAGCCAATGAGCTGGAAACAGTATTTAGGCTACTGAATAAATAATTTTAGATTGTCTGGACTTGATTAAGACCACAATTTAGCCATTATCTTGAGGTTGGGAGAGGGACTATTTTTTTTAAATCTGGGGAGGGTGTGAGCTGGTTACTCTAGGATTCTTGGCAAAACAGGGAGGTTTCAGTTTCGGAGGCGCATAGCAAAAAATCTAGATGGCTAACAATGTATACCCTGCATGCCTACATGTTTGTAAGAGATGATACTTTCATGGAAAAATAGGCCTATATTTTTCAGTAAATTAGGGGAGGAGCAAATGACTGAAGTGTTACATTAAAAATGTACAGTAAATAAATAGTGGTCCGCTCCCTCTAGCTCCTACTCTGGCTGTTGGTAGATCCTGAGATGCAGCTAGTGGTGGAAATGATAAATAGGTCATTTGTGAAGAAGACGTTGTCGAATGGGAGCGTGTTATCTTTTCCTGTGGGCTCCGCGGCTGCTTTTTCACAGACGGGCAATTTGGTGCTTTTGCTGAGATTGATTGTTAAACACACTAGCAAACTGGTAGAAACAGGCTGATTAGACTGGTTTAAGGAAACAAGCCCTTCAGGCCCTCTTGGTGTTGCCGTTGATTGCTGTTGATTCTGATGCACTCTAAAAAATGTCGGGACAAAATTGGTTTTTTAGATTCAAAATGGTTTTTTGAAAAACCAAATTTCAATGCAAAACCAAAATGGATTTTTAAAAAAATCCATTTTGGTTTTTTGCATTGAAATTTGGTTTTTCAAAAAACCATTTTGAATCCAAAAAACCAATTTTGTCTGAAATTTTTTAGAGTGTGAAGCTGCTGTTTATGTCGATGCCAAAAGTTCCTGTTGATGTTGAAGTTTAAAAATGAACTGAGCACTGATGCTGTTTTGAAATCTCCATGCACTGTTTACAATACTGTTGATAATGTGTGTTTTGACTTCAGCTACGACCAAAACTCATGTTTCTGATGATCTTTTTGCCAATATTATTTGTTTTGTTAATAAAACCATGTGAACTGTGTTGTTGCTCACATGCTGTTTAATTATCAGTCGCAGGTGTACAGTATAGTCCTGTACGATGCCTGCATTATATTGAAGGATATACCCCCAAAACCTTTGCTGCGGTTGGTTGCCTGAAATCTATGTACATGCTTTAGGTGCTCTAACTGCTGTTGGCCATGGCACTATTGCTGTTGATGCCTTCACTGCTGATGCAGAAGCTGCCCTTGTTGCTGGAACTTTATCAAGTCTCAAGCAGCAGACATGAGTGAAGTCCCATGAAATCTAGTTAGTGAGCCTAATGAGAATGAGTTGGGTGTTGATGACTCACTGATGAGCTCAGTGACCAAATGTTAATGGCAAAAGTTAGAAACTCTGGCTGTAGGCTTCCAGTAACAAGCTCGTGTAGCCAAACTAACCGCCACTTTTAATGTGTTTGCGTTATCATGTCCAGTTGTTTACCGAAGCAATCTTTGCACCAGTTTCAGAACATTGCGCTCTTTTGTTTCAAATCATGTAATAGGAGAAGCTATTTTTGAACAAAGGATGAGCAAAGGATGAGACCAAAAATTCTAAATCAAAATCTGAAATAAAAACCTCCAAAAACATCCAGAGTTATTAGGGCAAGTTGACCTAACTTCAGCCTCTCACCCAACTTCAGCCCCCCTACAGAAAACTCCTTTAATTAAATTTCAATTTGGCCAAGGTGTCAGTTTTTGGGTTTAAAGTTATTGTCAATGTGTTTAGAATGAATTATCAAAAAGTTATGACCATCATAACATATGAATCAGGAATTTTACATGCTTTTTTGGTGGACCGCATTTTGCTTGTTTGCAACGCGAATACAACGCGAAACGAAAAAAAGTTTGATAAAACGTTAAATCTTTCAGTTGGCTGTAACCAATTCACCCAAGCAGGAGCAACCAAAAAAAATTTCATCACAAGGGAAAATCAGTAATCTTCCATAAATTAAGGTTTTTTCAATATTTTCTACTTGATCATTCACTGAATTAGGTGATTTATAAGACATGTCAATATTACCTAACTTCAGCCCCCATGGTCCTAACTTCAGCCCCTATATGACCTAACTTCAGCCCCCAGGTTTCCCTAACTCCAGCCAATAAATCTCACGTGAGAAGTTTGTTTATTCATCCCTGAATATCTATGTATCAAAAAATTTAATTTTTAAAGCATTTTTACGTCTGGCATACTGGAATAGACCAGTTGCCTGAATTGGAGTTTTAAATAAATTTTTATCCTCTTTCCGCGAAAACGATGACTTCTTTCCAAGCTTTTTTGAAATACATTTTTGTTGGGGATTGATTTTTTTCAGACCATGATGTTTTATATACAGGTAAGTAATTAAAGCCAAATTTAAACTGTCTGCTGTTTTTATGACAGAATAGGGTCAATTGGTTGAAGTTAGGTACGGGGCTGAAGTTAGGTACAACCTAGGCTGAAGTTAGGTACTACGCGGCTGAAGTTAGGTACATGTCCTTCTTTTGTCTTTGAAGCACATTTGCACTGCCTTATAAGGCATTTGGCTGTTTTTTCGCAATATGGTCATGAAGAGGAGTGGAGGCTGGGGTTAGGTCCACAGCTACAGGTTATTCCCATGAATAGCCAGCCACTGACAAGCCATCAAAAACCCAAGTAGGCTGAAGTTAGGTCAACTTGCCCTAGTCAACATACTATAGCATAACAGGAACAGCAACTGGAATGCCCTACTTATCAGCAGTGGTATTTTCTTAATCTTTGATATTTTCCTAGACGGCGGTTATTTCAATCATCCTTTTTTATTTCCATTTTAAAATTCAGATTGAGAACTCTTACAAAGAGATTGTAATTTTCCTTCACATTTTTTATCTGCGGATTTATCAATTCTTTGTCGCGGTTGTTGTGATATGTCTGTTCGTGGTGATGACAAACAGCAAAATCCAATCGGAGGAGGTTGGAAGAGCAATCAGAGAGGTTGACATCACAACAAGCGGTGTGAAAAAGGTTGCGAGAAATAGCGGGATGATATAAGACAGCAAATTTAGTCAACAGAAAAGACTTATTTGTGGGAGAGGTTGGATCTGCCTTGTGTTTGATTAAATCACTGAGGGCCACACTCTAAAAAATGTCGGGACAAAATCGGTTTTTTAGATTTAAAATGGTTTTTTGAAAAACCAAATTTCAATGCAAAACCAAAATGGATTTTAAAAAAAAATTTCAGACAAAATTGGTTTTTTAGATTCAAAATGGTTTTTTGAAAAACCAAATTTCAATGCAAAACCAAAATGGATTTTTAAAAAAATCCATTTTGGTTTTTTGCATTGAAATTTGGTTTTTCAAAAAACCATTTTGAATCTAAAAAACCAATTTTGTCTGAAATTTTTTAGAGTGTGGTGTCAAGTGGCCCTTGAAGTGATGCCAGAGAAGCCAAAGTAATACATTGGATGCAGCACAGCATGTCTCACAGGCTCAACCCACACTGTCACATACCATGCTGTGAGTACATGCTGTGAGTACATGCTGTGAGTGCATGCTGTGAGGGCATGCTGTGAGGAGATACTGTGAGTACATGCTGCCACCCATGCATGTGCAGAGTGAAATACAATCAACCAATCAGTGGTTCCCTCTACTGCACTGTACAAATCAAGGTGTCCTACATTCTCACAAATATCCAGAATTACCCAACATTGTACAGATCTAGTTGGTGCACCACCCAGCATACGTCACAGCACTTAACGTGACAATCTCAGATCCTAACCCCCCCCCCCCCTTCCTCCCTGCCCCAATTTCCTTGCTGACTTTTTCTCCTGACTTTTTCTTCCATGACTGCTGCAGGTATTACGTTCCCCAGTGGAGTGGTCCCTTGCAGTCCATCTGGTGTTTGGCTAGTGACACCAATTTTGTTAGTGTGTTAGTTCACCACCAGGAGACCGGAAATGAGCCAACGAAGCTCAAACGTCCTTCCTGTCTGCTCGCCTCCTTGCTTCCACTTGCCATTTCTTGCCATTTCTTGCCTCTGCCTCCCACTTGCCTCCGCCTCAACCTCCTAACCACCGCAGCCTCCTAAAAGTCTGGGATGGCGGTTCATGGCAACCGGGAGAACGTGCGGCACTTGTGTGTCTCTTAATTGTCGCGCTGGGTTCATCCGAGGATAAGACCTATAAGAGTAGGGAAGTGTAGGAAAATAAGGCACTTGGGAGGGGAGGAGGAAGAGGAGGAAAAGAAGAGGATGAGGAAGAAGACGAGAAATGGGGGAATAGGAGAAGACAGTGGAAACCGATGGAGGAGATGGACATGCAGAGGAGATGGACAGAGGAGATGGACAGAGGAGATGGACAGAGGAGATGGACAGAGGAGATGGACAGAGGAGATGGACATGCAGAGGAGATGGACAGGCAGAGGAGATGGACAGAGGAGATGGACATGCAGAGGAGATGGACATGCAGAGGAGATGGACAGAGGAGATGGACAGAGGAGATGGACAGTGGAGATGGACAGAGGATCGAGATGGACAGATGAGATGGACAGAGGAGATGGACAGAGGAGATGGACAGAGGAGATGGACTGAGGAGAGGGACGGTGGAATAGGAGAAGACAGAGGAGACCAATGGAGGACATGGGCAGAGGATATGGACAGAGGAGAGGGACAATGGAGAAGGACAGAGGAGAAGGGCAGAGGAGATTGACAGAGGAGATGGACAGAGGAGATGGGCATGCAGAAGTGTTTATATGTCAGATAAGGGAAGGGAAAGAAGTTGAGAAAGAGAAGAAGAAGGAAGGGAGGAGACATACCTATTTGTCATTCCTTTGGCCCTCCTACCAACTCCCTATTTTAGCCTGTCTAGTGGTTCCTTGATAAATGCGCGCTTTAATTCAAAGATTGGATTTTCCTGCTGGAGAGGCAATCACCTTTCTTTAAATAAAGCAGCACCTTCTCTCATTAAAGGTTTCCTTTGGCTTCGGAGACCGGTCTGGAAAATCCAGAGCGTCTTAATAGAGTTAAACATGCTTTTGAAATGGTTAATAGTAATGAAACAGCGATTTGGCCTCTGTAAATCCAAGAATGTGATCTTGTGTATACACATTCACCTGCTATAAGGTTAAAGGCACCATTTCGTCTGAAATAGTATCTCTAAGCCATTTACTTGGGAGGCAATTTTACAGGCTTATAAACATGATTTTCCATTACATTTTGCGGCAACCAGATTTCAAGTAGAAAATATGGGTCCCCCGGAGGATGATGATAATGTAGGCTGAGCCGAAAGCCAATACTTAGTCTTTCTCTTCTCTTAGTAAAAACAAAAAATGGGAGAATAGATCATTAGATGACTGTCTTCGGTGCCTGGTGCTGACCCGGCTAGCCTTGCTCCCTCGTCTTGGCTGGTCTTCCTCAGGATTACCTTCATAAATTAACAGTTGGCCTCATGGTCGCAGACTTCACAGATTTAGCCTGACCTTTCCAAGTCTCTTTTTGCCCCACACATTATCTTGTAAGAATGATGATCATTTCAAGGAAAGGAGGTCTCCTCACAAAGGTCTGGCTGACATACAGAAGCCGCTTGCTGCCCCCACTCTTGTAAGGTGAACGCTTTTTTGCTTTTCCGTCGATAGATGTGGAAGGTAATTAGAGGAATTGGCAAACCAAATGTGTTTCGTTGCCCATCTTTAGCTAACAGCGACAACAACCACTTACTTCTTTTTTTATATATACAAACGGTAGGGAAAACCAGACAAGATTGCTATTTCTGGGTTTCTTGTCAGATCCCAATTCATCTTCAAAAAGAAATATATCAGTCAAGCATACCCCTAAGACAGGCTTGGTGCAGGAGCCACTCATATGTCAACATTACAGATTAAAGTCAAAGATTAAGGCAGCCAAGCACTCAGGGCAAAGAGCCAATGTGTGTAAGGAAAACGAGCAAGTGAAGTACAAGGGCAGGTTGGTGGGAAGTAGCATTTCATTTCGTCTCATTTGAGCAGCACTGAAGCCAGTTGGGTCACTTTGTTTGCTTGACCCGATGGACACTGGGCTGTGTTGATGCAGTTTTTGAGGACAGGAGGTCTAAGCAGAGAGCAAAGGGACTGAGAGGGAGGCTGCAATCAGGCTGGAGAGGACAGGACGAGTGTCCTCAGGAGCCGCCCTCAGGAACCACTCTGGGAACCACTCCGGAGCCCCTCTGCCGGCCACGATTGGATGTCTAGAGAGCTTGGCTGTTTCACACTTTTGCTTCAACGCACGATGCTCTCAACTTCAACGTGCCCCGAGTGCTCTGCCGCAGCAGTCCGGCGCATCTCTCTGCCTCTCTGCCTCTCTCTGTCTTTCTATCTGCATCTGATCAAATCCGAACAGGGAGGCCTTCCCCTCTTTAGACCTCCCATTCAACTGGCCAACTGCACTTGCACTCTCCCACTGAAACAATCCACTCTGCTTTCCCCTCTCAGCCGCTCTCTAAAGCCACATTCAGCAGGCAGCCACATTCTGCAGCCACATTCCTCAACTTAACTTGAGCCAGAGCCACAGGTCAAGCGTTACTCTCCCTTTGAATGGAGTCCCCCTGCCATACTAATGATCTCTCATGGCCTGTTACACTCCCTTCACGAAATATTTTGACTCATTTACTCCTTCAGGGCCAGGGCCACTGCACAACACACAGACAACCTGATAGATAGACAGAAGGACAGCCCGACAGATAGATAGTAGACTGATAGACAGACAAATAGATAGATAGATAGATAGATAGATAGATAGATGGATAGATAGATAGATAGATAGATAGATAGATAGATAGATAGATAGATAGATAGATAGATAGATAGATAGATAGACAGAGCAGATAGAGCAGATATAGCCAGTAGAGCAGAAAGATAGATAGATAGATAGATAGATAGATAGATAGATAGATAGATAGATAGATAGATAGATAGATAGATAGATAGATTGACAAATTGACAAATCGACAGATAGGTAGATAGGATAGATTAACAGTAAACTGTTTGTTGCGGTCACAGAATTAGATGCTTGTATACTGCTGCGTTCTGTGTGTCACAATTGCAGCTGTGTTGGTCACTCAGTGGGCTTTTGAACAATCACAAAAGAGCTAGACGAAAATCGACAGACAGACAAACAGATCAGTATAGATTGATTTCAGAGTAGATATTGGTGTCCAGCTGGTTTCAATTGGTGGTGACTTACATGTACCATACGAAGTTTTATTTCAATGTGTTCTTCACTTTATTGCATGCAACGTGATGAAGGCTGATTTGTTATAAATAGATAAATGATATTTATAATTAAGATAAAAAAGCCAGGGTTGCGTAGGAGGGGCACCTGTTCCACATATTATGTTTTATTGCATCCTTTTATCACAAATGTACGTGAATAGATAACATTATTTATAACCTTTGTGAAATGCGTTTTTTACATGTTCGTTTTCGTACACATTTACGTCACCATTTATATGCACCGAAAAACAGTAAATTCATTGTAAAGTAAGTAAAAATTTATTTCACATCGGATTAAAAGTACATAACAGTACAACTGTAACATTGTATGAGAATTTTAGCAATGAAATTGGATATGCACCAGAAAGGCCTTCAGTCTTGCAACAGAAATAATAAAACATAATTATGCATCGGAACAAGAAATGCATGTATTTGACAAAAATAATATTTTGCCCTTTAGAAATCATTCTTTTGTGATGTGTTTAGCACATTCAAGCAGCTTCAAGCTTTATATTATACTTTTCGGAAGCTGTTGTTTTATCGCTGTTTGGAGGCCAAGAGCAGAAGGTGGTTATATTCCATATTCGGGATGCAATTGCCTTCTTTCAACTTCTTTGGATTATTCCAATTAGCGGCGTTTGGAGTGAAAGGTCACGCCACCCTTGCCATAGGCTGGCATAGGCTGGGAGAGAACAGCAAGCAGATGGTGACTGCGACATGCCTTGTGTTTCATGATCTGAGGCCATTTCCATAGCTGAGTGGATTCTAATTGAAATCAGGATCACGTTATTCAACACCACACACAACCTGAAGGACGCCCTCCGACACAATTTCATTCTAACAGCCGCAATATTAATTCTGCCTCAAATTAAGGTTGGAAAACCATCTGACCTTTTTCTGTCACCAAGAGAATCCTGATAGCAGAATTGCTTTAAAAAACCAACAGACATAGGAAGACATAGGAAGAGCAACAAGATGCTTGCTTCCCACAGAAGACATTTGGCCCCAGTAGCATCAGTAGCCCACGTATAGGACGCCAATACAGACGCAATAAACGCCTGAAAAGACGTACGTTTATGTGGCCACACTTGGCTATACTCGCGCCTTAAATCACGGTGAAGCGCATACTTTAGTCGGGGTCTTTGGTGGTGTAAATAATTCCAGCAGGAACTGAGACGAAAGCTCCGCAACTCCCCTGCAGCGTGTATGGGGTGCCCAAAGACCTTCAGCCATTTATTAGAACATCTTCTTTGTCCCTGGTGACTCTCAAGGTCGTTCCAAGGTCAGGAATTAGGTCAAGCCAAGGTCAGAGGTCAAGGTCAAATTTGCCATGCATCGTCCCGGCCCAATTCACCCACTACCAATTGCCGTAGTTGCTGTTTTTAGTCCGCAGTCTTTTCCTGACAACTCCAAGAATATTGATCACTTGCAAGGAACCGTGTTTAATGTCCTCTTCTCCCCCAGGATGAGAGAAGGGAGGGCGGCCAAGCCCTGAGCCGATGGAGTGGGCGCCCAGGCCGGCTTGAGCCAGATCCCCTGCATCCCCCTATCCCCTGGCAAAAGCACTGATATCAGCCAGAGGTGGCGATCATTTGTACTGGGATGATCAGCCCTGCAATCTGAAGGGGCCACCCATTATGCACGTCATAAGCGATTGGGCGAAAAGCCAGATTTATTTGCTCCGTAATCGCATGAACTCATCCCCTTCAACCATTCTGTTGCGACATATTGAAAGTGGTCATAATCAAATCTAGACGACGCCTCTCATGATCTATATGTAATTGATGCCTGGGCTTGGACCTGGCAGCTCTATGAGGAACTGAGGGAGGCTGTAGAGACGGCGCAAAAGAAAATCAAGCAAGGAAGTCTTCGGCATCCAGACGACGCAGGGGTGAATCTATGAGGGGCTGAGCCCTCGGCCGACCCTTTTAACCCCCGGTTCACCTCAAGAGCCTCATCTGGCATCTCAGGAAAAGTCACTTGGTTATGGAGTGTTAGAAAGGAGCCATGAAACGCACTAATGAGCCAAGACAAGGCTGATACGGCCAGAACAGCTTGGGCCAGACCAAATCCTTTTGGTCAATGGCCTGACATGAATATAAACATCCAACAAGTCCGCCATTCTGAAATAGCACTGCCTTTCCGAAACACCAAAGGCCCTGAATTGACATGATAAATGCATAATAACTTGGCTGGCCACGTCTGATAAGACAAAGAAGGCGCTATGTTACAAAAATGAGGGGATCGCACAAGTCAGAAAGGGGAAAAACCTTGTGATCGACCAGCCGCTATTCATCTGCCTTCACAATGAACACAATGCTATCTGCCACAGTCCCACATTCTCTGGCAATCTCTCTCATTCACTCTCTCTGTCTCATTCTCCTCTTCCTCTGTGCGTCTGACTCATCCCACTGCTGATAAACCTTTAAGTCCCTCAAAGTTCTTTGTGAAATGAGAGGAAAAAAAGAACAGGAAAAGGCAAGGAAAAGGAAGGGAAAAAGTCCTTCATCTTGGGTCTGGATTCAAAGTGGATGCGACAACTCAATGCCGCATCAAGAGGGCCGCTTGTACTCTTAAATCGTGTCTCAATATTTTTTGTTTGAAGATTGAGGATGAAGTATTTGAGGTTCTTTTCCAGGCAGTTATTGCAGGAAATATGGCATTTCGTGTCTGAGTTGCTAAACGTTCAAAGTGAGAGAGAGTGGAATCGGTTGTGACGATCATCTGATTATGACTCCTTGCCTTCCGACATGCACGACATTGTGCACCCGTATGGCCACGGCTGGAGGACATCCTTCTTTTGTTGGCAAATCATGAAATCGGCAATTGCCTAATAGCAAATAAAGCCAGTGAAGAAAGACCAACACGTCTGACAATTCGCTTGACAAAAGATAACATATTTCAAGAGAGCCTGCAAGCCATGCCTTTTCCCACAATCCAATAAGCGCAAGGCTGACATGCATTGTTGGCGCCCAATATTAGCGTGTCAACCACATTGCGACTTCTTCAGCTTTCGTTTCCACAGATTTTGTCGATAATGAAAATATTATCACAAACCTGCAACAGCTCAATGAGAGGACACGTACATGATTGTATGGCGACATGCGACGGCAGAAGTGCCTTTAAGTGGCTAATAATGATAATGTCGGTGCCACAAATAGCCATACAGAGCTGAAAACATACATTGGGAGAATGTTCAACTGCATGGAAGAAATGTCACTGAGTGCCTAAGGACAAAAGATTTATTTTCGTCTGTCATAGATCGATTGCCGAAGCAAGGCAGTCACAGCCAATCAGTGTGGGATCGTTGAGATTTGACATTTGTTTCAAGGGAAATGTCAGCTTAAAGAAAGATCAATACACCCAATTCAACATGATCACCTGTACATGAAACTGCTTTCATTACCAACAGTCTTTTTTGTTTGGTTTTTATGTACAACTTCAGACTTGGCATTGGGACCGACTCCATGACAACAGGAGTTGGAAATTGTCTCTGCATGGCTACAGACGAAGCTGAAACCGCAATAACAAAAAAGTTTAACAAAGCGCTATTCGAGCCATTAGAACTCAGCAGAAAGCAGCCGCTTTATAATCGTGCTTAACTTACTGCTTTGAAATGTTATATTTACTAAAAGCACTTCAACTCAATCAGAGCTGGGCTATACTGAAATTGTCATGCGGCTGGAGAGTAACATCTTTTGATCACTGTTTCTCCTGGGGCGATAGGCAAATTTATACCACCTCGACCACTTAATTAATAAACTTCATACTAACTGACGTCATTAGGCGTCATAAAAGCATGTTGGTAGCGGAAGTGGCCTTAACCGGAAGTGTGCTTTAAAAGGTTGCAAAGAGGAAAGCCCCGGGCATCAGCACTTTAAAGACCATGGATAAAAAGCATCACTTAAGTGGGGTCTAGTGGCAGAAATGTTGTTCGGCAACCAGATATTGCTTGCCAGCAACATTTTACTATTAGTCTTGCCTGGTGTAGTAATACTGAAGTATTCCTGCCCGGCCACATGTGGTGCACAGGATAGGGAGATATCTGCAGCCTGATAGCTGTTGGTTTAACATGGATCCGCGAGGTACCCCTTTGTTGCCTGCTTAGTGATCCCAGTGAACATAAACTACCCTAACCAGGAAATATGTAAGCTGCTTGAAGAGGGGTTTCAGTCACGCGAGTAAACAGGTCACAGGGTTCAAAACTATCATGCACCAAAACCGTAACCATGAGCCACCAAGGTCTCTGTGCAATTAAACCGCAGTAACAAGTATCAGCAATAAGGCTGCCACAGCCTCAAAGCCCAAGGTCCCTACCAACCGAAGTAATTGGTTATTTTCAGTCAGATGGACCTGTTGTATAGCTAGGCAATATATCAATCATCTGACTAGATTTTTCTTTCACCCGGGCTCCACTGTTTCTAACTAAAAAAACCCAGGAGAGAACGTGCGGAAAACTCCCAGACATTCTGGACTATTAGAAAATGTGAGGAAGGAGAAAAAGTCAAATTAATCAAGAGAATGAGGATCAGAAGGCAGGACCTGAATGCTCTCCACTGTCTGGATTTACTTTTTGCTCTTCCAGTTATTCCGCTCCTTCCATATGGCACAAGGTGGCCTACAAGTAATCCATTAGCGTTGGCTTTATGTAAGAAGAACGGACAGAAGAAGACTTTTCGGGGAAATATGGAGATTAAAGATATGTTGCTGATTCAGTTGTTAAGATTAATACATTTTCTAAGGTGTGCAATGAGCATGGACAAGCGATTCTAGAATGCAGAGGCAAGAGCAAATTGAAAGCAGTGGACATGTTATTTTGCTTTTGCAGAAATTAAATAATTGATGTGAAACTGCATGAATTTGAAGAGTTACTCATTCCATACCTTAATTTAGTCAATTTCTATTCAGGACACACCAGTCTCCTATAGACCGGATTTAACAATTAACAGAGGTGTCAGTGACCCGGCACACCTCCATTCAGCAAAGGCTTAAAGAAGACTTAAGAAGCATTTGCTCGGCACAGGGCGGCCATCTTGGATGCTCCAAAAGACAAATGGCTCAGGAGCTGCCGACTGACACACGTTAACCCAGTAACTAGCAGGAGTAGGAAGGGTCAGGGTGTCATTTTCCTTTATGTATAGGCATTGTTTATCGGACAGGAGCATCCCTAAATGGCAGCATGTGACAGGTCATTGTGGGAGACCGCGGGAGGTCATGTTGATTAGCTGAAATCTTAACGGAAACCTAAAGGATTGATTTATCGTGCTCAGCCAATATTCCCAAGTAATAGCATCAGTCGGCACACGAATTGCATCTGTCACGACAGCCATATCAACTGGCCAGCGCTCAGCCCCTATTGATCTGCCCAGTGATTTATGTACCCTTAAATAAATCTCCTCTTGCCAGTGATCACTCCCCCCTCATTGATTACATACATAGCAAGGCATTAAACAGGCTTAATACATTTTGTAAGGGCATTGCATGAGATGGCGTCCTTTCTAAACCTTCCTGACAGATTCGCCATCCTGCTTAGGAGCCAGTCCACTATTGATCTAGCTCAAGTCGGCTCTGCTTATGTAATTCATGCAGTGTTTTTGAAAGGCTGCCCTCCTTACGGAAATATTTGCCTTCAGCTTTGGATCACCAAATTTGCGACGATGAGCCAATAGATGGGCCGATAGATGGGCGATGGGGTCCGCTGGGCCCAACCTCTGCCCAATGAATAAGGGGATCGATGGAGAAAGCACATTGGGACCACCGGGCTAAATCTTAGTGGGGAAATCCGCTCACAAGCAGGCTAAACTGAAGGATATCCCCAACTCCCCTAATATCGCTCACCCAGACAACAGACTAGTTGAAACTCTAGTCAAGGAGTGAGTATGCAGACATCTCCAGTTTGGAGCGTCTAAAAGACATACACCCCTCTCACAAGAATGTTAAGCAGTTCCTGGGTATTTGCCCAAGTAATGCAGGTCTCTTCAAACCACTACTACTCCTTCTTCGAGATCTTTCACCATACTACCTCAAGCTGCAAAGCGCCTGGCTGCACTTTCAATCTCTCAAGATAGCCATTAATTTATCTGTCTATCAATCTATGTTATCTATTTGTGTTTGTCAATCGATTTTTCTTTTTGGCCGGATCACTTGCCTTTCCTGCTAAAAACGGTTTACATTTTAAGTCAAGCAACTTATCAGCCAAATTAAAGGATCCCTTATAAAGATCCCATACCTTGTCTTAGAGGACTGCACAAACCAAACTTACATGTATATAAAATTGAAAATATGTTTATTAGAGTAGAGAAGTTCAGGACAAGCTGTTTTTCAACATGGCCCTGTTACAATTAACAATATATCTATCTACTAGCCTGCACAACATACTCATTTCAAAAAGTATTTAAGCCACATTTCAAAATACCAAAGTAATTCCAAACGCTAGCACATAAACATAGCCTTAAAGAAAGGTCTGGATTCACGACATTACTTTTAAATGAGTGAATATGTAAGCAACACAACAGCTTGATGACTTGGATATATGTCATTTTGTAAAAGCTACCTCAATTATAAGACAGAAAGAATTTGTTGCCAGAGTCTTATGGTAGGCCTATTCATGTCTGAGTTTATGCTTACAGTCTATTTCTGCATAATATGCCAGAAGACTACCAGAAGCTATAGTAATATCGGCAATCTGTGCTTTTGTTACTTTTGCAAAAAACTTGGCTCTGGCATCAAATGTCTTAGCATCTGTCAACATATTCTGACTGAGTGAGCACAATTCTGACTCTGGAGACACCTTCTTTTTCTTCCTCCTTTTCTTTCTGGTTATAGATAGATTGGTAGGTATGGAAAGTGCAGTCGCGGGCGAAGGTTAATTCATTTGGTTTGATGAATGGTCTTGCGCAAGTGATGGGAAGGGAGAAACAGAGGAGCTTTAACACCGAAGTTACGACTGGATATATGCTGCAAAAGGGTGATATGGGAAGCTCGATCGTACACCCTTTCACCCTTGCGAGTTCAAAACCGAAAGTATAAGTAATTTCTAACATGAGCTTGGCTTTCATATAAGTCTCATGCGTATGACAAATGGATTTCCAGCCGAGAAGATCGCTTTCCAGATTTAGACAGAACTGTCAGCTTCAGAGACAAGTTGCTTTGGACCACATGAAAGTCTTCACTCAAATAGACGTTTCATTAGGATATATCAGTAGTTTACGTGACCACTGCCAGAGCCAAAGACATGCTAGCCTGCTAAAATTAGTGTCTCGGTAAACAATGTCCATTAACGTACATTAACTAATTAGTCAAAAGTTCAAAGTAAAAGGCATCGGTCATCCATTTGAAGGTTATGTCTTCATTACATTGCAAGAGTCCATCCAATTACAAGCTAAGCAAGCTGAGCATGTTAAATGTTAGCAAGGCTTATAGTCTCTGCAGTTGATGAGACGTGAAGGATAACCATGGAGCCTATGATATTATAATATCCATGTCTCATCAATCAATCAATCCATGACATTCAAAATTGGTCCTATGAGGCAGACTGCTAATGTACCTGTCTATCTGCTACCAACACACTGGAGATCTTATCCTGAAACAACCTGAATGGCATCATAAGGATTATGGAAATACAATGTATCAGTCTTATGAGATCTTGACTGGTCAATCTGAGTATAATACTAATATTTTTCTCTGGTCTTTCTTTCATCTAGATTGTATAATACCTGTCTGCACACCCTCTGCTTCCAGGCTGACACCAGTATATCAGTGGTCCATTGGTTAGGAAATAATACAGAGATGACAATATGCAATATTCCCTGCTTGGCAGAGCTTGTGCAGGACACTCAATAAGGCATGAAGATTGGCCAATACAAACCACAGGACTGCCTTGTATCAGACAAATGCACTGACCCATTTTAGCGACAAGAAATTTGCCGCTTTTTTTATAGGCGATTTGCTTTATGGTGACAAAGACATCTCTGGTAATATCCGGTGGACCACAGGCTAGGACTGCAAATCAGACGTTTCACCGGCGGTGGATATGGAGCACTGCGAGGCAAATAATAGGCTGCTTTGCTTTCTCTATTCTTTCCGTATGCTTTCTTAATACACTTCCAACACATTTTCCACCAAATAATCTTTGGTAAAAAGGTGTCCAACGCTAAACAAGGGTTGGAACAGTTATTATAACTTGAAACACAGGTCCAAGCCTGAAGGTCTGGTCTTACATGTCACTATACTACTCACTAGTAGGTATATCATTAACTAGAAAATACTCTATTTAGCTTGGGCCTGTACTTGAAAGCTGTCATCCCATTAATATGTATTTTATTACTCATTTTAGAGTTTCAAATACAATTTATCCTCCCGATTCACCATGGACATTTAGCTTGTGGAATCCAACTAAAACGCATTTTTTTCTGATTTTCTACTACTGATTATCTTTGGCATGAAGTCTATACTTTAAAAATGCATTGTTATAAATATGGAACAGTAAAAACAAGTCGAAAGCATGATATATAAAGGTTTCATCAATGTATTTCCTGCTGTACATGCATGTTGTACTTGTGGTTTAAGATAAATAAATATATGATGTAGAGATGATGTATTACCATACAAACCACGTAGATCTATCAGGAAATGCAGCCGCAACACAAGCTAAAACATCACAAGAAAGATATTGAAAACTGGTTTGAACAAAATTATGTAATGTAATGAGAAGAAGGAAGCATTTAAAAATTTTTTAAATGTATGCAACTTGCTCTTTTGTTTTGAAGAATTCTCAAAAATATAACCATCTTGAGGCCACTTACAGAAGTTGGCAAGGAAAACAAAATCCTGTTTCATTAAGCATAATTGCTGGTTGACTAGTTTATTGTCTTCACGAGGGGATTTCATTACCAGCTTGGTAGCTTTTTTGTGCCTAGCATTTCATTGATAACATTTGCACCTCAATAAATAATACAAGAACGATGAAGTGACTAAACCAACATTGCACTTCTGAGGCAAAAAAAAAGAAAAGAAAGAAAAAAAGAGGGTTGGTAAAAGAGGAATTGAAATGAAGAAGGTGTTGCAACAGAGCAGCTGGATTTGGGCAACAAGGGCGATCAACAGACTGGGATTAGGCTTGTGATTATGTCTCTGATTTCTGCTGCTAAAGGAGCCTCACTTATATAAAGCCACAACTTTTCTGGCTAAATTTTTAATCACTCAAGGTAGCCATTAATTTATCTGTCAATCAATCTATATATATATGTTATCTATTCGTGTGTCAACTGATTATCAGGATGGCCTGATCACTTGCCTTTCCTCCTAAAAACTGTCTAAATTCTATGTCAAGCAACATATCAGCCAAATTAAAGGAACCCTCATAAAGATCCCATACTTGGCCTACCACGCTCTCTTTCTGGAGTTCATTAATCAACCTGGTGAGCAGCAAGACCTTGCCTTAGAGGACTGCACAGACCAAACTTGCATAAAAGCATATAATTTTTTTTTCCAAAAATGTGTAAAGAAGTTCAGTACAAGCTGTTTTTCAACATGGCCCTGTTACAATTAACAATATATCTATCTGCTAGCCTGCACAAGATATTTATTTTAAAAAAAATTACTTAAGCCACATTTCAAAATACCAAAGTAATTCCAAACATTATCATATAAACATAGCATCAAAGAAAGGCCTGAATTCATGACATTACTTTTAAATGAGTGAATATGTAAGCAACACAACAGCTTGATGACTTAGATATGTCATTTTGTAAAAGCTCCCTCAATTATAAGACAGAAAGAATTTCTTGCCAAAGTCTTATGGTATACATGTCTGAGTTTATGCTTACAGTCTATTTCTGCATAATATGCCAGAAGACTACCAGAAGCTATAGTAATATCAAGAATCTGTGCTTTTGTTACTTTGGCAAAAAACTTGGCTCTGGCATCAAATGTCTTAGCATCTGTCAACATATTCTGACTGAGTGAGCACAATTCTGACTCTGGAGACACCTTCTTTTTCTACCTCCTTTTCTTTCTGGTTATAGATAGATTGGTAGGTATGGAAAGTGCAGTCGCGGGCGAAGGTTAATTCATTTGGTTTGATGAATGGTCTTGCACAAGTGATGGGAAGGGAGAAACAGAGGAGCTTTAACACCAAAGTTACGAACAGATAGACTGCTAAAGTGTGACATAGGAAGCTCGATCGTACACCCTTTCACCGCTGTGAGTTCGAAACCAAAAGTTGCAGCAATTTCCTACATGAGCGTGGTTTTGAAATAAGTCTCATGCATATGATAAATGGAGTTCCAGTCTAGAAGATCGCTTTTCAGATTAAGACAGAACTGTCAGCTTCAGAGACAAGTTGCTTTGGACCACATGAAAGTCTTCACTCAAATAGACGTTTCATTAGGATATATCAGGAGTTTACGTGACCACTGCCAGAGCCAAAGACATGCTAGCCTGCTAAAATTAGTGTCTCAGTAAACAATGTACATTAATGTACATTAACTAATTAGTCAAAAGTTCAAAGTAAAAGGCATCGGTCATCCATTTGAAGGTTATGTCTTCATTACATTGCAAGAGTCCATCCAATTATAAGCTAAGCAAGCTGAGCATGTTAAATGTTAGCAAGGCTTATAGTCTCTGCAGTTGATGAGACGTGAAGGATAACCATGGAGCCTATGATATTATAATATCCATGTCTCATCAATCAATCAATCCATGACATTCAAAATTGGTCCTATGAGGCAGACTGCTAATGTACCTGTCTATCTGCTACCAACACACTGGAGATCTTATCCTGAAACAACCTGAATGGCATCATAAGGATTATGGAAATACAATGTATCAGTCTTATGAGATCTTGACTGGTCAATCTGAGTATAATACTAATATTTTTCTCTGGTCTTTCTTTCATCTAGATTGTATAATACCTGTCTGCACACCCTCTGCTTCCAGGCTGACACCAGTATATCAGTGGTCCATCGGTTAGGAAATAATACAGAGATGACAATATGCAATATTCCCTGCTTGGCAGGGCTTGTGCAGGACACTCAATAAGGCATGAAGATTGGCCAATACAAACCACAGGACTGCCTTGTATCAGACAAATGCACTGACCCATTTTAGCGACAAGAAATTCTGCCTCTTTTTTTATAGGCGATTTGCTTTATGGTGACAAAGACATCTCTGGTAATATCCGGTGGACCACAGGCTAGGACTGCAAATCAGACGTTTCACCGGCTGTGGATATGGAGCACTGCGAGGCAAATAATAGGCTGCTTTGCTTTCTCTATTCTTTCTGTATGCTTTCTTAATACACTCCAACACATTTTTCCACCAAATCATCTTTGGCAAAAAGGTGTCCAACCCTAAACAAGGGTTGGAACAGTTATTGTAACTTGAAACGCAGGTCCAAGCCTGAAAGTCTGGTCTTATTTGTCACTATACTACTCACTAGTAGATATATCATTAACTAGAAAATACTCTATTTAGCTTGGGACTGTGCTTGAAAGCTGTCATTCCATTTTAAAATATGTATTTTATTACTCGTTTCTGAGGTTCGAATACAAATTTATCCTCCAGATTCACCATGCACATTTAGCTTGTGGAATTCAGCTAAAACACAATATTTTTCTGATTTTCTTTCTGCTGATTATCTTTGGCATGAAGTCTATACTTTAAAAATGCATTGTTATATATATAGAACAGTAATAGCAAGTCGAAAGCATGATATACGTATAAAGGTTTCATCAATGTATTTCCTGCTGTATATGCATGTTGTACTTGTGGTTTGAGAATAATAAATATATGATGTAGAGATGATATAAGATGATGAATCTACCATACAAGCCACGTGGATCTATCAGGAAATGAAGGTGCAACACAAGCTAAAACATCACAAGAAAGATATTGAAAACTGGTTTGAACAAAATTATATAATGTAATGAGAAGAAGGAAGCTTTTAAAAATTAATTCAAAGATATTTCTTACATAATACATCATATTTAAGTTTGCTTTGTCTCTGATATGTTTTAACATTGCCTTTGAGTGAATATTCCTCCTTTTTAAAATGTCTGCAACTTGCTCTTTTGTTTTGAAGAATTCTCAAAAATATAACCATCTTGAGGCCACTTACAAAAGTTGGCAAGGAAAACAAAGTCCTGTTTCATTAAGCATAATTGCTGGTTGACTAGTTTATTGTCTTCACGAGGGGATTTCATTACCAGCTTGGTAGCTTTTTCGTGCCTAGCATTTCATTGATTACATTTGCTCCTCAATAAATAATACAAGAACGATGAAGTGACAGAAGCAGCATTGCACTTCTGAGGCAAAAAAAGAAAGAAAAGAAAAGAAGAAACGAGGCTTGGTAAAAAGAGGAATTGAAATGAAGAAGAAGGCGTTGCAACAGAGCAGCTGGATTTGGGCAACAAGGACGATCAACAGGCTGGGATTAGGCTTGTGATTATGTCTCTGATTTCTGCTGCTAAAGGAGCCAGAGGGCCAACCTAGCCCTTATATAAAGCCACAACTTTTTAGTATTTCACACTGGCCTGCAGAGTCTAGCGCTTGTCTATAATAGGCAATCAGGGGCCCAAAGCGGCCGTGTTTTAGAGGCTTTATTTGGCAGTTAGGGCTGATTAAACGAATGGTGGGGGACCTGGGACCCCATCCGTCCAGAGTCAAGTCGCACTCATATTTCAAGGCTACGTGGTTAGTGAACCTGGGCCACACTGGCCGGCCTGCCACCACTCATCTCTGCTTCAGGGAGCATGTCGTGTGCCCTTGTTCCTCGGCCACACCACCACTATAGCAGCCTCCGAATCAACAGCATCGACAACAGCATCGACAACAGCACTGGCAGTATTGGCAGTATTGCTTCAACAGCATCATGAAACAGCAAAATCAGCACTAACACCAAAAAAGTATAGTGCTCACACATTCAACAGCGCTACAAAACAAAACAGTCAGCAGTCTGTATTTAGAACAGGGTCAGCTTCAGTTACATAGGGCCTATATATGCAAAAATGCATCAACAGCAGTGGCACCTCCACCAGCAGAGACAACCACATCAACAACATAGGCTTCTTCATAAACAACAACATTAACACCACCGACAAAGGCACTCAACAGCAACAGCAATCTTGAGCAAAAGCCTTCCTCCATAGAATTGTCATGCAAAGGCCCAACAGAAGCGGGTCCAGATAACCACCAAATGCCGCCTTCCTTCGTGAGATATCCTCTCTCTCAAATATTCACTATTTCCTGCGATTCCTGCGATTCCATTGTGTCACAATGACAATGAAACAGAAATGCTTGATGCATCGAGATGAGATCAACCATCTCTGAATTTTCCTGACAGCTGCATCAGATGAGAATGGGCCAGCATCCCATTGCTTGATTACTGACACCAAAGATCCCATTGCCCAACAGTGCAAGTTGTCAGCACAAATTACCAGCACAAGATGTAATAGCAACCGCAAAATGGCGCAAACAAAGCTGAGATGCAATCAGCAGATAAAACAACGCCCTTCGCTCCTGTCCTTTTCCGCTGTCGGTGCTGTTGCTTCTGCTTCCTTCGCTGTTTTTTTTGGGCGCTTTCCACCACATGAGCTCTGTTGTCACTTCCGTCAGAGTATTTTGACTTTGTTTCTGCTGTTGTTATTGTTTGTAACTTTATTGTTGTGACTCATGATATACCAATACAATTATATATATTGCATGATCATGTTGAATGGATGACAACAATTTCATGTCTCAATTTTCTCCACCAATTTACTTCATGGGATCATGATATATATTGTATGTAACTACAAAGGTTTTTAGACAAAGCACTCTTTCAGGAGAAGGGTTTTGTTTTGAACACCTGTTCCGGATGATAAACCTACATGCAATGCTTTCATCACACAATACAGAAACCCACATTCACTCTCCTAGACACCCAAACATGTTCTTAAGCAGTAACAAAAATTGGTTTTCTACATAGAACACTCCTTCTATTTATCACAACACAGTTGGCAGCCCAGGCAGCACTCCGCCAAGCCTAAGCCCCATACCCTGTATTACTGTAAGTGCTTTTGCATTTTTGTTTCTGTGGCTATAGCTTTTCAGCCACAATAATTGATGGGGGTGCTTTGGACATCATTCGTAAATTACTAACATCAGAAAAAGACAATTCTGCAATTTCATGCGGTCTTCAATATTCCGAAAGCGCTTTGATCGGTCGTATTGTGAACAGAAATTTGAATTTGAGGACTCCCTGTGCAAATGACAACAAGAATAATTGGTGCAGTAATTTATTATTAATGAGGCGGTCCACCAGCTGTATTCCCTCATGGAGAGCCTGTTGATGATAACAATTAAAACCTAGCAAATTGCAAATACTCATTGCGTTTCGATGAATTATGGCAGAAGCGGGTTCGCTGAATCCAGCAAATAAACAGGCACAATGCAATATTGTGCAGCTTCTATTAGTGTTAAATACTTCGTAGTGGTGAGATAAGTTATAAGATGGTTTATAGGATAATCTATTGGATACTTTAGGGGAGCAATGTTTGGGTCTGAGGCCATCAACGCCATTTTATGGGCTACTGATGAACAGCACCGACCAACTTAACGATTGCCATAAAGCAGAAGAAAACAAAAGGCATTTATTGCATCACCGCTCGTCACAGCAAAAGGTTCCAGCTCACGGTGTCAAATGATTTGTTTTCACAACACAACCTAATCACCACACTGATAACCCTAATGAGCTTTCTGACCGCTTACCCAATTTCGATGATGATCAATTAAAAATTCAACCAATAATCTGGGGAACATTAATTCGAAGATGAATGTTTTGATCCTGGCCCACATCACATCATGTTAATGGCAATTACTAATAGGGGCTGGAGCTGGCTGCTTCAGCAACAGAGCAAAAACTAAACAGAATCATTCAAAAGTGAGACCATATTCTAAATCCGCACTATAGCGCAATATTCGTTGATTTGTGTCATCTCTAGATATTTTTAATCCTTCTTAGGCACCATCAAGGCTCTACTGCAGACAATTAGCATTTGGCTATGCACCTCCTTGAGGCCTCTTAAAGTCAGTAATTCTCCGGTTAGAACCAAGGATCAGCCTAAGTGCGGCTTAGTGGAGCAGGGGGACTGGGGGACTATTAGTAATGAGTTATTTGCCCGAATCTCCTGATGCCAGCACGAGGCCACTCAGCTTCCTTAACTGTTTCTGATAACCATTGTTGACACTTGATTCGGAGCACTTGGCAGACTCATTTGACTTAACCTTGGGCAAATCCGCTCTGCTTCGAAATATGCTCACTTCGACCTCTCCTCTTGAATCTCTGCAAAGTTCCCCCAGTGCACTGGCTGGTGCTTTAGACCGGGCCGAGTGCTTACATTGCAAAGGCTTTGCAGACCTTTCAGGCCCTTTGTATGGAAATCAACTCTCACTTGAGTCGCCTCCTACGGATATCACCACATTCAAACACAAGGACTTCCTAATACAAAACTCTTGTGCTTCCTGAGCACACATTACTGACGTCATCCCTTTCAGTGCACATTAAATGCCACCGTCACTTCACTAACTCCCTAGACCCTTTCAAAACAATGCTTTTAGAGTTTGCAGTCGAATCAGTCTGATTAAAGCTCGACAATTTCAGGAGGCAGTCTCGTCATAAAACAAGATGGAAATAAATGGCAATTTGTATGCAATGCTGGGACTTTCTATTCCTCTCCATCTATTACAATTCTAAGCACTGTATTTCTGTCATTTTATAGCTGAATCACACTGCCAAGCATACTAGATATGACCATATATTTGATTAGATTTAATTCACTTTGGCCTCAATTGCTGCTCCGCACGCAAGGCTGCAGTCAGTAAAACAACAATTTGAAAGCTCTGATTGCCGTGGCCTGTTGAGGATCATGAAACGAGGTAAGGGACCCAAGATAACTTGCAATGTAAAAAGGGCAAAGGGAGGAGGCAAGTGGGACCAAAGTGGGACCACTGCGAGTATTGGTCTTTGTACAAATTGTACGAGCGGCGGTCTCTGATAAAACGGACCAGGCAGTTGGATTCAACGCGGTTCTAAAGATAATTCAAAGGATTTCTCCATTAGCTACGAGCCAAAGCAGCAGCTTTTCTGCGTTAATCCAATCGTTGCAAGCAGCAAAATCGCACTGGAAGCCCCCACACACATGTGTACACACGGGTTCATTGCATGACTGGCACACACCGGTGCTCCCATAACGATCCAAAACAAACTTAGCTACTTCCCAATCGCATAACCCAGTTTGCTGACTTGTTGGTTACCATCAATAAGATTCCAATGTGTAATGCAATTGCTTTTGTGTCATTCCTCTAAATGAGATTACAAAATATCGACAGATTCATGCTAAATTAAGCTTGGGTAGATGCGTATTTGGGAATCCCTCCAGCACTGAAATTCATCCCAAATGTTATGCTTAAACATTGAAGAAATCTGGAAGATGTTCCTGAAACAAGTTGAAGTTATTCTAAGTGAATCATCACTTCTTACAAGTTCTGAGTTGACAACCCAAATGAGCTGATGCAAAGCCCTGCAATTGAGACAGCCATGTCTGCTGCCAGGCTCCAGGCAGACTGGATGGCCCTTAACTGTCTAATCCATTACAATTTCATCCGTCCTCCATCTTTTTGAATAAGGCATGGAGAAGCCTCTAAGTGCAGGCAGCATGTACGTTATGAGGAATATAAGCAACACTTAACATGAGTAACTTAGTGAGTAAGATGTTATCAGTTTGCACAACATCTCCTGCTGTCAAGCCGCATAATGACTGAAGATTAGGGAATCGTATAAAGTGAGTCTATCTCAGCGCCACACCTCCGGTAGAAGCAACAGTTGAATCAACTCATCCCCAGAAGCAACAGCTTCACTAGATGCAGTGACAATCGCAACAGGATTTACAAATGATATCACAATCACCACAATCATGTCAATTTGGATGAAGCTAAGATTTAAAGAAAACAGCCTGAAAATGACGCCTAGATGCCTGATACCGATGTCTGATACCGCGTGATGATAGAATCGGCACAGCCTCAGATGAAGCAAATCACACGAGAGTGAGATGTGAAGCACTGTATCAGTAATTCAATTACAGATGAAGCTAGCAGACAAGGGAAACTCCGCTTCGTTTTGTGTCCCGTTTTAAACAAGGCAGTTTTGTCGTCTTAATGCATTCTCCAGCAATTTGTCTTAATCACTTTGAGTATGTCTTGTGAGCACTGGATTGCTTAATGATGCAGATGCATCACTGGTGACAATGGGAATAAACACAGGGCTGAGTGGGGTGCAGAGAAGTGTAGGCAGGACAAAAATGAGGAAGTCAAGCAAAGGTATTCCAAGAAGAGCAACAGGACTACAAAAGCAACAGGGGAGGACACATCTGCTGGACTTCCCCTGACCCCAGGAGAGGACAACTGGCCCTCCTGCTGTCTCACAGGTTGCCTCACAGGCTCACACCATTTGCAGTCTATTGGACCCAGGGCATTGTGGACACGTGACATTCTGCACACCCTGCTCAGCTGCACTGACTGCACAGGTAGTCGAGGCCTAAGGCAATACTAGACCTAGAAGGCCTGGGGTGGAAGCATGACCCAGATATGAGCCATGGCAAGCTTGATGGACAGAGCTGTCCAGAGCTGTCCACTGCAGTCCATGTGTCCACTTAGGGCAGAGGCAATCAGGGCGCTGTGGGGGACAGCTGATCACACATTGAGCTGGCTGAACAGGGCTGAACAGGGCTAAGCAGAAAGAGCAGGACTGGGGGCTATAAGCACAGGCAGGGAGCAGGGCACAGGGTATGGGGGCTAACAAGGGGCTGATGCCAGACTGATGGGATCAGGACAAGACAAGGAGTATATTTGCTGACATTTGCTCAACAGATGCACAAGGCTGATCCGGGCTTACCTGCTGTCTGTGCCAGCTGTTGCTTCGCCACAATTTGTTCTTGTGCTCTGCTCTTGGGCCCTGCTCTTGTGCTCTGCTCTTGGTGCTCTGCTCTTGGTGTTGAGCCTGCCAGTGTCTGCATGTGTTGTTGTGGTTGCCTCTTGTTTCCTCATCTTGTTTTAATCCCTGCTCTGTTCCTCCGCCTCCGAGCCGCTCCTCCAACTGCAGCCAACAGCCGCAAAAGACAGCTAATTATTTTTCCACAGCCTCACTATGCCATCAAGAACATTTCCTATCATCCTTTGGAAACTGTGGCCTCGCCAAGTGCCTCAAATCTATCCTGCCCAACCGTGTGCTAATTATGGCCAATAAAGAAAATCCGATTCCCTTTCCTTGTCGAATCAAATGGCGCCATTACAAGAAATTGTAAATTCGAATTGGCTGGCAGGAAAAGAGGCATTTCAAATGAGAAATGAAGAAAATATCACACGCTTTATGATTGCAAAGAAAACAAGACGTCAGAATCTTTTGACTGTCTTTTCGTTGCTGCTTTTTATGCGGATCATATTGCTGTGGTGCGTGTCAATTGGCTGTAAGGAGACCGGCCTAACCTTGGGATACCAAGACACACATGCAGCGAATATAAGTAAAAAACCATAAAAACTGCTCCATGCGGTCCCCCCTCAAGGAGCTGCAGACAAAACTAATAACACGGTGATGGGGGGTGTTGGCATATTTGCAGTAAATTAATGGCAGCATAATGTGAATACCTTTGTGTGATTACGTTCACCAGCGCAGCTCCCTATGAAGCGATGGAATGACTCCGCTACATTAAATCGACCATAAGCCACTGGTAAATAAAGCCGTTATGACTGTGGAATGTTGATATACGACTTGGTAGGAAGGCATTGACTTTCTGAACATGTAGTTTGCCTTGATTAATTTATATTTACCATCTTTTTTCCATATTTTCTGATATATGATGGGCTCGAAATCAGTTTATAAGCCCATCTGGATTAAACATGCATGTGGGTGAGGTTCAGAGGAAAATGAGACAGTAAAGCATCTGGCATTTTCCTTATGAAGAAATCAAGTAATGAAAGGAGGATATGACTAAAAAGAAATGTTATGCCACAAATGGAAAGAGAACAATCCTGCTTGTTGACTCAGTTTCAAGTTGTGGAGCTCAAGTCTAGAAAATCACGATCTGGTGTGTGGAGAAGAGCCTAAGAATGGGAGGGAGTGGGCTGAGAATGGGCTGGGGATGGCTTAGAACATCACTTGGAACATCACATGGTCATCCTAGAAGGCCACTTGGATTGAGAATCACATGTCGTGTTTACTAGCTAAGAGCAGTATCCGCACACTACAGTAAACAGAAGAGAAATCAACACCTGTCCAGGTGAAAAAGAAGAATGAAAAAAAAAAGTGAAAAAAAAAATCAAAATGGAAAAGAGAAGAAGCACAGATTTGTAAAGTGTGGTTGTGGCTGTCGCTCAGTCAGTCACACATAATTGCCATCCAACCGTAAATCTTTTGAAACTGGGTCGCCATAAACAAGGACTGTAATATATCGATCGAATAAGCTCAGTGGCCAGGCAGAAAAATGATGGGAATTGGAGTATGTGGACCTGGCTTGAATGACAATGTGATGCCACTTCAGTGTAATCCACCCATTTAGGCTGGGACATCACACGGGGGATTTTTATGATTATGATCCCAGTTGCCTAACAAAAATGAACTTCTTCCATGCATGTGAAAGTAGCAGTGAAGTTAGAAGGCATGGAAAGTTGTATCATATGATTTCATTAAGCAAGTACTAAGCCTTGGTTTTCATTAGACTAAGGGCACATGCCTCATTTGAGCCTGGAGCAGCTCTCACTTCCCTACAAAAGGCTCACAGCCTCAGATCCCCATCAAGTAAAACGCTTGGTTTATATGCAAAAGATCATCTATTGGACTCGTTAACGACCTCATTTGTATGCTCAATGTCTGTATCTCGCTGTGTAGATATGGAATTTATTCATGATCAAGGGACAACTTTCATGACCTACTATAAGCAAAAATGAGCCACAGTGAAAACGCAGAAGGCCCGTGAGCTCAGAGCCTCATACATATGGAGCCAGGCTCTATCCCTGTCATTATATGTAATGTGTCTGATGCTGCTCCTCTGTGTATTTACCGCCGGGCCTAGTCATCGCTGTATCTATCTCGCCTGGCTTTTACTACTGCTCTATCGGAAGTGTGTCCCAGCCCCAGTGTGCACACAGGCAATCTATCCTGCACCTATAATGTCCTGTATCCTGCAGTTATGTCTCATAGTTATATCCTGCAGTTATGTTTCATAGTTCTGTCTGGGTTAGGCGGCCGTTTAATTCCACCAGGTTAACGGCGGGCCGGTGCACAATACAAACGAATATCAGGAGAATATGGGAGCAGTTGGTTGTTTTATGCGCTCTGCCCCAGGCCGCCCAAGGAGAAACAGCGCTCGCTGGACTTAGGACACCACAACAAGGCGACACGAGGCAGGCCAGCCAGTAATTCATCATTCCTTAATACGGAATATCCAGTCAATCACTGGAGTCATGAATGCAGCACGGCTGACTAGACTGCCTCTACAATATCACCATAAAGCTATAAAAGGCAGGAGAGCGCTCAACCAAATATACACCGGTCCAAACTGGCAATGGTTTCCTTGGGCGCCCGGCTAACTAAATGCCATCCATCCACTTGGAGCAAAGCAACTGACAGAGTACAGACAGACAAGCTAAAGATAGCCAGCAATATTAGCATTTAATGGCAGGTCATCCACCAAGATGGCTGTAATTATCTGAGATCTCGCGTTGACCATTACACTCGTACCAACCGAGGCATTTGCATATACACCTCTAATTAGTATTCCGCTACAGCTCCCTTCTGCCTGCTCTGAATAGTGCTGGGCCTGCTCATTACATAAGATCTGTGATAATCAAATGGGGTTGCTAACCAGCTACATAATACATCACTGACACTCATTATGGCAATTCTATAAATTAACAGGGTAGGCAATATGAGTCAGAGAGCTGTGGCAATATCAGGCTGGCTAATGTGTTCGGAGATGATATCAGGAGAGATGGTATCAGCCACCATCAAGGCACATGCAAACAGCACGATAACCAGTCCCACCATGTAGCTGATTGTAGCTCCCATATTCCTCGTGATGTTAAATGTACATTTAGCAGATACAAGTGCAACCAGCAAAGCAGCCAGCTAATGCTGGACCTTAATTCCGAGCTTACCAAGCCCACTGCCTGCTCAGGTCTGCTTGGTGCCCTGCTTGGTGGCAGATGCGAGATAAACACTGTCATCACTTCCTGTCACCTGTCATTTGGGCCAAGAAGGGCCGAAAAGGGCCTAGCAAGGCCAGGGGAATCTCAGCCTGTTCCATGGTCTGTCATTAATTTGATCTTGACCACTAGCCACCGTGACTTGGGCACTGAAACCTTAGAGTGAAATAATACCTCTCAAAGTCACGGATTACTTTGATTGATTGATTAAAAGCAGTTGTCAAAGGGAACTTCTTGTGCTTTAGCTGGATACTTAGGTCTACAGCAGCAGCCTTGCCCACTCAAGGTGGTGTTTTAGCCACTTTTCTCTTCCATAAAAGGCATACTTCTCCAATAAGCTTTTTTGGTTTTTCTTTTATTTCTGGTGTAGTATGCGACAATTGGCACCAGAGCTGAAGAGTGCATGTAACTTTCTTAACAGATGTAGTTATATGAATGTGAATCAATGTTACCTTTGGGCAATTAACAAGAACACTGACCATGTGATCAATGGAAAACTTGAGGGATGCAGCAACTATTTTTGTTCCTTTTCTTATAGCCTTTTTGGAGCCATATTCGATGGAGGCAGATCTATATAGTCTAGTGATGGAGACCAGAAGTTGTGGAATTACTTCAATAAGTGTTAGGAGTCTCGTCCATGGAGTGCATGGTATTAATCGTGACAAATTATCCAAATATTGCGATTAATGGAATTTGTGTTACAATATCGTGACAGCCGATTTCAATGTCACTGCGATGGAAACCTGAGGTCCACAATAGGAAACCCAGAGAAAAGGGGTATTACTACCATATTAGGCACAGGGATGTCATCCCATTGGGGATACCCCACTGGTCGAGGGTGCTCTATTGGAGTGCCCTTTTGGAGTGCCCTTTTGGCTGCATATTAAATCTCAGGGATGGCTGCAGGCTTGTGTTGGCTTTTGACAGCCCATCTTTTCAAGGCATCGTGAGGCAAAAGCAGCAAAAGCCATTGAGGGCAATCTATGAGGGGCAGAACTGGCCAGGCTCACCCCACAACAACCCGGGGCAACATGGTAGAACAGGGCAGGACAGGGTGTTAGTGGACTCCCCTTTGATAACAGACCATGACTCATTTCTTATCAGGGGGACACGACAAAGCCCCAGATGCACCACCCTGGCATGCCACTTTCTGGGCCATGGCACTATACATGTGTGAGTGTGTTTTGTTTGTGTAAGCAATATTGCAACCAAAAAAGAAAAAAAAGATCAAACTAGAAAAAGAGGAGGATACATGACCACACCCATGATGTGCCTTAGCTTGTCGAGAAGTTTCAGCGGAGACATCACCGACAAGCACGAAAGTTTAATGACAAGGAAAGTATATCAGTCACAAAAACACATGGGTCACACATTAAGAAGTCCTCCTTCATGCACACAACCACATGTGTCTTCTTCTTTCTTTTTATTTGTTGCTGAAATACTTTCGCTGAATCAGCATTTCGAGTCCGAAGTTAAATGCGGAGTGAAATGTATAGTCAAACTGACAGCTTTCGAGTTTCGACATTCCAAAGATTACTCTTAGGCATGACAATGCCCAAGTATAAACTACTGACTGAATATTGACCACATGTTATATGGTAATCACAGAGACATGTGAATTGTCAAGTATCCAGAATAAACAGGGAGCTTTTGATTTAAATTTGAAACAAGTACAAAAGTATCCTTGGTTGAGCACAGGGTGGATTTTTTTTTGACATTGAAATCAATGAGAGAGGACCGGTTGCACTTTGCATTGAAATTTACACTAAGACAACTGTACTTAGCATTGTGTGTGTGTCAATAGACCAAGTCAACGAACTACAAACAAATAAGTAACTAAAATAAGTTAATCAATGAGACTTGTTGACCTGCATGGAGCAAGGCATACAAGTGCCACGTCTCTGAGCAACTACTATAAATAGTTCTTTGTGTTTATAGGTCGCACATGTTTCATTGTACCTGTAAGACAATAGGAGAGAGGAATGAATACATACAAAAATATATATGTGGTGTACGCGTGACAACGGTGAAGGGGAAATAAAATAATAATGCAAGGAACATTTTATTTTCGCTCATTCGCTGTCTGCGAATTTTTGATAACAAGGTCGTAAGACAATCTGGAGGTATACCAGCTCTGATAGAAGAAGACAGGGAAGAAATACAACTTTTTTTTTTTTAAAGTGAAGAAGAAAGACTAAGTAGAATGAAAAGCGGAAGGAGACGATGAAGATGACAAGGCGAAAGTGGAGAAAGAAGGGAAAGAATAATTTGGAAACTTCTGGTTCATATACAGTTCTATAAGAGGTGTATCATTGAAAAGTAAAGTGAAACATATAAAAGATAGCAATATATGAAGATATGAGAATAATGCTTGTGGGTGAATTACGATTAACTTCTTATTGTAAATATTTGTCGAAAACTCCCTGCAACACATGTCGAAACTGAAGTAATTCACCTACTAATAAACCAAACATAGTCCATTGTCCAAAATAAATCACCTGGAAAATGCTAGGTAAGCATATTTGCACAATATACAATGGTAAAATTTGTGGATTTGCTGAGCATGAACAATTAAACATGGTTCATTCAGGCGAAGTGAACTAAGTTAGCAATTATTACTGCTTGTATGCAGTCTGTACACTCCGGGATAGGCCTATATGTAGACTCAGGAAGTATGAAAACAATATCATAATCCATGGGAACAACTCTTTTAAAAATCAACTCCCAAGGGAGGAGTTTATTTCAAGAAAAGTACAAAAATTGTGACTGTTTTAAAAAATTTTGTCCAGTTCATGTAGTTCAATGAAATTATCATACCGGTTAACCAACTTGCCTGTGATTGGCTCAGAAATTGGCTCTTCTCAACAGATACCATTGCTAATTCGTAATGTGAGGTCTCTTTTTATAAGGTGATCGAGTCTATAGTATTTTTGAGCAGCTTTAAGCATTAGTGAAGAAGTTGAAAACTACAAAAAGTTCAGAACTTCTTTACCGGAGGCAAGGCTTCGAATGGAAGGTCCATGAAAAGTTGATGAGTAAATATTTATTCGCGTTGAATATGTACATTAGAAAGAGATACTTGTTCAACTTGACTCTTTGCTGATTGTCAGTGGAAGAAGTTAAACAACTGCAAACTACAGGCAATATGTTCAGCATAGTTTATAGTTGCCTGGGGCAAAAACATGCAATGGAGACTATGAGCAAACATTGCGGTGCATGAGAAAGATGTAGAAACAATTTCATGTCATGCTTGCCAGTTGAATTAGATATATTATGTGAGCAAGCACTCACATGTAAATATAAGTTTGGGATAAAAAAGCAATCTATAGGTAAAACTTTTAAAAGTAAACCAGTGAAACCGTATATATAGTTGATTATTTATATGCGAAAGCGAATAAATAGCTCACATGAAATTAAGTTGAAACGGACAATGTTTGCGATACATCAATACAGCAAAGTGAACTTAATATTGACATGTGGCTATTACAGAGCATTTTTGCACATTCTGCAAAGGAATATTATCTGTAGCGCATATGTGTCTAAGAAAGAAAAGATGCTTATTGCTCAGACATAGTGTTTTTTCGCAATCTTCCTGTTGCATGACACCAAGAGTGTAGAATGGCAGCCAGGGCCACAGCCAGGGTTATATGTACAGCGGGGTCTTATGGGCAGAGGAAAAGACTTCTCGGTGGCCAGAGCAGCTCAGGGCCCTAGGTGCTCAGGGCTGTCTCTCAGGTTTCATGGCACAGATGAAATTACCAGACTGACACGGCTGATGGTCATTAACACAGACAGCAACTGTAATCACACACTAGACAACAATATCCCAGGTCCCTTGCAACGGCTCTTGTGGCTCTTGTAACCAAGAAGGCAGCAGACTCCCAACCAGAGCTCAGTGGTGATGCCAAGGAGAACCAGAGAGGACCAGAAAAGAACCAAGGAGAACCAAGGAGGACCAATGAAAAGAGGAGAGGACCAAGGAGAAGCAGCCAGTCCTCTGAGCCTTCTCCAGTGGCGTAGCTAGGAAATTTTCCAGGGGGGGCAAAATATTCAAGTCAGCGATGGAAATGGAACATTTTTGTCGGGGTAGCTATTATCGCTGTCGCGGCAGAGGCCATAGGCAAAATGCAACGTTTGATGACAATGTAATCATTTCTTTCCCGGTCAGGATGGAGCCGGGGGGGGGACCAGCCCCCCTGCCCCCCTGTAGCTACGCCACTGGCCTTCTCCCACAAGTCCACCATCTTAGGGCACACCTAAGTTATTGCCTCTCACGTTCATTTCCCCAGTGCAATTCGCCACACAGCCATTTTTCTCGTGCATTATTTGATTTGGCCATTCTGAGGCAGGACACCTTCCCCTAAGACTAATGACGGAGACAGCCAATAAATTAAACACACCGCTATACATATTCTGTGTACACAGTCAATTAGGTAAGAGGACCAGCTCACCATCCATTTAACAACGTAACGCGGCATAAATATTGAAATTGCGCGGTTGTTATACGAGAGTGAGTGATATAATACTCCCTAATAGCCTCGATCGTGTGCTCTCTTGCACTCTGACAATAGCGAATACGAGTGCTTACCTGCGATGTCTTGACATGAGCTCGGGGCGGCACCAATTTCTTGAAGATTCCATCTCGGAGATAACTAATGTTATATGGCCGATGGGGGTGTGCGTACTCTTGGGGATAAAGCCATTGCGGATATGGTGTATATTTAATACATTTCTCTGGGGGCGGAATCTTTTGGGGGTGGAAAAGCAGTCGTCAGCGAGAAAGGCAATTGTCGGCGGTTGAACTCTTTGGTTTGGTGTGCCTTGCAAATGTGCCTTAAAAGAACCAAGCAAAAGACCAAGACTACAGGGCTAGGCAGAGGGCTAGGCAACAGGGCCAGGCAACAGGGCCAAGCTACAGGGCCAAGCCATAGGGCTAGGCCACAGGGCTAAGCAATGGAGGCAGCAATGGAGCTAGAATGGGACAGGAATGGAGCAGCAGCAGGCACAAGATGAATGACTCCCCAACCACCTGGTTATAAATGCCCTTGTTCTTGGCAGCCAAAGAACGTTCAGTGGGGCTTGATTTGCCTGCCTCCTGTATAGCGATGGCCGCCCCTTTTCTCCTCCTAGCTCCTTTTTTTCCTCTCCGCTCAAATCGCTGCCATCTCCTAGATACCGCTATCTTTTTTACCTTACATTTTTGCTTAGTTTTTACTCCCAAGTTGAACTCCTTTTATTTAAACATTTGTTTGAATTCTCGAGTACTTGTCTTAGCACAGTCGCGTTGATTAATGGAATGGAGCGACAGAATTAATGAATCGACAGACTTGAACCCTGACTAAAATCTATCTAAGTGGTGAACATTTTGCTTTGAAAAATGTATTTCAATTATAACAAAGATAATTAAGTTTTACTAATTTTGTTTTTTTTTTGCCTATATTTCCACAAAAAGCATAATAGGACCATACCACGTTTCCTTTTTGTTCATTTATCACAAAAATCAGGGTCTCAAGTTATTTTGTCTTCCTTTCGTGCCTAAAATGCATTTTCTGTTGGCATAAAGTACGTGTATACGTATAATGATGTATTGGTTTCAAAAACAATTATTTACTTCGGTTTAAACAAGCCTGTATTTATCTGCACGGATAAGGAGAACTTTTAGAACAACTGTTGTTTTAGATTTACAATTTGTTGTTTGTCTAATTGGGATTGTTCAATGACAAATAGTTGGTATATGTTGCAACTGAATTGCTGAAAAAGCATCATTAGAACAATTTACAGAAGCAGCAAATTGCTGAACCACAGGCAAATTCTGTGCAAATTGGTTATTTCCATCAGAAAATAAAAATAGAGATACTGCACAATGATCATTAGCTTCTGGGTGGCCAAATTTGTTTTTACCAAGTCGCTTAACCGGCACCCAGAGAATCTTTGCTGAAGTGTTAACCGGTTGTTAATTTTTAGTATTAAAAAAAAAAGTTAAAACTTTCGGCAGTACTATTTTGTCTACCATTGAATTAATATTTAACCATATAAACTGACCATAATATTATATAGCATGTCCACTGTCATTCCCATTTAATTAATCACCCTAATTGCACTGTACCATTACCACCCACTTTTACTGTCAATATATGACTTAATCACCCTTCCCTATCACTAATTGCAGACAGGCATTAATTGGTATAAGGGAGGCTTGGCAATAATTCACTTAGGACACAGGAAGAGCGGGGTCTAGCCAAGCAGGTGTTCTCTCTAGGCGGATATCTAAACCAAAAGGTCATATTATTCAGCCACAATATGTGAGAATACTGGTTGTATACAGGCCTACTCTGATTAATACCAAGATGTTGCTGTACAAAAAGGCCATCGATATATCAGACGTATTATGTAGAGACTATTTTCATCTATCAAATCGTGCTTCAGTTTAATAGTGATTCTCTTTTTCTTCATCACTGAATTTTTAGAAATATGATTTTTTTTCTTTTTCTTAAAACAAGAACCGTAAAAATAAGTTAATCAATATATTTTTTACATTTCCATATATCTGTAGTTTATTCAGCTAGCATTAAATACAGAACTAAGTCGTGGAAAAGTCTTGATGTATTGTTAATCTTTCATTCAAATTTAACATATTTCAATTTTTATTTATAATCATTGCAAGGACATGTCCTGTTTCTCTGACAATTTTTTGTTTTTTCATGACAATAATTACAAATTTACTTAAATTCCAAGGACCAACATATCACTGTGATTTTTATATATATTTTACTTGACATAGTTCATGTATAGATACGATTTTTCTCATTGTTTTCGGAGTCAGTTGCGGCTCAAGGATTGTGCGATTTTTGCGTTGTGTGCTCTGAATGTAAGACGATCAGTCATCCAGTAAGATTTTGACAACCAATTTATAATCAAATGTGTAGCCATTAAGCAGACCTTGAAAGATATTTCACATTTGATATGCTGCCTCGTGCTAGATTTCTGTTGCTAAATTAAAATCAGATCAGTGTTCGTAATGTGAACATGTAGCAAAATATGTGTCTCTGAAGATGTAGCCTACATCGTTGCAGAGATGCTGTAATAAGACCCCTCTGGACACATACTTAATACAGTCTCATCAATCATCATATATCAATGCATTTTTGATGTCTGATTAGGTATGATATTGATCTCAATCAGCCACCCCTGTGACCCCATGACCCCTGGACCAGTTGGGGTCTCATGCCGATTCCTCTTACAGGAGCAGTTTGCTTGTGGATTGAACTTGTAACCCAATTTTATGACCCTTTGAACATGACGTAATTAGACTGATGAGGCCCATGCCGTTACCACATGCAATAAACCAGTGAGTCATGACCCGGCCATTGCTCGTCATTGCTGGCTATTGCCAATCTCAATTAATTACTGGCAATGAACGACTGCAGATGAGTGACGTACACGGCCATAACAGTTTCTTGCACAACCGTCCTGAACGACAACTAACTGGTCTTATGCCCAGTGGCGTAACTGGGAGGTCTCAAGCGGGGGGGGGGCACCTGGGCACCTGGGGGGCACACGATTCTCTGGGGGGGGCACGCACTATACTAAAATTTGAATATTTTAGCCAGAGTTGGAAAGTTCATATGGGGGGCACCTGGGGGGGGGGCACAGGTCCAATATGGGGGTACGTGCTCCCCCGTGCCCCCCCATAGGGACGCCACTGCTTATGCCCTGTCTTGGAGTTGTCTGTGGCTGTGTAGTTGATCATTACAACCCCCTATCAGCCCCCATAAAGTATGATATGTTGTTTGACTCATTTGAGTCTCCATATACTGCTTCGTGCTCTCATATATGCTGAAATTTTATATCTCAAACACGAAATTGAAATCTCGGCATCTCTCATCACAGCCACGTCTCGCGTGACTTGGAGCTAGAAGACTGCATGACCCAAGTCATTAAGAGTTGGACTCGAGCCCTTCCCAATGCTTCCAATGGCCGGGTGTGTGCATAAACCGCCTCCTTGTTTTATCAAAGGGGTGCCGTGTGTCTTTTTTCTCCCCTCTTCCCCTTCCGTGTTCTTCTTCACAACTTTTTCTTTCTCTTTTGAACACTTTCTTTCTGCCCTTGTGTGGGTGACCTTCTTGTCAGGTGTTTACGAGTGCACAGAACCAGGTGGGAGAGAAACAAGACGAAAAAACATTCAACTGAGCTGAGCCTTTTTAAAAATTTACAAAAATACAAAAGTCTCAGACAATTCTACAGACATCTAGAGAACCAAGAGGCACAAAAGACATACTTAGACATATACAGTACCTGTCCTAAGATATACAATACTAGGTCTGAAAAAATCAGCAGAGAAATTCACAGGCACACTGTTAGAAATTCCAGTGGAATTAACAGTTTTGTCATATATATACACTGTAAAATTTAAATTTTGAGTTAGCTTAAATGATTGAGTGAGATGGTTGCTTGTTGTTTTAAGTTATGACAATAGACAGATTATCATAACTTTTATAAACAACAAGCTATGTCAGCTCAAACAAATTGTACAATCTGCTCAATCATTTACGCTGACTCAAAATTTCAAATTTTACAGAGTACGGTCAAAAATCCCCTTACGAGTAAAACTGTGGGAATTACAGCTCTATCACTTTATTACTGTCATAAACATATGGTATACAAATCTACTGTTTCAAACTGTGACTGAGATATTGTTTGTGAATGAGCTTAATTAGAAACAAACCTTAACAAACTGTAAGAAACCTGAATAACAAATTACTGTTGTTAGATTTTTTCCACAGTTCTTGTTTAGCAACTGAAGCTGCCAATCTACGGTACTTTGATCGTAAAATCCACTGGGATTTCTAAGAGTGGCATCCAAAGACATTCGTTGATGTGCTTTCAAAACATTCAGAGATGACCAGATGATCAAAGATTCAAGAGACGTTTCGGAGATGTGGAAAGTGAGGCAATGAGACACACATTGCTGGGGGCAGGAGAAATGTGAGGTAAGAGAGATTCAGAAAAAATCAGAGATGCCCACAGACATTTAGGGACAAAAACTACAACATGAGAAGTCCAATGTCCATTGTCCAGACACCATGAAATAAACAGAGTCCCAGGGACACCAGATATGCCTTGTGCACTGGTTTATAACATGGAGATGAAACAAGGGACCACTATAACACTACTTTCTATTTGCATAATCATAGAGGCAGCCATCAGCCTATCTACTGGCGTAAAATTTTCATATGCCCTATATATCACAATAAACCGAAGCTCCTAAATTCTAGCGCCTTGCGAGATTGCTACTTCGCGTTTTAAGTCAATGACAGATCAGTTTAATCGTGTTTACAGCAAACAAGGGAGACGACGACACATTTTGAAATGCACATAGACTACATCATGAGAATTTGAGCACACAGAAATTCCGAATCAATCAACATGAAATGTAGGAATGTGATAATATTTAGCTATAAAGTAAATCATAAATATTTCCTGTCTCTATAGATAACGTATCTGTGAACCATTAGAGAATTGAATTGCTTCAACTCTCATATTGCAGAATATGAGCAAGATAAGAAATGATGGATTAATTATGAGTATACAGTTTCATCTATATGACAAAGGCTTCCAATGCCAACATTATCTCAAATGTACTTTGTAGGAAGTTATATAACACATAAACAGTAATCCAAACAAGTCTGGAAACAAACATTGAAATAGAAATATCAAATTTGCTGTGATTCTAAACCCAACACTGTTCTTGATCCACGACAACCACGATTTGCCAGCTCTCAAGATTCAAAGCTTAATTGGATGAAGGGAATTTTGTTTTGGTTTTTTTTTCCAATAGCTCGGAGGAAACTTCCTGGTTCCGGTGAAGCCGCTCATCAAGACCTCACATCTCTCTTCCCTCTCTCTCCCTTCCCTCCCTCTAATGTATGGATTAAACAGCTCCCTGGATAAGATCGAAATATCACGCAGCACTGGGGCTAATTTCTATGCACATATTCTTGATAGTCATGCGATAATTACAAGAGGCAAGGTTTCGTGGGAGTAGTTGGAGACACTATCAAGTCATGAGATTCGTAATTGTAGGCTTTTAAAATAGATAGATCGATAGATAGATCGATAGATAGATCGATAGATAGATAGATAGATAGATAGATAGATAGATAGATAGATAGATAGATAGATAGATAGATAGATAGATAGATTTGAGATATATTGGATAGATAGATAGATAGATAGATAGATAGATAGATAGATAGATAGATAGATAGATAGATAGATAGATAGATAGATAGATAGATAGAATGTAGATATAATGTAGATAGGAGATAGATTGGGTTGCGGTCATGGGAGTAAATCATCAGTCCAGTTACCCAGATTTGTCTCTTTTGTAAACAGACTGGTCACTTCACGAACTTTTGAATACCCATTATTTAACGGATAGATAGAGAGATAGAGCAATAGATAGAGAGATAGAGCAATAGATAGAGAGATAGTAGAATGTAGAAGTGTATGTCATTCTCAGGTTGGCTGCACTCTTCAGTGCAGACTTTGAAAGCCATTTTCAACTCAACAATGAAAGAGCTCTGACTATGTGTCTGACAAAAGGTTAGGACCCCCATGAGAAATCTCAGCACTAAGAAAAGGTCTTAAATCTCTCTTTTGGACGAATTTACAGAGCACTACAGTCACAGGGCCACCCCAGCAGCCACCCAGCTTCAGACCAGCTCCACCAACAAGAGCACCAGGCCAGCCCCATTGCGCGTGATGGAGGGAATTTTCCAGAGAGCGCTGACGTTACAAGTAAGTTCATTAGACAAATGGCATTGGCGACTATCAGGTCAAAGACAGTGTGGCTAGGGCGGGACAAGGGAGCTTTGTAATCTTGTTACTTGCGCATTTCAACGACACTTGTGATGTCCACCAAGGTGCCATCATGCTGATTAGGTTTGCCCAGGGTTTGATGGACAGGCAGGCACACTGTAGGAACACTGCAGGGACACTGGACTACCCCTTGATTACAACAACAATACAGCACAGCGATACCCCTCAAAAGGCCATTGTCACCAGCCACTGTCAGCCCACTGGCAGCCAGTCCTTGTCTGTCTCGGACATCTCCAATTGCCTTTCTGACTTCTCCCTGTCTTCTGCCCATTGTCAATCTAAGACACGGTGCTCTGGTCAAGTCTGCCATGGCTGGTCAACTGTGTTGTTCTCCTGTCAACTTCACAAGTCAATAGGACGAGTCAATAGGACAGCGAACAAGCAATCAGCCCTCAACACCACTGCCTCAAATCACGCCCAACTCAGATGGCATTTGTTCTGTCAGACAAAATCCAATGAGAAGTTGGGCAATGATCAGATGAGGGAGGCCGCCAGATGAGGGAGGCCATCAGATGAGGGGGCCGCCAGATGAGGTTCTCGGATGAGGCCAGGCACAAACAGAGGTTGGTAAAAGGCTGCCCGGAGGCTCAACTCAAATGCAAAGTTGTGTGTGTGGCGAGTCTTCCATTTTTGATGGATCCGGAGTAGGACTCCTCTTCAAACAGGACGCGGGTTAAGCCCTGGTCCAGGCCAATGACCCCAATTTATTACTGGACACCAATCCTGGATGTCTTTGTCAATTGGATGTCCCCTCCTGGATGACCCTAAAGTGCTGCTCTTAAGTCCCACTAGATGGACCACCTATGTACGTCACTTAGCGCCCTTGCATCTCCTTCCCATCCTCTGCCCATCTTGCCTTAGCCTCCATCTCCTGATGACTGGACAGCCTCAGCCTGGCTCTTCTTAATCCTTAAGTGTGTGTACTACTCGTAAGACATTTTCTCATATTCCTTACTCGCTGTATTATCTTACAACTCAGACATGATAATCAGAAAAGCAACTTAATTGTCAGCTCGAGCAGGAAGATAACAAGACTTTTGGCGTTGATGCGATAGACCGCTGCTTGGGGCGCTTGTCCATAATTATCCGGGAGCCGGATTATTCGGCTGGATCAATATTTGCCCAGTTGATGACACTCCGGAAGGTCCGGGCAGTTCTCTGCACTTGTTTGTGTTTGTGGTTAATAGCAGGCAAGCCTGTCCAGCATACCACAATTAAGGCACATTGTCTGCCAGGCCTGTTCCAGGACAGTGTTTCACCATCTCAGTCCATCATGATATGTCGGCCTATATAGAATAATTTAGAATACAATGGAGGGCAGATATATAGCACAGGCAAGGTGGACAGATTGTGTGCATACCTCCCCCATGCATAAGTCTTGATTAGGACAGAGGAGAGCAGGCTGCACAATGATGCTTCCTACTATATAGGTTAATATGGGTTGGTGCTGCATGAAAGGAAATGTGAGGCGTCCTCCATTTCTATTGTGGTTAGCTGCGTAATAACTATAACACCATATTGCGTGAATAGCCTTTCTGAACTGAATACCATTCTGGAGTAGAATATAGTAAGATGTTCTTCATGCAGCAGCACAAGATTTATGAGCTAGCAAGGTTGTCCGTCACACAGACACTTAAATGTATTGAATGGCTCAGTAATTGATATTGGGTGGCTCCTGCGACTAGTGGGGTGAAGTGCTGCTATGTTGTGTTTTGGAGAACGTGAGCTGAGTCTTTAAAAGGAAGCTACTTTGGTGTTCAGAAAGTTTGAGGGAAAAAAGTGTTCTGGAGATGAGTCTTTATTTGTTGTATCTGGGATTTCCAGCTTAAATGATTTAGTAAAGTTTATTCTGTTCAAACTCTCAGTATAATTGTTGAGTATGAGCAAATACAACTTGCAGAATGTGAGACAGAAGCAAAGCAGATATCATGACTCCATATTGTATAGCTGATGTGGCAGAATTCACAAGTTAGATCCTAGATGCTCCACACTTCCCCACACTTTGTAGTCCAGTTGGTCACAGCATTGCCTCGGTCTGATTTAATAAAAATACGACCCAATTCCACCATGAATAAAATTTGGCCACTTGCAAGGGAAGATATTTTGTGGTTCCAATTGCAGAGTTGCACATCTCCAGGGAGGTTGATTGATGGCGGGGTTGTCTTTGCCACTCTAAGCCGGCCTTGTTATGACGCCCACATTGGCCCATAACTTGCACCATCCCCCGTACTCGGGTCCTAACTCTGTGACACCTGCCTCCCCGACACATTCATACTTCCCTCTCATCAAAACCAATTGTTTAACTCATGATATAAGGCCTATCCGGGCTCAGATTTGTCACATGTCATCCTCATAAATCCCCATAATGTTTCAGTCCCCCGTAATGTCTAGTTAACCTAACCAAGTTTTGATGATCCTATATGAATATAGATTAATCCAGGAGATTTATGAAAAAAAGGGGGGTAACCCAAAACAAATTGCAATAGTAATGTGCCATATACCAAATGAAAGCTGAGAACCTCCTCTATAACATATCCAAAGTATACCAAAATCTACTTAGTGGAACATGGTTTCTATAGGGGGTAACTATTGGTAATTATACTTGCCCCAAATTTGCATTTTTAACATAACAATTTTGACTTAGAAGCAATGAAACCATACAAATCCCATTGTAGCCCATCTGAATAGCTGCCACAACTGACAGACCTTAAAGTCAATGAATATAATGAGGTTCTTGAGCACAGTCCTCCTGCTTTTGGACCATTTAGGTCTCACAGAAGCTAAGAAAAAGATAGCACAGGTATGCGGTTTGGTTTATCTTCTGCAATATTCAATGAAAACTATAAATTTGTCATATTTGGATTCCTCATTAAGGCAGCTATCATTTGAATAACATCATTTAGTACTTTCCATAATTTTCTCAAGTTTTTGCAAAAGGCCAGGTACACTGTGTGCTGGATCTGGTGATATAAATATCCAAAGTTTTGTAACACATGGGAGCATGATTAGCCAGGACATTAATGTCACATTATCTTAAGTCCAATTATCTCAGGAACTATTCAAGCTACATAAACAAATGACACATCTATTTATATGTTTTTAGACATGCAGAATCTGAAAATGACATTAATTTCTTTCTACATTATAAATATCACCTTATAATGGCCAGATACTTACAAAAAATACATTTATTACACATTTCACATTTTTCAGTTTATTCCACATCAGTAACTCTGTTTGATGACCTCATTTGACAAGAACTAAATACCAGCTTTCAAAAGAGGCATAATATGTCTGTAAGAGATGATTATTTGATGAGCTGTGCTATTTTAAAGATTTAGATTTGTAATTCTGTAACCTTTCAGCAACACGGGTGAGGCAGAATTGCCGGTCAGTTTGCAAGAGGGGGTTTCCATACACCATGTACACCCTCTGGAATAGTTGATGCCACCCTGATTTTTTTATGCCAAATATTGTCAGAAAAGATATTTCAGATGTTTCCATTGCCAATTATCATTCCATGGGTTTTTTGTGAGGGCATTTTGGATTAAAATCTAAAATTTTCTAAAATCACTTTTAGTGTAATTGTAAACATCCGTGTTAAACTTAAAGCAGCCAGTACTCTATCATACTTTATACCAGTGGATAAAATAATAAGCATGAAGAACATCTCAAACCAAAAGCTAGATAGCCCTTGATGTCAACTTTCATTTAACATAAATATGATTTTTTGTAATTATTTGGCCATTATAAGGTGACATTTTATAATCTAGAAAGAAATTAATTAGCACTTTCATTTTCGCGTTACTGGAACTGTCAACCCTGTCAGAGCTAAATAAATGTCACCGCAAGTGTCAAAAATCTCCTCGGAAACACGAGATCGTCCCATTTATTTTCGATTCTATCCTAATCACTAGATGACTCATTTCTAACCTATCAAATGGATAGCCCTTGATGAGAGCTTTTATGTGGCACCTTGGTTTCCTTGTTACTACAATTGCCTACCCTCCAAAAGCAAAATAAATGTTGTTGTCTTGGTCCAACTTCTTCTCGGAAACACAAAATCCTCCCTTGGATTTTCATTTCAACCTGTCCTAATCACCAGAAAACTCAATTCTTATCAATCAAATGGATGTTGATGGAAAGCACTTTTTGTCAGCTTTCATTTGGCACCTTGGTTTTCTTGTTACCAGAACTTTCAACCCTGCCAAACCTAAATAAATGTTCCTGTCCGTGTCAAAACTCCACTCGGAAACACAAAAGCCTCCCTTGTATTTTCATTTCCACAGATCCTAATCACCAGATTACTTATTCAGAACAATTCAAATGGATGTGGATGGATAGCTCTTGATGTCAGCTCTCATTTGGCACCTTGGTTTCCTTTTAACTTCAATTTCCAACCCTCTAAAAGCATAATGAATGTTGTGGTCCAGGTCGAATATATTCTCGGAAGCACAATTCCTCCGATGGATTTTGATTTCCACCTGTCCTAGTCACCAGATAACTAATTTCTAACCAATCAAAGGGATGTGGATGATAAGTACTCGATTTCAGCTTTCATTTGGCACCTTGGTTTTCTCGTTACTGTGACTGTCAACCTTCCTGAAGCTAAATAAATGTAGCTGTTTGTGTCAAAAATCTCCTCGAAAAACGCAAAATCCTCCCATTTATTTTCAATTCTACTTATCCTAATCACTAGCTGACTCATTTCTTTCCAGTCAAATGGATTAGGATGGATAGCCCATGACATCAGCTTTCATTTGCTACCAGCGTATCATGTTAATACAACCCTGCAAATGCAATAATAATGTTTTTGTTCTGGTCCAAAATTTCCTCGGAAAACAAATTCCTCCCATGAATTGCATTTGCACCTATCCTCATCATGGGAAAACTCTTTCCTAACCAATTAAATGGATGTGGATGATTAGTACTTGATGTCAGCTTTCATTTGACACCTTGGTTTTCTTGTTGCTATAACTGTCAACCCTCCCAATACAAACCAAAATTAATGTTATATCCGGGATGAACATCTCCTCGGAAACACAAAATCCTACCTTGTATCTAAATTTCCACCTATCCTAATTTTCAGATGACTCACGAATGCAAAACTAAGCAAATGGACATGGATGGATAGCCCTTTATGTCAGCTTTCATTTGGATCATTTGTTTTCTCAGTTACTTCAACTTTCAACCCAACCAAAGCTAAATAAATGTTGCCATCAGTGTCAAGGATCTCCTTGGAAACACAAAATCCTCCCATTTATTTTCATTTCCACCGATCCTCATCATGAGATGAAGCATTCCTGAAAAACCAAATGGATGATGATGGAAAGGCCTTGCAAGCTAACATCAAGGGCTATGTGTTTGGTTGGTTAGGAATGAGTTCTATGGTGATTAGGACAGGTGGAAATGAAAATACATTTGAGGATTTTATGTTTCTGAGAAGATTTTAAACCCGGACAGCAACTTTATTTTGCTTTTCGAGAGTTAAATGTTGTAGTAACAAGGAAACCAAGGTGTCAAATGAAAGCTGACATCATGGGCTATCCATTCTAATCCACTTCATTTGTCAGGAATGAAATATCTGGTAATTAGGATAGGTGGAAATGAAAATACATGGAATGATTTCGTGTTTCCGAGGAGATTTTTGACCCTGACAGCAACATTTATTTTGCTTTTGAAGGGTTCACAGTTGTAGTAACAAGGTAATCAAGGTGTCAAATGAAAGTTGACATCAAGGGCTATCATTCCACCTGCATTTATTTGGTTAGGAATGACTTATTTAGTAATAATGATAGGTAGAAATTAAAATACAAGGAGGATTCTGTGTTTCCGATGAGATTTTTGAAGCAGACACCATCATTTATCTTACTTTTTAGGGAAAAGGCAGTTGTATTAACAAGGAAACCAAGGTGCCCAATGAAACACAATACAACCTAACTAAGTTGCTCAAGATTGCACATGAGAACATCATGTAAAATCATAATATAGTATTCTTGCATTAATTTGTTTCCATCATGTCTGTTGGTCCGTCCTGGACCACTATGTTTCATGTAAAATTGTTTTGATATTGTGAAAACAAACAAACACAAGTTACCAATAAATATTGTAAGCAATTTAATTTATTGAATAGGCAATAGCAGTGATAGGATTACTAACAGTTGCCCTGAATCGTGATTGTAAACCTCTGCTATCCACTTAAAATCTACCAACCATCCTGATTTTAGGATGTGTATCACACAAGTGACACACAATTGACAATTTTTTCACCTTCTCCAAAAGGAATAGTAGGAATTTATACATCAAATTATATACCTCTGAAACTAGCTATATCTGACACCCTCAAATTTTAGCATCACATATGCTACAGATACTGGACCCCAGGCCATTTTATATTGCCACAATTTATATTTTTATCATTTTGCAGTGACAAACTAACCAAACAGTCAAGACATTTCAATGAAAAATTAAGTTAACATAGCAATGTGGGTATGCATCTGAAAGCTCTCTTTGTGAGGAATTCAAATATGCCAAAATCATTACCATACATGGAACATTAAGCAAAATATGCAAAACCGCGTATATGTGATATAATTTACCCTCGGCCAGCCCAAAATGGAGCCTTAGCACACTGAATATGCTCAGAAACTTCACGATAATACTTGAAATTGATGTTTATCAGTCAGAGCAATAATACAAACAGTCATACTGGGGTCTTGCATTGTTTTAATCCTTCTGAGTCATAATCATTATGTTACCAACTGGGATTCTGGACAAGCATGACAAAAAATACTTCCCCCCTCTGGAAAACCATGTTCCACTAATTAGATTTTGGTATACTTTGATTATGTTATAGAGGAGGTCCTCAGCTTTCATTTGGTATATGGCACATTACTATTGCAATTTGTTTTGGGTCATTTCATAAATCTCCTGGACTATGACCCATACAGCCCCATACATGGCCCTTCACCAGGCAACAAACACAGCATAATCATTGCCATGGAAACCAGAAAAAAGATGGTCTACACCCACTCTTACTTTAAAATTCCCAGATGGCACTTTTACCCAAGATTTAGGATTCCCATTGAATTTCCCGAGACCCTGCTACACACTGCACTCCATATGAATTTGCGAGCGACTAAGGTACGCTCATAGTCAGGATTCATAAGCTTCATATTCATCACAATCTGCCTTGCAAAACACTGACTGCTTTTGAAAAAAAACTGTCCAGACATAGCATCACATACTGTTGCTCTACATCTTATCATATGAGCACACTTCGTGTGAAGCATGACATGAAGCATATGATATCCCCTGCCCTGCAGAATAACCTTTTATTCCACTTTTTTTATCATTTCAGAACCTTGAGTTTTTACATATTTCTTGAGACACTCCAGTGGTTATTTTATTATTTCCATCAAAATGAACCCAAATATAGTGACTAAATATTTGAAATCAATTTTGCCCAAAATTTGACAGTCAAAACGAACTCCATTGCAAGGGAAATGAGCATTGCAGGGCTTGGTATGGTTGTGAAGTTGATAACACCCAAAGCCTTGGTGATTCAACTACAACTACTTGTTCATAGTCAGACCGTAGAATGTAACTCAACCATCACTGACCCAATAAACCCAACCCTGAAAGACTTTGTGATAGAAGTGTGGGAACATTGGGACTCCAATAAAAATATTTTACATGCATTGTGCACTAGATATATTAAGGATATGAAATATAACAATTACACTATCACCTTTGCCAGAACAGCTTGTTGTACCAAAAGTTGACCATTTTGCTCAGAAATTCATATGAAATGCAGTGTAGCAGCATGTCGAGAAATTTAATGGGATTTCTAAATTTTGGGCAAAAGTGCCATCTTACAATTTCAAAGTACGATATGAGTGAGTGTAGACCACATTTTTTTCTGGTTTCCATGGCGATGATTATGCTGTGTTTGTTGCTTGGTGAAGGGCCATGTATGGGGCTGTATGGGTGTTCTCTATTCGTATACATTGTAGGACCTATTTAAAAAAATGTGACTCCTGGTGTACCCCGTTTAGAGATCACAGCTCTGTGTTTCATTCTCTGTACTTAAAAAGATTTATGACACATATTTGCAAAGTTTATGTGCGTAAAACCAGACTTAGATTATCAAGTTCATGAGAATAAGATTACAAATACTACACGAATTCACAAGCAGTCATCCTACTTTTATTTAATCTGACACGACAATGGTGTTAATTTTATGAAATGAGTTCCAACAAGTCAACAGACTTTAAATCAGGCCAAACCAGACCAAGGTTATGCAATATTAATAATAGGTCCAAATCAAAACGATCAACGAATGGTCTGATTACCAATTAAAGTTGAATATTGTTGGAATTGGTGTAACTAATGTCGACTCAGTCTGTATGGCTGAGAGCCAGACAGACAGGAGAGGAGAAAATATGATAGGATAAATAGATAAAGATAGATATATAGAAAGATAGAAAGAGAGAGACAGAAAAAAAAAGAAAATTAGCTTACACCAACTGGATGTCCGTTGCGGACACGAAATAAGTGATTGTGCAAGGAATAATGTACATGTCACAGTTGTTGCCATATTGGTCTTATCATGAACTTTTGAAAAATTCTATGCGAAATACTATTCGAATAGATAAGCAGACAGAACTGATTGATTGATAGATCGACAGAGTGGTACCATGTATTGGTCTGTCCATGAACACAAGGAATAGCCTGAAAGGTAAAATAAACATAGGCTGCGCAGCAGCAAACCTTCAGCGAATAACACCTTTAGACGATTACAATAATATCATAAATTGCTTATAGGTATGCAATAGCGGTCGAGTAGTGGCCTTCAATTATCTCTATTTGCCCGCTGCCCTGCCATCTTCCCATCCGCTTGCAAGGATTTGTAAAATCAGGGAAAGGCCTTATTAGACTAATTTACGCATATTATGGTATAGTTTCATGCATGTACAAAGTACAGGTTATGAGGCGTCGGTTGAAAACCAAAAAATATAACGCTGTTATAATTTTCTGAAGTTTTTCCAATGATTCATAAAGTGTTATATGCATCAAAAAGCACTGCTGCATTGCATAGGTGATATGTTTAGAATATTGCATTAGTAGGCCTATATGCAATAGTGGGCAAGTTTTGGCTCCAATATAATAAAAATTCTTTTAAATATTTTTTCTCAACATTACAATAACTATAGAATAGCCGTCTGTCAGACCATGAAAAGGCACAACTAGACCATATAAGCCATACGTGTACCAAACTTCATCCATGTATACGGAATAGTGACCGGATGTTGGGCCAGAAACAAAAAATTAATTAAACATTTTTTTTCAATATTTCAAAAAGTATACAATATTTTCCATCAGACCTTTCAAAAGGCACAACTAGACCATATTGACCATATGTGTACCAAACTTTATCCATGTACATGCAATAGTGACCAAGTCTTAGCTCAAAAAACAAAAAAAATGTGTTTTTATATTTTTTCTCATTTTTTCAGAAAGTATAGAATATCTGTCAATGAGACCATCAAAAGGCACAACTAGACCCTATAGGCGACATGTGTACCAAATTTCATCCATGCACATGCAATAATGACCGAGCCTTGGGCCGGAAACGAAAAAAAATAATTTATATATTTTGTTAATTATTTCAAAAAGTATTTAAGATCTATTCATCAGACCATCAAAAGGCACAACTAGACCATACAGGCTAGACGTGTACCAAATTTCATCCACATACATTCAATAGCGGCCGAGTGCTGGGCCGAAAACGATCTATCCGCCCGCCGCCCGACCGCCCGCCCGCCCGCCCGGCGGACGGACAGCATTTTTACCCAAGTGATTACAATACCTTCTTCGAACTTTGTTCGCCGAAGGTAAAAAGCGGGCAATAAAACTACTGCTTGTAGGTGATACTATAATACGTAGACAGTCATCATCCAACTCCAGACGTTGCTACAAGAAACTGGCTAATCAAAGATGCAGAATTTTTCTTAGCTCCAGGATGCGAAGAGCGTTAAGAAAAAAAAAATCACGACTCACTTGTGGGAGACTAAGACATATCAGTTCCAGGGCAATAACCGGACTAACTTCGTGGAAGCGGTGTCAGACAAGGAAGCGTATCACAATAATACTTCCTAAACAAGTGACCGTAAGATATATAATGACATTTGCAGTCAGGCCATGCCAGAATATGCCATTGTCAACGGTGTATATATGTTTACCCAGTGGCTTTGTGGCATAAAAACAATTCTCAGAGTAGATACACATCTCTCGGATTCTCTCCATTCACATTCGCTCAGTATTATTCTTGCCCCAGAGCTAGTGGAATTAAGCGTTTCAGTGGCTGCATTGTAAGTGTACCTTTGGTAACAAAACTGCATCAGTGAAATGTCACCTCTGTGTTAATACACACACTGCCATCAATGGGGGAGACAGAGACATAAATTCACACTTGGTCGCCGGTGAATAATGTTGCCATGCTAGTTTCTCCCAAGCAGTGGTAGACAAAAGGCCCAAGTCAAAGGTGGATATGAATTGTTAATGAATGTAAGTCACAAAGCAAATGTTTGGCTGGAATGGCCTTTAAACCTGCACTCTAAAAAATGTCGGGACAAAATAGGTTTTTTAGATTCAAAATGGTTTTTTGAAAAACCAAATTTCAATGCAAAAAACCAATATGGATTTTTTTAAAAATCCATATTGGTTTTGCATTGAAATTTGGTTTTTCAAAAAACCATTTTGAATCTAAAAAACCAATTTTGTCCCGACATTTTTTAGAGTGTGCGAAAACAAAAGTCCTAGACCAGGGCAGTACCTAGGGAGCCGGTCGACTTTAGCTGAGCACAATAAATACGTTATATAAATGTCAAGGAGGCAGAGGTCGGAGGCATCCTTCATCACGCTCTGCTAGAATTACCAAGGTCCCCCTGCCCCAATGAATTACCCCAATAAAGGGGTGCCAAGTGTCTGCAGTGTTGCTCCAGCTCTCTTCTGTGACTACTCAATGCTCTTGCTACACTCACATGTTGTCTCTGGCAACCAATCATGGCCAATTGTAGCCAGGGTAAACATAAAGCAAGCATAGGTCAAGGAAGACGGATAGATAGATAGATAGATAGATAGATAGATAGATAGATAGATAGATAGATAGATAGATAGATAGATAGATAGATATGGTAAGTGCAGCCCTCTAAGCCAAGTTCTAGGCATTCACACTGGTTGATTGATGAGATGGAAGATAGAGAGATATAGAGTCCTCAACAATCAACATGAATGAGATACATTTTCCCCATGTGAGAGATCTTTTAATTGCCCAGTAAAGATACTGATACAAGGGGCCGCCAATTTAACATATCAGAATGACATCCAGCTGGAATTTTGCACAGGAAGGACCAATGAAAATTTTGGGTTCCTTACCCGGGGTTCGAATTCGAACCCCTTCAAGTTTTAAGACCTTCAGCGTAGCAGGCGGGAACCCTAACCACTATTCCAACCAGCTGCTATATAGATAGATACATAAGTATTACATATATACACAGATGCATCGATATATAATCATATACATGTATGTATATGGATAGATAGATAGATAGATAGATAGGTGGATAGATGGATAGATGGATAGGTGCATACTGGATAGATAGGTAGATAGATAGGTAGATAGGTAGATAGGTAGATAGATAGATAGATAGATAGATAGATAGATAGATAGATAGATAGATAGATAGATAGATAGATAGAAGTATAACATACACTTGGATAGATACATAGATCAAACAAATGGTCCTTTGGAAACAAGAAGAGATACTTTTAGTGGGCTTGCTGCGGTCTCCAAAATAACTGATTGTAAAGTGATATGTTCTCTATGTGTCAGAGTTGCTGTTGCAATGGTCTCTGAGTGAACTTTTGAAAAATTCCAACAAGATAAATGGATATATAAAAAGATAGAAAGATAGCCAAATAGATTTAGTCTGAAATGTAGAAATATATAGATTGACAAATAGATTCACTGTCCAGACTGCATGGTATAAACAGAGGCTATAACGCTACATAGATATATTATAAAGCCACTTGTAAATTAGGCAAATCCTTGACAACGCATTTAAAATATAAATATTGGCCGACAAAAAATGAAACAAGATAATGCGTAGGACTGCATGTATATGTGATGAATTTGTTAAAGAACGGAGAGGGACTAGCATTACCGGAAGGTACAAAAGTTCAAGGTTATTCACAAATGGCAACATGACCTTGACAAAAGTCGCAATAAGCTTGTAATTACTCAACAGTGCCTATTAGTGCTATACATGTACAGGGCTTCCCAGAAATGAGAAAATGCGGGCAACCTGTCAGGCCCAGCGAAAAACGTCGCAGGTGCACACACAAACAACAAATGGGTGAGATGTTGAAAATGTCTCTTTACTTAAACTGTTTATTTCTATTTTTACTGTTTAGCAGCTTTATGAACAGCAGACAATGTGACAAAACTTTGCAAACAAACAATGAAGGATTTGATCAAATTTTTCTTTCAGTACAATTTAGTTCAATGGCTTTCCTGCTGATATATATCACAGATCAAAGTGATAATATTTCAAGTACAAGTATCTTAAAATCTGATACCAACAAACACTTGGTAATTTAATTCATTATTAAAACTTGAAACTTCATCTGATTTATCCCATGATGAAATCTAGCCTGTCTGGATGTTATATTAACCAAGAATATGAAGAAATTGGATGAAGTTTACCTCAATAGTATTATTGTATCAAAATTGAAATTTGACACAGAAGATTAAAATAACGTGCAAGCACTTTGAGAGATGCTTGTAGATAGACTGCCCAATCATTATGCCCATGATAGTATCTACCCCTTTGCCTGTCACCTGCACAAGGGTATCTGGCATGTGAGACCTGCACAAGGGCATTTGTCACTAAGACCTGCTGGAGGGTATCTGGCCTGTGACCTACTATGGTGATTGACCTTTGACCTGCAGAAACTCAGCCTGTTTGTTTTCTTTATTAATTTCTTCATCTCAGAAAGACACCAAAAGTTTATCAATGCAAGATAAAATTCTATTGAGACTGTATGCAAAGTTTTAATGATAGAGATGAAACAGCATGACCAAGGCAGTTGTCATAAGTTTCAGAGCCTTCCTCCCACAATAGAGATGCCGCTTGCAAGCAAGCAAGCATCTCTAAAAATCCTCAGAATAAACACTACAGCCTGACGTTACTCTAAAGGCTCAGCGTGTAGATGCTTTTACAGAAATAGATGGAATGGTGAAATGGCCTTGGCCAGGAGGCCAGGGAGTGATAAGCCATCATTCAGATTAGTCCATCTCTGGAGTGAGTCCCAATGGGCCTCGAATTGGTGTCCAGCACATAAACCACCTTCCAGGCCAATGATCTGACCACTGAGCCATCTGTTATTCTGGGACTGGCAGAGATCTGGAGAAATCTGCAGAAATCTGGAGAATTCTTGAGAAATCTGCAGAATCAGAAACAAGAATTACAAGATGGCAGGGTGACAGTTGGTCCACTGCATAACCAAGCATGTAAAGGCTACAAGAAAAAAAAGTAATATAAGCAATTGGTAACTGCTGCATATCCTGTATCTGTCTCAACAAAGCCATTTATAATGCAATGCCAACAGTTATTGGTGCCGCAAGATGGAAGGAATTAACTAACCAAAACCAACATCCGCCTTGAGCATAAAATAAGAAAGTAGAGCACCCACTCAAATACAGGTAAGTATTCGTAGTATAAGAAGTCTGAAACTGAAATCGGCCCATTTAAATTGCATCCAAAAATGTTAAATTTATGGCAACATCTGGTATTTTTATAAAGCGATACTCATGAATCATACTGCATCAGATGTTATTTACGTTACGGCAACTTGTACATATTCCAATAACGTTTTCCAGTGGGTGTCAATATCCACACGGTGACTGGGCTATCTCCTACATCAACAGATATTCCGGAGTCACACAAGGACACATATGGACATTATGACAAACAGAAATGGACAAGTGTAGCCAGCCACCCATAAAAATCACACATGTTGTGCACTACTCATATTGGGAAACACACTTCTTGTGAATATCACAATATAATAGGCCCTTTATACAAATACACATTTATCTCACATTTTCAATTGTAAGGTCCATGCAGGTACCATGTACATTGTACAGTTACACTGTAAAAGTTGATATTTTGAGTAAGCTTAAATGATTGAATGAGATGGTTGCACAATTCCTTTGAGCTTAATAGCCTTGTTGTTTGAAGTTATGATAATCCGTCAGTTGTTATAACTTAAAACTATATAAGCTCAAAAGAAATTGTGCAACCATCTTACTCAATAATTTAAGCTGACTTAAATTCAAATTTTGCAGTGTTCAAATTTCCAAAACTTAGAGGAATGTTTACTGCTCAGAGAGACTCTCCCTTTTAGTCCATTTTATTATTTTAGTGTTCAGCTATTATTGCCTGAAAACAAAATACAAAGATACAAAGAAAGAATTATATTTTAAAGAATTTCATAGAACCTGGGACTTTAGCGTGACTGCATGAGTTAAAAATTTAGTTCATTAGGGATGCTCTTTGGTTAAAGGAACTGTATTCAAGAAAAAGGTAGTCTGTATACTCCAAGCATCCATTCTACTGATTCTAGCAGCGAGTCTCACCTCGGTTTCTAGTCAATAAAGCTTAAACATGCATGGAAAAATTGTGTCATGATATTGTTTAAGTTAAGCAGTGTTAAGTGAACTTCAAATCCAAACAAGGCCAACTCAGGTGCGGCAAACGGAAGGGAAGCATGCAAGGCAGTTAATGTAAGATCAATATCACAAGTTTAAAAAAAATTAAATATGGAGACGCAGTGATAAATAGTGGCAGTGAAATAAACACAGCCTGCTTTCATCCGTATTGAATTTACTTCACCTTGAAATGTATTGTCTTCGATCGGCTTCTGTCAGATCAAAGACGGAGAGAAAATAATATGGGGAGGAAAGTTTATTGCAGGTTATCTAAGTGTATACCAGTATAACACACAAGTGGATGTTACAAACAACAACAAAACTACACAAAAAACTGCATATGATTATTACAGACTTGAAAGCTGAGACAAGATGTATCATAATGAGAGAATGTATAATGAGATGGGTGAGAGAAAACATTAGCAGAAGTGCTAAATATCTCAGATGAAATGTCATGGATGTAACACTGGCCTGAAAGCTGAGACAATATGTATGGTAATCAAGCAGATGTTGTGGGGAAATCTTCACAGCCAGATGAATTCACCTTCACAAAATTATTTGGCCTTGTGTTGTGAACTTGGCAAAAAGTGGGAGCCGCAGCAAAGAATGTGCAATAAACATACCGGGAATGGCAGCTCAAGAGAAGAGATTAATTTTCATGCAGCACGACCCCCTCTTTCAATAAGTCTGATTGCCCGATGGCTTTAATTGCTGTCCTTGTTTGCTGTTTTGTGTTGGACATTCATCTACAGGTAGTCATATGTTTGGCCAAGGACAAAAACCAACACGGCAAGGACAATTTGCATTTGACAGATCAGAGTCGACGGAAATAACAGAGAGTTCATCAAGGCTTGGAGTTGACACAGAGGCACCATCAGTCATGGGATGAACATTACACAGAGGACTCGCCTGCATACATATTGATACACTTGCCTTTACATATTGCTCCCCAGAGAGTTATCACTTACTATTCCACATGTTTTCCTCCGCGCCACACTCCCCTAAACTGCATCCTCGCTGCCGGCTCCATCTCGCAAATACACCTCGTGTCTTTCTCATCTGCCCGTAAAGAGGAACCCTTCAGCAGCAGCAAGGCATAACTGTAGGAAATTTAGGCACACCTCGGCCATCGTCAAATTGCAGCGGACGCTTTCTACGGCCCCTTCCGCCCGTCTCTCCCACAAAACTTAATTCATTAGCCGCTGTATGAGCCATGAGCAGGAATAGCTGATGATGCGCCCATCACCTTTTACAGCAGTCCATGGAGCAATGAATGACACTCCACCATCATGAGCTATAGCAGTCTTCTCCTTCACTTTATTCTTCTTTGAAAAGAAAAAACAGAATCATTCGGAAGCAAAAAAAATACGAAAGTGACACCCTACGACTGACTTGGAATCGTCCAAACCAATTTTGGTCACTAGAGCACACTTCACCAACACCAAAGGCAGTTCCATCCAGTCTGCCAATCGAATTCGGCCTTCGAAATTCCTATAACATAGCCCTGGGCTCATATATAGCCCTTGGCTTGCCTCTGACTTGGCCTACGACAGCATTAAGCAACTCAAGTGCCCCCTGTCGCTGCTTTCCTCAATTACGCTAACCTACTTCCGCTTCCTGTGTCAGATGGAGCATTTATTTGACGAATCATCTGCCAAGAACTTGCACAGCTATCTCTCTTCTGACATACAATGTTACCTTCAGCAACCCCATAGACATCCCACGTCCACCCATCATTTCCTCTTTTCCATACTTTTTCCTGCTTAATATTCTCCTCATGCTTACGTTTTCAGAGTTAAGTAGGTATGCGTCAACACCGCCCGGCAGATATACAATGTTGCGAGTCAAAGGTTTCGAGCTTCCAGTGGCCGGCTTTTGTTTACCGGGGTACTCCAATACACTCTCAGCATATCTTATTGTGGTATGGTATTTATATTATCTTAAAGTGGGTGACTTTCCTTGCATACACTCTAAAAAATTTCAGACAAAATTGGTTTTTTAGATTCAAAATGGTTTTTTGAAAAACCAAATTTCAATGCAAAAAACCAAAATGGATTTTTTTTTAAATCCATTTTGGTTTTGCATTGAAATTTGGTTTTTCAAAAAACCATTTTGAATCTAAAAAACCAATTTTGTCCCGACATTTTTTAGAGTGTACTGGATTTTGTACCAAAATATGGGATGAAAAATATGTCTTGATATGAGGAATTTATTGCTTACAATGATGCATTGGCTGCAATAATGCAGTTACAATGCAGGGAGAGGAAAAATCAAAATTAATGTTTATGCCCAATGTGCTCTAGTTTACCCCAACATAAAATCTGTTTATCCATCTTTTATATTCAACCATTCATTCTACAACCATGGCTAGGGTGCCATAACTCAAAGGCAAATGAATATATATGAGATTTGTCTCATTTTTTCATTGCTTCTGCTCTTTATTCTTACTTATCGATAAATTTATTAGTCAATTAAAAGTTTTTGGACAGTCAGACAGTCGGACGTCAGGCGACAATGCATTATTATGTCTACCGATCGCAAAACAATTCCAAACTTTTTTTGCAACATGATTTATCTAGTTCAGCGCAATACATCAGAATGTCAGTAAGTCAAATATTAGGGCAGATATAAGCAATCATTCAGGCTGTTACCAGCCACCACACCATGAAATGAATGCAATCTGATGCAAATATTTGAGTCGCTTGTATCATCAATTGCGAATGTCAGACTTTGATATATTTGCAAACAGGTATTTAATGAACTTTTCAGTCTCAACACACTTGAGCAATGAAAAGATGATTAAATATCTCTAAAGGCTCCTTTATTTAAACAAGTTGCAATTTTTGTCTGTAACCTATGTCTTATGTTTCTAGTTAATGTGCCCAAACAGCCACTAGTTAAATCTTACAACATATACCTCATTGGGAATTTCAATAGAAATGTATTTCATAAATCCCCATGATTTAACAGTAAACACTCCGCTTTGTATGTTGGTTTCTCAGAACAGTGGAGCCCACAATGCTTGAAATAATATTATAATTATTCTAAACACTCAGTTATATAGGCAATGGAATTCATTGCTGATATTCATTTACATCCTGCTGCAAGTACATTTTGTGTCTAGTAACCAAGATCAAATGTGACTTCTTCCCAATATTTAATGATTTATACGTTAAAATATCCAATCCTTTTTAATGGGCCCCATTTAGGAAATTGACTCCATAAATTAGATCTCTCACTCGATGTTGTTATCAAAGAAATGAGAAATGGCAATGTTCCCTCCATCTGAATTTTTTAGCCATAAATTACTCCATGCTGATGTTGGTTTTTGGTTATTCTGTACAAAGCTTTTGAAATATTAGAATTATGTTTGCAAACAAGTGCAACGAGGTGCAGCAATTGCAAAAATGAAATGCAATATGCCTCGTTCTCACTGCACCGAATGAGCTTGCAAGCAGACTCGTTGCCCTAAAAAGAGTGAGTTCCTAAATGACCACAAACATTTTGGCAAGAAAAATCAATCAAAATATAGGCCTACGGGAAATATGTCACAGCTCCCCAAATACCCATTCTCATTGGCACTGCCTTTGAAAACTTTAGTTTGTACCCCAGACATATTTACACAATTTTTACAAATTTTTCGATGAGACTAGCTCTGAGCTAATGTTAAGTGTTTTTGAAACCGAATTGAAATAAAACTTGTCTTATGTCTTATGTCTTACACAAGTAGGCTTCATCAAGTTCATGAGTGCTGTTCACGTTTGTGAATGGTGTTTGACACCGGAGCATTATACATTGTTAGTGTTCATGCATTTTAACAATTAACGCCTGTTTGTTTTAACCTGTGCCTTTTGATTTAACCCTGTGGCCTAATGGAAAGTCACCACAGTGGTTCAAATAGGTTGCAGCCCTATAGTTGAAAGGACCATTCAAAATTCAAACGCCAGTTGGCACCTAAAGAGATGATCCAAACAATGTAAAATTTGAAATTTTTAGTCAGCTTAAATGATTGAGTGAGGTGGTTGAATAGTTCCTTAGAGCTTACACAGCTTGTTGTTTTAATGACGATCTTTCCAGTATCATAACTTAAAACAACAAGCTATGTTAAATCAAAGGAATTGTGCAACCATCTCTCTCAATCATTTAAGCTGACTCATAATTCAAATTTTACATTGAAATAATCAGCAATCAGGCACCAGGAAATGAAATTCAGCCACAGGCTAAACACTCCTTGGCTGCAATTGAATAAATTTGTCTGAATTTATAAAGTAACCTTATATTCAGAAATATTGAACTATCACTTTGTAGAGCCAAGGACTCTGCTCAGTGTTAGTGCATTGATGATCCAATCTCTGGACCAACATTCAATTCCAGGGTGGGCAACTTGTTAGGTCATTTTAATATGATTGTGGTTGTGACCTCTCTCGATGTTGCTGAAGCTTTCAACAGAATAAATGTGAATAACTTGACATCAGAGTAGGTCTCATGACAGGATACATCACCCGCTCCCATTTTCTCATTCCCGCAATATCAATTGCCCCCCATTTTACCCCCATTTTACCCCGTCTTCCTCCCTTTTCCCCCACTTACCCCCCCCCCCCTTTTCCCTCCACTTACCCCTGGTTGCCCCCGCTTACCCTCCACTTGCCCCTACTAGCCCCTGCTTACCCCCCCCACTTGCCCCCACTAGCTTCCGCTTACCCCCACTTACCTCCCACTTGCCCCAACTAGCCCCTGCTTACCCCCACTTGCCCCCAGTCCCAACTCGCCTCCCGCTAGCCCATGGTTACCCCCACTTACCCCATCTTGCACCCTACTGGCCCTCACTTTCCCCACATAACCTCCTCCTTTCCCCCCAATTGCCCCACCTTTCCCCCTATTTGCCCCTAGTTACCCCATAGGAGGGGGGGTGTATCCTGTCATGAGGCCTCAGAGTAAACCATCGTGACTGGAGCATCATTTGATAAAATACATCCGGAGGCTGTGAAGTCACAGGAGTCTCGATAATAATTTCATGAGGACATTTAAAAATAATATGCAACAAATTTCATGTGGGAGTTTGGATAGTGAGGATGTCGTTGTAGCGAAGCGGTCTCATTATGGAGGCTGTGCTGTGTATGATGTGCATAAAGTGCTCGACCCCTGAGCCCTGCAGGAGCCGAATATGCCTATGAAATTACAAGGGGAAGAATAATGGGCCAGGCCAGATGGGATTCGCAGATACTACATACATATAGACAGTGTTTATGGAATGGGGATAGATTCTCACCACGCTCCCACTATGATGGCTACGAAATTGCTAGCACATCTGTGGTCCACGGGGAAATCTGTGCACCAGCGCCAGTGACGTTGGTAAACGTTTTCATCATGGCTAGAATAGCATCAGGTCCTCCACATCCTTCCAGCATCCCGGCTGCAGCCGCTCTCTGCCATCGCCCCATATTCCCATCTCCTTGTTTGTTTTCATTCATCCACGGATAAATATATACATTTGTGCGGATATATGTCGATGACCAGTTGACCGACCCAATGAGGTCCTGTCTGAGGCAACCTTTGATATTGCACAGTCATTGCTCTATGTTATGTTTCCATCCATGGGATTGAACGAACGACCTCTCATCAAATGCGGAGAGCAATTTTTGCAAATGTCATTACGCTGTATACCGAACTATATGTAACAAGGGTTTACTGCGGGTGCATAATGGCGCAGCTGGAGTCCAACAAGTGGAGACTGGGTTCAACAAGTGGTTGAGGCTTGAATTTCCACATGCTAGACTGTGGCAAGAATGAAGTAACAATAATTGTTAAGGCACATTTTTCAAACACTATCCAGTTAAATTCCATGCATAATTCCCAAGGTTTTCTCAGTTGTGTCGGTTTGGGAAGAAACAAAAAACAATTCAGAATCAATAGAGTGAATCATATATCATTCATATGCCTCACTGAATCCTTTATTCTAAGTCTCCACTCTCCAGACATTCTCTCTCTTAACTATTGTGACATTCACATAGGATATATCTTCCTTTACAAGATAAATTTTGCTGAAGGGAAAAGCGACAACCATAACCACATTGTGACGACTCAGCATAACACAAAGCAATTGTCAAAGCATTCAGTCAAATGGCAATGTTTTCCTCGTATCATGAGTACACATGCTTCTCTCCCAGGGGACCCTAAGATGATTGGTGACAGTAATGACGTAATTCACATGGGACCTAAATATATTGACTCAATTACACCAAACATTCTCCATTTAATTACCGGTAATTGGATCAGATAAAATATCATAACTGTCAAACGTAGTCGGTCTCGGTGTACACATGAAAGCAACAAATTGAATTAAGGATTTCTGAAATAAGTCATGAAATTGTATCCAACAAATTTGATCATGTCTGGTTGACATTAATTACATCTTGTTCCATTTATTGTCTCATGCTACATACATATATATCATTTGGAATATGGTCTTCTCTCTGAATTATATTTATTTAATGTTTCAGCAAATTTAATCAATATGTTTCTTAAGAGATATATGTGATATATTAGAAGTGATGAACTATGAGCCTTTCCCATTCTGCACAATATTCTGTTTCTCTGTATTCGCCTTTGCAACCGGTAATCATTTATGATTTTAGTACCAATAAAAATAGCCAGAAAGTTACAGTTAGCAATACAGACCAGAGTCCGGCGACCACCTTTGAGAGCTGCCATAAAAGTGGCAAATAACAGGGATGACACAGGACTACCTTTGATTAGCCCGGTATCAGAGGGACCAATCCATATTTCAAAATGTGCTCCGGATGAGATGGTTGGCTGTCCCTTAGCAGGCTGCAGAAGGATGTAGATGGATACCAGCAACAGCACCCTCATCGTTTATCATCATCCATCTTTGTCGAATTAAAGTCTGGCAGGTTAAAACAATGTGACGAATATTTCCAGCGGCCTCCCAGGACATCAACTTGTACAGCAAGTTTTAACTCATTCCAGCCGGAGGCCGCCTGACAGATGGACATTTTTCTTCACGATCAATACGACTCATGGACAATGTCTTAATATGTTAATGTGCCTGTCAGTTTTCATAAGCCCAGATTGACCCACAGATCTCTTCCTATCATGTGTGTCCTACTCATCATCCTTACTCTGAAGGTTGGCAGACATGCATCAGCTCCTGTTAGTCTTCTTAAGTATACATACAGGCTGACACAACACTTGGACATCTTGCTTGGCATCTTGGACAACCTGTCTACGAGGTTATGGGCCAAAGGCCTCTTCATCTCCAAGATATGAATTTTTAAATTCTATATACAATCTTGATATTATCAAAGTGTACGTCAAACTTCATCCTTTTGGGTACATTTTTTCAAAGTCTTACATAAAAAAGAATGCCAAAAGATGAGCTGCAGGCAGTTTGACACAGTGACAAAACCAATTCATTCAAATAAAACTAACATAGTGTTTGAAAATAAGTGTTTGAAAATAATCAGTGAACAGCATTTAATTCAACAAAGATTTCACTCATATCACTCAGATATCCATTGATATAGTTGATTACAAGTTGACAACAAATTTGGAATGCCTTTTAAAAACATACCAGATATAAACCAATGATCTGCTACTTTCCAGTTGCAGTTGAACAGCACTGCACTCTTTCATGTAGACAAGATACCATACCATGCAAAGAAGCCTACATGTTAGCATATATAACACTAAAACAACCTGATGCTCACACTGCAGACTGAACCCTGCTGAATGAAGTCTCAGAAGTAGAAGCTTATTCTCCCATTGATAAATACTGGTGCTGCCCTCTTGTGTCAACTCAAATCCTGAAACAACCAGAGAAGCACAGAACTGACAGCCTGAAACAGTGTGCCCAAGCGATGTCTTTTCACCAGGTTGAGAATAGAGTCCTCTAGTCTATAGAGCTCTATGTATCTTTTTGTAACCGTTTGTCTCTAAAGTAATGGTCAAAAGAAGAACAAGTACCAGGGATGCTTGAGAAATTGTGCTTGCTGCTGATGTAGTGCAAACCCTAGCATAATAGCAGCATTCCAATAACATGTTTTCCAAGAGACCGTCTTTCTGCAAGCCCCAATCGACATGTCATGGGCTTGTCATTGATCAAACAGCGGCAAAAAAAAAAAGAATGCCAAAAGATGAGCTGCAGGCAGTTTGACACAGTGACAAAACCAATCCATTCAAATAAAAATAACAAGTTTTCAGGCTCATGCTCCAATAGACTCAAAGCGATAATTTTTATGGCATTTTCAAATGACAACCCCGTTTTAAATCAAAATCGTATTTTGTCACTTCAAACTAATCATTTCTCTCTGATAATGGTGAAATGTGTCATCCCCCACAGTAATTCGATACATGGCTAACAGTGAAATTCGCCGAGCCAACACCTAAATTGTAGCAATGGATGGTTTCAATAGAAGGCAGAAATAGTTTGAGAGACCCGAAGATTACCAGGCAGACGAAAGGCAAAGAGAACAGCAGCAGACCGCTGGAGCCAGGCAAACAAATCATCTTCATAAATAGGTCAGAAGCAAGCCGGAGGCCAGAGACACATTCTGTCAGATGTTTGACGGTTTAAGACAGCTCCTAAATTGGATGACATATTTTGCTCATTTGGGCTAAAGTCGTCAAATGGCAATGTGCAGAGAGGAATCTCACAGATACACAAAAATCATTTTATGACTTTACTCCCCAGGGTTATACAGCATGTTTCAGGGGTAAGAGAATAAGATGGGTTCAGTGAGAGAGCTTGTGGCATCTCTTTGGCATCCTTACAAGGTTGCACTGGAGACCGGTTCACAGGCTTACAAATTGAAATTTTCACTCCGAAGCATATAAACGTCTGCCTCTAAGACCCAAATGTCTGTCATAAAAGACGAGGGACACTGTGCTATCTGCGTCGCCAGGCTTTTGTGAAGTTTTGTCTCTCTGGATTATCTCTTAAGTTTTAACGACTGTCATCTGGAGTCTTTCAAGCCTTCAGACCCTTTCACTTGCAGAGTTTTTCAGCTGATAGCCACAGACCTAATGTCATCTGACAGTAGTTGGCAAACCTGGGAAAAAGAGAGAGAGAAAAGAGCTCGTTATAACCCTTTAAAAGGACTAGAACAACTCATATCTTTTCAGCGCAGATGCAAAGTGCTTTCCAGCTTACAATACAGAGTAGACCCATATTCACCACAATGCTGCTTTATGGCCTGCCTCTGAATCGGATGATGGATAACTCAATCTCCATCGCAGTCAAAAACATTTCACAGACTCATCTCATTTACTGCCATACATAAACAGCAAATATATAAGGAGGACGTACAGCATGCCTGTGGGACAGAGATATATATTGCATACAGAAACCATCTGTTGCTCTGCAGACTACAGTTGAAACATGTGTGCAGCTATATTGTCATGGCCTCAGGTGTCATTAAAATTCTTTCCTTATTTTAGCTATCATGATGTAAAATTAAGCCATCTCCTTAATGGACAAAACACCATCGTCCTTGATAGAAGACCGATTCCATTTGTTACTAAAATCTAACTTCCCCATCTAACTCAAACTTACATTATTTTTCATGATAACCATCCATCATGTTAAAATTAGAATATCTCAAAAAGAAGCATTAATCTTGTTTGGACGGACGAATAATGCTTTATATCATATGTCTAGCGGAAATACTCACTGCTCATTGGCTGACAGCCGTGCAATATTCTACGATATTGCACGCTGTTATATTGCACGCTCATTTTAACATGTAAGAGATTGGACGGACCTGAGAGGAAGCACCATATTTTGATGCTGCTGCAGCCACAATCAAACAAAAATGTTGTGTTTGTTGGTTTTACTAAAAAAGGAACTGCACAGCAACGGAGGCAGATAGAAAGATGGGGATGGTGGCAAAAGATGCGCATATTTACGGGCCAGGTGGATATTAACTTTTTGTGTTGGTTATTTTATTTGTGGCATCGGAATAGAGCATTATGTGGCCGAAAAACGGCTTTTTTGCCGATTTTTCAGTGACTTTGTTGTGTTTAGAGGTCTAAAGTCTGCTATAAAGTTACAGATAAAAATCTGAAAAAATTCCATCATCAAGTATATCATTTGTGGATTCCAATAGTGTGACA